>OY829116.1:1212500-2412500 GCA_963691645.1 Pelosia muscerda | reverse complement strand
AGTTATACTTAGATGAAGAAAGTGCTAGTGACTTATGTATCTTTACGCAAAACCTAGGTGTGAGATAGGGACAGAATATATTATAAACCGTGATACGTATTTTTATAAACCATCAATATTGACAGAAATAGATATTGCAGTGACATAAATTGCTCTACACCAAAGATCACAAGCCACTGACATTAAAAACGTCTACATGATGATGATGAGGATGATGATGATGATGATGATGATTATGACGACGACGATGATGATGATGATGATGATGATGATGATGATGATGATGATGATGATGATGATGATGATGATGGTGGTGGTGGCGATGGTGATATAATTCCTATACTTACACTTACACTATATATTCTATTCCCACCAATAGTTTCAGACATACATAAAACTTCTTTGCCCAATCGATCCCACACTAACGAAGTGACAATATTCTCCTTATCAACAAAATGTAAATCAGACTAAGTCAACGTGTTAATCCAAGGAGACTAGACTACGTAATTTATTAGATTTACATAGGCCAAGGATAATTTGAATAGTTTATTTGTTCCGTCTAGTCTAGACATTGCTGTTGATTCTCTTGTTACAAGAGCTAAATGAGTTTGACATAATGACCTTGTATATAATATAGACAAGTTTTTCTGAAAATAAAAAGCAGAGATGAAAACAGTATGTATAAGAACTTGTGAAGTGGTAAAAATACATTCTAGATTTTTTATTATTTAAGGAACGTCAATTTGACTTCACCTCGCCTGATGTTAAGCTGTAGGCAAAGTCTCAGGAAAGGGGATCACCATTACAAACACGCATAGTGTTACAATGGTGGCGTTAAGCCTGAGACCTCATCAGATGCTTTTAGAAGGAAACACGTGTGCTGGTAAGGAAGTCCAAGACATAATGGTAAGACTCACCGAACCGCTTTGAACTTCACACTTTTTATTTACTCAAATAGTGTTCATAAGGCAGTTACTACATTAAAAAATTAAATAAAAGATGTAAGAACACCCGACACAAAAATACATGGCAAAATTAAAAATAAATACTTCAAGCGTTGTCATGTCGGGGGACCTCTAACTGGTAAAGAACTACCACATATTATTTTCGAATCGCTCTATTGAGATCCAAAAAGTTAATTCGCCATTTTGTGGTTGCGGCCATCTTGAATTTGAAATTTATCATAGTGTGTTGTATTTTACTAGTCAAGCCCTTTTATTTGACACTCATATTGAGGGATTTGTGACAAAATAAATGTAATCCGCCGTTTCGTTGTGGTCGCCATCTTGGATCGATTTTCATCAAACATAGCTAAGAACACTTCCAAATAATTCACCTTCCAAACTAAAACTACATCGAATCTCCTCTATATGTCATCATTCCCTGAACCTTTTTCCCAAGTCAGTTGGGGTCGGCTTTCCAGTCTAACTGTGATGCGGCTGAACTTCGATATTTTCCGTGAAGCGACTGCCATCTGACCTCCACAACCAATGGTCTAATGACCAATGGCGATATCGAACTCCTCCTCCATATGTACAACTTAAATTCTATATCACTAATCATAACTCTGGTTCTACTTAACCGATTGCAATCTAACAAACGTAAGATTTTAAGTTGGACCAAACCCATTTAAACAAAAAAACGAAATCCGTTCTGTACTTTTTTGCGTCCATCGCGGACAAACATAAACTTTTTACAATTATATAATAGTATAAGTAGATAAGATAGATATAATTCTACATAATAGCTTTGTTTCTCTATAAAAAAGCAATTTAATCTAATATCAAAGTTGACTGAGGTCTTGTTTAGCGGACCTATTTTGTTCCAACGACTACTTACATTTAACTACTTAATTTAAACTTCTAATGATAATTGTGTATGTGGTTCCAGACCATTAAAACTATCCTATCTCTTTTTGTTAGTTCCGAACAAAAGGGTCCCGAAGTTATCTATGACATAGACAGTTCCCATCAAAAGACCCATGTCCTTGTTGCTGTTAACAAGATTATTAGGAGTTTTGGTAAACGTCAAGAAATATTCACGCATCAAATAAGATTCCATTAGTATAGGTACTAGTTGTGGTCCCAAAATATGTTTCTTTAATATCATTTAGATGGCAAATAAAAGCGCGGCCCACCTGATAGTGATTACCGTGGCCTATGGACGTTTGAAACACCAGAAGCGGCGCACTCATGCTGTCGATTATGTAGAGCGGAAGAGGGAGGGGGGAGTGTAATGGTTATGAGAGTTTCTGTGATGTCAGTCCAGAAAACAAAACAACGTTTCTCGGTCTTTTCACTCACATCACATAACCTCTCCTGTGTGCTTTGGCAACTCTTTTTTTCTGTGCGCATAACCTCCCGGATACCGATCCCAACGGAGTAGATGAGAAAGTTATGTCGGACTCGAACCGATTAAAATGCACGCCATCTTTGGGTCTTTAGTTGCTGGAAATGAGATAGTAGTGAACATATCGCCCGCACCCCGGCAGACTCGGGGTCCTCTGTTTCAAAATAACCTACTTCGGGTATAGGGGAACACGATGTCTAGCCACTTTGCTGGCTGGCGCACTTTGCGCCGCCGCCACGGCCTACTTCTGCTATTTAGTTACCCTACTCACCAGCGGACACAAATGTACTTAAAACTCGCTAAATTTACACATTACGGGCAGTCTTATAGTACGGGATGCAACTGTGGTAGACGATCTCAAATCTATCAATCAAATATTAGGCATATCAAAACAATCCGCACGCGCTTGGACATCTTTTGTCTCACTGTGTACTTTTAACTTTACTTAAGGTCGAATATCCTTCCCGATAGGTATATTTTACGTATTACACTGTCAGTTATTCCGACGAAAAAGTCTTAAGTGACGTAACAAATTAGGTTGGTATAGGTATAATAATGAAATAATTTCTCGGTCAACTAATCAACAACCTCGTCTCAAGATCTATTACGCTTCAGATAAGCTTCAAGTAGGTACTGAAATAGTTGAAGATGATATTTATTTATAGGACACGAGCTAGACAGTCTCTACCTTACTTGTCTTACTGCTGATGACGTAAGATTAGCCAATGATGTATAAAGATCAAATAAGTATATTTATAATATGAGATAATATATCTTACTATTATTATATCTGTAGTCGAAAAAATCATCAAAAGCTCGTTTCGTTTTTAATAACAGAATTGTTAGCGTAATTACTACATCTATATATTTTATGACATCAAAATTCTAATGTGCGTTTCCAATGCATCGTTAATTGCTTCGGATAGAGGTATTACAGAAACTCTATTAACAAGTTTGTAATGGTTTGGGATTTGGATCTTAATTCGTATAGTTTGGATTGGTTTCTGTATTAAGGTATAATAGCAAAGCTACGTTTTACAGATTCACTTGAAAATAGACAAGGTTATCTTTTAAGAAGACTTAAATGGCCTTCTTGAATGGCCAGATATTCCAGAATAGCAAAAAGTACATAAGGGAGTCTCGTGGCCGATTTTAATAAAAACTAAAACTGTCTCATTGAATTTTTATTGAATAAATATTCCTAACCAGGAATCAAACCCGTTGATTATGCACAGATACTGAGTATTACTGCAATGCTTGGTGGTGACGGGTGGACGGACTGTCCCCTACCAGAAGCTAGTCGCGGTGGCGGCGCTAAAGTGCGCCTCCCCAATTTCAGGGGTAAACTGAGACACCGTGGTCCCTACACCTGAAGGCGGTTATCTCGAAAGAGATGGCCGGGGTCTACCGGCTATGTTGGTTACTATCTCTTTTTTTATGTTGTTAGTTGGTTATATAATAGATTTGAGTAGTTAACATACTAAATGAATAAAAATGTTCATCAAATTCAGTCTGATCCGCTCAGCTGTTAAAGCGTATTGAATAACTAACTTCAAAGTGGTTTAATATTGGAAAAAGTAAATGAATGGATATTATTATTATACTGATATTTTTATGAATTACGATGGTAGAATAAATATACTACCAAAATAATGATAAATCACCATTCAGGTATTAAATTCTCAAAGTTCATTTTAAAATGAGGAGATAAAAATGATACATTTACGAAAACCGCAAAACTGAAAGCGATAACTTACTAATCGAAATAAACGGGTTGAGGTTACAAGACCTCAATTTGCATCAGTACCGGTGTACGGTACCGGAATACAGAATTTCGGTATACGATACCGGAAATTGAGTTCGCTGGCTGATAATACAATCGTAATTCATTGGTTATGTTTTCAGTGGCTATTTAAAAAAGAACTGTTGAATTAAAAAAATATAACATAACACACATAACATAAACAAGCCTGTATCCCTGAAGGGGTACGCAGAGGTGCTAGCACCCACATTTCGCTAGTTCATGTTTAGGTCCCAATGTAATAGGTGGCGAGCCTATTGCCATTAACCGGGCACTTATAAACCTGCAATAAATACACACATAACTTCGAAAAGCATCGAAAAGTCATTGGTATGTGCCATGGTAAAATCTGTGATCGAACCCGAGACCTCGTCTCAGCAGACCATTACCCATACAGATTGATGACAGAACATGAATCAAATATTTTATTCTTTTTTCTTCTATTCTTACTTTATTTACACATACAAGTAATGGGCGAAACCACGGGCAATAGCAAGCGTAAAATAATCACTTAAACTTGTTCTTTTGTTTCAATGTTAACGGGTTACAAGATTAATATCTGACCTTTAAGTACCTAGGATATTAACATCAAACAAGTAATCAGTCAACCCTTCAATCAATACCAATTCAGTCTAACTAGAGGGCTTAACGAGGATACTTGTAATATGTGACCTGAATATGTGACAAGCATGAATTAGGTACAGTCAAACACAGCGCCGATTAACAAATTCTTACTTATAAGTCACCTTAAGTCTAAAATCATTTAGAAAATAATTTATTAACAAATACTTAAATTTTTTATTTACATAATTTATGATAAACTTATTATAATTGAAATATTAACTTTATCTTCTGACGAAATTTTTTATAGCACTTAGGTGGCAGACAAGTATGTGGCCTATCTGATGGATAGTGGTTATCGTGGCTTATGGACGTTTGCAACACCAAGTCACTTTCGTGGTGCCGACCATGTAGAGAAAAAGGGACGGGTAAAGGGGGGGGGGAGGGGAGAATGTTAAAAGAGTCTCTGTGCTGTCAGTGCAAAAGAAATAGAGGGGTTTTTCGATCTTCCCAATGACAATACAAAGTCTTTCCACTGAGCTCTGGCTACCCTACACACCACGGAAATATAACATTAGGTTATTATTAGCCGCGGATTTCTGTTCTAGTCGGACTGCTCAATTAGGGCAAGAGATACGTCCTACCTCCGTAATGTTAAAACTACTTACACATATAATCGTCCCCCAGGCGAAGGCGATGGGTCGACTAAATGCGGAAAGCTTAGGATAGCAATGAAGCATATTGAGAGATACCTATATCCTGCCTGCAATAGACATAGACTTATTGATGGATTAATTGATACATCTTATCAATAATTGCGTGATGTGTTGTGTGTTTGCAATATGTTAGTGCTAAGCCCCATTTGTCGTTGACTGTACAAGTACATGATTGTACAAGTACCAGTACCCAAAGAATTTTGGAAGATACATCACAGACCGGAGTGAACTATGTTACTTTAATGCCTAATTTGCCTAAGCAACGTGTAGGAAGATCATCATCTTGGAGACGGATTTTCCTGTTTGCAACCGAGACTGAGGTAACCTCGACGATAAAAAACGCTTTCTAGCTTTCCTTCCTCTACTTCACACGGTCTTAAGTGACCACAGTGGATTTTAATGGCCCTTAAGGATGTCAAGTCACGAATTTTTGAGTCCACTTCTCCTACAGGACAGGAACACGGTAGAGGAGTCTAGACTGAGTAAATATTTTTAAATAAAGCAAAAAAAAAAGAAAAGCCCACTGTGTTTCTTGCCCGAGTTTTCACAGACCTGGGCCGCGTTTCGAACTGGTGGACCATTTGCTCACCAACTAATAATATATTATTGATATTGTCGTTTTATAAGCTCTGTTTAGTGATCTATATAGAATAAATTATTTTTAAATTTTGAATTTTGGGAGTGCGGAAAATGAATCATGAAAATAATTTTACCCTCAAAAAGCAGGATCGGTAAGCCATCAACTGTTATGTTTACAAAACTGATGAAACCGCACAACACCCGTATCACGATGCAAAATAAATTAAAGTCGATTCACAATAACTGTCACACGTAGCGGACCAGTTTTCCGGTACAAATTGAATGTCCAACGAAGTACTGAATGCACTGTATTTTACCGCTGCACGCGATAAAGTTCGTGGAGTAACAGTTTTGACTCGTAGTGAAACGGCGACTTGGTGCAGTCTACGACAAAAGTTGCTGGGCAATTTCTGATTTATTGATCACCTTGCCTCTTAAAACTGTCATAAAAAATAATAAAAGTCTAAAACAATAGATAACCCTTAGGGACCTTTGTCCGCTAGAGATATTCTGCTTTTGTATTAAATTTTGCATAATATCGATGCTACACATGATAATTTATTTCTTTGGTTTTGTTTGTTTTGGTGTACAATAAAGTATATTTATTATTGTTAATATTCCTCTTTATTCATAAAAATACTTATAAATTACATTTTCATCAAAAACATCTATTTAAAAATATAAAAAAAACAGTAGGCCACTGGTATCGGGTACAGGGACCAAGCTACCAGTGATTAGGGCTCCAGAGAGAGAAATCTCCTCACAATACGTTATTTTTTTACATACATATAAACTAGTAACAGAACAGTACTCCAATATACAAAATGTTTGTAAACATTTTAATGTCAATCAACTTTTGTCGTTCACTGTACGTTACCGTATCGTTGCTTTCGAAATGAGATGTCAACTACTTATGTCTCAGTTTTATAGAACTGTTTGAATGCTTTGGGAGTTTTATGTATTGACTATTCGTTATGACGTGACATTGAGAAGATGGATGGGAATTTATGGTTAGGTTGGCCGTTTCAGTAGCAATTCGATTCAGCTTTAAAACGCGTGATTTCAATTCGATTAATGAGAAAAATGTATAAAAATCTTTAAGAGTATATTTATGAAAACAAAACTTATTTTCTTACCTATGTCATCATAGTTTGATTTATTTTCGATATGATTTGGAAACTTTAATTTTGTGAGTTTAGTCGACGAACTCCGTGGCATAGTGGTAGTGAACGTGACTGCTGCTCAGGAAGCGTGGGTTTGATGCCCGCTTAGTGGAAATATTTACATGAATATGAATATTTGCATTAGTCTGTGTGTTACTATGTATTATAATGTATGTATTTACAAAAAAAATATCTAAGTATGTTTATCCGCATTCTAGGACCCATAACACAAGCTAGCTAAACTATGCTTACCATGGATCAAGTTAAACTAGTAGTACTATGTAATATGTATGTTTACAAAAAAAAATTATCTCAGTATGTTTATCCGCATTCTAGAACCCATAACACAAGCTAGTTTAACTTGATCCATGGTAAGCATAGTTTAGCTAGCTTGTGTTATGGGTCCTAGAATGCGGATAAACATACTGAGATAATTTTTTTTTGTAAACATACATATTACATACACAGAAAACCCCAGACCAATGCAAATATTCATATTCATGCACCTAATGATCCTAGATTGTCTTGGAATATATAGTATTCATACGTTTTAAAAAATCTATATATAACTATGTCATAAAATACGATTGACAACACATAGAAACAAAATCATTATTTTACTAAAACAAAATTACTAAGCGTACGAACGCTGTGCATATCTGTAATTGGGTTATGTACTAGATATAACTCCATAAAACCTGTTATTTAAGTTTGAAATGTAATATACATAATCTGTTGATGTGCCTAATAAATAAATAAACGTTGTATACTTCATACGTTATAGAAACCATTTATGCAGGTAAATTCTTAGCTATGCAATCTATGAGTAGGGGATCCCATAAACTATTACACATTATATTCGTCATAGTATGTGACGGTGGGGTTGAGTAATATCGAGTCCTGCTGAGTGCACCATCAATCATACCTCCTACATGCTTGGTTAATACTTTACGGGAGAGGATGGGCGAGGTATGGAAGCATAGTTAGTATTATTGTGCAGTGTAGTAATGTAATGGTCAGATGCAGGAATAATCTATACTAATATTATAAAGAAGTAAAGTTTGTGTGTTTGTATATTTGTTAAATTGAAGGCACCGATTTTAAAAATTCTTTCTTCAATAGAAAGCCACATTATTGATGAGTGTCATAGGCTATATTGCACTATGTGATAACCGAATTAGACGCGGGCGCAGTCGCAGGCAACAGCTAGCTAGTGTTAAATATTTTGATAAGTTACATACGAATTTTAAAGATTAAGTAGAGTTTTTTTATCTTATGATTATTTATACGGTTGAGTGATGGCACTTTATTTTTTTTTTAATTGTGGCACGTCAATTTGACTTCACCTCGCCTGATGTTAAGCTGAAGGTAAAGTCTCAAAAAAGAGGGTCACCATTGCAAACACGTACAGTGCTACAATGGTGGCGCCTATTGTTATACATTATTAATAACACACTTGTACTTCTCCACTGTATTTATTATTCTACTCCAGTTTCGCCTTGCGGCATTCTCAAAGGTTTACATTGAAATTAAAGTCAATGTAAACCTTCGATATCGCCATTGGTCATGGGACCATTATTTGTGGAGGTCAGATGGCAAATATCGAAGTTCAGCCGCATCACAGTTAGATAGTAGTTAGTTAGTGGAAAGCCGAACCCAACTAAGTTGGGAAAAGGTTCAAAGAATGATGATAGGGGTAGGCAAAGGTGCTAGTACCCACATTTCGCCAGTTTATGTTTAGGTACCAATGTAATAGGTGGCGAGCCTATTGCCATAGGTCATAGGCCACGGTGACCGCTTCACATCAGGTGGGCCGTGTGCTTGTCTGCCACCTAAGTGGTATAAAAAAAATGATAGTTTAAGAACGTACTTTTTAGTAGCCATTATTCGCTTTACTTGGTATTAAGTATCGCCATGATATATTATATAGACACAGATACATGTAAATAAATTTTAAGCAGCTAGTTACGTAAGACCAATGTGTATAACGAACGCCTCTGTTCCATTGTCGGTCGCGCACAACGACGGAACATTTTTCACTTGTACCAGTTTCTAGTTTGAAAGCACCAGCGATGCTTCTTATGGTAAGGTCCAAGTTAAGAGATGAAGCTATCACATGAAAGGAAAAGAACCAACAGAAAAATAATCTATATCATTAAATTAGTCGGACTAAGGTATCAAGACAAGCGGTCACATTATTTTTATAGTACATAGGAGTAAAAAAGTTCTCGTCATCTGACCGATACCGACCTACCGATAGGTTAAGGCTCAATTTACACCGCGGCGGAATGGAAGCGAACGAAATTGTAAGTACAAAGCATAATGAACTTTATGTCAAGTGCATAATATTCAGAGTCTATTAAGGTAGGTACTGTACATATTACGCACCGTAGAAAGTAGTTCGTTTATGATGCGGCAGACATTGGCGTCCATGAAACCTACTACCATGAAAAACCGGCGTAAGAAGTAAGACATTCAAACTTAGAACCAACCGCAAAACACGATTTTCTTGAAATATTTTCATTTTTAATCTGTCCATGAAACGATTTGACCATTGAATACCAACGCGCAATGTAGTATAAATAAATAAAACTTTAGCTTTAAAAAGCGGTAGCATAGGGGTATGGGTAATGGACTGCTGAGACGAGGTCTTGGGTTCGATCACACGTTTTAACATGGCACACACCAATGACTTTTCGATGCTTTTCGTAGTTATGTGTGTATTTAGCGCAGGTTTATATAAGTGCCCGGTTAATGGCAATAGGCTCGCCACCTATTGGGACCTAAACATAAACTGGCGAAATGTGGGTACTAGCACCTCTACCTACCCCTTCGGGGATATAGGCGTGAGTTTATATTATATTATGTTATAATAAAACGTTATCAGTTAGTAACTTACACCACATCTGAGGTAACAAATAACACGTCCGCGTGTCGCAGCGACGTTTCCAATTTAGCCGCTTTGTGTGTGTGTCGCGTCAAGTCACATGTGCAACTGACTTGCGCATGTTTTTATTCCTGCATCTAGTATATCCTTCAGGGAGCTTCATCCTTTTGGATAACACTAGATAAGGGTTCAACATGTTTAGGTGAGTTTTAGATTTCCCAAGCGAATGTAGTGAAACTTCAAAAGGGGTAACAAAACGTTTTGACAAAGTTGACAACGTATTGTTAACTGAACACAAACTTTTTGATTGGAAATATAATTCTAAAATGAACCCAATATTTCAGATGAAATTTTTTTAATATTTTAAGTATATTCAAAAAACTTTGATAAAAAGTGATAAAAAATAACAATATTTTAATGTAGCTACTTCATTAACTTTTATTCAAGTTTCACTCATTATGTGATGCAGAAACTATAGGTTGAAAAATAATCAAAAGTTAGTATGATATAGTATATATATATATGTTAAAGTTAGTATGTAACTATGCAAGTAATCAGCAATAAAGTTTCTATAGTAACCTAAATGTCTAAATTAAATTATTTTTTTCTTAGCATCATTGAAGCTATAAATACTGTAGCTAATACTGTAGCTAATAATTGCCCAGCTGGTTTTATAAGTATAACTCATAATGAAAAAGTTAAAAATGGGTAAAGACTACACAGTATTATATAGCACTATTATGGGTTTCTAAATCAGGAATGAACATGATTACATGTACAGCTTTTTGGTAATATAATGATCTATACAATAGACTTTTTTTTTATCGTCGCGCAAAATCCTCACGGATACCACCTCCGCCAAAGCTGGTGGAGGTAATTATGTCGGATTCGAACCGATTAAAACGCATGCCGTCTATGGGTCTTTGCTTGCCGAGACATATCTATATCTACAAATATTTACACTTAGGGGGAATCAAATCCGAAAATATGACGTACCTATGTAGGGATTTTGCAATCACACAAAAATAAAATCCAATCAGAAAAATCAAATAACCCTATTGTAGAACCACAAAAGTTCGAAAATCAATCAAATATAAAGCGTTAACTTCACCTCGGAAGCACCGAAGTATCTCAATCTGAAGCAACTCATCTCAAAGCTAAAAGTTCTTACTATTTCTCGAAATATGTAGCGAAGTTGGCTAGCAATGTCAATCGTCAGTGAGTACGAGCTATATAATTTATCAAGCGCTCAGTAAACGTTCGAGAAATATTTTCTCTACAACTTGTCTGCTGACAGGGTTGTCACTGACAATATGAGACTGGTATTGCTTCGGCGTTCCACTTTTTGTCAACTATGCGCAATGATGTGTATTAAATCTGATCTGTCAGTTCACTATTATAAAATATATAGGATTTTGGGTGAATGTTTGTTACTCAAGCTCGCAACAAGTACTAAACGGATTTGAATGAAATTTGGAACAAAAATAGGGCGTACTTTAAAGCACATAGCCTATTTGTTTTTTGTTTTTTATAAATTATATGTTTTTTACATTTTCTTAAGTGCAAATCTTCATCAAGGGATAGGGTTGTTTAACATCAACTCAGACTCAGGCTCAGATGCATTGCTGGAGTCAACAATAGTGCCCGGAAAACGTTAATTGGCTCACTCCCTATTACATGGAACCAAATGCGATGGTTGATCAAATCTGGGTTTATTTATCCCGGCCTCGGAAACACGTGAGCATACATAAAGTATTTAGGGTATATTGATAGAATGATATTGCTTTTTATCTGCATTCAGGAAATATAATATTATCGCCTAATGGTAAGCAGTTACTCTTTTTAAGACACAGTTACTCTAATAAAGTCAATAGTCAATAATATGTTTATACCACTGTCTGTCTAATAGACTATTAAAACGTTGCTTACAAAATTAACAGCATTAAAGACCAAAATATTAAATACCATCGGATCGACACACGGCCCTGACCTGAAAAGACGCCAGCAAGAAACACAGCAGGTTTTATTTGGTTATATACAAACATTTACTTAGGCTAAATACAATAATTTACTTGAATAGCATAGTTGAGTGAGCAGCTCATTTCCAAAAATGTTTATCATTGAAAGAATGCTGAATTTTACCACTATTACACTAAATTTATAACGTTTTTTTAAACAACTTAGGTCGCAGACAAGCACGCGGCCCACCTGATGGTAAGTGGTTACCGTGGCCTTCGTAAAAATATCACCGTAGTATGACCATTTCATTTTCTGAACCTTTTTCCCAACTCAGTTGGGGTCGGCTTTCCAGTCTAACTGTGATGCGGCTGAACTTCGATATTTGCCGTGAAGCGACTGCCATCTGACCTCCACATCCAATGGTCCAATGACCAATGGTGATATCGAAGTTCCAAGTTAGACTGGTTGAACTTTTGAGGGCTCCAACTACCCGTAACGACTGCCATAGATGTTTGTATGGCAACCGGGACCGATGGCTTAACGTGCCCTCCGGTGCACGACCAGACCAGTACATACAGCAATATTCATGCATACAACTTTTTGCACTGAGCGGGGATCGAACCCGCGCCTTGTGCGTAGCATGTACACCGTAATATGATCATGTAAGTATAATATATGCTGCGTACAGCGCGGTTCAGACTCGATCTGCTACACGCGTGTAAAGTTAGGCGTCTACTCGTACTACTGTATATTAGAAGAATTTTAAAATTATCATGCTATACACGTGTTGTTATAATGTTTGCACATTTTTTCTGAAAGTTTTAGCTTATGTTACACGTGTCATGTAGGCTAAATGATTAGGTCTAGACACGTGTAATAAAAAACTAAACTGTATCGATCGTTACTGTGGTTTTTTTTTCACTTTGAAAACTAAATCGATACATAGTTGTTTTTTATTTTATTTTAAAAAATCATCTGAAATAATAAATAAATAAATAAATATTCTAGGCCAATTTACACAATCGCCACCTAGACCTTAACTAGCTTGTGTTATGAGTGCGGATAAAAATACTTAGATACATTTTTTTGTAAATACATTCATATTATACATAGAAACACCCTGACCAATGCAAATATTCATATTCATGCACAATAATATTTGCACTGAGGGGGTCTCGAACCCACGCCTCCTGTCACATAATAATATCCCATAAATCACAATCATCTGTGTAAAAGTTACGGTGTAATGCAAACTCATATGCATACAAATATCGAATACATTATATTAATTTTTTGGGCAGTCGTGTAAAAATGCGTCGTAAAACATGAGTTTTCGCTTTAAAATCTCTCGTAATGGACAAAGTTATTTTGAATGTGTTATGAATTTTGTACACTTCTGTCAAATCGACGGCATTTTTGAGTTGTTTCACGGCAGCGCCGCTATTCACGAAGATATTTCCAGAGTACAGGTTTCGTACTTCGAGATGGCCCGAACACACACTATTGATGTTTTATTTAAGAGGTATTAAAAGTTATATTTCGACGCTTCATTCTTTGATATAATTAACCAGGTAGTCCCTTATATCTACTAGGCAACATCGCACATTTTTAAGAGATATGAATATGACTAGATTTGATCGGAGTAGGTGCCTACCTACCGTGCTACACTCTTGACAGATACCCATTCCTTATTTGTGCGTGGCAACGTGAGCACGTCTTCGGCAATGCCAAAGCGCAGTGCCGAAGACAAAATAAATCGTTATTATTATTTATTATAATCTAAATCGGTAAAACGTAAAAGTTATCGTCGTATATTTCTTCAGATGCGGAAGAAAACGAAATATGTGAGTACCTACATAATACATTTTATCAACCATTATATTGTGCATTACTCCGTAATAGTTACGCAATTCCATGGAGTGACTTAAACATTCTGTTCTCTGTGCAATCTTCCTATGCGGGTCTCCAACGATGATAATAATAATTTTACGTAAAACAACAAATAATTACTATCGGGGTCGATTGTGAATGCCCAACGATATTTACATAACCAAACAGTAGTATAAATATTACTATGCCGCAATGCTATAAAAAATATTATATACCCTCCTTTTTTTTACTATTTCGTACATTAGAGTAATGAAAGTTTATAATATATTAGGTCAAAAGGACCAGAAATTTCAGAGCTAGCCTCTAATACCTGCCGATAATGCGGTTCCGACCGGATCACAAAAAAGTTAACAACTTTGACTAAAACACCTAATCTTAACGCTCAAACTATCATACGGTGCATTACTCTTTAATAATTAATTAATTCCAAGGCGAGACAATGTTCTGCAGGTAAGGATTGACTGCGAGTCAATATCTGCCTAGCAAATTACATCAGAGGTAGACTGCGAGTCTCACCCGATGATAATAGAACATTCTATTCTCCGCCCAAAGTTCCTACAGGTATGGATTGACTGCGAGTCAATAAATACCTTTCAAATTACATCGGGGTTGACTGCGAGTCTCCAACGATGATAATAATTATTTTACGAAAATCGTAAAATAAAGGAACTTTTAGGATCCAAGGGTCCAAAGGGTCCAAGGATCCAAGGGTCAATCCATTGCGAGTACCCTACGATATTTACATAACCAAACAGTAGTATAAATATTACTTTGCCGCAATGCTATAAAAATATTATATACCCTCTTTTTTACTATGTCGTACATAAGAGTAATGAAAATTTATAAAATATTAGGTCAAAAGGACCAGATAATTCCGAGCTAGGCTCTAATACCTGCCGATAATGCGGTTCCAACCGGTTCACAAAAAGTCACCAATTTGACTATAACACCTAATCTTAACACTCAAACTATCATATGGTGCATTACTCTATAATAATTACATAATTCCAAGGCGAGACAATGTTTCTACAGGTAAGGATTGACTGCGGGTCAATATCTGCCTAGCAAATTACATCAGAGGTAGACTGCGAGTCTCACCCGATGACAATAAAACATTATGTTCTCAGCCCAAAGTTCCTACAGGTATGGATTGACTGCGAGTCAATAAATACCTTTCAAATTACATCGGGGTTGACTGCGAGTCTCCAACGATGATAATAATTATTTTACGAAAATCGTAAAATAAGGAACTTTCAGGGTCCAAGGGCCCAAAGGGTCCAAGGGTCAATCCATTGCGAGTGCCCAGCGATATTTGCATAACCAAACAGTTGTATAAATATTTCTATGCCGTAATGCTATAAAAATTATTATATACCCTCTTTTTTACTATTTCGTACATGAGAATAACGAAAATTCGTATATTATCAGGTCAAAAGGACCAGATGATTGAGAGTTCGGCTCCAACACCTATCAATATGTCGATCCGACTGGAACACAATAAATCACCGACTTGACGATAAGACCTAATCTTAAAGCTTGCAATTGCATTAGATGTACCTAATATGGTTAGAAATAGAGATAAAACACTCTTTCTACTCAACAACAATAACTCGGTTCAGGAATTACCACTATAAATAGGGCAATGGACCTTCTCTTATTAGGCGAAGATAAAATTCAGGCACTAAAGCACCTCAGCAATGGATGCCAGGGGTGCCGTTTGTTAACAGATTTACAGTACCAATTCACACAGTGCCGTACTAAGCTAATTATTACACTCAGTCTAGATAAAACCGGCCTAAGCGTAATCCATGATGCAGAAAGTAGGTAAAATAAAAAAAAAAAAAAAAAAAAACCCCTCTTTAGAAACCAATAGCAAGCGCCTCTTAACAGCCAGGTCCTTGTCACTACCACCATCAGGGAAACTGGCAAGCTCCTCGCTTCCCACCGAACAAGGGAAGGGGGGGGGGGCGGGGGGAGAAGGGAACCGTCGCCAGGTGTGACGACTGAGAGTTTGCGCAACAACCAGCGTGTTCCCAATGCGAAGGCTGTCTCTCCGAACAAGCCCCGTGCAACGACACAGTAGTAGTTCACATACATGCCTGTTGTATAACTTATTGTTATAATGGCTGACCTAAAGTTGGTAAAATTACAATTGTTCTGAAACAGATCAAGGAGGGCATTCAATTCCATTTCTCAAAGACGTTCAACAAGTCACTGTTCCTAATAATAATTTCTTACCCATCGATAAACACGTTAATGTATATAGCCATAGATAAGTTATTAGGCTTAAAAAACAATTTCTCCATGTACAGCCACCAAAAACTTCTATCTAGCTACTATTGATTTAAAAGAGGCGTACCTACTAAAACCGATAATCACCTCAAATGTAATTTTTCTTTACGATTTCAATTCGAATCATCTCCGGTGTAAAAACCATCTATGAGTCCATAGAATCCATCTTTACCCTACGGGTTATCAGTCTCTTGGTGCCAACCAAGACCCTCACAAAACTTATGAGATCACGATTTTAGATCCGTGGCATACTTAGACGAAATATTGGGTATAGGAGACAACTATGCTCGGTGTCTAGAAAATATAAACGAAACTCTGTCATTACTAAAAAGGTTAGGCTTCGTTAAAAATTCGATAGAAGTTTATTACACTCACAATAGTCATGTGAATATTTAGCCTTTGTACATGATACGAGAAACCTAACATTACCATTATTTACCTATCGAAAAGCTAAATAACATAGCACAATTAGTTCAAAAGTATTCAACTTTACCACAGTGCATTATACGTGACTTAGCTCAACTAATAGGAGTTAACCTTTTCGTACCCTGCCACCAAACGCGACTGGCTATACACGAAAATTCTAGAACGATATTAATGTCTTTTGTAATCGATATACGAAGAGTATGAAACCAAAATCAAACTCCCTCCAGGGTTATTGAAAGACCATAATTGGTGGAGTGAGAACCTCTACATTTATCATACGGCTCTCACTCCCTTTAAATTGGAGATTTACACGGATGCCTCCCGGACAGGGGGGGGCACAGTGTGTAATAGCAGTGGAGCAAGCGAAATACGTTCAACAAATTACTTAGAGCCTTTAGCCGTCTTCATTGGTTTGAAAAACTTTCATGCGATTGGAGAACAACGGTGTACCTATTATTGCTTTGCGTCGATATTACGACTGCCATAAGCTGCAATTCCCTCATTTAAATGTCCGGGCTCATTTGGCATTGTTGCGAGAAGCGTGATATTTGGATTGTAGCATCTTACGTTAATATACATGAACATAAGCTCACGCTTTTATCCCCGCAGGGGTAGGCAGAGGTGCTAGCACCCACATTTTGCCAGTTTATGTTCAGATCCAAATGTAATAGGTAGAGAGCCTATTGCCCCTCTCCGGGCACTAAATAAATAAATAGATAAACTTGCGATAAATACACACATAACTTCGAAATTACGTTAATATATTTTTATTAATTTTTTTTATAGCTCCTCACAAAAAAAAAAAAAAAAGACGTAATAGTAAGATAATTACGCGGACTGTGATTAAAGAATAATAAATCCGGACATAGAATGGGAATTATCAAATAATGCATTCAAATACTCTACAGCATGGGACTCGACAATGCCCTTTTGAATCACACCTCACAATGATGGTATCCCAGTTGATACTAATTTAAATCCGGAGAATATCATTATCAAGTTAGTAAATTCTTCTTGCTCTTTGTACTGCTTATCGCGTACAAACTTGTATTATTAAAATCGGAAATATTCTTTTATTTGGTTTTTCAAACAACGGTATTCGTATCTCGATAACAGACATGATAAAAACTACTGCTTCCGGTCGTGACCAACACTTTTCAAAGATTATATTTTTGTTACAAAAAATAAGTGAACAACCAGTACGGGCCAGTTATGGTTAACACACAAATTACCACATATATCAGTTACCACACAATCAGTCTTAAATAGGTGCTGACAGAAAGCGGCGTTGACACGTGCTACGTGCCTAGCGCACACAGCACGCCCAGGGCGCCTCGTCAGCCGCGCACTCGCGCGGTCTTTCAGTGGATACTTTAGTAAAACTGCAGAACACATCCAATACATTCGCAAAACTTTATAACTGAACAGTAATTGGTCACGAACATTTCCGCTAATTCAGTATGCTTAGCATAGTACCTATGTTATTAGATTAAAATTTAAATATTTAATTAATTACCTAAGTAAATACGCGTTTTTGTTCTTAATATTCATTATGCTCATATTAAGAGTTTCACTGAAATAAAAATAAAAACTTTCTATGCTACATAACTCTGAAAGTCTACCTGGTTAATTATATCAAAGAATGAAGCGTCGAAATATAATTACTGATCAAGCGAACTTCGCAAGTGAAGTTCGATCATAATTATATGAGACGCTTCATTCGAAGATATAATCTCCCTCCCACCCATTGTACACAAACAGTATTGTTAATATGTTTGATAACTACTGTACCCAAAGCAAGAAAGTTTTACGAGGTTTTTTCCTCTCCTCTCTAAAAAATGAGTATCTGTCAAGAGTGTAGCACGGTAGGTAGGCACCTACTCCGATCAAATCTAGTCATATTCATATCTCTTAAAAATGTGCGATGTTGCCTAGTAGATATAAGGGACTACCTGGTTAATTATATCTTCGAATGAAGCGTCTCATATAATTATGATCGAACTTCACTTGCGAAGTTCGCTTGATCAGTAATCATATTTTATAAAAAAAAACCATCCCGCCATAGGCCGTGTGTTTGTCTGACACCTAAGTGTTATGAATATAATAGTATCTCCCTTTTTTGAAGTTCACGAAAACAAAAACTGTTTAACTTTTAATTTACCAAATAGACTCCCTAACTCCCTAACTTATAAGCTAAAATCCAACCACACGTCCTGATCGACTACCTGATCTCGTGGGGGGCGGACACACGGAAACAAATTTACTGGCGTGGCTAACGTGGCTCTGGTAGACTTTTTTAAAACTTGACACTGGCATCTCGCCATTAATTTTATAAGACGTTTACATTTACTAGAGACTGGCAAAATTGAGGCTATTCTGCTGCAGAAGCCATTTTAAGAAAAGAAGAAGAAGAAGACTCTTATAAGTCAACTAGATAATAACTGTTATAATACTATTTATATCCCTAACTAATAATAACCAATCACGACCCAATTGCAAAACTTAATCCTCATATCGATCATCCAGTATTCTACTCACAAACCCATCAACATGAAAATAGTATAAGAGATTTGTATGTACATATATTACTTCATACATAATCTTACGTCCATATGTCCCAATGAGCGAACACGATATTTCTTCACGTATTTTCCTCTACCGATTTTAAGAACTACGTGCAATAATATATTCTTAATAGGTATTCGTTGTGAGTACGAAATATACACAAATGTACGTATCCCAAAGGAGTGAGTAGGGGGAAAGGGGCATATGATAACTGTTCAGGGAGTACTGCATCACGATGGGGGAGAGAGGGCATGACGGTTAGGTTATGAGAGCTTTGTGTCATTAGCGCAACAGACCAATCAGTCTTCCCATTGACATCACAAAAACTCTACAATGAGGTCTACCTTACTCAGTAGGAAACACAGCACAAGGATAATATAAGCAGAGGTATTCTATAAGGCAAAGGGAAATCTCACCCGATATAGATGCCAGGATGTGAAATTACCTAAGACATATCCCTCGTTCTCCGACTGACCCAAGGCTATCTTTTTTTTGAGATGACCACGTGGATCACGTGGCAAGTTATCAAATAGCTTTTGCTATTATTAAGAAACTTAAACAATATAAAGTGGCTACTTATCTTTTAGACGTTTCAGTTTTATTTTGCTAAAATTGGCACTATAGATTATCAATTTGACAGTTAACGGTTTATTGGCTATCAAAGCAATTTGCTATTTCACTATGAATAGACTTACTCCAAAACAATGCTTGCAAATTGATTTTGAGGCCCATATATACTTTAGTTGACTAAGTTATTGCCTAGTCTTCGACTACGTTTATTTTCCGATCAACAAATATGTCCATCAAAGTTCCGTAAAGTAGTGAAAAATCTAAGTACCGTATAGGTTTAAAAAATATGTTTGTAAATAGACAAAAAAGTTAAAATCCCGCTGAGTTTTCTTCGGCCGGGGTCACATTTCAAACCGGGTCCATTTGCTAATTAACTTGTAATATTATGACGTTATGTATATTATGTGCCTAGTGGTATGGGTAATGGACTGCTGAGACGAGGTCTCGGTTTCGATCCCAGATTTACCATGGCACACACCAATGACTTTTCGATGCTTTTCGAAGTTATGTGTGTATTTATTGCAGGTTTATAAGTGCCCGGGTAATGGCAATTGGCTCGCCCACCTATTACATTGGGACCTAAACATAAACTGGCGAAATGTGGGTGCTAGCACCTCTGCCTACCCCTTCGGGGATATAGGCGTGAGTTTATGTATGTATGTATGTAAGTTCCGTTTAAAAATAAATGTTTTTTTGAATTTTGAAAGTATACACCGCGATAGTTTAAAATAACATTACCTGCATCAAAAATATCATAAAAATCTCATTCAGGAACCAACGTCGTCAGTTTACCGGAGCTGGTCAGTCGCCATTTTTCACTCCATTTAACTAAATCGATGGTCCCAAAACTCCTTAGAACATAACAGCGACCTCTTTCTTTTCTGTTGAATATAGATTCCTTTTGTGAACTTATTTTTCCAAGGCAAGAACTTTACGCGCCATTTTTTTTTGAGGGAACTTACTTTTTATATTTTTATGCTTGAAATATTTTTGCAGATATTTTTCATGATTTATGAAGGGCCGCGTTTAATTTGGTGGATGTACTTAACTAGGGCTTTGTGAAGAAAACGAGGGTTCTACAGTTGCGTGTTACTGTTCGATGATGTAGGTTTAGTATGAGAAAAATAATAAGATGAATTACAGATAATATACAGGACTAAACTGTGCTACGAATCTTGCTAAGTGTAGTGAAACTTAATGTCGTAACATTTTCGTACAATAATTTTTTGTTCTAATGTATATAAAAGGTTTCGTCTGTCATTTTATAAACAACAGATACAACTTTTTATTTGATCGATGGTCATTTATAGTTCGCAGATTTTTATTGCCAGATTTTTTTTTATTATTTTTTTATGTTACCTCTAACATGTTCAGCTAAACTCAATGGCTTGTGTTAGGAGTGAGTTCACGTCGGTAGTAGCCAGGATTCTAAGTCGGGACCCCTCGATCGTTACCCTAACTGACTGACTCCTTAACTACTAAGCTATCTGCAAAATGACTAATATTAAATTCTGTTTCACTTGTCTCATTATCAAACTCTATGGCTTTTCTACTAGTTTCAATAAAAAAATTTGAACTAATGGGCATCACCCGGTTGATATAACTGGTTAAGAGGCCAGATGGCAGTCGCTTTATGGAAAAAATCGAAGAGCCGCAGCGCAGTCAGACTTGAAAAAAGTGAACCCCGGTCGCCGAGTTGAGAGCTTCGAATGCGATCGGAATTAATGTAAGAATATGCTGATGATGATGATGTTCCTACCTACCCTGCTGAGAGAAAAACATGATAATAAAGTATATATAGGGTATATATATATCTTTGATGTTAACAAGCAGCTCACAGTCCGACTTAGAAATATTTTAAACGTTTTCCCTTAACATTTACATAATCCTATCAATTTAAGTGAAAAGGACTACTTTACATAATTAATAATTAATTCAAATTACACTGTGTAACTCCTTCAAAGAAACCCAAGCGTAGACTGTTCTAGTTTGTGGGCAACCCCAACTGTCAATGTCCACATTTGAGATCGTCGCTTGAATAAGAACCAGCGTTACCAACGAACGGGTTTTTCTTCTATCTAATGGACGGCATTTTTGAGTTACCATCGTGGTGTAATACTATTTATATCGAGGTCACGTCAATTCGGTTTTCGCCTCGCCTGATGGAAAGCTGAAGGCAAAGTCTCAGGAAAGAGGGTTACAATTACAAACACGTACAGTGTAATAATGGTGGTGCTCAGCTTGATGATTTCATCAGATGCTTTTCCACAATCCAGGAGGAAGAAGGAAACACGGGAGCTGGGAATTCCCAGACTTAATGGTGCAGAGAAAAGACTCACCAAATCGCTTAGTTCTTGATGGAATATTCTGCATTGTATCTAAGTCTCACGCGTAGGTTTTGTGTGAAGATACGTACATATGTCACTCGCACACTTTTTTCCTTTAACACCTTTGAATGAAAAAACAAAATAATTCTAGCTACCGCATACAAATTATTATCGAATATAAATCGTTTTCAATATCGCTAAAATCGTTGGCGGTTAGTTTATCGACGTGTGGCTGAAAATTCAAGAGATTAGTATTTGACGGTCTTCCAACTATCGATGTGTCGGTTTTAGTTAGTGTTTCTTTTTTGCTGACGTATAGAATTTGATACGGTATCCGATTTTCACGATTTATTTCCAACGGTTTATTTTTGTGGTTAGAAGTATTTTTGTGACGACATAGTTTTTTGTAGAGTTATAGTGTGTAGTTAGTTTGGTGTGTACCTAAAATAGAATTGGTTTAAGATTGGGAACGTTCTAGATTAAAATTAAGTTCAAAAACGAAAACAAGACTACCAAAAATAACGTTCTAAAAAGTATTAAACATGTTTTCTTGTTTTTCTATCTATCTATCTATCTACCTATTCCACTATCTCATCTTGTTATATGGTAGTGTGCTTACTTACTATAAAAAACATTACGTTCTAGTAAAAAGATAAAACAAACGTGTATATCCATTTTAATATTTACAACATGTCATTAGTTCTAGTTAAAACAAGTTCAAACTTAATTATAAATGTATATTGAAAATAGCAATCATATATTTTTGATGAATGAAGGGTACACGCCTACAAAGCACGTGTCATGCGATTTAAAAGTAAATCACTTGTGTGCTTGAAAGTACTTTCATAAATAAAACAGTGTGGTGTTAATAATACTTTTTATATACACTATACTAGGAGTTACCCGCGACTATGTCCGCGTGGAATTTATTTTGATGGCATTTTTTTGGTTTATAGAAATTTTCTGTACAGATAAATATATCCCTCGTTCCCCGGGTCTGCCAGGGTGCGAGGGATGTATTGGTTACTATCTAACCTCTGGCAACTAAGGACCTAAAAACGGCGTGCGTATTACTTGATTTGAGTCCGACAGAATTTTCCCAACTGGCTCTGACAGGGGGTATCCGTGGGGGTATTTTGCACAATAAAGAAAGGATCGACGTAAAGATGATAATAAAACAGTATGTAACTGTAATTTCAAATCACAAACAGACACTCTAATTATTTTTTCATATGTGTAGATAGACATAAGTACTGTCGAGCACAGATATGATAAATGAGAATTGATTTTACTTAGATATTGAGTGTATATTTTCGTGTCATTTATTTTAGTAATGACTGGCTCATCAAATATCAATATACGGTATATATTTACTGTGGACATTGTCATTAACGAAAGTGTGTCCAATAATTATCTTTATACTAATTCATACACGTCATACACGTAAAAATAAAAATACTTGGGTCATTATTACGATGTTATTCTGACATTATGTGATATAGGCACTTGTTATATTGATAATATATAGTTTCAGATATGTATCATAATTTCAGGTTTTGTTGGTGAGTTAGAAGTCAGCTCCAAAAAATGTAATTTCATTTTATATATACGGCACGCAGCAAGAAGAACAGATGGCCGTTGGAACCGAAAGGTTCTTGAATGGAGACCGCGTACCGGTAGACGAAGCGTGGGACGGCCTCCTGCGAGATGGACGGATGACATAGTCAAAGTCGCGGGTACCCATTGGATACAGACCGCCTCCAACCGGTCGGATTGGAGGTCGACGGGGGAGGCCTATGTTCAGCAGTGGACATCTTGGGGCTGAAATGATGATATACGACAAAATAATATTAACGCAAGGTTAATCTTAAAAAGTCATACACACATACATACATATTCTCACGCCCGTAATCCCCGAAGGGGTAGGCAAAGGTGTATTAAACACCCACATTTCGCCAACTATGATTTTTGGTCCCACGTAAAAGAGGGCGAGCCTATTGCCGCCAATCTGGTACTTTGTAAAAAATAAAAAAATGGGTATGCCAACAATAAATTCCTTACCGAAAATGTTGCAGCTAAATTTTGTAAATACTTGTTTGACCCGATTCATTGCTATGCGGTGTAAATCGCAAGGAAATTAATAACGTGCTTAGCCACACTAGCACTACCAGTTAACGTCTTGGAGAGTATCAGACGATAGAACTCAATGATATTGAACTAAATGATATTGAACTTTTATAGGCTTTGATTATACATATATAGGTTCAATTTTATATTACACAAGTACTTTAAATACCAAATCACCTTCGCACGTTCTCAAGTAATCAAGTAATATTTCAGTGAAAATAAACAAAACACAAAATAAATTGAAATAAAATATTCAATATCAATTGATTCATAAATAATTCACGAAGATACGTCTCAATGTCACAAAACTAATTCATATTGACATTCAAAACTTTAGCCACTGTGCACAGACATGCAAAGAAAATTAAATAAGTTTGAATAAACTTTTAATAAAGATTTTATTCAGATGGGTTTACCGAGTGCATTCTGTTCACGACTGTACCGCGATACCGTAGTAGTTTTAACTGCAAGTATTTTATCTAGAATATGGACAAAAAAAATATACCTAGTCTTTGATGAGTTTCCTAAACTCGAACAATTAACAAGGTGTAATCTGTAGAAAAAGTTGCAAAGGGGCTCTATAATATGATTGGTTCACGACTCCCCATCCCGGGACTAGATGGGAACATCGTGGTCTCCACACCCAAAAAAGCTCCCCTCTCGGAAGAGATGGTCCTCAGTTGGTTGGAGTGCGAGTGATTTGTTGCTATCGATCTCACCTCCGGCAACCGAAGATCCTAAGACGGCGTGCGTTTTAGTCGGTTCGAGTTTGACATAACCTCTCTCACGGGCTCCGGTGAAATTGTTATGTATATCCGTGAGGATTCTGCGCACAGAAATGGACAGAAAAAGAAATGGAAGACCCAAATAAATCACATATGTGAGGATTTCTGCTTGATGGTAAAGATTCGGGTGCACGCTAATTCCCAGTGTTTTGCTGCTCTAACAATCTTGATACTCGTAAGATAGTCTGCGCAAGAGTCTCCAAAGTGCAAAAATTGAAATCTATTAGGAAGAAAACCTTA
Organism: Pelosia muscerda; assembly: GCA_963691645.1. Taxonomy (NCBI): domain Eukaryota; kingdom Metazoa; phylum Arthropoda; class Insecta; order Lepidoptera; family Erebidae; genus Pelosia; species Pelosia muscerda. The sequence continues at coordinate 2,387,263 of OY829116.1, read as the reverse complement.
TACAGGGGTTATCCGTGACAACTATTCTCACAGTAAAAATAAAAGTTATTCTATGTAAGTATATTAGCGGTAGCCTAGTTGTATGGGTAATGGACTGCTGAGATGAGGTCTCGGGTTCGATCCCAGGTTTTATCATGGCACACACCAATGACTTATCGAAGTTATGTGTGTATTTATCGCAAGTTTAAAAGTGCCCGGTTAATGGCAATAGGCTCGCCACCTATTACATTGGGACCTAAACATAAACTGGCGAAATGTGGGTGCTAGCACCTCTGCCTACCCCTTCGGGGATATAGGCGTGAGTTTATGTTATGTTATGTTATGTTATGTTTTATTAGTTCATTTATAACTTAACTGCTACCAATCTCCTCAATACCATAAACTAAACTTACGACTAATTAGTTATAAAGCTTGCAAGTTCCAAGATACGAAGAACATAATACAAATTACAAGAACTTCTTGGCTATGTTCAGCATCTGTAACTAACTGCGTCCTATCACAGAACTGAACAGAACCATATCTATAACCATTCTGAAGTTCTAACCAAACAGCTTTTACACACTAATAAGACCTTATCTTAACATTCCCAAAGTCTAATTTCAATTGTCTATCTACAATACTAAGTTTGTAATGTCTGTCGAGGGCCTGATGTCAATTACATTGTCACTCGAACTCGATGTTAAACGTTCTATAATCGAGTAACTGGATACCGATTATGGAATATCAATGTTAAATCGATTGCATTGGAGTGTATTGAATTCTAATTTGGAAACACTGCAATATTTTGCATTTAAGAATACGAGTATAAATTTCTATCTATATTCTTCTATACTATCATATAACTGTAAAAAGTTTATGTTTGTCCGCGATGGACTAAAACTACTGAACGGATTTTGATACGGGTTTTTTGTTTGAAGGGGTTTGATCCAACTTAAATTTTACGTTTGTTTGATTGCAATCAGTTAAGTAGAACCAGAGTTATAATTAGCAATATAGAATTTATGTTGCACAGATGGCGCTTAGGTCGCGATAACGGATAAGCCGGCGGATCCGTGGGCATAGGCTAGTAGTTAAATAAATATAGCTGTCGTCTTTAGTGCTAGTGGGAGATTCCGAACTCTGAGATGAACGCTTCGGATACTGCCGGGACTAAGCAAGGATGATGATGATGATAATGAACTGTAGAATTTATTATGCTATTAGCATTTTCGGTAAGGTAAGGACTGCGGTAGTCTGGTGGTAGTAGGTAATGGACTGCTGAGACGAGGTTTCGGGTTCGATCCTAGGTTTTACCATGGCACACACCAATTACTTTTAGATACTTTTCGAAGTTATGTGTATATTTATTGCAGGTTTATAAGTACCCGGTTAATGGCAATAGGCCATTCCCTCACCACCTAATTCTTTGGGACTTAGAACATAAACTGGCGAAATATGGGTGTTGGCACCTCTGCCTGCCCCTTCGGGAATATAGGCGTGACTTTATGTTGTATGTAATGTTATTGTCGTTTTTAGGCAAATCAATTAGATATTAGCTCTGGGTGTTTTTTTTTCTTTTTAATGAAGGTTTCTATATGTGAAGCCAAAATACTGATAACTGAAGTATTAACATAATATATTACTCCAATCCTCTCCTGGACAAACAGGTAAATAGTAAAATCTCGCAATTTCTTTAACTCACTGCACTAACAGTGGTAAAGTAACCACAAAAACAACTTAGTCATCGTAAATCCAATTTGAAATACGAAGAGATTTTGTGAAAGCCATGTTAGTTTCTATTTGAATACATAGAATTACCAGACCGCTAAGTATCTTACGAATGAATTAATCTGATGTAATTCTACGTAAGTAGAAACTGGCATTCTATTATCTAAATAACTTATTTGCTGAATAAATAATATTACTACACTAATGTATTGAAAAATCGCATCGTATTGTCTGTTACTTACGAAACAGTCAGAACTGTCTGATATTCGATATTTGTAAATAGCATTAGTTATAAGTGTTCCATGTTTGGCACTCGAGTTATTGGCTTAGGGTGGCTTTGAGTTCTTAGATGTATGTGTGGGAATATTGGATATTTCTATATCATATAGCTTTTATTAATATTTAGGTAGGAGGTATACGGTATACGCACAGATCAGAAAAAAAACAGTAGAAATGCGTTACGATAGTTTCAGTAGTAGCGGAGCGAATTACTAGTGATTAATTGCTTTGAGAGGTGGAACTACTTTGAATGTCATACTAGCTTAAATCATACGTATAGAAAACAAAAACATTACCCTTTTTAAGGTAGTAATAACTATACTGTCACTACTTTTTTTCCAACCGTTCAAAATAGCGATTACTTTGCTATAGATAAAATATTAATGAACCAATTGCTATAATAAATTGGTAAACCCACTGACAGCACAAAATCTTGGAGAGTTTTTGCCCAGGGCTAGGGCTACCCTACTTACCACCTACATAACACATGGTTATATTCGGACTGTTCAACTGAGGCGGGATGTGCTTACCTCCTTTAAACCAATATAACAAGGAAATATAACCTCCATAGACCCACACTAAGCCCAACGCTTAGTTAATCTTAGAACACATAAACATATAAGTAGGCACAGATGAATTCAATAGAGAACCTTTTTTTCTTAAGTCACATAAAACTATTTTGCCAATTTTTCGCACCAGTTGACCCTGTCCTTCAAATATTTCTTCCACGCACGATAAAGTCTCAAGGCCACACCCTAAACAATCTGTTTACAAGGAAGCCTCCGATATGTTCTATCAACATAAAGGGAAAATAAATATCCACTTTTCCATTATTAAGCACCGCTCTTGCCATCGAGATCTGGCTATCGATTCTGTCACATCGACAAAGATAAGGTGGAGGCATCGATAAAAGATTTTGGCGATTTTCGATCAGATAGTTTTCTTTATGACGATGGAAGGAACTGGCATATAAGGGTAAGATTACACTTGATAGCACGTTGAAATCTATGTAGTTGTCTATTGTATTGGGACTCCCTTTTCCTCCAGCTTACCATCAGGCGAGGTGAAGTCAAATTGGCTTGCCCTAAATAAAAAAACGTGCTGTGGTTTTTATATATATGGCTGTTGTGGTGGTTGGTTGATGGTGAAGGTCTACATAAAAGTCAAGGTTTCTATAAAAAATAGAAGGTCCAGGGGGCACGGGATCTAAATTCCATACGGGCGGATAAAAAAAGCAGTGTGAATTTCGCCTGGCCAGCGAGTAAAAAATAAAATTTCAATATTTACTCAGCCATCATACTCCTGCCTTTACAAGAAGAAATGAAATTATTTGTCAACGTCCAGGAAAATGGGCGGCAAAATGGTGGACGTTATGACATTCGTTTTATAAATTGAAGCAAATTATTGGGGTTCTGTCAGATTCGAGGACAACGTTTGTTCCTAGAGGTCACCCGTGGAAACGTCTGATGACAACCCCTTTGAGAATGTAGATATACCGCTTGCTCCGTTTCATATTCCGCTTGATAATTGACTTTACTTATTGTTTGGTAAGCAAACAGGGTAGTCTGTACAGTATGTTAGTGAAACTTGATGAAACCGTATACAGATACGATATAGATGTAGGCGTTACCTGGCGGAAATCCATTACAATAATATTGGGGGAGGGAGGGAGGGACGTATACTCCCGAAGCCAAAAGCACCTGGTCTCACTTGATGACCTCACTGGGGAGATTTTGTGTTGTCAGTGAGAATACTGAGAAACTTCGGTTTTTCTTTTGTACTGACAGCACAAAAAATTTCTTGACCTTCACACATCTCAATCTTGGTGAGATCCACACTAGGTATTAATATAAAACTATAATCTTTGAAAAAAATATTCTTAAAAATAAAACTAGAACGTAGGAAAACCCCTGCCCCTGTCCCAATTAATTTGGGTCGACGCAACATGTCATTTTTCTTCATACATTCCCGTCAGATGTTATACTCAATCACTCTCTTCTTTGCCTTATCTTCTTTCACGCAACTCATCCATATTTTCTTGATCCAATCTCTGTTCCCAAAGCCCTCTACATTCACCCCACTATTAAATACTTACACGCCGTACCGTATCTTATTTTAATAAAATTATACTAGTTGAATTAGGTGACACGAAGCGAGGAGAGGGCAACGTTGCTCTACCGACCTATATTGTGTTACAAAAGCATTTAAACAGCGTGTGTTATTACACAATTGGGTAATTTCACCGACCGCATTTTTAGAGTTTCTTCGCATGAAATCACTATGTAAAACGTTTATCTATGACCACTCTATTTTTTTTCATGTAATACTAACACTAGCTTATATGAAGTCACTACTGAAAATACATTTCTCTTAAACATAAAATTTAAAAAAAATTAAAATATGCTAGATTCCAATAACGGTGGCGTGTCCGCGATGCACCTTTAAGCGCATTTACCTCTTTAAGTCCGCTATGATTGCAAATTTAGTACTTAAATTAAGATTATTATGTTAATTAATATATGAAGCAACCATATTTACTGCTTTCATTACTTCTATTATAACGCAGACATCGTGACAATGTCGATAAGGAACGTCCGCGCCTAAAGTGCAATTTCGGTGTGTTTTTTTTAAACCCTTATACAACGTATACACGTCAATTTAAACGATCTATCTTCTTACGCACGCAGAGTTCCAGTCATGCTCTTGCGTTTACGCAGTAATGGCATGTCCGATTCTGCCCAGTTTTCCCGCTAATACGTAAGTACCTTCTTATTTCTAAGAGGGAGTACGAAATTTTACAATCACGGTGGGTTACTGTATGAATGAATATTTGGTTTTAACATTACGATTTGCGAGAATGTTGTGTGTTGTTAGGTACCCTCAGCAATCATACATTTCACGTGACGAATGCATCACTGAGTTTTGTTTAATTTCATTTTTTCTTGATGTTTCTAACTTCGGTGGTGCAATATCGGTGGTTTCGGTGGTAGATTTATTGCCACCTATATTGCATCAATACTAAAATGGCTATGAGTTTCCATATCTTTGGTAAGATATTTACTCACAAGGTAATAAATAATAAAATTACTCATTTTTTTGTTATAATTAACGTATTTACTATTACTACTGAGAGTGGGGCAATATGGGTATGGGAGGCGTAACCGAAGGGGTTGGAGGCTGGCCGACTTTCTTGAGAAAGAGCGACTCTTTATGATGAACTCTCAACTGAATGAGTGATCACCTAATGGTTAGAGGCACATTGAATATTAATGTTAAACTGGAGAGATCCCGTCTGATGAGGTCTACGCTCCGACCTAGAGCTTCCCATATACAGTACCCCGAGAGCTTTCAACTCGAACTTTCGAATCGCTTCTCTTGCCTAGAAGAATGCAGTACAGTGGACGAGATAAATAACAGGTTGGATGAAGCTGTCCATTCAGTGGGCTCCAATTTCTTCAGGCCCCGTCGAAGAGATAGACCACAGAAGCTCACCGATCACACCCTCAAACTCATGGCCGAACGACGCTCTATGAGGCTGCAGTCTACCAATGACGCTGAAGCACATCGGCAGCTCAATAGACGTATCCAGCAGTCTTTGCGACACGACATCCGTGCCTTTAATACTCAATGTATTAAAGAAACGATTGAGCGAAATAAAGGCTCCAAAGTGTTCGCAAGAGACTTGTCTATTGGGCAGAGCCAGTTGACAAAACTGAAGAGGAAGGACGGCAGCGTCGTGTCGACTAAGGGAGATGTTTTGAGGGGGATCGAGGGGTTTTATGGACAGCTTTATACCTCAGTCACTAAGCTTGCTACTGATACGGTTAAAGATCCAAGAGCCAAGCTAACCCGACACTACACCGAGGATATCCCGGACATCAGCCTGTACGAGATTAGGGTGGCCCTCAAGCAGCTTAAAAATAACAAGGCACCAGGAGAAGACGGAATCACTTCGGAACTTCTGAAAGCGGGTGGAACACTTCTGAAGGACTTTAAGTCCTTCAGAAGCTCTTCAACTACTACGCCGGAAGCATGGAACAGAAGCGTAGAAGTCTTGTTCTTCAAGAAAGGTGACAAAGCCTCTCTTAAGAACTACAGACCCATCTCGTTTCTGAGCCATGTTTATAAGCTGTTTTCGAGGGTTATCACGAATCGTCTCGAACTCAGGTTTGATGACTTCCAGCCGCCCGAACAAGCCGGTTTCCGAAAAGGTTATAGTACCGTAGACCACATTCATACGCTGCGGCAAGTCATACAGAAGACTCAGGACTATAACTTGCCACTATGTCTAGCGTTTGTGGACTACGAGAAAGCCTTTGATTCGATTGAGACATGTGCAGTGCTACAATCTCTCCAGCGGTGTCATATAGACTACCGGTACATCGAAGTGCTGAAGTGTTTGTATAAAAACGCCACTATATCAGTCCGAGTACAAGATCAGAGCACAGCGGCGATACTGTTGCAGAGGGGAGTGAGATAAGGAGATGTAATATCCCCGAAGCTCTTCACCAATGCAATGGAGGATGCCTTTAAGCTACTGGAATGGAAAGGTCTTGGCATTAATGTTAATGGCGAATACATCACTCACCTTCGTTTTGCCGACGATATCGTGCTCAGGGCAGGATCGCTGGAGGATCTTAACACAATGCTCGACGACCTCAACCGAGTCTCTCAACAGGTGGGCCTCAAGATGAATATGGACAAGACCCAGGTTATGGCGAATGCTCATATTCTAAGGCCCTCCCCAGTGTCAGTTGAAGGCTCGATCCTCGAAGTTGTAGACAAGTACGTCTACCTTGGACAGATGGTCCGATTAGACGGATCAAACTTCGAGGCGGAGGTCAATCGTCGAATCCAACTCGGCTGGGCAGCGTTCGGGAAGTTACACAGCGTCTTCTCGTCCAAAATACCTCAGTGCTTAAAGACAAAAATCTTTAATCAGTGCGTGTTGCCCGTGATGACCTATGGCGCCGAGACGTGGACCCTCACTATGGGCCTCATAAGAAAGCTCAAGGTCGCACAGCGAGCTATGGAAAGGGCTATAATCTAGGCTAGGCTCGGAATCTCTCTGCTGGATCGAATCAGAAATGAGGAGATCCGCAGACGAACGAAAGTGGTTGACATAGCCTACAGGGTTAGTAAGCTGAAGTGGCAGTGGGCGGGGGACGTAGCAAGAAGAACAGATGGCCATTGGAGCCGAAAGGTTCTTGAATGGAGACCGCGTACCGGTAGACGAAGCGTGGGACGGCCTCCTGCGAGATGCACGGGCGACAAAAGCAAAATTGCCTTTGGCAGCATGATGTAGCATCTGCATCATGCATCCAAGCCGTTAGTACATATTGTTTAGATAAATATATCACAATTTATAATTTCGGTGTGATCTTGCAATTTCGGTGGGTTGACAATTTCGGTGGTTGTTCTATTTTTATAACAAATGCAGTTATTTGTTTCCTTCTAAATATCTAGAATACTAATGCGTTCTAAAAGAACACCATTAAATTTTTTCATCGGTAAACCTATGATTGAAAAATACCACCGAAATTAGCAAAAAATGAGGCATGCGTGAAATTACCCAATTAACAAACCTCTATGATTAATTAAATCAATTAATCAGTGTAATTGTTTAACAGAATTAATATGAGGGTTAGCTTCCAATTGATAATATACAATTAAATGAAATTGGAAACTGAGACTGCAGAGACTATTACGAAATGTACGCCCAAAGCTTTGGTTTTCGAACGCAGCTTTTCCTTGAATTGCGTTTCTTAGGTTGCAACGGCGGCGGCGCGGCGGTGCAATGCGTGCCCTTCCCTATTCGGTGAAAGATATGGACACCGTAGTTTATACGAATTATATTAATACGAATATTAGTAGATACGAAATGACCGTGTGGTTTCAGTCAGTTCTAATCCAACATAACCACTTTCGCTGACTTAAACGGTGGTTCGATCTCCATATGGATTTTCGCACGTAAAAAAGTTACAGCTAAAATCATTTCTTTTTTGCTGAACGTGGCACGTACGAAACAAACAAAGTCAATAAGTATCGAAATCAGAAATCCGTATCTCACACAGACCCCACAATTTATCAGAACATCATATTAAAACGTATTATTTATTAACATGGGATGAAATTTAATGGATATTTTCCGGCTTTAAGTTGAAAACCATCTCATTTTCAGAATAATTACCGAATCAATCAACTTTTAATACAATAGACTTTTGTACGAGAATGAATTTCACGGCTCAATTATAAAAGCTTAATCGATTTCATCCTGGTTGGTGCCTTATTCAGTAGTTACGTTTTTAAAACGTGCGATTTTAAGACTTAAGAATCATTTGAGATTGTAATATTTGAAAATCTAATAACAAACGCAATCAGAACGTGACTGATTCTAGTAACGTAAGTTTTGATAGATCATACTAGTTCGGTCCTCCGTGATCATACTGTACAGTCCCCTGCAATAATATGTATACACTTTGGAACCTTGTCACAATAATAAATGACAAGTCAACATTATGACATGAAACATGGCTCCAATCACTTTCTATGACAATTAGTAACATTTTACTATTACCATTGTCGACATTATTGAACCGCAAGTAAGTGGTGGATAAGTACTTCTTCTACTTCCCAATATATTTTCTCATCCTGAATTGAAGTAAGTTGTAACCCTGTAGGTTAAAACTTTGAGAAGTTAAGCATCATTAGCCGAGTTGGTCTTAGGATGGGTGACCATTCTTACGATGTTAAGATTGCTTTCGAGGACCCCCTGCCCTCCGTGCTTTGGAGGAGCAAGCCGTCGGTTGCTGTATGAACATCTTCATCACCTGTTACCAGGTACTTGGGGCTGTACAACTGGTCCTGCTACATAACTTTCCCTCTCCCCTCCGCGTTCTTTCCCTCCGTATGAAGTTAAATATTTGCCTATACATTAATTTAAAAATGGAATCAAAAGCGAGGTCCTCCTCTACTACTAATCCTCGTCCATAACCAATACCACTGTATGGGTTATGGACTAGTGAGACGAGGTCTCGGGTTCGATCTTAGGTTTTACCAGCGCACACACCAATAACCTTTCGACGTTTTTCGCAGTATGTATGTATTTATCGCAGGTTTATAAGTGCCCGGTTAATGGCAATAGGCTCGCCACCGATTACATTGGGACATGAACATAAACTGGCGAAATTTGGCTAGAACCTCTGCCTACCCCTTCGTGGATATAGGCGTGATATTATAAAAAAAAATAGAATCAAAATCACGCGTTTTGGAAAATGGTATTACTGAATCTGCCCCTTTGAACGAAATTATCGTTTTGCGATGATTCATTTCAGATTCAATGGGTTGACTTTGTCACGTATTTGTCATCGTTTTTGATGATACGTACTAAATAAATATTAATTATGCAATGTAGGGGAACAATAAGATTGAATTAACATCACCGTGTTTGTAGAGTCACATTGTAGAGGTAGTTATTTATACTAGTGGTTATATATATATATTTTTTTGTTAACGGCATATGGCATTTATGTACTGTTTATGTAATGTTTATGTACATTCTATGACCCATATTAGAATCTGTGCTTGTTTTAAGTCTAAAATTAAGTTAATTACATCGATTTTTTAGGACTCGTCTATTTGACTTCACCCCACCTGATGGTAAGCTGAAGGCAAAGTCTCAGGAATCACACCATTACAAACTCGTAAAGTGTTATATAATATAAATAAATATGGTTATATTAAGTGACATTATTGGAAGCCAATTTGGCAGCAAAAAAGTGAAATCCAAACTACTTGTACTGAAAAATTTCTAAACCAATTAGTACACTGACTATTCAAGTCGTCTTAAGAAAAAAGAAATACCGTCATGTTTTCCCTCTGTATACTCTCGGATGGAGAACTGCTCATTACTAAGTCTCCTTCTACGACTCCCACTGGAAAGGATAGGGTATGGTGACTATTCTATTCCACCAGGAACCAACATGTATACTATTTTACGTCGTTTACATCACGCAAATATCAAGAAATTTATACCAAAATTTCAAACAAGTATCAAATTACGACACTCATAATTTTATAACTAAGTATAATCACATTTAACCATAAATCAATTGGGCGTTTAACTTCCGGATACTTGGGTGCAAAAATCTTTGTAGGCAATATTAGATTAACGGCAGGTCGCGACCCTGTAATATATCGCCGATGTAATATTCGTTTTATACCTGCCGTAATAAATTATATTCTTAGTTACGAATATTTATAATAGTAATAATTTTGTCCTCGGCGTGGGTAGAACATATTATAAATGGGAGGTCCTTTATATCATACGTATTATTGTTATTATGAAAGTTTAGAGTTGTAGATACGAGTAACGCCATGAGCATGGCGTTTGTAACAGCGCCGAAATATTGGTTGATAGTGCACGCGACTGATACGCACGCGGCGTGGGTTCGATCCCCGCTCAGTGCAAAAAGCTGTATGCATGAATATGGCTGTTTGCACTGGTCTGGTCGTGTCTCGGGGAAAAAGTTCAACCAGTCTAACTTTGATATCGCCATTGGCCATTGGTTGTGGAGGTCAGATGGCAGACGCTTCACAGTTGGACTGGAAAGCCGACCACAACTGAGTTTGGAAAGGTTCAGAGAACGATGAGATAGATAGATAGATAGATAATTATTTATTGTACACCTTCAAACAAAGTTAGCAGTAGGTACAGTAATAAGCGTAAAGTTGCTTGTACAATGGGCGGCCTTATGGCCAAAGGCGATTTCTTTCAGGCAACCACAAAATTTTCATAAAATCAACAAACATGTTAAACATCCCGAAATATTTAACAGTGAATATGTATATGACCATGTCAATCTAAAATTATACCCATATTATTATAAATCTACTGAACGAAATTATTTAAAGTATTCCATTGACCATTTTACCCTTATTGGATCCATATTGACCCCGTTATACCGGTACATAAGATTCACATATCAAAACGAAACACAAATATTGTGTATTATTGTGAAACTTTCCTACAACGTAGTCCACATAACTCTGTCTGAATCTGAAACATTACAATAAATCGCAAATCTTCACAAAATTCAACATTCTATCATATTTTCGAGGCACGTAATGTCATAACGTTTAGGTTTCGGCGCTAGGAGCCGTCCGCGGGGCGTCACGTATCGCGATCTAGAATTTCTTCTCAATATTATCATGCGATCCCATATTGGTACAACTCACACTTACCTCATCTTAAAAACTAAATCTTAGCTGTAAATCAAAATTTATTCTGCATAAACCATTAAACGGTACTTACAAATCGCCAATATCAACAATATTTTATAGATTAGTGAGCCCCGACCTCAGAAGACACCGGCAAGAAACTCAGCGGGATTTTCTGCTTTTTGGTCAGAACTTCGATATTTTTCGTGAAGTGATTGCTATCTATCATCCACAACCTATACGAGATATTGAATTGCTGCAGTTAGACAAATTGTTGAACTTTTTAAAACTAAAAGTACCCGCAACGACAGCCATAGATGATCCTATGTAACAAGGTACCACCAAACCAGTGCAAATAGCCATATTCATACATACAAATATTTGCACAGAGCAGGGAACGAACCGCGTAGCAGTCACGTTCACTACCTTCACGCCACAGAGGCTGTCACTAAATAAATCTACATATGAACTTTATCTCGTGTCTATTCTATCCACTGTGAACCTATGTGCGTGTGTGGAGTCCACCAATCGCCTTGCTCTGCTCATTCGATTCCTTTACATTACGAATTCGATAGTCTACTATACTTTACACCTAGATAATCGGTATTTAATACTTCATCCCTTTCTGATACCGTAATCGGTTTTAGCTTCCAAAAAACGGCACGTCTGAGTGAACCCTCACATCGACCACACCGGTTCAAATGCGACTACAGCTAAGCGACGAAATAAGAATTTTTCGTATTTCATAAGCGATTTTGTCGGGTGCATTTCAATTTTATTGCATGTTCAAAGGTTTCATGTAGTGAATACAGTTTAAAAATTGATATTTTTGAGTGCTGTTGACTTTTATCGCTGGATGACTTAGAGGTGATGTGATAGATTTTTATATCCCACACGTTACTAGTACGTAACCCGTAAGCCCTCATTTTCATCAAAGTTTAGAACTGTATTTAACAAATTGCAATAACTCAAAAACTTCAGTGTTTTAGCATGTTTACAATTTAATTGAGACAGTCTCAATACATGTATGTTTGTGTGTGTTTTACAGGTTTTGTACAAGATTTTTGCAAATCTTCAATCAGTTTTGTATCAAACATATTGATAACTTGTTTTTTGATGAAATCTAGGGGTTTGAACTATATTACATTAACACCCGTTTGACCTTCATTTATGTGTGTGTGTTATCCACCAGGTACCATTTCCAATTGTATTCAAGTCACTAATTTGGTTTGAATTTTACGGGTGTATTCGCTTTCAGACCTGACGACTTTGAGAAGGTAGCATACTCCTGACTCTCGTTCGTTAAACAGGTGTAGCTCTTGAACTTATCCTTACATAAATAGAGTATGCGAGTGGTATACGTATCTTTACATTTATCAAGGGACGTAGTAAGCCTTCCCGATGAGTTTAACCTATGCTCGGGTGAAACAAATTACACAGCGATGGCAACTCAAAAATGCCGTCGATTCGACAGAAGAAGAAGAACTTATCACGAAACCTAGGCGTGAAAGTGGCAGAATATACAAACCGTGAAATGGTTTTTTTTATAAACTATTATCTATAGAAATATAAATGTTGTAGTGACGTTAATGAAACCTTAAAATTCACAAATCACTGCTACTGACCTTTTAAATTCAGTGACACGGTAATGAAGGAGTCTGTTGGTGTATTTAAATAATTAACCCACAATATCTAATAAAAATATATAAAATATATAATATATAATATAATATATAAATATAATATATAATATAATAAATAATTAAAATAAATAAATAAGTAATTTGTTACACAATCACAGAAAAAAATACTGTAAAATTAACGAAATCTGCACAGCATAATCGGTAGGTCAGTTGAAGAGTCAGCCATTATCGATCGGTCTCGGGTTCGAATCCTAGCCATTACTTTACCGAACCCCAAACAAAGTAAATTGTCACATCTCAAAAGCTAAGTAACATTTGCCACAATTTTTCAAAATGGCGCCCCCTAAAATTTCAGCTCCCGAGAGCATCTATCAAATATGAGTGGACACATCCCTTATTAATCATTTTTATTGGACAAGAGGTCCCTTTATTGATTGTCGTGATGATAAAAACACCATTAACTCAGTTCGTGTTTTTATTCCGCATCGTAATGTCCCCAGTTCGATATTACTGAAAAATGTATTTGGTTTTTAGCAAAAGTAATTAATGATCAGTGTTTCAGAACCGCAATTTATTAATCAACGGGTTACCTATTAGGGATATTGGTTATTAGGGATGGGTGAGTTTGATAGCTTATGGTATAGCTAGGGATTCATAAAAACGAAAAGGAGCTTTAGGAATACATACATAAGTACGTGTATTTATGTCTATATAATAATAAATAAATATTGTAGGACAATCTACACAACGCCACCTAGATCCATGGTAAAATATAGTAAGGTAGCCGTATAGAAGCCAATATAGAAAGGTAAGCATAGTTTTACTAGCTCGTGTTATGGGTTCTAGAATACGGATAAACATACATACTTAGATAGGTACTTTTTTATAAATACTTACATATTGTACATAGAAACACCCAGACCAATACAAATATTCATTTTCATACACACAAATATTTCCACTGAGCGGGAATCGAACCGAATATGTATTTATTTACATAGAGAAATATCTAAGTATGTTTATCCGCAATATAGAACCCATAACACAAGCTAGTTAAGCTATGCTCACCATGAGTATGGGTATCGTGGTGTAGATTGTCCTAGAATATTATCCTAGATTATATATAACACTATTTCATAACCGTTGTATTGCATTTATTCGTGATAATCAAATAAATAATAAAAACATTTCACTTTATTCCAATTTATCCGGCTATCCTTAAACTTCATTACTTCTATCTTCGCTTAGTTATAAATTTAGAAGTCGTAAGATGAGAAGATTTAATATTACGATTGCTTAGGTAAACGTATTTTCTTTATCTGAAATATTTCGTTCAGTTTTATGGCCTATAAATTGTATTCATTTTATATGTATTGTATAGATATTTTGATCTACGTTTATCTAAACAATAGGGCTTAGGGCTAGTCTGAAGATAGAACTTCATAGATGTTTCTAGAACTTTTAGATAAGATATCTTTGAATTGTGTTCTTTGCAGGCAAAGTAACGCTGACTGGCCGAATAATATTTTACAAAGACTCTTTCTATGGTGAAATAGGGCACTTGGGTGCCCCACGCAAAGTTTCCGTTGATTTATATCAATTCTAACGATATAGATGACCTTGAAGTGGCAATGGACTGACCACATCTATCGAAGGACCGATGGCTGCTGAAGCAAATGAGTTCTTGAATGGAAACCACGGGAAGGAAGACAGAAGGTAGGACGCTGCGCGGATGGAAAGCAAGATGGACTGATGACCTGAAAAGAAGGCTGCTGAAAACAGACTGAAGACGTTGGAAGAAAGTTCTGTTCAATAGTGAACTACAATAGGTAAACTAAACTACGTGGAACGTGGAACGCTCTGCCCGAATCTGTGGTTCCGTATAGCTATAACTTGGAAGTCTTTAAGACTAGAGTGAATAGGTTACTTCTAGGCAAGCGTACTCAACTTTCGATCACATCATCACTTACCACCAGGTAAGATAGTGGTGAAACGCGAGATTACCGAACATTAAGAAAAAATTAATTGTATGATTCCTGATTGTATGCAATTTACACTATCAAAGTTTGATAGTAATGTTTGATAGACTGTTTAACAGTCTTATTATGATCGAAATTCATGTTTAAGACTATCTAATTTCATTAAAAAAAACCGCGGTAGCCTAGTGGTATGGATAATAGACTGCTGAGATAAAGTCTCGGGTTCGATCCCGTATTTACCATGGCACACACTAATGACTTTTCGATACTTTTCGAAGTTATGTGTGTATTTATCGTAGATTTATAAATGCCCGGTTAATGGCAATAGGCTCGCCACCTATTACATTGGGACGTAAACATAAACTAGCGAAATATGGGTGCTAGCACCTCTGCCTACCCCTTCTGGGATACAGGCGTGAGTTTGTTATGTTATGTTATGTTATATAATTGCATGAATACTGGTTGTATTTAATTTGCACTCTCGAGCAATCTTATTATGATAGAAATTAATGTATAAGACTATCTAATTTCATTCGTAGATAACTAGACAAGTTCTTGGGATCAGTGTCTGATCACTTCTTGTCATCAAAGTGAACTTGTAGCAAAAATGTTCTTGTGACGAGGGCTCTTGACAGCTCATTATCATGGAAGGGATCAAAGTTATTATTTATTGGGCTTCACTAACAATCTTTATATTAATGAGATATTCTATGTTTCGGTATTGCCTATTAGAAAAAAATATTTTCGGCATACCTACACATTTTTTAGAAAGTGCTAGATTACTGACAATAGGCTCGTGAGCATGTGTAGGTATGTATATGTATTGTTAAACTCCTTCGTCCCCCAATATATTTTCTTATTATTATGATATTATCTATAATACAACCTTAAACAGCACAAGTTGTACAGGAATCTTAGTCTTATTACAAATTCGCTTTCCACGTCGAAAGTCACTTACCTGTAACAAAATATAACATGAATGTAATATTTGAATAAATCCACATCCCAACCTATACATCCCAAAGGGGATAAGTAGAGATGTAATTGGCACCAGTATTTTAAAGAAGGCAAGAAAAGAGGATCGGACAAATTTTTGGGAAGTGCTAAATTATTCTTCATATTTTACTCCTACAAAATTAAAAAAATATTTATTTATAACTATTAATCAATCAAAATCATGTTATATATTTTTGGTTAAAAATTCCCACCAAAACTCTACGGTATGTCATTTGAAAACACGTGACGTCAATTGTGTTCTGCAGCGGCTTCAGAGTATATTTTTATTAATGGAAAGCTAGAATCCTCGCAGAAACCCGGAGTAGGGTACTCAATGATTGCTCTTAAAGACGTCACGCACTTCGTTTTAGTACAGATTTAAAATATTGACAACACCTAAATTGAATGTCCTTATTTCAAAATATTAAGATAGTAAACATAAACAGGCAAAATGTGGGTGCCTATATAGCCTACCCCTGCGGGGATTATGTTTATATATACTTTATGTTTATTTAGTAGCTCCCCGCATGGACTTCTGATTCCATTCCCGCTGCTCAGTAAAAATGTTCAAGAGTCTAAAAAGACTCGTTAGAGTTCAAGGCATCAATAAAAAACAATGGCAATGAACACAGTCTTCGATTTTTAATAATGATGTTAATTCTCTAATAATAATTTAATGACCATGATAGTATAAATTTACCCTAGCTTTCCATCTAGCGGGATAAGTCAATTGGCAGATTGAATATAAAAATATCAAGGGGACATTTTCACCCTCTCATAAGACATCAATGTTTATAACAAATTAATATTAATATACAGAGCGATGGGCCGCGATTAATCTTTTACACAAACACGCATAACCTTATTCATTACTTTATATATAAATTAAATAACTGCCAACACTAGATTACCTCCATCAAAAAACTTTATTAATACACATTAATGTTCTTCCGACATACTATTAAAAACACCAGCTCGTCCAGAGAAGTTGACCTGTCATTACCTAAACAATTGTTCGTGCACAATGGAGAAGTGACAGGTCATGTCATATTGGTATCTTTGATCATCAATCATGCTAAAAGCAGGCTGTCAGGCAGTCATGACGCATGATGTACGGGTTTAATAAAATAGTGGCTTTTATAACATGGATTGAGTTATAAAAATGGCGGGTTGCTCGCTATATAAATGAAGGTAGATTAACAAATTTGTTGGAGGATAATAACGGTCACGTAACTAGAACAGAAATATATTTATATAATATTTCAGCTAAAATTTTAAAGGTCTGTTTTTATGTATCTCTTAGGTGGCAGACCAGCACATGGCCACCTGATGGAAAGCGGTCACCTTGGCCTATGGAAGTTTGCAATACCAGGGACGTTACACTCGTGCCGTCTACCCTGTAGAAACCTTTTAATTTCCTTCTTAAATAACATGTCATTCTCTGAAGTTTTCTAACTGGCCGCCTGCCTGACGTTCACCCTTCTTGGGAATCTAATCGTAAACTGTTTACCACACGCCTGTTGAGTGCCTTATAGTGTATCATCATTCATTGAGTAAAACTCCCACAGTCAACTTTCACGACACCTAGGGATTACTCTGCCGGGGTGCGAGAGGTTTGTCTTGTATAATCTCAACTCCGGCTATCGGGAACCAATAGATGGCGAGCGTTTCAGTTGGTTTGAGTCCGACATAATCACCTCCACCGACTCAGGTGGAGGCTGTATCCATAGGAATTTTGCGCACGGAAAAAAAGGGATTGAGTTAGAACTTTTTTCCGTACGCCCTTTTTTTTTCTATGTTTAGCTTTTGCTCCCCGACCAGCAAATCAGTGTTTTCTATTTAGACCCAATTTATCAAAAATATAAAATTGTTCGTATATACATGACCCAAAAAAGCCAAGTAATTCGCCACAATTTTGGCAGTAAGTAAATAACACATACATATTACAAATATCGGCTGACTGCCAAGTTTGTTGACCGAAAAGAAGTAGCATGGACAAAATAGGAAGCGGTTCGTGTTAAATATGTATAAGTCTTAGCCATTAGTCTCATATTTCAATAAATTTACTGTTTAGATTTCGGCCAAATTTGATAGTAGCAACAGGCTAAAAGCTGCAGCATCTTGGTTGATCACAGGAACATAAAACTACGTCCAAGATAAAGTTATTTCGATTGATTTGGTTTGTGACGGGCTTATTAATATAATAGGGGGCGAGAGGAGAAGGTTAAGAGAGTCTCTGTGCTGTCAGTGCAGAAGTCAAAGAAGGGGTTTTCGGTCTTCCCACTGACAAAATAATACCTCTCTAGTGAGCTCTAGTTACCCTACTCACCGCCGGAAACACAACACAAGGTGCGACCACAATTGAGTTGGGAATAGGCTCAGAGAATGATGATGGTCCACAATACATGATACAAGCTAATTCAGACTACTAACATTACACAGTGTGAAGCGTATTCACCAAACACTACCCAACAACATTAATAACATAGCCATCAAATAGGACCCAACCCTCTATTACCTCCACTCCTGCAAATAGCCGAGATCCATTACTCGACACAAATTCCTTCTGGAACACATATGTGTCTACCGTTATTTATCTCCGCGACGCATGACTACAATCTCTCATCGATTACCGGATGATACTAATTAAGGTTCGCGACACACCTGCGACTTACCTACAATGTATAATTTCGTTTAGCACAATATACATATTATGGATACATTGAATAGGCAGAGCTGTTATAATATTCGCATTCCGCTATGATTTTCGGTCTTGTTTAATAGAAAGTCAGGCGGATATTTTGTTGGCCAGCTTATGGAATGTGCCTGGTGAAGACGGGTGGAGCCGTCTATCACCCTAGCAGAAGCAGGCCACGGCGACGGCGCAAAGTGCCACCCCATACCCAGGGGACACCATGGTCCCCACATTAGGGGAAGAGAGTCATCTCAAAAGAGATGTCCCCGGGTCTGCCGGGGTGCGAGAGATATGTCTTGTATAATCTCACCTCCGGGCAATCAAGGAGCCATGGCATGCGTTTTGGTCGGTTCGAGTCCGACATAATCACTTCCACCGGTTTTGACGGAGGTGGTATCCGTGGGGATTTTCCGCACGATAAAAAAAAGGTTATGGAATGTTGTAATATTTATATCTGCTTTTATAAAATGGTTGTGTCTGTTCCTTGAATAATAAAAATAATATTAGTGTCAGGTATAACCAATTGCCATCAAACATACGTAATATCCAAATCTTCCGTACTATGTTTCATGGCAATTGGTTAAGTAGGATGGCCAAGAAATGTAAATATCGACATCTACCATCCTATATCTTTCTGTCATGGAACTTGAAACTTATTCATAGACGACTAATTCTTGAAAATTCGATAGTCCATACATCGTCATTATGAAGTACTATTGTCACAAACAGCTATTTACTTTCAGTACAATAATTTGAACATCCACAGGGGAATGTAAGTAAATTCCGGTTTATCACGGAGTTATAATATATGTATGACGTTCTAGAGAAACTATTCGCAAATTCGTGTTACATTTTCGTAAACCTTTTATCAGAAATTTCGCTGTAGTGTTGAAATCAATTAGTTATAACATGCAGCACTAGATTCATTTCTTCGAAATAGTTCAATGAATGGCCATCATTATTTGAAAGTTATTTTTACGAGTGAGTTTTATTGGCCTACGTGGAGAAATTTTTAGCGTTGTGTAACTACTATCAACTTTACGTTGGAATTTCATCTTGGAGTTCTTTTCCGGCTTTTACTTCTTCACTTACTCACACAGCCTCACTTTCTAGTAGTCTAACTTCTGGAAAGTATATTTTTTTTTATAATATCACGCCTATATCCCCGAAGGAGTAGGCAGAGGTGCTAGCACCCACATTTCGCCATTTGATATTTAGGTCCCAATGTAATAGGTGGCGAGCCTATTGCTAAATTGAGGAAAGTATATGATACAATGAAACCAGCTATCTAGTTCGTAACGTAATTGTATCGACAGAAGGAAGCATTACGACAGGCAGCATGCCTTCTGTGTAACTGAATGTGTGTGAAGGCCGCCAATCGCATTCCACAACTCTCTTGATACCTTTACGCTGCGAATTCGATAGATTTTCGGTTTTGGGGCACTATACACCCTCCTATGATGCATGTTATAAAGGCAGCAAACAATCATAAACATAGTCTCGAATAATTTCTCAGAACACAAACTATTAAACAAGCTAACGAAATTACGTAACAAAATCTTTAGCAGAGCTAAGAGAATCGATGTCGATTTCAGTTGTAAGTATCCTGTACTTACAGACTCTCGATAAACCTCAAGACTCTTTGTACTGAGTTAAATAGCTGTTTGTGACAATAGTACTTCAAGAGACGGTGGACTTTTAAAGAATTAGTCGTCTGTAAATAAGCTTCAGGACGACTAAGCAAGTACTGTGCGAGTGTCACGCCCTAGAAAGACAACAAATTGGAAGTTTTGGGGTAGCCCTTCTTGAGAAGATCCATTCTTCTCAGGAACGTCTAGCCAAAACTAGAGGATTTGTGCCGAAATCTACAATTAAGAGAAAAATCACTCTAACTGTAACTGTAGGAGGTAGGACACGACGGTATATGCGTCCCAATCGAGCGGTCCGACTGGGGAAGTACCTACAGAATATCGCCGTTTAATAACCTTGTGTTGTGTTTTCGGTGGTGAGTAGGGTAGCCAGAGCTCACTAGAGAGGTTTAGTGTTGTCAGTGGGAAAACCAAAGGCATATCCTACATCTTTTGCGCTGACGACACAGAATGTCTCTGTTCTTACAGGGGTTGCGGCACGAGTGTCATTCCTCTGGTCTTACATTCGCCCATAGGCCACGGTAACCACTTACCATCAGGTGGGCCGCGTGCTTGTCTGCGACCTAAGTTGTATAAGAAAGAAAAAAAAATATTGAGAAGGCTATCCCTCCTCTAACGTTTGGTTGCCCAAGTTGGGGTCGACACAAAAATCCAACAGTCCAAATGTTTCCAATATCACCAGAGTACGCACCGCAGTGTAAATTATAAGCACACTCTTAAATCATCCCTTAAAACCAACAATCACACCATACATCTTAAAAATTCAACACCACGCAAAGCTACAAGTTTCCCCGTAAATTACACAGTTGTCCCAGAACAGCGGAACAGCGCCAAAACAAGCGGGAACGTGGAACAAGAAACGGCCGAACTTCTTAACTCTTTGCAAGGAATTTATTGGTACGGTATGTTAGATTTAGGAGCGATTCGGGACATATTTAACTGTAATAGAACAGATAACGCCCAGAAACTGGTTGAGTGATGTACTTTATTATTATGATAGAGGAACAATGTAAGATTTGACGGAGGTAGGACACAACGGTATCTCCCGTCCGAAATGAGCTGTCCAACTGGGGAAGTACCTCCGCCCTACAGAAGAACGCGGTCATAATAACCATCGTGTTGTGTTCCCGCCGGTAAGTAGGGTAGCCAGAGCTCACTGTACCCCTCCTTCCCCTCCCCTTCCTAGCCTCCCCACCCCTTCCCAGCTCTCCCCTTTCCCTTCAGGGTGGGCAGCGGGTGTGTGACACCCTTAGTGTTGCACACGGTCATAGGCCACGGTGGCCGCTTTCCATCAGGTGGGCTGTGTGCTTGTCTGCCACCTACGTAGTATAAAAAATGTATTTATCATAGGATTGTATTTTTTAAAGTGCTGTGCGATAGTGAACGCAAATGCTACGCAGGAGACGCGGGCTCGATCCTCGCTTAGTGCAAAAATTTGTATGCATAAACATGACTATTTGCACTGATCTGGTCGTGCCTCGAAGAGCACGTTAAGCCGTCGTCGGTCTCGGTTGCCATGCGAACATCTATGGTAGACGTTACGGGTTGTTGTAGCCATAAAATAGTCATTGCAATATTTTAAATAATTTCTTTTACTAAATTTTAAATGAGCCTATTATCAGATACTTAAAGATTCTGTTATTACAATGAAAAAGTCCAAAGTTTCACTTGAAAGAAAATAACTACAGAGTTTAGCTGATCATTTTATCCCTATTCCCCCCTGGTTCCCTATTCACCCTGTTTCACTGTACTTATAGGCAAGAAAGTAAATGAACAGCCCGAACTTCCTGTCCCTAGATTTTATACTAACACATACACACACAAAGACACACATAAGAACATTTAAATTAAGTATACAGCACTTGAACAACATTAAGAAAGTTAAACAGCAGAGTAACACAATTTGCCGGTTCATCTAATTGATGAGTTGCCAGCCTGAATAACTCGAAACTTGCCTATTTTGTACATAACATGGTTCTACTTGTGTAATTACATTTAAATAATAAAACAATATTTAAGATAATTGTGTAATTTTGTACTTTTGGACTAGATAATTCTAGTGTTAATCCATAACATAACGAACCACGCAACATGAAATTTATATAGCCCTGAACGAATTATAAAAAAAATACTTTTAAGGTTTCTTGATAGGTCAAATTCTAATTCGCCTGGGTAACCTGCAAAGCTAAATTGCTTGTGTTACTATTGTGTCTTTATAGCACATAAGTGGCAGACAAGCATGTCATAGCAAGTGTTTACCGTGGCCTATAAACGTTTGCAACACCAGAAGCATCACATTTGTGCTGCCTACTCGTTTTAGATACATTTAGATAAAGTATAAACAGATTAATATAGCGTTTGAAACTATTAAGGTAGCTGCAAAGGGACATGAATCATTCGGACGATGGATCATGCCTTCTATTAATGCCATACAATTCCTTAGTAGTGATTTGGCTTTACAGTTTCTAGACTGATCGACATGCAAATGACAGGCAGACAAAGTTACACATATGACAGGGCTTAATAGCTAATAATACCCATTTTGGAGTCCTCATAGAAGTCTCTCATACCGGCCGATACAGTGCAGAAGACAAAGAAGGGTTTCTCAGACCTTACTGACCTCTCTAGAGACAGGACAACAAAACAACCGCACAAAAATAATAAACTCCATTAAATACATTAATTCCCGATACTTACGGTAATCCCTTTAATTCCAACACATGCTCCACTCAGTCCTCTTCACAATACATGACAATTACACAATTTATCAAGTACCACATACATTAATCAATGCGATGTCACCGTGTAATGCCGCGGATTTACCGGCGTGTGTGGGCGCTTTCTGTTATTAAATAATTCGTCTACGCAGGTGTGACGGGTAGGTACATCAGTAACATTACCATGAGTTTACGCCGATAGACGTTAGCGTGTGAATTCTGTTGTAATAAGCACGCTAGCGTCTGTCATTCTACAGTCCCGGGTCCTTTAAGCCTCCTATTCCATCAAGAACCAAGCGGTTCGGTGAGTCTTTTCTCTGCCACACACACACCATAAGTCCTGGAATTCCTTACCAGCGCAAGTGTTCCTTTCTTCCTAGAGTCCCGGGTCCTTTAAGCGGGGCGTGAAAAAGTATCTGATCAGGCCGTTAAACAGAGCGCCACCATTGTAGCACTGAACGTGTTTGCAATGGTGACCCTCTTTCCGGAGACTTTATCTTCAGCTTAACATCAGGCGGGGAAAAGTCAAATGTCCTAAATGTCCTAAATTAAAAAAATAACTCTCATAACGTGCTGTGTCAGTTTATAAAGTACTCCGAAAAAAGAAACTTTTCCAATTACGATGAGTAAACACTAGTAAACAACTGTTACTCTAATCGAGTTTTTGCTGTTTGGCCTTTACCTACAGTACTTTGTACAAACAAAGTTAATTGTTCTTAATACACAAATATTCTTTATTCTTGCATAGTTTTGATTAAAATTATATTTTAAACTAAAAGAGATGAAAATTTATTGAATACAATACATGAAATTCAATTCAAGGTTTAGAATTTTTTGGAGATCCAATCTCCAAGAGAAATTCGACTTAACACATTTCGATTTTGACATACGCCGTCGCTAGCGTGTGTCTAAACATGCATTTCTAAATTCATGGTAAATTTACAAAGTGCGTAAGTAATATGACGTGTACCCGTCGGTTTATACTTTAATCTTCAGGCAGACGAGCCTGCAAACGCTGTTTTGAAGATTTGAATTGGAAAATAATCGTCAGATTATGTTGAGGAAAATGTATGAATGAAAATATTATGTTTGTACGTGTGTGTGAAATTAAATGTGGGTTGCGTAAATGGAAACTTTTTTCTATGTGAAAAGTTTTTTTTAAAGGTTGATACTTATAATTTTGAACCATAAAACGTCATTTATGTAAAACTAGCTGACCCGCGCAACGTCGTCTGCGTCACCCCATTTTTGCAACATTTTTCATTCCTGCTGTTGGTCGTAGCATGATGTTATATACATATAACCCTTCTTTTTTCACCATTCTATCTATTCAAAAACCGCATCAAAATCCGTTGCGTAGTTTAAAAGATTTAAGCATACAGAGGGACATAAGGACATGAAAAATAGGGACAGAGAACGTGACTTTGTTTTATACTACGTAGTGAAATGATACTCAATAATTTTTTTGGGTCCATTATGTTATTCATGTTCACCTACAAAACTTTTCACACAGAAAAAAGCTTCAGCATACCCAATAGGGAAGCTTTTTCTATGTGAAAAACTTCATTTGTAAAGGCTAATGATCCTAATTTGAAACATAAAACGTCATTTATGTAAAAAATGACACTTAATACTTTTGTGGGTCCATTATGGTGCACATTGTTCTACTACAAATGTTCTCAATAAATCATTGAATTAAGTGAGAACACGTATTATAATAAATTACGATAGATGTAGATAGGTTTTAGATAAGTGTGAACATAAAACTTAATAACCCTTTACCCAATTCTGTAATAGAAGTTGAAACCTCAGAAACATAAGTCATACTTGCTACTATACTGCATCATCGATACAAGTATCTAAGCACTAAATTACAACACTAGTACTAGTATTGCCACAAAAAAAAATTACGGCAAATCAATTTTTTTTAATTCTTTTAATTTTTTAATCGCATTCTTTACTATCCATTGTATCAGTAAAGCTAAATGAAACGAAAATTTCATAAAAAAAACCTCACTGCACAAACATACCAGTGGCGTCATCTTGCGAGTTCATGTTTCTATCATGAAATTTTTGTTTCATTCAGCATTACTAACACGATGCAGAGTGAATAGCTCAAGTTAAACGGTTTTAAAAATAAAAAATATAAAAAAAATTGCGTTGCTGTAATTTTTTTAGTGCCAATATGTTGTGTGCCATGAGTACTTCGGGAGTGTTCCCCTAACAACCTGTATGGAACAAAGTACCAATCTCATGCACTGATAAAGTTCCTCATTAGATACCGTGTACCGTGTATGTACGTTACACGGAGATTCATTACCTTGCTGTACACAAGCGGGAGCAATTAACTAAACGGTGTGTGTATAACACAACACGCAAGTATTGCTTCAATTTATACTTCAATGTACGTCGACTTCGAGTGACGTATAGTCCAAGAGCTACCGAGCCTCCGAGCCTCCAAGCTTCATTTGAAGCTAAAAATGTGTATAATAATATTTGAAATGACACTTTAAAAAATGAATTGACTTTTTTTTATTTATGGCACGTCAATTTGACTTGACCACGCTTGATGTTTTAAGCTAAAGGCAAAGTCTCATGAAAGAAGGTCACCATGGCGAACACGTATAGAGCTACAAAGGTGACGCTCAGCTTGACGGCCTCAGCCTCATCAGATGCTTTTTCACGTCCCGCTTAGAGGACCCGCGACTGTAGGAAGAAGGAAACACGTGCGCTGGTAAGGAATTTCATGACTTAATGGTGCGACAGAGGAAAGACTCACCGAACCGCTTGGTTCTGGATGGAATATTCTATACCGTATGCGGGTGACATCTAAGCCCTGCACGTGTTGTCTCGTGTAGGAAAGGAGAGGGTGGATTGATATTGACTGATAATATGCAGGGCTTAAGTCTGCCAGACTATGGTTTTACGTTCTTAGGGTGGTATGACTCATTATCATAAAAACTTTAAAAGAACACTGTTTTTCAATTGCTCGTTCGTCTGAAGCTAGTCTACACAGTATGGAGTTGATTTAGAAGTACCACTCTCTCACTTAATATTGATTCAAATAGCGGTAAATTGTTAAGAGTTTCCGTAGACTTGATTTTCATTCCATCTTTTTTTATTCTTCCTTTTTTCTACTAGCAAGGGACAAATATCTAGTATTGTATAATTTTAAATTGATTACACTTAAGTCTCTTTATTACTGAATGTTGTAAGATATTACTTTCAATAATGAAATCAATATTTAACTTAGCTCAGATCTTGAGCCTTGATGAAGACTTCATTACGTGCTGTGTACACCGGTATGTGAAGATTCATTACCTAGTTGTACATAGGCCGGAGCAATTACAGGGTGTATAAATTCATGAGCTATTCAACTTACTTTATTTCGGTTGTACATTTCCTTTGGTTACGTTTAGTTCATGAAGTAACTATTTATTAATCTGTGGTTTTGTGCGATTCGTTATTAAAATGGAGTATTTTTTTATAATTACGTGTATTGAGTGAGGTGAGTAGAAATAACATTCAAAATCAAACGTAAAGACATTTCAAAATTTTATGCTAGTGCTACTGTTTTATATTATTATTCTTTATTTTAATTCATAATTAACACATCATTTTCTTTAAAAAAATAATTTTAGCAACAAAAACTACAACTTACTTACTTACTTATTTATAGTGTAAAGTAAAGGTAAAACTGAGGACTGTCAGTTTAAAGGTAAACCTTTGAGAATGCCGCAAGGCGAAACCTGTTAGGTACATTAATAAATACAGTGGAGAAATAAGTGTATTATTAATTATGTACTTACATATTGCCTACTCTATTAAAAAAAAATAACAGTCATTCACAACACAGTTTGGAATAGGCTCGACTTACATTGTATAACCGTGTTGAAAATAGGTTTGCTTTACGTAAATTTTGCTGTATTTAAAAAGACTCAACTTATGTAAATTTCGAGTTACACAATTTAGACCCTATCTCTATCGTGCATAGATTCCTTAAAGTGTATCTATGTATATACTTAGAGCGTAGGCGTCTAATTAATAGCCTTGTCGAGTTCCGCCCGATCGTGTGTTGATAATTATGGAACATCTATACATATACATGTTTACTACAGGAGGTTCACTTAAACATTGTACAGAATATGTTTAGCAGAGGGTGTTAAATTACTATCTAAATATATACAGTGTGAATACCCGCGATAACTGGAGTAATTTGATCGTCTGAAATCTGATTGATGTATTGTAATCATGCTATACACAGTATGATGTTGTTGTATGGCTTGCTATCAATAATGTTATATTAAAGTGAGGTATATGTAACGTAGGTACTTCGTCACTATTAAACAGTTGGAACCGATATTGATGATTGATTACGTGTTTGATTTTTATTTATTACCCGAGTGTTACTAGGTTTATTAGAATTATTATCAATATACAAGTAATTGTTACCTATTTTAGTAGTATATGGCAGTTAGGGGGTTGTTTCAGTTGCCATTAAAGAAAGAAAAAACAATGAAGTATAATAATATTCTATGGCATTCCACACAGGGTTATGTAATGTTTGTATTGTAATTCTTACAAATTGCAACATTTAATTATTGCAGGAATTGTAACATGTAATTCTTGTATTGTTACATGTAATTCTTGTAAGTATTGTAACATGTGACAAAGAAAAGTCTTACAAGACTTCTATGAAACAGAAAAAAACATAACACACACAAATATAATAATCAAATTTTAAATTCTAATCATAAAGGAACTTTACAAGATATTCAAGAATGTTCAAGAATATTTAGACGACAAACATGCTTGAAAATGAACTGTTTACATGCTTACTCAAACAAAACATTGTAATTAGATTACGTAAACATGTTTGTACGAGACCAAAGAAAAAGCCCGTTGAGTTTCTTGCCAAAGGACGACACACGTTGTGAACTGGCTGTCTATTTGCTAAACATTAATCTATTTTTATCAGTATATTTTTAACCACGGTAGCCTAGTGGTATGGGTAATGGACTGCTGAGACGAGGTTTCGGGTTCGATCCCAGGTTGTATCATGGCACACATCAATGATTTTCCGATGCTTTTCGAAGTTATGTGTGTATTTATCGCAAGTTTATAAGTGCCCGGTTAATGGCAATAGGCTCGCCACATTGGGACCTAAACATGCAGTGGCGAAATGTGGGTGCAAGCACCTCTGCCTACCCCTTCGGGGATATAGGGGATTATGTTATGTTATTTTTTATCTGTATAGAACCAAGAATAGAATAAAATAGTAAAGAGATAAGGTAGGAGGTTGTATTGTAGCAAACAAGTCCTAGAGTGGAGACCGCGAGTCGGCAAACAAAAGGTGGAACACCTCCTCAATCAGATGAACTAATGTTGTATATGTTTTACCATGGAATAGAATGGCAGTATGTTAAAATGTGCTTATGCGGGATGTTAAGATTCACCAGGTTGATGACGTAGGCAAGAAAAAGCGTAGGTCCCAACGTGCGATAATACATAACAAATGATTTTTTCTCAACGATATTTTAAGACAATTAGTATGATAACTCATTCTCTAAATTGATCGGAAAAGTTAACGTTCAAGACTCCAATACTCCCTTACAGGAGGATGCGCAGTTGAAAAAAGTCATCATTATCATTCTGAGCCTTTGCTCAAATCGGTTGGAATCGGCCTTCTTGAAAAAATAATTGACAATCAATTGGTCAATTATCCCCCTATAAGTGACAGAACGCAGACTTAAATCCCACCAGGAACGTTTACTATACCGGTGAATGATTTTTGGAATGATTTTTCGCTGTGATTTTGGAATGCACTATTCTGGAGTGGTCTCATTTGCACCATTGGCCAGCACCATCAATGGTGCAAATGTAACAGATATATACCGTTTGCACCATTGAAAAATATACAAGTTTTTCTTCATTTTGCTTAAGCCCTCATCACTCGGTTACGATGGAAAATATATAGAATCAATATCACATTAAAAATACATTACATATATCTTAAATACTAGCCAGAATTCCAGGTAGACCATAACGGATGTTCACCCGAAAAAAAACATATATTTCATACCTACTGGGTGGGGTTTTCCTGCCTTAACATTAATAATTTTGCTTAAACGAATCACCCTCGAGTTTGATTTTACGCGAGTTGTGTTAATAAAAGGTAAAAGGGTGCTAGTGATGTGGTAAATGTATCCGCGGTATACGAAACGGGAGTTATTACTTTCTACTTAGTAAGCGTATATTTGTAGTATTAGCTACAATAACATATATTATTGTATAGATACGGCACGCAGGAATATCGCGGTTTTCAAAAGATACAATAAGTAATAGCTATTTATTTACGATAAAAATAGTACGGGTTTTATGAACTATATTATTATTATATTTTATGCTATTATAATAATTTATTGACGTAATTTTTTTGTTATTTTAAAGTGTATCCATGCTTTATAATATATCATTGAGTAGATATATTTATTTTTCGAACATTACTTTCTCTAAATGATTTCAAAGCCCGCTTTGTAGTCTGGTGTCGGCTTATGTTTAAGCTTGTTTTTAAAGATAAACGGTAAGTTGTTACCAGTGTGCAGGTGAGTATGGCTCATATCCCAACAATATTCGTAGGACCCAACACAAAATCCCTCTACAATTATGGCAAATTTCATCCAAATCCATGGAGGCGTTTTGACGTGATTGACTAAACAACTTTCATGGAAAAAAACTTTTGCACAAAATGAAACTTTGCTCTTACTGACACGCAACTTAAGTACTTCAGTTGTTAAATGACCCAGACAGTATTCAAAGTCAAACTCATGTCACTGAAGTTTGACATTTGTCCCACTTAGACAAAAGATGGTGTGTAGCTACAAGCCTCAAGTAGAGAAAACTAAAACTCATAAATCACGCTTAAATCAGATATAGAAGTAAATTTATATTTAAACAAGTAAGTACTTAGAGCGTAGAGAGAAATTCATCTTAAATTTGAAATATTTTATTTAAAATTATTTCAACGAAAACAATTCATGACCTTGATAGTTATAGGCCGATTGAAACATCGTTAATTAAAAAATATTCCTCAAATATGGATAAATATCATAATGAGAATAAATACTCATGATTATTCACACTGAATTTCAGTACTGAAATAAACTGCACACTACCTATAGAAAGTATTTTTTGTACCACTTAAAGTGGTTACGATGGTCTATGGACGTTTGCAGCACCAGGGGCGTCACATCCGTACTGTCGACCATATACAGAAGAGGGGGAAGGGGAAGGGGGAGGGAAGAAGGTTATCAGAGTCTCGGTGCTGTCAGTACAAAATACATAGAAGGGTTTCTGGGTCTAACCACTGACAACACAAAACCTCTCCAGGGAGCTCTGGCTTAGTAGGCCTAGTTAAACATAAAACACCAAGTATTTCATTTTTAATCGGTTACTACAAAATCCGCACTAAATTTAAAACGTATATTCGTATCCAAAACGTGTCACCTCACTAGCTCCTAAGAGGTAATATTTCCTCTTTGCTCTTTTCACGTCACTCTTGATACATGTTGCTTATGTTATTATTAAGTATTATTCAAATACACGATGAAATATGTGTTTTGTCGACTGTACGTGACCGCGTAAGTAGGCGTTTCGTTTCATCCTTAAGCTTTTTATTTTTTTTCTTCCATATTCAGATCACTTTAGGCTAATGTAGATTCATGTGTACAGCCAACTGAATAAAAAATACGTGCGCTATTTGCAAATATATTATGATTAAGTACAGATTTCACGTATGACGTCATGAAGCATGATATTTTTTTTTTTCATGAGTTTACTTTTTAACTTTAGTGCTATTATTTGATGTTCCGTTAAATAGTAATGGTGGAGCTGTATCCGAAGTTTAGCCTGTTATGTGGTGGTTATCGATTATTTAGGTTGTATATTTTTCAAGCTTAGTGTTTAGATGTACTTACAGTAACTGTAGGCTACAAAAGTTCCTGGACAGTTAGAAAAAAAAATGTATGAAGTAATACCAGTACACATCTACCTACTACTTTTAGAAGTTACTGGATAATAGATCTACTTATTAATGGAATTAGGTTTAGTTTACTAATTGCATGAGTTTACTTATTTTCTTATAAACAAAACATCAAGAGTTTCTTTTATTAACGCTATCTATATAACTTTTGATTAAATTACATTTAGACTATCAAAGGGTAATAGATCTTAAGGCGTCCAGGAACTTTTGGAGTCCACTGTATTCTAGGAACAGAGAATACTCAAATCCTCACTTTTTCAAGGTACGAGCGGTGTGAGCGGTTTTTATTCTGCTAATGCACTCGACCACGTACTTGGCCAAGCGCTCGGCCGAGTAAACTGTTTCGACATTAGTTCGACCTCCGTTCTACTTACTCAGTCGAGTCAGCAAAGTGTCGAATTTCCCGCATCCCCGCATTGTCTCAGTAGGTCTAAACACAGTGCTTCGATACTCGCCTCCCACCCTTGTCGCATTAATGATTTCTTTTATGATACGTCGTCTCCGAAATGTAGTCTAAATACAACTAAACTGATTGACTAATTTTAAAACACGTGTAAACAGCTAGTTGCTTTTATTAGGTACTGTTTTAGTCGAGTAGCAATTTACTGACTTGCCAATCAACTCAGTTCGTGTGATCAAGGCATAACTGATTATCAAAATAAGTTAGAATTCATAAACAAATCTTATTGAACTCCTATAGAAACCTTATTATAGTCGGGCAGTTTCGTCACCTTTTTGTCAATAGTAAGTTAACAATAAATCAACCAAAATGGGCCCGAGAACACTTCATAAATATGAGAAAGAAAATAAAATCAAAGAACTGACGAGTATATTTCTGGTTTTATTGAAATGTCAGTAATAAATTGGGTTCCATTAAAACATCAAAAGTAAGGAAATAAAGGACCTCCCACACGCAGGCGTTCATTCAACCCTATACTTGGGTTGTAATTAACAATCTTTGGCTATGTACTGTATATACAAAGTATTGTTAATAAAATGAATTGCAAAATTTGACTAGAAAAACACGTTATGTAAGCAAGTTAATGACAATATTGGTATCAATGCATGCATGCCCACATCCAACCCCCTTTCGTCGAAAAGTCTTCCGCCTGGGCAGGAATCAGGTGAATGTCCCTAAACCGACTTCGACGGGTGAGGTCGCAGGTTCAATTTCCTCGCAACCATTTTGTGGATCAGAGGGTTAGAGAAGATGGTACATAAAATTTTGGTTATTATTCCAGAATATATCCAGAAGCCATAACACAAGTTTGTTAAGCTAAGCTTGCCATGAGTCTAGGTGTCTTTGTGTAGATTGTCATAAAATATTTTTTATTTATGTATATAATAAATATTATTTAAGATACCATGTTGGTGGGTTTGAAAGTTTAGTTATCCAAACTCTAATATTTACTGTGGGTCGTGGCAACTAGTCCATACGAGTAAACCCATGAGTATATACTAGTTCTGTATCATTTTCATTGAATAAATCATCTATCGTCCAATCCTGAAAGAAACACTTAAGAACATCGCTATTTCAAAATTGGAATTCATTAATTTCC
Organism: Pelosia muscerda; assembly: GCA_963691645.1. Taxonomy (NCBI): domain Eukaryota; kingdom Metazoa; phylum Arthropoda; class Insecta; order Lepidoptera; family Erebidae; genus Pelosia; species Pelosia muscerda. The sequence goes on along the minus strand of OY829116.1, from coordinate 2,354,779 downwards.
CGAACCCTTCTAAAATCGATCTGTGTAACCTTCACACACAAATAGGCTGCGGTCTTTTGAAGACAGGGGACTGTTATATTTTAAACCATATCTCATTACCCTGGCATGTCAGCAAAGGAATCGACAGGAGATTAATGCGGGCCCAAGGGATGATCGTAATTGGTTTTTTCTGCTTTCCCTCATAACGCTGTTAACCTTTTAGTTGATAATGCATCTTATGTGCCAATTAAATCGTATTTAAAATATCTGTTTCGTTCTTTGCATTGATAGCGAATTATAATTTCAATTTCAAGATGGAATTAGTTTTAAAAATATCAGAAATATTTCATATTCACTATTAAATATGACGGGATATTTACCATATTTGTTGGTTTTATGTAATAAAGTGAATATGTAATTGACGATTGAAGAACGTTATAGGTGGATTTCGCCAAAAGACACAAGGAATAAGTTATTATTTTAATTCAGTGCACAAATTGAACATGAAAGCAATTTTATTTTAGATTGTCTTGATCATTTATATTATTCACTATATTACATATCGTGGCGCTTGTAACAAAGCAGAAATATCGGTTACTCAAAAAAACCACAAACATGGAAAATATGCTGTAATATTTAATAGTGAATATGAAATTATTTCTGATATTTTTAAAATTAATTTCATCTTGAATTTGAAATAAAAATTTTCTATCAATAAAAGAACGAAAAAGATGTTTTAAATACGATTTAATTGAAATGTAAGATGCATTATCAACAACAAAATTTAATAGTGAATATCCAACAAAATTGGTAACTAATAATGTTTAAACGCGCGCAAAAAGACTTCATGAGTCTTATCCAACACTCTCTTTGATCAAATCTGTTTATACAGGAGTATTATTCAGTGTTATATACGGATTTTAACAAGCTACTTAATGAAATTAGGGAATTACCTGTCCATAAATTTAAAAATTTAATGACAAGAAAGTTACACCAAAAAGGCTATTCTAAAATCCAGGATTATTTGGATGATAAACAAATCTGGAAATGAGTTGTTCACTCAACTTGATACTCAAGCAAATTAGTGTATTTAGACTAATTAAATGTTTGTAAATAGACAAAAAAAAAGAAAAACCCGCTGAGCTTCTTGCCGAAGTCTTCTCAGGCCGAGACCGCGTTCTGAAATGGTGGTCGATTTGCTCACTAACTTTTTATATATTATTAATATTGACGTTTTTAAATGTTGTGTACTGGTCTTTAGAGTATAATTATTTTTTTTATTTAGATTTTCAATATCATTATCAGACTTTTTTATAGTGAACAATAACTTTAGCTGCTAGTCAAATGTATATGCGAGATTCATGCAAAATGTAATCAATATTACAATAATTATCTATAATCAGAATGTAATTAATAAGTTAATCACATCATAACCTCAGTAATTACAACGCCAACCAAATGTAACAAATTAATCTGAAATCCAAATTTAAATTAATCTAATTATCAAACAATTAAGGTGTGGTCCTAATGTTCGTGTTAGTACTCATCAAATTAATATGATACTACTATTTCTGTCATAGTAATAAACAGTACCAAAGTTCAGAATCATACCACTGATAACGTACTATGGCACCCAGGAGTACCAATAAAAACAACTCAACAAAACTCAAAAACAATTCGTACATTATTTTTAATGAAATTTTGAGGAATTTTTTGATTCTGGGTCTAGTGGCTCAGGTAGTAAGAGCGTTTATCCTGTAAGAGGCTGCTTGCAGGTTCAAGTTATTCGCTTTTCTAATTTTAAATAGATTTAAATAATTTTGTCTATTAATGCTTTACAATTTTTTAATATGATTGGACTGAGTAATCAATAAACAATGTTTAAAAATTATTGAAAAATCGTTCAATGTTTCCGGTAGTTCGTAGGGCAACGTTAGACCCATCTGCCATTGTAGACTGAAGATCGGTCTAAGGTTGCCCCCTGAGATTTAAAAGAGAATTTCAAATGCTCTAGACGTGGTCCAGTAGCTCAGTAGTAAGAGCATTCTCCCTGGGATCACGGGTTCAAGTCCTGACTGAGAATAACGATTATATCTTAAAGTTCCATATAAAACAAAAAATTACGAACTTGATTTGAAATTGGAAAAAGTGAATTAATTCACTTTTTCCAATTTCAAATCAAGTTCGTAATTTTTTGTTTCGTAAGTAAACGAACTTGATTTGAAATTGGAAAAAGTGAATTAATTCGCTTTTTCCAATTTCAAATCAAGTTCGTAATTTTTTGTTTTATATGGAACTTTAAGATATAATCGTTATTCTAGTAATTCCTCAATTAGCATGTAAGGTTGTAATTAGCATGTAACTTAATACAATAAAATTTGACTCACAGAATTTTGTAAAAATAACTTATAATAATTTAAGGTAAGACTTAATTAATTTTCAAAAACAACTTTCAACATAAATGTAACTAAAAAACATTCAATTCTTGGACCGCCTGTGACATAATGACGGTAGTTAGCACGTTCACCGGTTATATCAAAGACGTACTTACTCTCTAAGGGACGTATTTTAACGAACAGAGTTACATCCCCTTTAGGGGTCCAAAAATTTAATTAAGTGGCAATGTTCCCTTCGTGTTAGAATTTTCTTTTATTCTTTCGTTTCCACGATTTTTATAATTATGTATGTTGTAAGTTCATTCACCTTTTACTTCAATTAATTAAATAACTATACTATGTTATTTCAGTACTTCACGTTAGCCTCTCTCATCATGCGTAATGGTCGATAAACTTTAGAAAGAATGATTCTAATGCAATAAAATTGTGGCACATCACTGAACTACGCCTTAATGTTTCCGAGTTATTTACTATCATCGTCTTAGCTTTGTTTTCAGTTGCAACCAAGAATACTATACCATGCATGTATGCATAACATGCAAGAATGCTTTATTTCATAGTTACCATACCCGATCCCTTAAAATTACCTTGCCCTGTAATCTAATTATAAAATATCATTGTCTCATTAGGTCAGATGGCAGTTACCCGTGGGAAATCTAAACTTTCAGTTAAATCTGGTTACTCTCTGCAGACTTATAATATTAAAGCTGTAAGAACTAGTAATTAATATTTACATAGCTACTATGTTACTAATATATTTTACCATTATACTATGATATGTGTATATATTGACAAGTATTTATGAAATGAAATAATATAATCTTCTAGTTTTCTTCACTTCTGTTACCTTTATACGATATTAGATAAAATATTAATGTATTACAATTTAGTGTGCCTACATCGCAAACTTTTTTTTTATACCACTTAGGTGGCAGACAAGCACGTGGCCCACCTGATGGAAAGTGGTTACCGTGGCCTATGGACTAATAAATTTATGTAAAACTACCCTGATTCCTGACAGTAAAGTCCATACACTGGTTGTCTGGAAGAGATCGCAGACCGTGATAAGACCGCCCATTGTACAACTATCTTACTTGTCTTGATCGCATGTTTGGTGGGCAATAAAGAGTATTTATCTTATCTTATCTTATACTATATTTCCACATAGTAAACAACTTTTGCAGCTCCACTAAAATCATCGGAGAAGTGAACCTCAATAGCAAGCCAGTACGCCTGTTAATTGATGAATGAGGCTCTGGTGCGGGCTTCCTTCTTAGATTTGTGAAATCAAACGACAGTCGCTCACACGCGCGTCTCCTGTTCTCGTACTACCTCACAGTCCGTGCACCCCGCAGGCAAAGACTGAGCCAGGCAGTCAACCTATAGTCCGTCTTTCATACGGCTATATTATTGAACATCATACTACTGTTAATCTAATACCTAAAAGCGAAACTATTCCAGCTAACCGGAACGCGTACCTGTTATCCTGACATAACGCATGAGCAAAATTAAATTAAATTTCAACGAGATACATCTCAGTCCCCGGTATGCTCTCCCCTGGCATGCTCACTCCCCTGCCAAACACCGGAGGTGAGCGTACGATTTATATTGTACCACCCCTGAATTTGAACCTTTTAAATTTATGTTGTGTTGCGTTACCCCGCTTTCAGGGGTGTCACCAATTTTATTGTTTTCATAAAGGTTTAATTTCTGATTGGGGAATTGAGTGCCGTATGTGATACGAGTCATTGGGTCTAAAACATTTGGTATTTGTTCAGGCAAGATTCCACAAGCGAGTAGCATAAATTGCATAATCTCATAATGCTTTTTTCGATATACTTCTAATTTGTTAGTACATTTGGTAAGTGAGAGTCAAACCAGTGCCACAGAAAATATAACTTGTTTTTAACGGCTCTTATGATTCTAAAAAGTAATTTTAAGGTTTGATGATGTTCTTCTTCTTCTTCTTTTCTTATAATGAATGAATTGATGATGTTAATGAAGGCTCTTAAAGTGTCTAAAGACAGTGAAGCTGTGCAGGTTTTTGTCTCTGCCTATCCTGGAGAGTAAAGGTGTGAGTTATGTCTATGTATGCTAAACCTAGCTAGTATGGGCACTATTATCGCCAAAATTTCCCATGATTGGTCATGTGATCGTAACAAAATAAAAATATAATTTTATATTCTAGGACAATCTACAGAAGGCCATCTAAACTCATTCGATATTTGCACTGAGCGGGGATTGAATCCATGCCTCATTCGTAGCTGTCGCATTCACTATCACCACACCACAAAGGCTGATGTATTGTGCCGTCTTTTACAAAAATGCGTAGTAACGAAACGGTTTGATACACAGAAAAATGAGCCAGATATAGGTATTTAAACTATCATGGCCACTAACATTAATATTAAAAATATCGAGATACTTACCGAACTGTTTGTAGTTTCTAATATTACAAAACTGCTGCAAACACCATGACCACAAAATAACTGAAGTACTGGCGGTATACTGTGAAAAAGTCTTAAGAGTAAAAATATCTATCTACCCTCTTTTTCAAATTTCCATCTAACAAAGTTGTTATGCGTCATAGCACTACCACTGGTATTACTATAAACTCGAACGCGATTCGAAACACGTTCACGATACACTGTGTTTACTGTATCTGTTTTATTCTCGTTTAGTGAAAAAGTTTTCAGATTTTACCCTATCTTAAGTACTTATTAAGATATGGTAAAATCTGAAGACTTTTTCACTGGTAACCACCACTACTTCAGTTCCTCCATAATCACGGTGCTTACCACATGGAAAAATCATGAACTCAAACACGGAGTTAGATTTCAAAACGTCTAGATTCAATTACGTTCTGAATAAGTTTCGAATGTCGTCTGACAAACACAAAGAGCAACGCTTTTCAAACGCCCTTGTTGAGATCTTTAGGTTGTGATTAGTTTTATTATTAAACTATAGTTAAAGAATATCAGATTGCTTGGTCATTGTAGGCTAAGTGTACTTTTAAATCACTGGATCCAATTACCCTACTTGATATTATAAATATGAATGTTCGTGAGCATTCCTGGATGCTTATTACTCAATTTCACTCAAATTGCTGAATGGAAACAAGGATTGCGAGAACGGGATCAGAATTAAGTGGGGATACGTGCAACAAATCAAAATTCTCCTGTTTAAGCGATGACAGTCGTTACAGATGTCCCATCATGATACATCTCGAGTGTCATTGACTAAGCAGAATAATAAACATATTTCAAACATCAAAGGAAATTTTGGATAGCTATGCAACGTGTTGTCGATTTCCCTAGCGAAAAACATTTGAGGTTCTTCAAGAAGATTACTACAGCAAGGGTGTGATGGATAGGCCATGGTAACTTTTCAGGTGAGCCGTGTGCTTGTCGTCACCAAAGTGACTTAAAGAACCATTATTATTCTCCAACATAGCTAGTATAAGCGTAATGAGCAAAAACAACCAACCAGGTGCGAGTAATTTGTATGAAAAAATGTGCAGATGGCGCCAATACACGGAATACATCGTTTACAAGGAAAAACCCGATAAATTAGGTAGGGCGTGGCTGAATTAAAATCAGGAAATCAGTGAGGCTGGTATTTACGATTCATCTCGTCGATATCTCATTTAAAAAAGGAAGGTTTTTGAATGCATAATTGATGAATTTGAATAATAATAATATTCATTTTGACTCACAGGCTTATTTTTGGAATCGAAAATATGTTCTGCTTTATATTTTACTATGAATGCTCCCAAAATCATCGCTACCGTTTTCACGTGATTAAATATGTACGAGTAGTAAAACGAATCAAGATCGAATAGTATCTAACAAATACAAAAAGTAAACAAAATATTTCGCATTTAAACACACTTTAACAACTTTTAATATCAAATTCATAGGGATATTTACCACGTTTTTGATTTTCGGTGTAACCGTATTGGTCTACCCTCTTTCGCGCTCACTTATTGCGTGCGCCGACACTACCACTATCCATTCTCACGCTATACTAGATCGCGTCGCGACACACAACACTCACTGTATCTATTCCAACGGCTATTGGAAATGCCGTTTATTTAAGTTTTGTGAACTTTGTGAAGTTCTATTGCAATCCACTGCTGTAAATAGATCTCTTTCAATGAGCGCCGTTTCCCACAATCTTCTGCGCTTTCTGCATTCAGTCTATCTCAGTCACCCTTCCAGGTCAGTCCATTTGGCTGGGAAACCTTCTGTTTGCTCCAATGGCCATCAGATCTTTGGCAGATGTTGGATGTATACATATCAAGACTATTATTAGCAGCTGTATTCTGTATGGCGGAGGTAGTTACTTCCCCAATCGGACTGCTCAATTATTAGGATCATCATAATTATCCTACCTCCGTAATCTCTACGCATATTAGTTAGACAAGAAAGCTCAGACAATTATGAATTACACAGATTTAATTTTATACGCATTTGAAAGTCTCTTAACAGATACAACATCTTAAAGGTCTTGAGCTACCAAACCGTAAGTAGTATGCAGCTCTAATGAGCAATTACCATTACTAATACCGCTATACATTTCGTGCATTTAGCGGCGTCTACATAATACATTAGCCATCTGCTTCCGTTTGTCCATTATGCATGAAAATGATGCTTGGCTTGGAATCGTTACGCACGAATAATATTAACAGTGAACAGTGTACGTATGTATTGATACATTATATAGTGATTTTAAGGGCCCAGATCGTGAAAATCACCGAAAAGAGTGTTACGATATTTCATATTTAACTTATTTAGATATGATTGATATCAATGATAATTTGTATATATTACAATCAAAGACCAAAATATATGTTAGTCTTATATTAAATCCTTAAAACCTAATAATTGCTATATAATAAACGTCAACAAACGCACAAAATTTGACAAAAATGCAAAAACATGCCTTCGTATTCTTCAAATATTACCCAATAAATCAACACAAATTGATAAAAAGAAACACTTTTTGAACACTGAAGAAACCAATACTTAAACCTATGTACTTTTTTTTGTACCTTTACAAACAAAGACTTCCTCTTTTAAAGCCCTAAAATCTAGATATGTTCTACGTAAATTCTCCATAGAAAAATGTATGAAAAATCACGCGCATCCCGATATTATGATTTAGTAACCCGCATCGCTACTGATCGGCAGTACGTTTTTATGGTTCAAGGTGACACCACGCGTGTCGGATGCGCCAGCAATATTACGTGTTGTGAATTTGTGTTTTTTGTGAAAAACTGTAAGTATAACATTTTTATAACTAATTCACTTTTAGTAAGTAGAAAGTACCGATATAATGAATGTCTGGAAGAAAACCATGATGGAACTAGATATAAATCGTAAAAAATACAAAATTATTTAGATAGGTACGTAGTTTGTTGAGGAGGTTATTTTATGAACCTTGTAAAGTAGGTATAAATACCGAGGAAAAAAATTACGAGATTTGTGTGAAAGTGTCATTTAAAAATTCTAGTTTTATTTGAGTGCTTTATCATGTCTAAGTACTAATAATAATATATTCGCATTTGTTGTTGTTGTTGCATGTAAATATTGGTTTGTATTATAAGTAATAAAGTCGATTTCTATAGGAATATTCTCATAATAATTAATTTTATTACATAATATAATTAAATATTCGTTTTCATGTTCATCATATTGTCTAAATATCAGATTGTGGAAGTAGGTATGTTTCCTATCTGAAATAGCATGGGCGTACATACTTCGCTGCCGTCAAAGACGCGCGCGGCGCGACGCGCCTAGAGTCTGGTTTAGGGTTGTACAAAAATTACAAAATAAATAAAAGTGGATACTATTGATGATTAATATTTCCAGTATTGAAAATAAAGAAAACCTTCAGGCCGAGACTCCGAGCAACACTGCTACGCGCTGTATAGAGGTAAGTTGTTATACGTAATTAGACTTGTTACATAAACAAACAAACTACCTAGTTAGTGATGGGCGAAGACAAAATCTCAGTACCTATAGATTTTTTTCTTGCAATATTTATTATTTTCATTGGGAGACACAAACGAACTACCTAGTTAGTGATGGGCGAAGACAAAATCTCAGTACCTATAGATTTTTTCTTGCAATATTTATTATTTTCATTGGGAGACACAAACGAACTACCTAGTTAGTGATGGGCGAAGACAAAATCTCAGTACCTATAGATTTTTTTCTTGCAATATTTATTATTTTCATTGGGAGACACAAACGAACTACCTAGTTACTGATGGGCGAAGACAAAATCTCAGTACCTATAGATTTTTTTCTTGCAATATTTATTATTTTCATTGGGAGACACAAACGAACTACCTAGTTAGTGATGGGCGAAGACAAAATCTCAGTACCTATAGATTTTTTTCTTGCAATATTTATTATTTTCATTGGGAGACACAAACGAACTACCTAGTTAGTGATGGGCGAAGACAAAATCTCAGTACCTATAGATTTTTTTCTTGCAATATTTATTATTTTCATTGGGAGACACAAACGAACTACCTAGTTAGTGATGGGCGAAGACAAAATCTCAGTACCTATAGATTTTTTTCTTGCAATATTTATTATTTTCATTGGGTGACAAACACATTAGTACCTAAATAGTTCTCAATTGCTTTCTCAAAAGAAAATTCTTGTTAAAATCCCATATTTTATGTATGTAGGTATAATAAATAATATTTTCACCACAGCAGCTCAAACAAGTGAGTTTTGCTGCGTAAAAACAGTGTGCAAAATGCGATTTTGCTCACTCAGTGAGACAAAGTAGCTTTTTAATTATTTTTTTTTAATTTTCAATAAAGAGTGCCAACCATAGATTCAAAAAGAATTGTTCCGCGAATAACTTTCGAACTACATACACTGCACTCTGTCTCTTGGCCGTCCATAAAAAAGTTCGAGTGACAAACACAAGTACTTTGAAGGTTTTTTTTTTAATTTATGGCACTTCAAAGGTCCTATTTCGAAATTCTAAATTTGAAAGATATTTGTAAAAGAATAACCATGTATTTTATTTACATTATTTAATAATTATGTAATGTTATTGAATACCAAAATAAGTAATGCATAAGTATTTATAATGATTACTATTATCAACATTTGAAAAATAAAATGTCCCGTACGCTGTTTCTGAACACACCTTAAAAATAACGGGTATAAAATTTAACTTTTAACTTTCAACTTTAAATTTGCAGAACAGCAATAAGTAATTAGATTTATTAACTTAAAAACTAAATTTTCACCATTATTTTAATTAATAATAGGTGTTCTGTTCTGTTAATAAGTGTTGCATTATCTTCTAAGTAATATTTCTTATGTGTTCTCGCTGCTGAAGTGAAAAGTAATGTGTGCCACACGAGAGCAAAATTATTTGCATCTCGTGCATTGGAATCCCTCACTACGCTCAGGATTCTACAGTAGAATCACTCGCTACGCTCGTGATTCAATCCTAGAATCCCTCGCTTGCTCAGGATTCAAAATCAGCACTCGCAGCAAAAAACAGTTTTGCTCTCTTGTTGCACAAATAACTATTATTTAACCGATTTTGATGATTTTAGAATCATTAGAATTGTCTTCTAAGCCCGAGTGACATAGAGTAGGTGACGTCATAAAAAACCAACACCGCGTTACCGTAGCGTAAAGGAAATTTATAATATATGTAGTCAGATTTATTTATTTTTTGACGTGATAACGTCTTATAAATCGATGAACAAAGGCAACATGCACGAAAAAGTGTCACATTATGTCACGTTAGGGTCAAGCAAGAGCATGGAACAAGCGATGGAGAATAATATTATAATGTTATCCCGTAAAATTATTATCCTAAACCGATTTTACATTTTATATAAAACGTTTATGTTTTTGATCTATGTGTTTCAAAGATGTATTCTAAGGGACTTCTTAGCTATGTTTGAAGAAATTTGGCCCATTCTTTATTTATTATTTTTTATAAAAAAACAATCAAGCCATTATCTTTCTTTACAGGAACTAGTAATTGAAAACCGTCAAGAAGGAAAGGTGGTTGAAGTGGAAGTTGGGCGTAGAGTAGCAGATATTTCTTTTTTTTAAAGCTGTTCAGGCCATAGGGGACCGCGGTCCAATGGATTGTATCCTCAGTATAATAGGTGAAGTAAAAGTTGGTCGGGACTCAAAACTCATCATGAAATGTATGTGTAATTAGTATGTGTAATATGAAATTTACTGTGTGTTTGGTTGAAAGGAAGAAGATAGCATGGAAGTGAATCATCAAATTGTATCTGGTATCATATCATCTGGTGGGAGCTACTTTCAGTTAAAAACATTAACTGCCCTACCAATTATGTCACCTTCATTATATAATGAAATTTATAATACGGTTTGCGATTGATGGGAAAAGACAGGAGCACAATCCATGGCAGAAGCTGTCAAGGAAGAAGCAGAGTAAGCAGTGTCAGTGTCAAATTTTGGAAGGAGAAAATGGAGATGAAATTAGTTTGGTTTTATTACGATTGACTACTTCCAGAATTAGTTGATCCTCGGCAGTCACGAAGCGAATTCGTGACGCGCCCAGTTCCAGTATCATAGAGGCTACGAAAGAGAGGAAAGAAAGAACTTTACGTGTTTTGAAAGAGAAGGACGCCTAAGGATTTTGAAATAGACTGAGGTAACTTAACTACCCAGCCGGTCGATTCACGTGCATCCAAAAGTTGTTTTAACTTAGAAATCGCCTTATGGTTTTCTGTTTTAAACGCACTTACTTATCTAGTCTTGGATTGTCATAAATCAATTACTGTACAATTCTTATACAATTTTGAAGAGTTACCTGGTGTAAAGAATCATCAAAATCGGTTTAAAAATACAGCGAATTGAGAATCTTCCTCTTTTTTTAAGTCGGTTAAAAGGGTTTGCTTGCAAAAAAACAAAGTGACATTTTGAAGTCACCACGCTACGGTTTTTATTACGTGAATCGGGCATCTGGTAACATTTTCATTCTGATAGGTTTTGCAATAGCAATTGATTTTATAATCAAATTAGCAGAAATCAGAATTCATTCAGTAATTTATTTAAACAACTTTAAACATTAGAATTTTGAACTCATATTTTGTTATTGTTTACTTACTTTTAATTTGTATATTAATAATTTATAAACTTGTTTTACAAATTTTTGCACAACCCTAGCACGCTTGGCGACTCATATTTGTTATTGTTTACCTACTTTTAAATTATATGAATCATTTTTATACTTGTGTTTCATTTATTGATATTTTTTTGTAAAACCCTAGGAGATTTTTAAGATATCAAGGTGATCGTAAACAAATAGTAAGTAATTATTTGAGTTTATCCAATAGGCACATATCCTTGCGTATAGATAAACAGTAGCGAGGAAAGGCTCGATGTTATTTCGACCGTACTTGCTACTGAATTTGCAATTATGTTATTGAATGAATATTTTACGAAATAAGAATAAACTGTGGTAGAAAAATTACAAATAAATACATAGTTGGAATTTTAGGTAAGTAGAATACAAAAAGGTGGCTCTCTCTGGGTCATTCACCCGCCCCGGTCGGTTGTTTCAGTAAACAGTAGCGCTGCGGTCGCGCGAAATCGATGTTGCGTCTGGGCAATCTGGGCCCTTAATCGAATGTTATCTTAATTTTGTATCTTCGATAAAAAAAAAACATTTTTCTTAAGAATGCCACACATGTTATGTGTAGTATTTAGTGATAGCAAGACTAAATATTACATCACTACGAATCCTGCATCGCGAAAGCAAAATTCTTGCCAAGACGTGGTCACCTTGCCTGGTGCCCCCTCCCTCTGTTTTGGAGTGACAACATATCCCGTTCCTCTACAAATGTTTTATCACTCATATTGTTATTGGTATTGTATTACTTTTTTTTATTCTATCTATAAAATAGCTTCAGAAGTGCCAGGACACCTTAAAGTCACTGCCGGGGTGCGAGAGATATGTCTTGTATAATCTCACCTCCGGCAATCGAGGACCCATGGACGGCGTGCGTTTTGGTCGGTTCGAGTCCGACATAATCACCTCCATCGGTTTTGGTGGGGGTGGTATCCGTGGGGATTTTGCGCACGATAAAAAAAAAAAAAAAAAAAAAAAAAGGACACCTTAAAGTCAGTGATCAGATGCTATGACAACCTAAGTCTAATTTATTTACTGTTGTTGAGGGTGCCACTTCATACAATTTTAGTTTCAAATTTTCCAGGTAGTTTAAGTGCATAGAAGGTCCAACATAATCACCTCCACCGATTTTGGTAGAGGTAGTATCCATGGGGATTTTGTGCGCGATAAATAAAAGGTACTTTAGGTGCCCATTGTAACAAAAATTGATAACATTTTTTTTTTTAAAGTTCGCACAAAGTCATTGCACGTTAAAAAACAAACTACATAAAACGGATTACTATAAAATCAAAACAATTGAACAGCCAAAACCTATTTGCGTTTATAAAAGTTTTGTATTTTTCAATCAAAAATGTCACAAGGGTTTTGTACAAATCGGTGCTAAAGTTGAATTCAATTTCGTGCCACTAGCCGAACATTCGTGTCGATTCTGATGTTCTAACTACATTTGACTAAAATCGGTTCAATTTAATTTTGTCCTGTCAAAAGGACATTAATCACAAAACAGATACACTACTAATTTAATGCTATTTTTGTAACGTGTAAGTTTCATTCAATGCTAAATGTTTAGTTGAAAACCTACACAAATATTACTTACTGAAATAGCTGCCACCGCTTCTGCCGCTTCTGCAGAGGCTCTTAAACGGCGCAAATACTCTAATCTCATTGTGTCGTTTAGAGTTGAAACGTTCCGGTCATGGGGTTCGAGCGCTCTTCAGACAGATTGCGAAGCATATGCGTATGCGTTTCTTATAACGGACTCTTCTTAAAACAGAGAATAAGCATTGCCATAGAACGTGGCAATGCTGCCAGTCTTCTAGGAACGTTACTACAAAAGATATTATGCGCTGCGGAGGAATTCCATGACGCGTTTTAGTTTAAGTTTTTTTTTTGTATTCATTATCATTTTAGTTTCAGTTTAATTAAATAATTAATTTATATTATGATTATAAATAAATAAATGATAATGTAGATGACACTATTCTCCAACTTATCAACTTAAATTAACTCTGTGAAAATGAGCTATGTGTATTCGTGATAATGACGCATATAACAGTATCGAAATTTTGGATACTAGAAACCCATAAAAATCATTATTTACCAAATATTCTAGTGAGTGTTACAACTATTTATGTCAATGATCACATTAATTTCAAATTATAGGAAATGAATTTTATTTAAATTTCAGTGATAGTTTAGTTCAATGAGCAACAGAATCGGCACCATTGTATGTTTCAAACAAAATGGCTCGCGGGACAGTTGGATGCATAAAATAAGTTCGATAAGTCGAATTGTTGTTCTGGGAATCGTTATAACCTTTCAAAAGCTGTTTTGTTTAAGTGATCCGTAGAACATGAAATGACGGTACGAGTAAGATAATTGAAATTTATCTACAAGGACAGGTCGCCGGGGAATACCCGCTGGAATTATATTGAACAATTCCATTGTTGAAGTATTTCGGTACTACGAACCTTTGTATAATTGTATTTCTAACTAGTAAATATCTGTTTACAAAATTGAATCTATTAATTTGTATTTAGGTACTCATGTCAGAATAATAAATGTATGTCAGCAAATTTCAATATTGTTGTACAATCAGCTACAAAAGTACACCTTAGCGTTAAAATATTTTATTAAAGAATAAACTATGAAATAAAAAAGTCATCTGAGAATTTTAAAATATTATAACTTTGCACTATTGTATCTTAAGGAGATTTTTTCTCCGCATGGATAGTATCGGAGTTGTAGAGAATGGATATAGCCGACGTACTAGGCATATGTAAGCAACATATTCCTAACACCACGCAATAATTAATTTAAATTTAAAAAAAATGCAATATTTTTTTTTTATAATATCACGCCTATATCCCCGAAGGGGTAGGCAGAGATTTCGCCAGTTTATATTTTGGTCCCAATGTGTAGGTGTAGGTGTAGGTGGCGAGCCTATTGCCATCAACCGGGCACTTATAAACCTGCGATAAATACACACATAACTTCGAAAAGCATCGCAGTCATTGGTGTGTGCCATGGTAAACCTGGGATCGAACCCGAGACCTCGTCTCAGCAGTCCACCACATATACCACTAGGCTACTTTCCAATATAAATCGATTGATAATTTAAAAATTCGAGTTAAATTCTATTGTTGATCGATAAGTAACACGAGGCTACTAGACCACTATCTAAAAAACAATATTTCTCACATACACGTACAATTTAGATGAATTTTAATAAAACTTTCTTCTAGTTTTAGAGTTATTAGTACTAATGCATAAATAAACTACGTATATTCGTATGTATCACGAAACTGAGCGGGTGCAATTACTAAACGGAATTAATCCCTTGCTGCTCAAAATAGATATGGTATAGTCGCGCGCAAAGTGCTTTACAAATAATTCAATCAAAATAATAATAACGTCCATGTGAGTGAAGTAATAAATGTTTTAGGAATCAACCTACTATGAAAATCGAATTACTGACTCAACTGCACTAGAATAATATAAATCATTATATAATTGAAACTGCTATAAATACATTCTGGATTTTATTTTCTGATAAATAAATATATATTAAGTAAACATTATAATTATAAATAATTTACCTACTATCGGTTGTCAAAATGTTAGAAGAAACCTTGAAATTTGTAACGAAAGCGGCGGTAGCTTAGTGGTTAAGGAGTCGGCCTTACGATCCAGAGGTCCCGGGTTCGAATCCTGACCATTACACTACCGACGTGAACCCACTCCTAACACAAGTCTTTGAACTTAGCTGGAGGGGTTAAAGGGAATATTAGTAACTTCGGTTGCTAATATTCTTTTAAAAAAAAATAAAAATAAAAACAATATATATAAATTGTACAATACATGTACTGACACGTCCGGCCCGCGTGGACGCAGTTGGTACAATACCTACCAACAATGAAAGATACCTATGTCCAGCAGTGGACTGTGATAGGCTAATTGATTGATATCACTAAGATAGTAAATCATATTAAGGCATGATGTTATAATGGAACATTAAATTATGTTGAAAATATACCACTACCACGAGCGTTCGCGCTGCCACGCTCCTGAAGATCGAGTTTAGTTCTTCGATAGATCGATCGTGTCTAGGTTAGTTTTTCGCACTTGCGGAATATTGCACATACGTAATCATATCTCTTTATTCATTTTTTTTATATTTCAATCAAACGACTTTGCCTTCTGCTTACTATCAGGCGAGTAGAAGTCCAATTGTCGTGCCCTAAATAAAAAAATCTTTTAATGTGTGACATACCTAATATGCCCACGGAGGACAGAATTTATGATTAAATGAATATGCCCGACCAAACTACTCATCACCAGTAGGTTCTTATACTAGTTATTAATGATTCCAGTACCTAATAAAAAACAACGATATTCCAAACTAGTTGTAGTTATAGGTACTTGAGAACATGAAACACAGGATGAAGAAAATATATTTTATTAACACTATCACACTACAGCAAGAAAAAAACAAAACTACTATTTTAAATTGCCAGTTACTGTACGCTAGCATAAAATCTACCAAGAAGCTTGCATTATTCTTGTTGCCAAGAGAACTTGAGAGCTCGAGCTAAAAGCTTAACTGACTCTTAAGATGATTTGCGAACTAAATTACTTTATAAGGATTTTCTAGATTAAACCGCGAATTTTGGTAAATTTTCCATTTTCCTTGGAGAGTAGCGTTTATTCATCTAATAACTGATGCACCACGACTCCACCTACATAGAATTCTGATCCTTCAACAACCTATGGGAATATATTTCAGGGGATTATTGGAAGTGAGCTGGACACGTCTGTCGAAGGATTGATGGCAGTTGGAGCAAACGAGCCCTAAAGTGGAGACCGCGACAAGGTAAACGGGGGTAAATGGGGTTCTTCAAGAACGGCATTAGAAGGTTTCTACAGGGTAGGCAGCACGTGTGTGATGCCCCTGGTATTGCAAACGTCCACATATACTCGTAGGCCACGATGAACATTTCCCATCAGGTGGGCCGTGTGCTTGTCTGCCACTTAAGTGGTATATAAAAAAAAAGGAATGTAGGACACTCCCTAGGCCTCTATGCCTCTAGCTAGATGTGAAAGGCAGAGGATCGAGTAATAACGTATATTGGGAGACGTATATGTCCTGCAGTGGACTACAATATGCTAATTGACTGATTGATTGTGTTTTCTCTACTATGTATATAGCGAACCCCACATCATGGTTCTATATCCTAAAAAGTTCGAATATCAATTTTAACAACAGAACTTTGACATGGCCAATGGTTTCTGGAAGTTGGTTATTGAAAGTTTGGGCGTTTTGCAGTTTAATTAAAAGCCAATCCCAATTGAAATAGAAAAAAAATAGAAGATGATGAAAGAAAACAAGCCAAGGTATGTTTCTTCCTTTTGAGGCATGGAACCCTAAAATAACAAAACAAAGGATTACACAGTGCTTAAGTATAAGTCTGAATTAAATATAACCAAACGTGTGAGAAATAATATTATCCAATATCACACCAGATAGAATTATTAGGACATATATACCTACCTAAAATCCGTTGTACCATGGATAGCACCTTTACGGTCGCTACTATACTTTAGACTGCACCTTTGTGTAAAGCGAGGTGCAGTCAATATGACGAACTAATTGTATAATTTTGAAAATCCTTTTAAAACATTATGAAACACCAAGTCGAATATTCTACTACAGTCTTTATTCACTACACGTATTAAGAACTAGGTCAGATAATTCGAAATATTTTCTCACATCATCATTCCCTGAACCTTTTTCCCAACTCAGTTGGGGTCGGCTTTCCAGTCTAACTGTGATGCGGTTGAACTTCGATATTTTCCGTGAAGCGACTGCCATCTGACCTCCACAACCAATGGTCTAATGACCAATGGCGATATCGAAGTTCCAAGTTAGGCTGGTTGGACTTTTGAGGGCTCCAACTACCCGTAACGACTGCCATAGATGTTTGTATGGCAACCGGGACCGACGGCTTAATGTGCTCTCCGAGGCACTTATAAACCTGCGATAAATACACACATAACTTCGATTAGCATCGAAAAGTCATTGGTGTGTGCCATGGTAAACCTGGGATCGAACTCGAGACCTCGTCTCAGCAGTCCATTACCCATATCCTTCTCACATATAATATAATATTTTCTCGCAATTCCTGTATTTATCACGAAAAATCTCCAACTAAAACTGAGGGTGGAAAATTAGTGCTATCGAGTGTACCGTCCGGACGGGGTGGAAATTACAGCTAATGGATTTGGTGCCCCAGCAATATCGGTGCATAATTATATCAGGCATCACGAGAGCATCAAATTTTAATGTCATTTTATGTTACATTCGTATATATATATAGGCAAATATGGCAAGTACATAAATAATTGAGTTTGAAATGCAAATATTTTTGTCTTTTTGACTGAAAATGGTGTAATCAAATATGTGGTCTGATTTTTGCGCTGTTTGAACATTTACTTCTGAGGACTACTCCAAACAATTTCTCTCTATGAACTCATGACAATACTTCAGACATCTATCTTGGTTGATGACAACCCTAAATTCAACACAAAATCTAAATTGTAATATATCTAAATATAACTAAATAATATTTACAACTTAATAAAATAATACTTTCTTAGATGATTTTTCTAAAAAGATAATGAGTAAAGAAAATACTATTTTCTAACATTCTACTTTAATAATTTAACATCAGACAACGACAGTCGCAGCTGAAAACAATATACGACTGTTCGTATTCTATTAAAACATGAGAACAATTCATAATAACTTGGAAACTTCAATGAAAATTTCAACGAAACTTAATGCAGAGAATTTTAACTTGGAACAAAAGAAAAGTGGAAGCTAGTTATGCATGATGATAAAAAGTCAAAACTTATTACAATCACCGTGAATTTAAATTAACATAATGATGAAATGTAATAAACTAACAATATTAGCGTAAGAACAGTAAAGAAAATCATTCCAGTTAATGCAATCATACAAACAAACAGGCGTGGAGTAACAGTGAAATAAACGTATTAAAACTTTTGCTCGCCTTTAAAGTAATTGCGGTCTTGTTTCTCGGTACGACGCCATTTTAATTACACATCTCAACAGTAATTCTGTTCACGAACGACTCGACAAAAAGTCGCCAAAGTTTCAACGATCTTAATTATGTTTTATTGTGTAGCTGTAGATTTTGAGATTTTAATTTTTATTAATGTCAAGGAGCATTCACTAATGATGTGAATAACAAAAGTTAAAAAAAGTACTGAGTAGTTAAGAAAATTTTCGTTTATTTAGACTCAGTGTATTTCTTATCTTCACTTGATTTATATTCAATGAACCCTAACTAGAAGCATTTATTAGTAGACACGGCAATCTTAAATTTTATCTTCGAATAAAAAAATGTATCGTACTAAAAGTGGAACTCATTAAATCGAAAAAATGAGCCCAAACATGTGGGAGTTTAGGGTTTTGACAAAAATATAACCATTTTGCAAATGTCACAAGGATCGCAGAAAAGGTTCAGGCTAAGATAAAAGTGTTTTCCATAAAAAAATATATATAAAATACCTTGTGTGTGTAAGACTTCCATGACAAAACGTGATTACCTGCAAAAGAAATGGATGGGTCAGTTACATTTTACAACAGCCGTCAAAACGATTTGAAAAATAAATCAGGGTGTGAACAATATCATAATTATCTGTGTAATGAAATTTGACTCCAAACCTAACTCCATAGCTCAGCGTTCTGAGCATTACTCCTGTAAGGTAGCAGGCTTAAGTCCCGTTACAGCATTAACTTTTCCGATCTAAATTGATATAATTTACTCGACGATACTCGTAGTTCAAAGGTTCAAATCATATCTGTTTTTCATTTAATACCACTTTCAACTTCTTACTGCCTACGTAATATAGGGTGAACCTTTTGCTAAGCAGGTTTACAATCCCCGGTCTACAGTCCCGGGTCCTTTAAGCGGGGCGTGAAAAAGCATCTGATGAGGCCGTCAAGCTGAGCGCCACCATTGTAGCACTGAACGGGTTTGCAATGGTGACCCTCTTTCATGAGACTTTGCCTTCAGCTTCACATCAGGCGAGGTGAAGTCAAATTGACGTGCCATAGATAAAAAAAAATGCCTAACATTCTCAGACAGATTCGAAAAGAAAGAAATCGATGAAATTATATTTCAAAAGTAAAAGTACTACACATCAACGATTATTAATTTTAGCAGTTGATTTGCCAAAAAGTATTTGACAAAAATGATTTTGTTGCTTCCAACAAAGTTAATATCTTCAGATGGTACTTGTTCTAATACATGTTTTACAGCCAAAATAATACAACTCCCACAGTTTAGGAATCATAATAAATTATTCTATATCAAACTTATCGGACCGTGAATAGGTTGCTTTAGGATCTCTTATGAAGTTAAACAGAGTTGCGACCTTCTTGTGACGAGTTACTCGTAGAACGCGGATCTTGTGTGACTTATGCTTGGGAGACTTTATGACTTTAAAGAATATGAAGGAACTGTATCAAAAATAATTCTAAATAGAGCACTCTAGTCCTTCAATATCTTGTTACTATTATTGTAGAACTTTTCAGTATATATCATAAATATTTTGCTCTAATTAACCATTAAACCGCCACGGAGAAAGAATACCATTACCTCATCTCGTCCGAAGGGTGTCGTATGAGGCGACTAACGGAAAAATACGCACACGATATCGACGAGAAAGAAAACTCAAAAGAAAATCGTGTACCAACCCGTCTGGCCAGCGTAGAAACAGTAGACAAAAGTGTTCTAACATTAGGCCTATATTCAGCCATAGACTGTGATAGGCAACATAACCTACCCTTTGATAATATGCAGGTTATAAAATTTTATATGATAACCAGAACTTCCTCGAAATTATTTTAAAAAAACTGTCTGAAAGTCCCCACAGGGTAGATAGAGATGAATTAACGCCCACATTTCGCCGATTATTATTTTCAGCCTCACGTAAAGGAAGTGGGTCACAATTTTACCAACGATTGTATTCCATCCCACATATAGAGGGTGAGTCTATTACCATATGCCCGGCACTTTTATTGGCTCGAGCCATGCATCTGAATCTGAGTTTGGGCTGTATATGTCTGTCTGATGTTATAGTTGCCCAAACAAAAGAGTATTAAAAATAATAAATACTAAGTAAAACGGGGTGAATAAAGATCAAAGGGTAAATGGAAATAAAATGATCAACTAAATTCTATAGTTATTTTTTGTTCAGCGAAACTTTGGACTAGTTCATTGTAATAACAGAATCATCAAATACCTGATAACAGGCTTACCTATATGATATTTAAAAAAAACAATTGACTATTTTATCTCTATTCCTTTCATATATCCCCTGGATATCTATTCACCTCGTTTTACGATAGCAAAATTCTTTGAGTTATAAGTGACATGAATCAGAAATAATATAATAAATTTTCATTCCACTTAGGTGACAGACAAACACACGGCCCACCTGATGGGAAGCGGTCACCGTGGCCTATGGACGTTTGCAACACCATAGCCGTCACACACGTGCTGCCTAGCCTGTAGAAACTTTCTAATGCCCTTCTTGAAGAACCCCATATTGTAGTCGCTTGGGAAAACCACGGCAGGGAGTTCATTCCACAGCTTGAGCGTGCGCGGGATGAAACTCCTTTCTTACCGCACAGTGCGCACAGTTTCCGTTCGTAGTGTGTGAGGATGAACTCCCTCTCTATGGCGAGCGGTGCATTTAATAGATACAAAATTGAGAATTATACCTACTTTACCTTTTCGTTTTCATTGTAATGATGTGGACTTGAAAACAAAACAGACCTCAAGGTATCACCCAATCAGGGTCCGCCCAAGCTAACAGAATTATTGTCCGTTATATTTTTGTTTGCTTATATTCGCCAGTCGAGGTTGAAATAGTTATTTGTGCAACAAGAGAGCAAAACTGTTTTTTGCTGCGAGTGCTGATTTTGAATCCTGAGCAAGCGAGGGATTCTAGGATTGAATCACGAGCGTAGCGAGTGATTCTAATGTAGAATCCCGAGCGTAGTGAGGGATTCAAATGCACGAGATGCAAATAATTTTGCTCTCGTGTGGCACACATTACTTTTCACTTCAGCAGCGAGAACACATAAGAAATATTACTTAGAAGATAATGCAACACTTATTAACAGAACAGAACACCTATTAATAATTAAAATAATGCTGAAAAATTTAAAAGTTAATAATTAATCTAATTACTTATTGCTGTTCTGCAAATTTAAAGTTGAAAGTTAAAAGTTAAATTTTATACCCGTTATTTTTAAGGTGTGTTCAGAAACAGCGTACGTGACATTTTATTTTTCAAATGTTGATAATAGTAATCATTATAAATACTTATGCATTACTTATTTTGGTATTCAATAACATTACATAATTATTAAATAATGTAAATAAAATACATGGTTAATCTTTTACAAATATCTTTCAAATTTAGAATTTCGAAATAGGACCTTTGACGTGCCATAAATTAAAAAAAAAACTTTCAAAATACTTGTGTTTGTCACTCGAACTTTTTTATGGACGGCCAAGAGACAGAGTGCAGTGTATGTAATTCGAAAGTTATTCGCGGAACAATTCTTTTTGAATCTATGGTTGGCACTCTTTATTGAAAATTAAAAAAAAATAATTAAAAAGCTACTTTGTCTCACTGAGTGAGCAAAATCGCATTTTGCACACTGTTTTTACGCAGCAAAACTCACTTGTTTGAGCTGCTGTGGTGAAAAATATTTTTTTTATTCCATCTTTGGTAAACAACTGACAATGGTTTCATTTTCAAAGGTTGGCTAAGTTAATGGATTTTATGGAGTTAATTTATTGCTTTAATAAATACTTTTATTATATAATTCTTAACATAGCTTCCTTCATACATAGTACATAGTGAAAACCGCGGTAGCCTAGTGGTATGGGTAATGGACTGCTGAGACGAGGTCTCGGGTTCGATCCCAGGTTATACCATGGCACACACCAATGACTTTTCGATGCTTCACGAAGTTATGTGTGTATTTATCGCAGGTTTATAAGTGCCCAGCTAATGGCAATAGGGTCACTACATTACATTGGGACCTAAAAACATAAGCTGGTGAAATGTGGCTGCTAGCACCTCAGCCCACGCCTTTGGGAATATAGGCGTTAGTTTATGTTATGTTATGTTTCTTAATTGGCAATTTGGTTGTGGTGGTCTGATTGCAGTCGCTTCACGGAAAATTTCGAAGTTTAGCCACATCTTAGTTAGACTAGAAAGCCGACCCCAACTGAGTTCGGAAAATAGGCTCAGAGAATGGGAATGATACCATTTTCTATATACCCTTGATTATCTCTTATTATTGATTTTAATAATAGACCTACTGAGTTCTTTTCTGCACCACCTTTGGTTGAATGTCCGCCTATGTACTTGTGCATAAAGTTTACTTATGATTTTAGTAAGCAGGTTGGTCGTGGTGTTCCATGCCGGCCCTATTGACTTGACATTTTTTGTATACAGGTAATAATCCATTAATAATAAATTATTAAATCAATTTATGTTAATTGTAAATGGTATATATACAACAAGCTGACCCAAGCAACTTCGTCTGCGTCACCCCGTTTTTGCAACATTTTTCACTTCTGCTCCGCACCAGTTGGTTGTAGCATGATGTTATATACATATAAACCTTCCGCTTTAATCACTGTGTCTATTAAAAACCGCATCTAAATACGTTGCATAGTTTTAAAGATTTAAGCGTACAAAGGGATATAGGGACAAAGAACGCGACTTTGTTTTATACTATGTAGTAAATAGTAAATATCTTCGAAATTCAACAGTTAGAACCACGCCTTACTCCAAAATTCTAAAGTACATGTTTATCTATCTATTTACTTACATAATCTTAGTGAACAACTAACGACCCCTTAGTTTCGTGAGACGGTCTGTTGCTAATGTTCAGACACAACTACTTGCCCGGCCATCACTCAAAACACCGCAGCTAACTCCACCAGTTCCAGTAAGCACCCACAATAAATACAGAAGTTCGTTACTAGAAACAATAAGTTAAGTTGTATTTAACAGGGGCAAACCACAGGCATCGGCCGACAATCCCCGAACATTTCCGAGAAGATTTACTCGCCAACTCGGTGCTAGAACTAAAGGTATGGTCACACTAAGGCGCAATTGAGTGATAAATAACTGACGAGGCTGTAATGCAGTAGGTACTCATCTATATAGATATAAATAGCTGTCAGTGCTAAGATGCACCCGAATTGTCTTTTAACATTTTCAGAACACTCAAGATCCAGCCCCTTTACATGGATTTCCGATGGCACCATCTACATAGAGATCCAGATATATAGGTACTCTCACATACCAAGAAAATCAAATAAAATTCTTAGACGTTATAAATATATGGTAGAAGTTGGTAGAAGCAATACAAAAAGATTCAACCAACTAATCAATTTAGGTCGACCGACGACCAGTAGAGGAAAATTTTGAATATTCAAGACGTGTTCATATAATTAAGCATCCCCTGTGTAAGGGGCTGGTCATGAGTACAAGTCCCGTCTTGTGCAATTACTTTTTCCAATCTTAATAGATATCAATAGTTAGCATACTAATTGCTTTCAAATTTCATTAAAAAGGTTCAAGAATAATATTGATATTTATCAGGGCTTACCCTAAAAAAGTACCACTAGTTTAAGCGGTTGTTTTTATAAGCGTTTCAAATTCTATCGAAAATATCATTCTCAACGACATTACGCTCACGATGTAGAAGCACCTTAAAAAAGTTATCCCTGACGGCTGTTCAAGTTTTTTAAATTAGACCCTGTTTGCGTGTGAGCTTGTAAATGATATTAAAATTTTTGGTCACAAAACTTGTTTATGCAAGGGGTCCTGTTTTTATTATCTGGGCTAGGAAGGGTTGGCGCGAAGTAATTTCACCAAGTTTTTTTAGGCAGAGATATTGTTTCTACGCAGTATTTGATTTTTGTTGGAAGTTTTTTGTAAACCGGTTTTTAGTTAGTTTAAGTATGTTAAATATGTTATCAGTTTTTCAGTTTGATGAGAGGCAGAAGACCAGTGAAATTGAAATGATATCCAAAATCCGCCCGATTCTGTAACCCTTCGTATTCAAAGCGCGTGACTGTGTGTGTGTCTGTAGAAGGCAGGATGAAGGAGGTTGAAGGTTTGAAGTTTGAGTTTTTTTCTGTGCTATCGGTGCAGAAGACAAAGTAGGGTTTCATACCACCACAGAGCAGTGTCAACTTATGCCCTCGATCTTCCCACTAACAACACAAAACCTCTCCAGTGGGTTCTCCTACTCACCTCCGGAAAAACACAACACAAGGGTTATTATTATCAGCGGTATTCTGTAGGCCGGAGGTACTTCTCTAGTTCGACGTTCAATTAAAACGGGAGATAAAGTCATATCCTATCTAATTGGCGAAATTTGGTTTTAGCACACCTTTGCTTACCTGTTTAGAAATTCACATGCGTAAATATAAATGTGACAAATTTTTCTATTACTAGGTTGATCAAAAAGACTTAAGATTTAAACTTATACTCTTCAAGACGCTAATTTGTAGTGTTTGTGCGGGTAAGCCCGTAATTAATTTCCTTGCTATTTACAGTTTACACCGCATAGCAAGGAATTGGGTCGGAATTTTATTTTACAAAACTATTTAGCTGCAACATTTTCGGTTAAGAAATTATTTTCAACATACTCCTTTTTTTAAGTGTCCGATTGGCGGCAATAGACTCGCCCCCTATTACGTGGGACCGAAAATCAGAGATGGCGTTATGTGGGTGTTTAATACACCTCTGCCTTCGGGGATTACGGGCGTGAGCATAAGTATGTATGTATGTGTAAACGTAAACAGTAGTAGTTGGTATTTCCCAAATTGGGATATATTCTATTTGAGCAGATGTACTACAATCTGGACCGTAAGCACTTATACAAATGATACACCGGGGTTGCTAAATAAAGCGTATTATGTCGGCTACGGACAGCACTGAGACGGTAAAGCGCTATAATTGTTAGTTATATTCACTCCTTTCATCACTGTGCGGGTAAATACTTTTCCATATTCAGAGCAGTTTTAAACAGCTATTGGATCTAGATGTTGATTGAATATATATCTAGAGCTGTAAGAAAAAGTATGATATTCGTAACAAGTTCATTACGAGAGATCGGAACATTATGATAAGCATCCTGCGTACTATGAACCTATGTATATGAAGCCTACCAATCACAATCTCGTTACGTAATACGTTACGAATTCGATATTTTTTCGTGTTCGAGGAACTGAGCGACTGGGTTCTACTAGTTCGGTTTACTGGCCCCATTAGGGATCACTGAA
Organism: Pelosia muscerda; assembly: GCA_963691645.1. Classification (NCBI taxonomy): domain Eukaryota; kingdom Metazoa; phylum Arthropoda; class Insecta; order Lepidoptera; family Erebidae; genus Pelosia; species Pelosia muscerda. The sequence goes on along the minus strand of OY829116.1, from coordinate 2,328,828 downwards.
CTTTTAGCTGAGTAAGTTATTTGAGCCTGATTATTAAAACAATCCAAGCTGTATCCGTGTGGTGGTGGAGAAAAAATGCTCATCACCCCACATCAAACGTAGGGCTTCGTAAGAAGCGATTGACGGAAAATGCAGTCGATATCACTGCGAGAAAAAAAAATTCGAAATAAAACCCTGTACCAACCCGTCTGGCCTGTGCAGATACAGTAGAGCAAAGCCTCCCTACATTGGGAGGTAAGTAGGGTAAGATGTCCAGCAGTGGACTGTTATTTAAAACGAAAAGAATTCCTAAAGATATCTAAAAAGATTCTGTTTTTATTTGTTCTCAACAGATGGCACTATTCTACATATTTAAATTACTATAAAACAGTTTTATTTGGACGTCACATTTCATAAACTAAATGCCATTCCGCTCTTCGGGCAACGTTCCAAATCGCATAATCCAATTCTAATGCTTTTCTTAGTAAAGCTTTTCGCAGTGTTATTTTCTAAAAATACTATAAGCCTTTTTTCCTGTAACTCAGGTTGAAGTAAGAATTTTTATTTGTTTGAATTGCTGCACTAACAGAGTGCTATTATTGTTCGTAGCTCAAATCAATTGGTTTAACTGGGGAAGTAGCAGTCTCTACGAGTGTAAAATAGTATTACAATAGTAAGTTGGAAGAAATTAGCACGTCTGCTATACATAATGTACTGCATAGAGGTTTACGATCTAGCACCTCAACATAGACTGACTCTTGGATGGAATCGAGGAACAAAGGAAGTAATGTGACTATTAACCCCTCTTTTTCACTGAGAAACAAATTGTAAACATGTCTGATACAAAACTTGTCAAAAAAATTTACATGGCCTGTCAAAACACAAACTATTATTGGTTTTATACAAATATTGAGACTTTTTTTTATACTACGTAGGTGGCAGACAAGCACACGGCCCACCTGATGGAAAGCGGCCACCGTGGCCTATGAACGTGTGCAACACTAAGGGTGTCACACACGCGCTGCCCACCCTGAAGGGAAAGGGGGAGAGCTGGGAAGGGGTGGGGAGGCTAGGAAGGGGAGGGGACGGAGGGGTACAGTGAGCTCTGGCTACCCTACTTACCGGCGGGAACACAACACGACGGTTATTATGACCGCGGTCTTCTGTAGGGCGGAGGTACTTCCCCAGTTGGACAGCTCATTTCGGACGGGAGATACCGTCGTGTCCTACCTCCGTTGTGACTGCTTCAAACAAGTTATAAGCAGGTTTAAAATACATTTTGCGTTCGCACTGAAGTTAACGACATATTGTAACTTGTCTAATACTTACATGTTTTAAACTTTGGGTTAAACTCCTTTAAGCAGGGCGTGAAAAACCATCTGACGAGGCGGTCAAGCTGAGCGCCACCATTGTAATACTGTACTTGTTTGTAATGGTGACCCTCTTTACTGAGACTTTGGCTTCAGCTAACCATCAAGCAAGGTTAACTCAAATCGACATTACCTATAAAACTACACATCTAATTTATATACAAGAATTACTACCGCTGTAGCCTAGTGGTATGGGTAATGGACTGGGTGAGACTCGGATCTCGGATTCGGGTTCGATCCCAGGTTTTACCATGGCACACACCAATGACTTTTAGATGCTTTTCGAAGTTATGTGTGCATTTATCGCTGGTTAATAAGTACCCGGTTAATGGCAATAGGCTCGCCACATTAGGACCAAAACATAAACTGGCGAAATGTGGATGCTAACACCTCTGCCTACCCCTTCGGGGATATAGGCGTGAGTTTATGTTATGTTATGTTATGTTATATGTTACTTAAGTAGTAACTAAATATAATACCTATACACTAAGTGATTACAGAAACCGCGAATAATATCTTCCTCCAAAGCAAATATAATTAAATAACACCACAAATTAATCACTCAGTGTCAACAAACTCCTCATAATCCCACTTTGTCAACAGAATGGCGAAGAAAACAAAATGCTCCCATAATTCTCCCTATTACGTAAATTATTTCTGAGTGTGGCAATAATTTTGAATTTTTCACAGCGAACCTCCCCAGGGCGTGTTTGGCTTGGGGTAAATCTAAGCCGTCCATTTAACGATTGGTGTCGTTTTACCTCCTTACAAATACTTGAAAGACTTTCCGTCTGTACGTTGAAAACACGGACTTCAAAGAAAATGGAGTACATTTTTATTTTTAGCTGATAAGTACGATTGCGGTGAGATTATACTAAGAACGATATATACTTTGACTATACGCAGGTTTTATACAATCTAAGCGTATATACCAGCCTCCATAGCGCAGTGGTTCGATCCCCACTTTGGATAAAGTATTTGTGTGATGAGCCCAACTATTTATTCCATAGCTGAGTGTATTTTATCTATAATAAGTATGCATTTACGAAAAAACAATGTCTATAAGTATATTTATCCGATGTCTAGATCCATAACAAGCAAATTAGCCTCTCGTACCGGCTGACGCAGGTGTTAATCGGGCACGGGTGCTTCGGGGATTACCTGCGTCGGATCCAGAAGGAGCCAACGTCCGAGTGCCATCACTGTGATGCGAGCGAGGACTCGAGGCTGCACACGCACCTGTCAACTTAGCAGAAACAGGCTGGATATGGTGAGAAGCGCTTTGCGCTGCCGCCATGGCCTGCTTCTGCTAGAGTGACAGGCAGCTCCACTCGTCACCCTCAAGTCCGCGCTCATTGAATGCGGAGATCATTCTGCGAAAGTCGTCCAAATCACCTCCGCTTTTTGCGGGCAGTGGAGGCCCGAAAACACCCGGACTGAAGCTTCAGATGCGACCGTGACTAATGCAAGAGTGACGCCCAGATCAATACAAGTACCTATAAATATCCAGGACCGTCCGCAAGTTTAGCGACCGTGGACAGCCGCCTCAGATATTGTTACGACATGTATAATGACGTCACTACACAATGATTAATACCACTTGTTATTCACTCCAAGGAACGTGTGTATTATTTTTTAATGACACAGTACAAATAACAGTATTCCATACAATTGTATGTGATTAACGCTCTTGTTATGTATTCTTAAGGTCAAGTGTAAGTAAATTAGAAAATAATTTGAATGGATCGATTTTTAATGTAAGTTATTTTTATAGTCATAACTAACTGTAACCCGTGGTTTCACGCACTTTGTATGTTGTATTGAAACCAAACTTAGTCTATCCGTGCCGACAATCTATCTCTATAACATCGCTACAGAAATCGAAGTATGAAAACAAAGAAAAACATAAATGTATATCATTGACTTATTCTATTCTATTTTACTAATAGTGTACGAATAGCATGGAGTGGGAGGGGGGGGGGCAGTAACTCTGCGCGCACAATGGCCCAAAAATGGAGGCTAGGTGTTCCAATCCATCCATGGGTGTCTTCAAGAATGTCATTAGAAGGTCGTCAGTGCGGATGTGACGCCTCTGGTGTTACAAACGTTTATAAGTCACGGTGACCATTTTTCATCCGACAGGCCGTGTGCTTGTCTACCACCACCTAAGCGGTATTAAAAAATCTCTATCAAAAAATCCTTTCAGAACTCCCTATAGAACGATTCACTTTAAAAATATTTTTCGTTAAAATATGACGAACAATTATTTCACCTGCTCATTTTTAAAAACACAGCATCTATTGTTAGAGAGAACCGCTTGAAGCTGTCTCGCCTAACAAATGGCTACCAGGTGTTAAAGTAAACAAGACTCAATTTATCAGAGCACAGTTCTCATAAACTCTCTACATAAACTCACGCCTTTATCCCCGAAGGGGTAGGCAGAGGTGCTAGCACCCACATTTTGCCAGTTTATGTTTTAGGTCCCAATGTATAGGTGGCGAGTCTATTGCCATTAATCGAGCACTTATAAACCTGCGATAAATAAGTTATGTAACTTCGAAAAGTCATTGGTGTGTGCCATGGTAACCTGGGATCGAATCCGAGACTTCGTCTCAGCAGTCCATTACCCATAGCACTGGGCTATCGCGGTTATTTCTCATGTTACAGTAAACAGTAGTGGGCAGTTATGACTGTCATACTACTGGCAACTATGATTTTCGGACATCGACATATTTTAATGATGCTATCTATGTTACATTTGGTAAAATTAGACTAAACTGTCAAAGATTTATAGATCTTTTGGTGTCCAAAAACTTTTAGAGCCCACTTAAAGTTAAAGTTAAAGGGCTGACCAACATGACATTTTTGTGTTGGCCTTTTTTATTTGATTTTATTAAATTAATTAGAATTTTTGTTCCGTACTAGTCTAGTACTAAAGTTATCAAGTTATTGACGGTATAATCAGTAACTATCTTTGTACAGCTGCCAACACCTGTATCGTTTTTGCAAGTATCGGACTAAAAGACTTTCAAAGTACCTACCTACCTGTGCGGCGGCCAAAACTTTTCACCGCTAGCGAATGTGAGACGTGTACAACTTAGTTCTTACTTGAACTCAAGTTGTCGAGTGCGACACTTCTAAAACAACCATTATAAATATCAGAAGCGAATTGTGAAAGTGACGAAAGGGAAGCCGGTGGAAAAAATCTTACCTGCTTCTTCTTCTTAAAATGGCTTCTGCTTAAAACAGAATCGCTGAAATTTTGCCAGTCTCTAGTAAATAATGGTAAACGTAATATAAAATTAATGGTGAGACGCCAATGTCAAGTTTTAAGAAAGTCTACCAGAGCCACGTTAACCACGTTTCCGTGTGTCCATCCCCCACGAGATCAGGTAGTCGATCAGGACGTGTGGTTGGATTTTAGGGGGCAAAATCTTACCTATTATATCTTTTATCGTTATAGTTATTGATATGGTATATTATATGTACCTAAGTGATTTCTGAACACCTTTAGTAAGCTTATCAGCTTTAATCGGCATTGGAAAAATGGATAATAGAGAAGTTTGTAAATTAATTATTTTTTTATTGAGAAGTACGTATTTTTAAATCCTGGATCAGAAAAACTTGGATCAGATTAACATAGAAGAGAGACAACTAGAGATTGCAGGGGGAGGTCGTTGCCAAAGGGCACGCAGAATAGTCTTCAAATCAATGTACAAAATATAAATACAACAAATCTGTCAATATTCTGATTAAAAGCAATAATAATAATGATAAAGGTGTTTTCAATATTCTCAAAATATCAAATGTCAACAGAATATTCGTCAGTTAAATAACCTTTAATAATACGTAATACAATTTAGCAATTAAAAAAATATTGTCATAATTATTTTTCTTCCGTTCAACTTACGCAACTCCCCTAGAATTTACTAGAATTGTCTAAAGATTTTTTTAACTCTTAGAATTTAATTAATACAAAAATATATTCAGTAATATATACATGATACTTTATGTAAACAATTTTAAATGTCGACACTGATCAGTAATCACTAATTAAGAAGTTCATTAAACAATGGCTCGAGCAACGAGTAGCAACAGCAATTTAATGCCTGTAAAGCAGTAAACACATCTCGAGCCATCGGAAACATCAGGTACAGTCGTCGCCAATTACTCGTCACCTGTTTAATTTGTAAGCGAGTACAGTCAGCTTCTAAATTATGTTCTCATTGAGTGCTATCTTTCGAGGAGTATGTTGGGGTTTTATGTTGCTTGTAGGTATGGTGTGTAAGGTATAAGAATTAGCGAATATTTACCTTACGGTGGATATTAAGAATCTTTTATGTATACAAACAAAGACTAGTTGCGCGTAAATAATATCATTTCTATTTAGTGATAATTTTCAAAACTGTAGGTAAATTGTTGTGTTTATTCGCTGCATAATTTAATTACAATTTAGTAGATTTCCATAGATACTGACGCATAAAGTAACCGAAGTATTGTAATTAGTAGATTTTTATAAAATTGTGTGTTTACGTTATAGATATTTACTTATAATGTTGACGAAACACAATAATATCTTGAATTTTACTCGAAGAGCGTCATCTATCTACAACACAGTCAAAAAGTGTCTCGACAAAACATCTACAAAAAGTATCGCGACCGTAGTGACGAACTAATATAGTTATGTCACAATGTACTTGCATTCTATGGCTATGCTGTGGTTTATATTTTGGTCGCGAATACCGACATCCACGCGAGCGGAGCTTCGACCAATTGCTAGTAATATAATAAACGTGAAAATTAGAGAAAATGATTGAATGTTAATTACTTAATTACGCTGTAACAATTAAACGGACCAGGGTGTTTGCGGGAAAGGGCGCAAAATTTTACACGAGCAAAGGCGCCTTTATCAGTCAGTGATTAATATTTACATGGCATGTTATGCTTTAAAAAGTTTAAAATTCTTAAGTTAATCGAAGAGGATATAGGTATTGGTGCTCTCCAAAATACTTATATCCATCCTCTATTCTATCCATGACAGAGTAACGAAGGTTTTAACAACTTGTAAGTAGTAAAAACTTCGAAATGCCACAAGTACTGTCTTTACTTAACTTGATTATTGTACCTGTAATTTTGTGAGTGAGGAGCGCGTGGGTTCAAATATTTCCACGGTGTGTTTACTGAGTACCGCCTGTTTCGTACAGTTATGCCCCGTATCGTGTTATTTCATTGTTACACTGTGGTACTAGTTACGAATTGCAGCGGATAGTATATTAAGTTAAGTTCACAACAGAAAGAGAGAAAGAAAGAAAGAAAGAAAATATGCGTTTATTTTTACTACAGTGGTGTACATGTAACGGGTCACGTCCGAACTTTGACAGTTGGTAGCGGCCATCTTTTTGAAGCTACATCTGTCAAATAGGTTGTCATTTATTTGTTCTATGTTACAAGTCTTGGGTTTTAATACTACTAATACGGAATTAGCTTTATATGTTAGTAATATGCAATAGCTTTGAGTCTATAAAAAGTATTTGATTACTGATCTGTCAAAGTTCAATGAATTTTAAAATTATTCTATTTTAATTTCCACCTCACTATTTGAACTTTACTAAGTTTTCAATGCCCGCTATCCGCTTATCGCTTACGCTATACATTTCAGCATTACGCTATGTTTCAAGATCTCTCGTCACGCTCGTAACTTGTTTGCGTCACGCCATGACACGTTGCCGCGCGTGACGCGGGACGCAACGCCCACTCGTTACTTTGTTAAGCACTTAGCCTATGTAGTTTCTGTTTTATTGAATAGGGTTGTGACGTTATTCTAATTTTAAATTTAAATTAATACATCATCATTCATCATTCTTTGAGCCTATTCCCAAACAGTTAGGGTCGCTTTTTTAGTCTAAATAAATTCGGCTGAACTTCGATATTTTCTGTTAAGCGATCGGACATCCACAACTAAATTGGTGATATCGAAGTTCTGTAGTTAGGCAAGTCAGAGTTTTAAATTAATTCATCATCATCATATTAATATCCACCCGAGTCCCATTCCCGCGCAGAGGGGAACAGAGCGCTGGCACCCTATAACCTGAGTTACACCAATCCAGACGTATAGGAATATGAATGAAACCAGCTACTTCTAAGTCCAAGTAAACCTCAAGTACTAGTCTACTAGTCTTGCTATGCGGTTTAAATCGTAAGGACACTAATTACATGCTTAGCCGCGCAGCACTACCAATAAAGGTTCCAACCAATTCTCTTATAATGGATTTTCACCATGTAACGTCTACTTCAATATGTAATACCAGGGTGAATTAATCTCAAGTAACTTGGAACTACCATAAAAAAATCCCCAAAACAATTTGTCTCCACATTATTTCACTAACCTTTCAAATATTATCACTTAAAAGGTTATTCGAAAAGTACTTCGGTTCCACATTCACGTAATTCAAACGTGTTTCAAAAGGTCCATCCATTACATCCATCAGTATATGTGACAGCCCTGCCATCAAACTTGGATATAAAATGGAATCGTCCCTTGTAACAAACACGCTTTGTAACAAATAACATTAATAAATATAAAAGTGATGTATTCAATTTCAATTGTGTTACAAATTGTGAGAGCGATAATTAGAAGGGTTAGGTTACTTATTAGACTATGAGGCGGTTTGCCGGATGCACAAGAAATTAAAATATGTGTTTTCTGTAGGGTTATGTCTAGGGTTCTAGAGGAATGTTTTAGCCAAAAATTATCAAGTTCCCCCTCCCTCTTCCCTACCCCTTACAAAAAAAGGTCTCGACCGGATTAAACGAACCCATAAATATACTTAGGAACGGACAAAAGCAATATAGGTCGCCTTATTGAAACGGATACTCGCTTCTCTCGCTCAGTCAATAAATGTGGAAGTTTGAAAGATGGATGTTCTTTCAGATATAATACACGCGGTAGGGAGCACGGGCAAGAGCTAGTTTCGTGGCAGAATTTCAAATAATTTATGTATTAAACTAGCAGTTGACAGCTTCAGACTTCTGATCCCGTTCCCGCTGCTTCATAAAAACCTTCCATAGAGTTCAAGGATCAAATAAAAAAATAATTACTCGAATTGGTCAAATTGACTTCGAGTTATGCGCTTACCAACATATTTCGCGATACTGCTACTACATACTACATACTGTTAAATGTATTAGTTCGAATAATTCATTGTCATTTTGTATATATAATTGTATGTTAGTTTTTTAAATTATTATATTCCCATTGGGTATTTCGAACCTGTAATAATGGTTGTAGATGACTATTAAATAAATAAAACATTCAGCTCAACGTAAATCAAATATTTGCTGTGGTAGTGTTAAATTAACAAAAGCGATTAATTTATCCGCTATTGTACAAAAGATTTGATTACTGTTAAAGTGATATCAGTATGTAAATGCTTGAAGTGGAATACATACGGTTGAATTCCCTGATCCAGTGGTGATGTATCGTATTACCAAAGAGATACACTTTTCACCTCTTAATAGAACTATTGACGTGCTGTTGTGGTACTGGCGTCCGATTCAATATAATTATGTAGAGCAAAATTCTTTCATTATTTTTTCGGTACAGGTAATGGACTGCTGTGACGAGGTCTCGGGTTCGATCCCAGATTTTACCATGGCACTCACCAATGACTGTTAGATGGTTTTCGAAGTTATGTTTGTATTTATCGCAGGCTTATAAGTGCCCGGTTAATGGCAATAGGCTCGCCACCAATTAAATGGGGACTGCCGAAATGTGGGTGCTAGCACCTCCGCCTACCCCTTCGTGGATATAGGCTGAGTTTATGTTATGTTATGTTTTGTAAAATTCTTTCAATCAATATCAAAGTAATTATAATTAATATATATATTTTGTATGTAGTTATCTTTATTTAAGTATATAAAGAAATGGAGTAGGTATAGATATATTTTTTGCTAAACTCATACCCAGAAAAATGCAAATATACATATTCATGGATACAACCACTACACTGAGCCGGAATCAAACTCGTACGTACCAGTCGAACGTTCTACCGCTAAACCACAAGCTGTCAAAACAATAAACCGAAATCAACCAGCAGTTTACTTTATTATTTTGATATAAATTATGTGACGAAGATGCAACATCAGATATCTTCTCAGGAGATAGTGAATTTCAAGGAAGAATGCACAATGTAAGACGAAAAATCACCCTGCAAATCCCAACACTACTCTTACATGAAATTTGCCTAAGCCTGCACCTTGATTGATTGGCGACTCCAACATGATTGAAGAGAAAAACGTGATCAGCCTAACTAAAGATGGCGCGCGCAGAGCGGCAGGGAATCACGAAAGTAAAGTCGCTTTGTTAAGAAATATTGCAATCAAGATGATTTCGTCAAGCCTCTGTAGCCTAGTGGTATGGGTAATGGACTGCTGAGACGAGGCCTCGGGTTCGATCCCAGGTTTTACCATGGCACACGTCAATGACTTTTCGAATTTGGGGAGGAGTTTTATAGAGTCTCTGTGCTGCCAGTGCAGAAGACAAAGAAGGGTTTATCCGTCTTCCCACTGGCAACACAAAGCTATTCTGGGAGCCGTAGCTACTCTATTACAATAACTTCTGTATGTTTTAATTGTATTACATTTATTAATCAGTGAACATTCTTCCTATTTTCAGTTTTTTTTTATTTTGTTTTTTGTGACTACCTTACACCAAATAAATGTTTTTTTCTTTGTCTGATACTCTCCAAGACGTTAATTGGTAGTGCTTGTGCGGCTAAGTTTGTAAATAATTTCCTTGTGGTTTACACCGCATAGCAAGGAATTGGGTCAAATTACTTTTTTTTTAATTTATTTAGCTGCAAAATGTCGGTTAATAATTTATTTTCATAATACCCACAACAACAAAGTGGGACCGAAAATTATAGTTGGCGAAATGTAGGTGTTTAATACACCTCTGCCTACTCCTTCAGGGATTACGGACGTGTGCATATGTACGTATGTATGTATGTTCTTTCACCAAAACAAGTTAAGCCTTTACGTGACTTTGTAGTCACAAACATTTAAATACCGTTCATAATATTTTATCAAAACATCTCTATTTCAAATTCTGTCACAAATATCGCTCACAAATTATAAATATACCCGTCCAACTCCAAATCCCGCGACGGTCTGAAGATGCCTATAAAATTTTGAATTAATTTCTACATTCCTCAGGGACTACCAGTACAAACTTGTTTACGACGCCGGAAGAAAAAACTGACGCACTTAGACTGGCTGAATTATGAATGAGGTAGCCCTTGATTCTGTATTCCGTTACCTCCTTAGGGATTGGTATTGAATAATGTGCTTTCCTTTTAGAGGCGCTCAGTGACAAAGGACTTTTATGTTAAGTATGACTTCACTGACAGACTATTTGACAAGGATATATGACGTAGTTTTAATAGATTAATATTAGGTATATACTCAAAAGAAACTTTACCCTCCCCGGAGCACTAAGAGTCATGACAACGCATACTCTAGTCAGTTTATGACCACGGCTAGTGCAACCTGGCCGAAACGTCAAGCAAATCAAAAGGTAAATTATTGTATTTACCATATGATCGCGTTATATATGTATATTTTTTTTTATTTATTTCACGTCAATTTGACTTCACCTCGCCTGACGTTAAGCTGAAGGCAAAGTCTCATGAAAGAGGGTCACCATTACAAACACGTTCAGTGCTACAATGGTGGCGCTCAGCTTGACGGCCTCATCAGATGCTTTTCACGCCCCGCTTAAAAGACCCGTTGTTTATAATAAAATCCTTATCCCTTACAATATTTCTAAAATATGTGAACTGTCATTTTATCCAAAGAAATTTCTGAATTGTTATATCACTGTTATTATGTATTCTGTGGTATTGTATATAACCGAAACTTGTCTAAACTTCTCATAAAACATTATTCAATAACGATCAGTACTATAAAGTGACGTCACTTCTTCCTGTCAAATGTTTCCAAGCGAAACGATTACTGTCACTATAAGTGCTTTTCTATGTCTGAGATAAATCTCACTGTGTTCTTTTTACTATTTTTAGATACGCTATTCTTCTTCTCGTTGTATAAGTTGATCTTGCTAGCGTGTGATTATAATTTCTTACCTTTAGTTTAGTACCTCTCTTAGTGGGGATGATGATGACGACGACAGATTCTACCTAATACTGCCTAATATCTTTGTGTTTTTACTGTAAAATTTAAAGCGGGTGGAGCCGTATATATTTCTTTTTATTTTATACAAACAGGCAACCGAAAATACTTCCAGCAAAACTCAATGGCTTGTATTAGGAAAACCTGGTTACGACGTGTGGTTTACGTCGTAACCAGGTTTTCCTAATAGTTTTAACCCTAGTATCTTTCGATGGTAAGAGCGACTCTTTAATCACTAAGCTACTGATACTTTTGACATCAGCCAATATTCTATCATCATTCTCTGAGCCTATTCCCAACTCTGTTGGGGTCGTCTTTCTAGTCTAACTAAGATGCGGCTGACTTTTGATATTTTCCGTGAAGCGACTGCCATCGGACTTACACAACCAGATTGACGATATCGAAGATTTTGAGGGCTTCAACTACCCGTAACGACAGCATAGATGTTCGTATAGCTATCGGGACAGATGGCTTAACGTGCTTAAAACAGTATAAATTGCCATATTCATGCATACAAATATTTACAATGAGCGAGGATTGAACTCGCGCCTCCTGCGTAGCAGTCGCGTTCACTACCGCTACGCCACAGAATTCTACTAATTGAACTAGTATCCTGTAGGCACGTGTGAACCTTTAAACACATTGTAGGAAGCTGGTTCAGCTCGGTAAGCATGCAATACGTGTTCCCAGCGTGTCCCTGAATGTGGTTAGGCGTTACGTTGTGTAAACAGGCGAACACTATCGATGTGACGGTCGTTGCACGTGCGTCCTGTGGTTTACATCACAAATGTAGGCAGAGATTAGTATCGATTTAGAATCTGGATAGATAAGATAGGCGGTAGTGTAGAGATTAAAATGTCGGGGCGAGAGGTTGCGATTTCGAACCTCAGATATTACACAGTAGGCTTTTTTCAGCGTTAAGTCCCCACGGATACAGCTTCGGCCAAAGTCGATGGAGGTGATTATGTTGAACCTACTAAAACGCACGGCGTCTATTCGTCTTTGATTGCCGGAGCTGAGATTTTACAAAACATATTCTATCGCACCCCGGCAGACCTGGGACATCACTTTAGGATGACCCAACTCAACGAACACCTGTATGATATCGGTCTAACAGACAGCCCCTCTGCAGGGGTTGCTTTGTTGTCGAGGAAACACCTACGTAATACTGGAATGCGCGGCAGTAGCCCCCCAATGATCACAAATTCTCGGCACAGTGAGATCGCATCGCGAAGCCTGTAAAGTCCCCAGTAAGCTTCTGCGTTTCTGGGCGGAGATAGGCTGGCTGCTCTAGCCAATAACTCTGCACGCACAATGGGCCAAAAAGGGCGGCTAGGTGTGGACAAAGGAGTCACTTACACACTCACTCACAACAAATTACTACACAACGATAGCAACTCAAAATGCCGTCAATTCAACAGAAGAAGAATATAAATTCAACTTTCGGTAAGACCGAAAGAGTAAAACACTGCAAATTCAGACATAATATTTTAAATCTTTGACTTAAAGCGAAACATCAAATTCCAAGTATACCGGTTGAGTTTTAATCGGATTAAAAACGAGAGTCTTACTCGAAATCGTTTCGGATTAATTGCCTTTCACTGCATTTATTATTTAGGTATTATAATTAAAGTGTTATAGAAAATATTTTAATACTCTACCAATTTGAGTTCTATTTGCCTCGAGTTTCGGTTAGTTTTACTATGTCTTAGAAATATTGTATATTATATCTATTATGAAATTAATATCGTGTATTATATCTATTATATACCAAATACAAACCATCTATTCTTACTTTACGAAAATAATACTTTTACTATGACCAGTGTACTGACACCTGTCACCCAAAATACAGGTAATAGCTTAATTTTGATGACAGCGATTTCAGTTACATACACACATATATAAACTTCAAGCGGGGCACCACGATGGCAACTCCAAACCAATTCTGCCACTCTGATAGAAGTAAAAATGCCGTCGACTCGACAAAGAGATAGAGAACGGCACGTGAAAAAGCATCTAATGAGGCCGTCAAGCTGAGCGCCACCACTGTAATACTGTACGTGTTTGTAATGGTGATCTTCTTTCCTGAGATCTTGATCGGCATACCCATTTTTTTCACAAAGTGCCCGATTGGCAGCAGTAGGCTCGTCCCCTATTACGTGGGATCGAAAATCATAGTTTGCGAAACGTGGGTGTTTAATACACCTCTGCCTACCCCTTCGAGTATTACGGGCGTGAGCATATATGTATGTATGTATGTAAGTTATAGTCTCATTCCCATATTACAGGAGTAAATTTTTCACAATACCACAAACTTTTGAACAAATATTTGACAACTGGATTACCAATATAACCAACTGGCCAAGCTATACCACCAATGGGGTTAATAACTCTATCTGTTATACAATAAGCCTTCAGTTTATCTTCCGTAGAATTCATAACTATTGGGACTAAATTTTCGGGCCATAGTTTCGCACAATCCGCTCATAATATATTTGATTTATTTGTCACAAGGACGTTTTTATGAGCCTCCCGTGAACGAAGTACAGGTAACTTTCAACTACTGATATAGATAGCTTTTGTTATCGATAGTTTTTAGTTCTCTCTCAATTTTGAAAGGTTTTGGCCTACTGTTTCGAAACGGGCCAGTCGGATTAGTACAGGGTTTTATTTAAAATTCTTCACTCTTCATCGTTTATGTATTTTCCGTTTGTCGCCTCTTACAACACCTTTGGGATGAGATGATGTGGTGATATTCTTTCTCCATCACCACTCTGGATAATAATTCTTACAGGGATGTTTTATGACCACGGCGACGGTGCAAAGGGCGTTTCTCCATATCCGGGGTCTGAATGAGAACACCATGGTTCCCACATTAATGGAAGGGGGTCATCTCAAAGAGATGTCCCCGGGTTCGTCGCGGTGCGAACGATATTATACCGACTTTGAAAGAGGTAGTATCGGTGGGGATTGTGCGCGCGAAAAAAAAGGGATTTTTGTATGAGCCTCCCGTAAACAAAGTATAGGTAACTTTCCACCACTTATGTACAGCTTTAGTTATCGACAGATATTAGTTCGTTTTTGTTTTTGAGTCGATGAAGGTGAAATTTAATTATATCATCAGTGCGAATGAGCTAACTGCCAGAATGATTATAAAAATAATAAGTAAAATACTATCTTAAGCTGTGGAATAAACTTCCTGCTTCGGGGATTACAAGCGACTACCAGTATGGGGTTCTTTAAGAAGGATGTTCCGTCAGATGGGTGGTGTGCTTCTCTGCCTAGGTGGCAGATGATTTAAATATGCATACACTTTTTTTGACAGCGTTATTAGGAGTTATACATATAAGTCATAAGGTTCGACATTATCATAGTCACGTTTAATTATTTATTCATTTGTTTATTCAAACTTCATGCACACAAGCGGGCTTAATGCCTTATTAATTCTCTACCAGTCAACCTTATAGGTGGTGCAGAGAATAATAAAGTAGGTGCTTTTTGAGAGTACAAGATGAACACCTTATGCCATCTCTATAAAATTCGCTCATAAAAATTCTAAGAAGAAAATTAAAAATCCTCCATACAAAAAAGTATCCCAAACTTCATTTAAAATAGGCAATTTTGCCAGTTACTTCCAAATTTGTAGGTAAACCCCCTAAATAGCATGAATAACCTAGATGTTATCAAAACAGTCTAGAATACGACCTCACTTCGCACCCCCGAGACCCGAAACAAGACAAACACACACATACTAATTAAATGCTAACAATGTCCTGATAAAACTAACTCCATCGCTTCTGTTCTTAGATAAGCTGAAAATACAAGTATCCAAGACTAACAAAACCAATGTCTTACGTAATTAGTTTTTTTTTAATATTGTTTTTCGGGGTATAGGTATACACAGCTATTTAAGTGCTAAACTAATTTATTTCTATAGATGTCTTTACTATAAGCTATGCCGCGGTAGCCTAGTGGTATTGGTAATGGACTGCTGAGACGAGGTCTCGGCTTCGATCCCAGGTTTTACCATGGCACACACCAATGAACTTTTCGTGTTAGTTATGTGTGTATTTATCGCAGGTTTTATAAGTGCCCGGTTAATGGCAATAGACTCGCCACCTAAAAAAGTCAAAGAAAAATTCCATGGAATGTTTTTTTGTTAAAAAAGAAATAACGAGAACGGGATTGGAACTCCACGACGATGTATAGGAATTCAAAAGCGGGCAAAGCCGCGACAAATTCTATTCCCTTTCAGAGTAGACTTGTAAATTCAAACACTAGAATGTTTGTACCTAAACAAACCAATTACAGACTAGAATATTAAGATCTTATTATTCCACTTCAATCAACCCTTACCTGCTATTACTATAACCCTTCATTTCAAGTGTTCTATTTAGTCTATTAACCCTTCAGCTACCCACGTAAAGTTAGTTGTAGGTAGACGACTTGTATAACGCAGTGGTAAGTTTAACTGCTAATTTAGAGGTCGATTCCCGCTCATGGCAAATTTATGAGCATCATGGTCATTGTGAGCATTTGATACCGCGGTAGCCTAGTGGTATGGGTAATCGACTACTGAGACGAGGTCTCATGTTCGATCCCAGGTTTACCATGGCACACTCTAATGACTTTTCGATGCTTTTCGAAGTTTAGTGTGTATTTATCGCAGGTGGCGAAATGTGGGTGCTAGCACCCTTCGGGGACATAGGCGTGAGTTTATGTTATGTTATCAAGATACTTTGAATTATTTGTGTAGTGACAGAGAAAGAATTTTACCTACCACCCCATTTTATCTGAAAAGTGTCGTAAGATAATGAAAAAAATACGCTGGTGATATCATTGCGAGAAAAAATAACTCGAAATAAAACCATGTAACTAAAAACTCATCTGGCCAGTGTGGAAACAGCATGCCAAAGCCTCCCAACATGTTAAGAGGCCTATGTCCAGCAGTGGACTGCGATGACCTAATTCTTTGATTGATTTATGGCCTTCTTAGCGGTGGTCCTAGTCATATTTTCGATTACCTCTGAAGGTTCCCCTCGTTTCATCTCATTTTTTTTGGTTTATTATTTATGGGAGCGACTGTCGTCTGACCTCTCAACCCTCCAGGAAAACTCGCATCTATTAATGAGTAAGTGGATACCATCAACAGTTTCACCAGAGAATATGGTAAAAGTCACACAACCTTCCTACCTATTCGAAGAAATACAGTTGTGAATATATTATGTAAATTTAGAAAGACCCTTATATTCTACTGTGCCGGGTACTACACATATGTTGTCTAGTTTATTACTTCGATAACAGTACAGTGATTTGGCCGTGAGGAAATATTTGACATTACAATTTAGTAAAGGATCCGTCCTTTATATTGATTTGTTAGAGTCCTTATTGAAGTACAAATATATTTGATATACTTCTTATCTTGTTTTTGGGATATCTGAAGCTATTGCGTACACTTCGATACTATTTTTCCGTGATAAAAATTCCTTTGGATACCAATCCCACTGAGGCCGGTAAGAGAGATTATGTCGGACTCGAACCGACTAAAACGCACGCTGTCTATGTGTCTTAGATTGCCGGACATATCTCTTCACTTTCCTTATATTTCTTCTACACATTACAGTTTAACTACATTTTAAGCGGGGCGTGAAAAAGTATCTGATGGTGCCGTCAGCTGAGACGTATTGGTGGCCATTGTAACTTCTACGTGTTTGTAATGGTGACCCTCTTTCCTGAGACTTTTCCGTGTATCAGGCGGGGTGAAGTCAAATTGAGGTGCCCTAAATTAAAAAAAAAGCTCTTTGGGATTTCATTATACGTTTTTTAAATATATTTTTTTTAATTATGATATTATAAAATAGTATTTTTTATTCCAATTACATATTTATTTGCTTTTTTTTTTAATTTATATATTATCTGTTCTTGTCTGAGGAATAATGTGTATTATTGGGAAATTTACATAGTGTGTGTAGCATATAAATACACTCTATTCTAGTCCATAATAAGAGAGAGATACATTATAGAAATGGTGAGTTATGAATGTAATATATCTCCTACCCCTCCGGGAATACAGATGTGCGTGAGCATATTTTACATTAAACCCATTAGATGATGTAATATTAAAACTCACTGTATATCTGAATAGGCAGAGGTATCCATATTAACATATTTTATCAGCTATATTAGAGGATTAGTCTCTTTGAAGGATAGAATTCGTAATGAGGTGACCCGATATAGAACTAAAGTTACCGATATGGCTTGCAGAATAGGTAAGCTGAAGTAACAGTGTCACTGTCGAAGGACCAATGGTCATTGTAGCAAATGAATCCTAGAGTGGGAATCGCGAGAAGGTAGGAAGACCCTTAAGAGGTCGACCTCAAAAAGGAGTCTGAAAATGATACACATTGGGAAAGAATTGTCGGCAGCGTACATTGCGATCAAGAGCTCCTGAGTTCGAACCCTTGCCATAACACTTTTTTTCTCGTGTGGAAATCCCTACGTACGGAGACTCGAAGTGACCTAAACCACAAGGCCGTCTTGGACCATCAGTTGCCAAGAGTGAGGTAGCCCCTGACTAATTCCTCATGACACGGCTAACCCAGGATCAGCGAAGACCTTCTTGGACACCTTGATCATAAAGAAACACGTGTGAAGTATTCCAAGATGTCCAAATATCTTGGAATTCTTTACACGTGTTTCCAAAGAAAATACCTTGTATTCTAACTTACTACTGGTTAAAACTTGGTTAGGTAAAAGTAGAGAAAATTAACTTTATATTTGGGTTTGAAAGATAATCAAGGTCAACAAATGTCATGTGACCTTTATTGACCTTGGTTGGTTTATTACATGGTTCGACGAGCATCCTCTCCCGCGGACTCTCGAATTGTGGAATGACCTTCCTGCTTTTCTCAAGAGGCTATTAATTTGGGTTAGTTCAAAAAGAGCAGTGAAAAGTTTAAAACAACGGCACCGCACACTCACAGACAGAATGGGGAAAATAACTGGTTTTTTATACCAATACTTGTCGCAAAGTCGACTATGGATTGTCTAATATCAAAATTTGTCTAATCTTGTATAAAGAACAATGTACAATTCAAATTTTCCGGTATAGCCTCGTTAATCAGCTCCTAAAATAGCATAATTTAAACTATATCTAGTAAAAAAAAGTTTAAAAGAAATTCGCTTACTAGAAAAAAATAATAATTTTTGAATGACAAATCAAAATGATCAGCTGCAATCTCAGTCTCCGTGAGAAAAAAATCACGAAATCGAACCACAAATTATTAGGCAGAAAATATTCTATAGTCTCTGATAGATCCATAACAATATGACAAACCAACAGTAAAATTGCAGACACAAAACTAGAAGGCAGCGACATCTGTGTCGACCTTCGAATTGGTTCCATATTGAAGTAACATTAAATGTAACAGTCATAAAACGACAAATTATTTATGCTGTTGATTGATGGCATTTGGTGGAGCTCATTTTTATAATACATAACTGATATTACACTTGTACTTCTCCACTGTATTTATAACCTAACCGGTTTCGCCTTGCGGCATTCTCAAAGGTTTACCTTTACCGTAGTACCGTAGTAGGAGAAGTAGAAGTGTAGTATCAATTATGTATAAACATATCATAACATAAACTCACGCCTATATCCCTGAAGGGGTAGGCAGATTTGCTAGCACCCACATTTCGCCAGTTTATGTTTGGGTCCGAATGTAATAAGTGGCGAGCCTATTGCCATTAACCGGGCACTTATAAACCTGCGATAAAATATACACATAACTTCGAAAAGCATCGAAAAGTCATTGCTGTGTGCCATGGTAAACCTGGGATTGAACTCGAGACCCAGGACCGAACCCAAAAGTTCATTACCCATACCACTAGGCTACCGCGGTTATGTATATATAACAGCAAACTTCGAGTGATGACGGAAAAAGAATATCAATACCCTATCTCATACGAAAGGTATCGTAAGAAGCTACACTCGGAAAAATACGGAGACGATATCACTGCGAGAGAAGGAAAACTCAGAATAAAAAGCTGTACCTACCTACCTGTTTGGCTACGTGGAAGCAGTAGGTCAAAGCATCTCAAAATTGGGAGCGGTCTATGTCCAGCAGTGGACTGTGATCGGCTGATTAATTGATTAGACTCAATAGAAGTCATAAGTTTTGTCATAAGTAAGTGCAAATATTAATATGGATGAATAATTGTATATCTGTATTAGTCTGCATTCATATTCCATCAATAACCAAGCAGTTCGGTAAGTTTTTTCTGCCGCACCATTAAGTCTTGGAATTTCTTACCAGCGCACGTGTTTCCTTCCTCGTACAGTCCCGGGTCCTTTAAGCGGGGCGTGAAAATGCATCTGATGAAGCCGTCAAGCTGAGCGCCGCCATTGTAATACTGTACTTATTTGTAATGGTGACCCTCTTGCCTGAGACTTTGCCTTCAGCTTACACGTGTGTCCCCTGCACACTTTGTTCCTCTAAAGATGACTTTATGGTAAATGAAAGTATCCGCTTGACAGGGGAAAATGGGACCTCCGTCAAGCGGGTAGGTACTTTTATTTTATTATACGTGAGGCTACTACAGGGTTAGCAAGTTGAATTGGTAGTGGGCGGGGCACGTAGCAAGAAGAACAGATGGCCGTTGGAGCCGAAAGGTTCTCGAATGAAGACCACGTACCGGTAGATGAAGCGTGGGACGGCCTCCTGCGAGGTGAACGGACGACATAGTCAAAGTCGCGGGTACACATTGGATGAAGACCGCCTCCAACCGGTCGGATTGGAGGTCGATGGGGGAGGCCTATGTTCAGCAGTGGACGTCTTGTGGCTGAAATGATGAAGCCACTTCTGCCTACCCCGCCGGGGTTTTCCAGGTTTATATTTGTAAGCTTCACTGCTTAAAAAGTCTGCCGAAAGCGACTGCATATCCCCGAGTCATTCATGCTGGACAGAATATAACTAACTGCTTATAAATAGTATCCATTGACATCATTTTTATAAGTATTCGATTAAACATGTTTTCTCTAAAAGTAAATGCACGAAACTACTTACATCATCCCGCGGGTGTCGTACCAAGTGACTATGGCTTATTCTCTAGCCGATAGTAAATATACTACCCATAAAAATGCTTGACAGCTATGGGTTTTTCCCCGTTGCGTGAGGTCGAAAAACGAAAATGAAATGTCCTCCCCTTTTAAATCACATGTAGCCCTTTGAAAGTTGACTACCCAGGAATGGACTGTTGAAAATGACCTCTACCATGAACCAAATAAATTTGAAACCTCATATTTTTTCTCGCATGGCTAAGATATGTAATGAGTTGCCTACACACGTGTTGCCCCCTTTCGATTTCGGAGTCTCTAAGCGAAGCGTGAAATAGCGTCTGTCAAGGCCATCAAGGTAGAGTTTCACCATGTGAAAACCAAGTGAAAAAATAGGTAGATATCAAAAACTTGGTAGTTTTTCTAGCTTTTTGATATCTATGATAGTCAATTCGCAGGCTTTATTTAAAAAAATATAAGGTATCCACACAAATTATTACATATTTCAGCTATAATATCAGCGTTTCAGAAAACTCATATTAGAAGCAAAGAGTCAGAGCATAGTATAACTATTTATGACCGACTAAGATAGTTCTGAAAATTGAAGTTCACATTATCTCTGTAGTACCCATCTTTTAATTTACTGACCACTAATGCGAACAGAAGTGTACTGCCTAGTAGATATACCATCGTACAGGCGCGTGCTGCTTACCCTACTCAAATCAGATAATGTGTTTTTTTTATTTATCAAAGTACATATATCATGTGTAATTTAATTTAGCACATATAATTGCATTCCAATAAAATCAGGCCAATTATATATGTACTTTACTTTACTACATACTGTGTAAAATGGATACATATAATTTTATTTCTGATTGGGATAGAAAACGCAGTGCCTATTTTGGCTCGTGACTGCCGGCGTGAGTATATTAATAATTGTTATCATGGAATCCGTGGTTTCCCTTAAAAATATCTCATGCACTTTCAAAATTATATCTTCCAGAATCCTCCCAATCTGCTTAAACCTGAGAAACTGTTCCCTCCCTTACTCCGTCAGCAGTCAAAGATTAATAATAAATTGTACAAAAAACATAGTACTTCTTTGGCAGTCGAGTAAAAGTAGTGAATAACTTATGTCATATCTTCTACAAAATCAAAAGATATGAGTACTAAGCTTCCTTCTTATACATATTATATAGTACCTCTCAATCTAACCCCGGCACAACCTTAAAATGACGAGAAAAAATACCGCCAATCTTGCTAAAATGTACTACATCACATTTTTAATAAGTAATTTATATAAACCATCACAAAATCCTGTCTGCCTCTTTCAAATATAGTATACACGAAGAATTTCCTTATATTGTCATAGTAAATATTTTCTTATTTACCTCAAAAGAAGATTTTATCCGCACTTTCACAGCACTAGTTCACAAATCACATCACTATGTATATCGTAATCTGTATTATACACACTATTATACACACGATAGTATTAAATATCATACACTGATTACACCCGTAAGATATTTTATAATGGAAACGAGAGCTACGTGAGCGCTTCGTAGCGTGTGGCATCGGCTACGCGCGGGCTGAGACTGGCGTAGACCCCACCCCGCACTACCTCTACGTCCCGTAGGCGCTACGCGAATCGCTCGCGGATTATTTTGATAATATGTTTTAGATTCCAATTGTTTTGTTCATAGAAGTATCTGGTTGACAGCAAGAGGCTCGATCATTATGAATATTTAAATAGTATTTGATCCGACTGGTATTAATCGCGGTCACGGAAAAAGAAGATTTCTGCTTGGTGAATTCATGTCTGTTATTTTGGAAGGGTTATCCTTAAAAGGTAATCATGCAACACACATTCGAAATTTCGGGCTCGCACTAAACTTTTCGCATTTCTTTCAGTAGGGTTTCACCAAGAAGAGAAACCTAATTGCGGGATAAATGTATTATGTACGCATTTTACGATATTTTGGTCCGCAACTTCAGCTGTAGATTTCATGATAAACCAATATGTATAAATATGCTTACTGTTACAAAAAGTTCCGTTTGATTTTTTTTATATTCCCTAGCTTCAAAAATAATTGTTTAAAAAAATGTATTTTTGCAACCCGATTACAACACCACCTACCGGATCCAACTGTAAACATGATTCTTTTCAAACACACACATGAAATTGCAATAAATGTAATACAGCGGTTTTGGAGTAGTTCAGTGACATACACGTAAACAAAATATTTTCGTATTGGTACGATTCTCACTCACAATATGGTAATTTGCTTGATCCGGGTCTATTTATGCCTCAGAGAGCTCGTTAAGCCATCGTCGGTCTCCTTTGCCATACGAAAATCTATGGTAGTTGTTACAAGTAATAGAGCCCTAAAAAGTTCCACTAGCCTAACTATATCACTTCATTTTTTATACTACTATGTTGGCAGAAAAGCACACGGTCCACTTGATGAAAAATGGTTACTGTAGCCTATGGACGTTCGCAATTGGGACTGCTCAATTAGGATGGGATATACCGTTTTATCCAACGTCCATTAAATTCGCTATCACAAATTTGTAGTGGATGGCAGTTACTTCACGGAAAATATCGACGTTGAGGCATATCTTAGTTAGACTAGAGAGCCGACCCTAATCGAGTTGTTCTTGGAAATTTAGAAGCTCACAGAATTTCGATACATAATAATATCTTTAAAAAAGTCTCTTCATTGTTGAAATTCGTACCTGCTATTCATTGTACAAATTACGTTATCTACTTCTTCTGTCGAATCGACGGCATTATTGAGTTGCGATCGTTGTGTAGTAATTTATTTCACGGCAGCGTCGCTACTCACGGCGAGGGAACATAGGTTTCGCTTTTCGGGAAGGCTTACTATGTCCCCTTCCGTTACGTTATGATTCCTATAAATATATATTTTTAGAAGTAGAATACTATAAGTTAGAATAAAAAGGTATATAAAACTATTTCTGAGAACTAGGTAAAAAGAAAATCTAATCTGTAAATGATGACTCCCGCTCCGGCTCATTCTTAGGACAGATGATGAATATTGAGATTCAACAAGGCAACACTGCCAACATCATGAGCAACTTTATATCGGGAACGATATGGGGTGAGTTGTTCTACACTTTTTTTCTTTATATCGTGCGCAGAATCCTTTCGAATGCCACCTCTGCCAAAATCGGTGGAGGTAATGTTGGATTCGAACTGACTAAAACGCATGCCGTCTATTGCCGGAGGTGAGATTATACAAGATATACTCGTGTCTCTTTTGAGAGGACCCCATTCCCCTACTGTGGGGACCACGGTGTCCCCATCTAGCCCCTGGGTATGGGGAGACGCAATTTGCGCTGCCACCGCGGCCTTAGTTTTTCGACACTACTATTCACTTATTCTGTGTATTTATGTTTTAATTTTGACATGTATTCAACTTAGTTATGAAAGTGCACGGAAGGATACATTTGTACTATGCTGACGTTATAAAGAAGTACTTCTAAACAACTTAAATAAAATAGCTTGTGACGTGACAGAGCTAAGTTGACTATAGTAGGCCTTTCACGTACTAAGTGAAACCAAAGAACATTATCTTGTTCTATTATAAGTTAACCTCGTCTTGCAGATGAAATTGGCTTGAATTCTCTTAATCTAAGTATCCCATAACCATTTCTTTTAGAATACCTTGTTAAGAAAAATACTTGTGGAAGTATTCGTACCGTGCTGCGTGTTTGGTGTTCCGAGGTGCAACTTCCACCAAACATACTTTACCAAGAGAGTTCACTTTGACATGCCTGTCTGTCATAAGTCGTTAAGATTTATTCTTCGCTGCTAGCACCCTCGGGATTAACAAACCGAGTTCCCCTTTCAGATTTTAACTTGTACAACATTTGTTTGACATTTAAATTTACAAGAAACATTTAACACTTAATATTAAATATAACATAACTTAAACTCACGCCTATATACCCGAAGGGGTGGGCAGAGACTAACATCCGCATTTCATCACAGTTTATGTTTAGGTCCCAATGTGGCGAGTCTATGGCCAGTAACCGGACACTTTAAACTTGCGATAAATATACACATAACTTCGAAGAGCATCGAAAAATTATTTGTTTGTGCCATGGTTGAACCTGGAATCGAACCCGAGACCTCGTCTCAGCAGTGCATTACCCATGCCGTTACCGCGGTCTTTTAAGTAAGTAAGATTTACATAAAAATTGTCAAGGCGCCCAATGTGGAACGCCTCTGCGTACCACACAATATATTTGTGACCTTTTTTTGTGCGAAAAATCTCCTCGGATACCGCCTCCACCAAAGTCAGTGGAGGTGATTATGTCGGACTCGAACTGACTAAAACGCACGCCGTTTATGGTTCTTTGATTAACGGAGGTGAAATATTCGAATTGGACACTGAGGTCATTCAATTCACGGCACTTGTAAGTTGATATTTTTCTGCCACATTTTTTTTCCAGCTTTTTATTATATATGGGACTTCGACAGCACCTCTCCTGATGGTAAACAGGGGTGCAATCCAAAGTATAGTCAGCGCAGGTACAGGTGCTGTACCTGGAATGGTGGTCCCCGTCCTGACGGCCTTGTCTGTGGTTTTTTCACGCCACGCATAAAGTACCCGAGACTATAGGAAGAAGAAAATACGTGTGCTGGTGTAGGTGAATGATTATATTCCACTAGAAAACTTACAAAGGTTGCGATTGTTCCTGGGTGATCTACCGACACCAAGTAAATCAAATTATTTCACCTGGTGGATAAAGCGTAGGTGAAATGATTCCGAGTTGAAACAAGGCCCCTTAAAATTTCAACTTGTTCGCCCCTTACACAGCACAATGTTACGTATGTTACGACAATAATGCCGCGTCTACATTTACCTATCATTTTACCGTGACCGTGTCAGAAGTGCGTGTCCATCGCGTATTCAGCTGCGTGATATCTGAATTTAAATGAAGCAATTGATGGACTGGTGACCCTGTCAGCCTAACTCTAGTTTGTGCCACCACACTCAACCACACTCAACGTCATGTCTTGAAGCCACGCGGTCTGGTCCGCTGTTCATGTCACAAATCTGGACGCACCTTAAACATATTTCACCAGCTTCTTCCACTGTCATTAAGCCTTTCATGCAAGTTCGCCTGATCGAGTACTTCTGACATGAACTTTTTCTTTCAGAATCAGTCAGTGTGTGTACCGCGTGGTCGAATAAAGGGGAATACACAAAGGGGAAGTCACTGAAATGAGTAAAACAATCGGATGATATTTTAATAAATTAGATATTATCATTATTTAATTAATAATTAATGCAATTGACATTTTGTAATTTAACTTTATTTAATTCATGTGCTATTGTTATTTTGGTACTATCACTGACATACCTATTTTATTTGATTATGATTTATTTTATTACAATTGACATATACCCATTTGATTTATTTGATTATATATACTATTTGAAGTCTAATTTTATGATCATTGACATTAATGTATTTCAATTAATTGTAATGAAGTTATAGTATGCATGTCTAGTAATTATTTATATGCCTCTAATTTGCATGCCGCAAGGCCAAATGTAGTGAGACATTTGTAAAAAACATGTACCAACCCTAAACCTATATTTGCAAATAAATAAATATTATTATTATTATTATTATTACACCTAAATTATAATACGAATGAAATAATAAGGCATTCTATCTTAACCACACACTACGACTTTTCATAGTATACACATTACTTCGAAACGTGAGCAGTTTACCAAGTTAATGTACTGCGTAATTTCGAAACGGAATTAACTTTAAGATAATTACTTGCCTTTACAATCATTGTGTGGTCATAAAACAGCTACTATTAGTCAAATAGTTAATATTATATAGCAGTTTATAAACTTTAAACGTTGTATCACAGAATATTCAAAATTGAACTCATATGCTTCTGCAATAAGATTAGTTTTTGAATAATGGGATAAATGTGGGTAGCCTACATTCAGGGGACATAGAAACATCGCGTTCATGCTCTCTACTAGAAGCGTGTTTGTTTCTAATATAATACTTTATAGACTATAACAGAAGTGTTTTCAAGTCTGCTGTTTACCCGTACTGTACTGGTACAATATTTGATCGCAAGTTGACAAGTTTTGTTTATTTTCTGTACAAACAATAGATGTATATGTTATAGACCCCGTCAAGAGTTCAAGAGTGTCGTTTTGTTTTAGTCTTCGAGTGGACAAAAAAATTAAATCTGGCGACCGGTAGGGATCGGTTAGGAGTACCTAGCCGATAAATATATCATATATCAGATAAATAATGTGTGTATTGCACTTACTGAAATCTAAACGGGATATTTTTGAATGCACATCTGTATATTTATTCAGCACACTACCTAACTTCGTATCCATGACCTCTTGGTTGTAAGACTGAGTCATTAATCACTAATCTACCGACGCGGCGACGCTTTAAGCCTGACATCGATAGATACGTTACAAGGAAAGTTATATCAACTTTTGACCTTGAACAAATTGAATCTGCTAAGTGTACTCGACTCCGGTAATCAGGTTACTTTTATGTTGTACACTCGGAACAGGTACGGACAACATAATGTAATCAAAGGTCAATAGCTTCTTCTCCCTCCCTCTCCCCTCTACAGGGTCGTCAGTATGAGTGTAAAACCCCTTTTTTTCCCGTGTGTAAATTCCCCTATTGTACCTGAGATATGGTAACCATAATATCATGCCATGTGAAAGCTTAAAAGTCTAGCGATGCAAATATCTATAGGCCACGGTAACCACTGTCCATCAGTTTGGAAGTGTACTTGTCTGATATCTAAAAGTTACATAAAAATAACCGCAGCGGATTTAGGACTACCTACTGGAATGATTCCTTGTCAAGGGTGCCGAGTTCGTACCACCGATGAATTGTTTTTTGAAGAGAAATTTATCATCACCGGAAGGGTTAAGGGGAATATTAGTGATTCCCATTACTATAGTAATCGTCACCAGCTTTCACATTTTATAAATTATTCTAGAATGCATATTGGGGGAGGGAGGGGGGGAGGGAGGGGAACCCACTACTCGCCACACGTTTAACAATCACAACTATCATTATTCTCTCAACCTTTTCCCAACTCAGTTAGGGTCGGCTTTACAGTAATATTTTATGTGAAGCGACTGCCATATGACCTCCACAACCAATGATCCAATGACCAATGGCGATATCGAAGTTCCAAGTTAGACTGGTTGGACTTTTGAGGGCTCCAACTACCCGTAACGACTGCAATTTTGTCACCCGCATACGGTGTGGACTATTCCATCAAGAACCAAGCGGTTCGGTGAGTCTTTCCTCTGCCACACCAGTAAGTCTTGGAATTCCTTACCAACGCACGTGTTTCCTTCTTCCTACAGTCCCGGTTCCTTTAAGCGGGGCGTGAAAAAGCATCTGATGAGGCCGTCAATCTGAGCGCCACCATTGTAACACTGTGCGTGTTTGTAATAGAGACCTTCTTTCCTGAGACTTTACCTACAGCTTACCATCAAGCGAGGTGAAGTCAAATTGACCTGCCATAAATAAAAAAACCACATTTTGTTACTACATAACATGATCATGGCGGTTCAACATGGACCCTTCACATGTTACGTTTCAAAGTACAGCGGTTATCATTTTGTAAGTGATATCTACAAGTATTACTATCTCTTTTTGGCACAGAGTTCACACGACCTTACCACTCCTTGTTTGGCACAAGTGATATGTGAGAGCGATTCTTCTCCTAGTATTTATGTCTCTAATATTAAATTGCATGTTTGTAATTTGTTTGCACTTAGATATCTCGGAAACTGAGGTGCTTATTCGTAAAGCGCCCTGGGTAACAAAGGAGGCACTGTCGCCCAGGTATTCCACAGATTAGGAGTTGACAAGCAAGCAAGGGGCGAGCGGGTTCTCTGAGTGCAGGCCTGAGGTTGACAGTTAAGACCACCTGTCAGCCCAATGGAAGATTGTGAAATGCAAGAGCATTGCCTTGGGGTCAGCGCAGAAAGAGTGATGCGCAACGGAGAGGATTATATCGACTGTCGACTTTGAGATAGAATAAAGTGCAAATATGTTTGAACCTAATAAAAATGCTTGAATATCCTTAAGAATACACGGGTAAACACTCGAATTTCATGCAATACTTTTAAAAATTTTAGGGTTAATATGTTGACTTTTATAAATCGATTTCGAATTGGAAGAAGAGAGTTTCTAAACGGAACTTGCATGATCTGAACACTTAAGCAAATAGATCATCTTAAAAGCTTTCGAAATTCTACATTCCGAAGCAACGTTCAAGCCATCTACCGATAATTCTAGGAACGATCGGAGACAAGAATGATTTTTAATTATTTTTAAACATTGTTTTTTTTATCAGATCTGAAAGATTTCTTCTAATGTCAAGTTGAATAATAATATATATGTATATACATACATAGTTTTGGTATTTAAATCTATATTTGTTCAAAGTTATATCAAAAACACTTGGTGACTTGCACACTAATAAATCGTTTGTTCCCAACAGACCACTTTATGCAATTAGTGTAGTAACGTAGTGTGCTAAAAAAATATACAGATGTGCATTCAAAAAAATATTTTCCTAGTTATTAAAAAATCAGAAACGCTACACGCTCTTAGCTTACACCAGATACCCACGCTGCTGCGTAACGCAAGCGCAGTGGCTCTCACTTGAGACCCCGCTAAAAACCTCCTGACTTGCGTGTTCACCATTTTATACGTCATTGCAAATAAAAACTTCACTTGCAATAACGTTTACTTTCGCGTTTCAGTTTGAATTTAACCAAGCTTCGGCGGTAAGTGAACGTATTGCTTTGTAATTGAAAATTGTTGATTTTATCAAAAAATAATGATCGTGAATTTTGGTCAGGTATGAAAGAGAATGCAGGTACCTATCAAAATTACAGACAGATAGCAGTCGTCGGCGAAAATTCAATGGCCCAAAGTCATTATAGCGGAAACTAGCTGATGTTTTCTACTTACTGCCTTATTTATATTTAAAACTAAGACCACCAGAATAAAGTATTGCGATCAAAAAAATGGCCCACTGATGTTAAAGAGGTCAGTGGTCGTGGTGTTGTCGTTTGGGGAGCGTTTAACTAACATCCTGGATAATAACATAACATAACATAAACTCAAGCCTATATCTCCGAAGGGGTAGGCAGAGATGCTAGCACCCACACACAATTTATGTTTAGGTCCTAATGTGGTGAGCCAATTGCCATTAACCGGGCACTTATATACTACACACTATACAAACTATACACTACTGATTTTCCTTAGCATTTGACAACAAACTGTTACACGAATAACTAAAGAAAAATATGGCGAGACTGGCAGAGATGAAAATAAACCTCACACACGACCATGCTGAAACAAATCATAAGATAAATTATTGTATTTACCATTATGATCGCGTTAAAACCCGGGTTTCACTAACCATAATATGGTTCGTAAATATGTTATGCAACGCGAAAATCTAATGCTGAATAAATAAATAAGTTTAAAAGTACTACATACACATAGTCTTACAAAAACAGAGTACTTTCGATTCAATCTTAGCACCAACAACTAATCAACCTCCTCCAATTCAAACCCAAATGTAAATCAAAACACTCAACAGACAAAAGCTCTATAGGAAAAAAGGTTCGCCGCGCCGACCAATCTATAGCTCGCGCTTGTCCTCTGAATTTTTAACGAACGCCCCTCCACGCAAATTGAAAAAGAAACTACACAAGGGCACGATTCTGTAACATTACTTTCATAAAACTTGTGGTTATAGTGACTTGCGAAAACCTAACGTGACGTTTGTATGAGTTAAACTATAGTTTAAAAAGAACTATACTTCTTTTTGCGGGTTTTCACGGAAAAGAATTAATGAATATACATAGCAATCATTTTTTTAATTTTTTTTATTCATGGCAGGTCAATTGACTTCACTTCGCCTAATGGTAAACTGAAGGCTTACCGTCAACCTGAAGGCTGAAGGGAAAAACAATTGAATCATTGGTTTTTCCATAAGTGCTAGCTAGTCTTTTACATTATTTTCAAGTAAATTAGATTTTTTTCATAATTACAAATCGTATCTTTAGTTTTAACAGATCGCACTGAATACCACTTTAAAACTCGTACGTTATTAAAAAAAACCACGCGTTTAAGAAACGTAGCGTTACTGAATTAGGCCCCAGCATAAATTTCGACGAATTTTTTTTTCTCTTTTCAAAACTTTTTTCTCCTAGTCCGCTCATTGTGTCTTTTGAAGTTTGTCAAACAAATTATACTTAATTTGATGATTTACTTTGTTGTTTTTTTTTTCAGGTTAATAAGTTCGTTTATGTGTTTATGTACAGACAATTTTGTTGCTTTTTAATTATGGTTAATTTGCTTCAGGCACTGAAGTTTAACGTTAAACTTCAGTTTATTTTACAAGTGTTTTTGTTTATTTTGTTTATGAGGAGTTATAAGTTGTTTGGTTGGTTCGTGTTGTGTTTAAGATTGTGAATTATTGAGAATAATTGGCCACATAGAACAATATTTTGACCCGGTAGGGCAGGAAAAACCTTGGTGTTGAAGTTACTTTCAACCAACGATCAATCATAGTGATTAAAAACGAGGCTCTGACGTCTGTTGGGAGGTCAAACAGCAGTCGCTTTACAGTCATGGAGTAGATGGGTAGGAAAGCGTACCCCTTTTCTCAAAATGCAACCTTTGAATAAAACCCGAATTGATGCTTTATCGATGAGAAAACATACTAAGCGCTTAACTCAAAAAGTGCTCGTCCGATTCAGCGATATTTTTTTAGGTTTCATAAATTTCTTTAAACAAAATGGTCACAGGACCGGGAACAGAATTTCAAGTAGGTGAAGCCGCGGGTACCACCTTGAAGCGTCGGTAGCTTAGTATTTATGTGTCGGCCTCACGATCGAGAGGTCCCGGGTTCGAATCCTGGCTATTACTTACACTACCGATGTGAACCCGATTTTAGCTGAAGCTAAAGGGAATAATAGTAATTTCGGTTGCTAATATTCTTTAAAAAAATATTCAGGTCTATTCTCGTCTAGCCTAGACGAGAATAGACCTGAATATTTTCCGAATATTTACCAGATAACAGGCGTAAGCATAATCTATTCATAGTCTGATAGATTGTTCATTCTTCTATATATTTTTGTAAAACCATTCATTGTAAAACATAATAAAACCAGTAGTTTTTCAAACGTATTTCAAGTGAAAGTTACGCTCTAACAATCCATTGGTTTTAACTTTGTGAATGAAAGACGAAACTAGTGAATTATTGAACCGTGTCTCTCACAACTTGGTAACATTACCAATATGTTTGTGCGGAATGTGTTTTATTACAGAGTCATTGATCTGAACTACGAGATCATTATATGAGATAGAGAAGTACCTCACCGAGATATTCTTGGAACACCTTACCGGTAACACAGATATTTCTCTCAGGGTACATTCCTTGAGTTAGGGGCGTAAGTTATACGGCAAAGGCCATCTCACCCTCAGAAACTGATGGCCCGAGAGAGTGCGGTTGTATTCAGTTCGATTCGGTTCGAGTACGGGTACCTAGGTATCCATAGAGATTTCCGTGCGATATAATAGGGAGGAGCCGACTCCTACATAAATGTCTCGGTTCTAATAAGGAATAACGTTAGGTCTATAATGATATAACATTGGAGGAGATGTAGTCAGCCTTCCCGAAGAGCGAAACCTATGCTTGGGCCCTCTCTGTGAGGAGAGGCACGCTGCCGGGAAACAAATGTCTCCGGTCTCACCGAGGTATTTGAACCCCAAATCAACCTCACCTAATCACTCAATTTATTTTTATTCCAATAACTATGAATGAGTAGAAGTGTGAAAGCTAGGCTCCAAAGCTTTATATCCAAAGGATTGGCACTGAGATATAGAAGGACTACGAGTTTGCAGGAAGAAAACTCAATTTGAGTGAAGCTCGCCTTTTGTACATAACATCTCAAAACTATTACATGAATGAAATTTATGTGTGCCTTTCTCACTTCACTTCTCGACATAAAATCAAGCCTATCAAGTCCACTTCTGGACATAAGCTTCTCTCAATGTTGGGATGCTTTGGCCTATTGTTTCCTTGCACAGGGTTTTATTTCGAGTTTTCCTTCCCTCACAGTAACATCGTCTACATTTTTTTTCGTTTGCCTACTTACGACACTCTTCATATGAGATGAGGTGGTGATATTTTTTCTCCTTCACCATACGGGTGATATACCAACAAGCTTCCCGCCATACCGGATCAAATAAAATATTACATATTACATCCATAACCTTAAACGTCATCAATCTAACATAAAAATATTTGACGACCTCCGTGGCGTAGCGGTAGTGAACGCGACTGCTACGCAGGAGGTGCGGGTTCGATTCCCGCTCAGTGCAAATATTTGTGTGCTTGAATATGAATATCTGCATTGGTCTGGGTGTTCCTATGTATAATATGTATGTATTTACAAAAAAAAAATGTATCTATGTATGTTTATTCGCATTCTAGAACCCGTAACACAAGCTAGTTAAACTATGCTTACCACGGGTCTAGGTGACGTTGTGTAGATTGTCCTAGAATATTTATTATTTATTATTTATTTATATCTCTCGTAAATAAATAACAAAATACAATATGTTTTATGTATGAACTTGTTTAATTCATAGATTTTAGATAAAAGTCCATTTAGTATGAGACAAATAAGCTATAAATAATTCAGATTGTGTCAGTCGGAAAAGACGTATCGTGTTGATACTTTTACGAGGATTTTATGTAAGGTGATAGTAGGGATAAGTCACACGCGAAATTGTTTAACAAAGTGTCCTTGAAGGGTGGTACTATATAGAAGTAGTGATGCTTCCTAGTACATAAATTGGTTGAATATTTTGTTGCTAAGTCATGCTAAAATGACTAATAACTCATAGCAACTGCTTCCCTGCTATGAACTGCAGGATTAAGATCAAAATGCCATTGCCCAAGCGCTTGCACACGTTAAGTACGTAAATATATGTTGATAACGTGTTGAATAAATAAGTTTTTCAAATATGACACTACCCGTTCCTCCCACTAGAAGTATGGTAAGCATAATAACGGGCACATTGTATCATATACTTATAAACTCACTTGATATAGAAACATCTACACAGTTCCCAACAAAAAAGCATGAACAACATCTCAAACTGTCGACTGAGTGAAACTCGATAGCTATCAAATTAAAAGCTATCCATCAACGGAACGGGTGGATCCGGCTCAATCCGGGAATGACAGGCCGGTCCGGCAGATCCGGAGATAAGCCTTGCTAAACGGTGACATCTCATACTTCTGACATCTCCATCTGGGACGAAACTTGTAACGAATTGGGTTAACTAGACGTTCATTCTTGGAATTGTGTCTTGTGGAAATAATTATTGATGTTCATTTTATTTCTGTTAAAATGTTCTGTTCTGTTTTAAGATTATTATAATAATCGGTTAGTAATAATTACTGTCAATCAAGCCTGTCAAAATAAAATAAATGTTCTTCAAAGTTTGATTATAATTTGGGTTATATTACAAAGAAAAATTTGTATCTCAGGACAGAAGAACTCGTGAAGTGTATGAGGATAGATATCTATAGTGTTTATAAGTATCGGGACTTCACGCGATATATTTTCGAACACTTACTTTTGTCGACGTTTCGGGTGCGTTGCAGCACCCGTGGTCACGACTTGACTGGCTTGCGAGCGTCGCGCGGTGTGCAGGAAACATTTTTTGTGTGTCTACCCTCCATTATAGATATCTACTTCATGTGGGAAAGTATACCAAGTATTGATAAAAATGAACGGTATATATCGTAATAAATCCAGGCAACCGTGTTTGATTGAGTATGAGTTTTTTCGATATTTCAGCACTGCTTCAAGAGTCATTTTTGCGAATGATTTAAGGTTAAAATATCGTATAAATTAATATTTAATCAAATATATTAAGGTATCGCTGTAGCCTAGTGATATGGGTAATGAACTGCTGAGACGAGGTATCGACGATCCCAGGTTTTACCATGGCCCACACCAATGACTTTTTAATGCTTTTGGAATAATTTCATTTAAGTCTAACATGAATTCGACAGTGAATTCAACTTATCAAAACACCTAAAATTAATTTAAAAAGGTTTAACATACGCTATGTTATAATTTCAATTCACCAATTCAATTCATATCCGCACTCCATTCACAACTTATGAAGATTCTCACAAAAGTGTCCTCTACATCATTTCATAGGACACATCCGTCGATCAATCTGCAGCTCGAGTGATGGCCATCCATCATGATTAGCTGGATTGACGATGCGGCCATTATACTGGGATTTTGCCACACGACTTTTAAAAATCTATTCCATATGCAATATTTTTGGATCCAGCGTAATTTAACTAGGAAACTGATAATACATACAACCATGACACCGATCCATTTGGGTCGGTGGAAGTCATTGTTTGCTGCTTGTAACAATTCTGGGATATACCTCCTACTTTTCTTTTTTTTTATCGTGCGAAAAATCCCCACGGATACCCCCCCACCGGAGCCGGTTGGGAAGGTTATGTCGGACTCGAACCGACTAAAACGCACGCCGTCTTTGGGTCTTCAGTTGCCGGAGGTGAGGTAGTAGCCAACATATCCCTCGCACCCCGGCAGACCCGGGGCCTTCTCTTCTAGATGACCCCCGTCGGGTGTAGGGACCACGGTGTCCCCAACTAGCCCCCGTGTATAGGGATGCGCACTTTGCGCCGCCGCCGCGGCCTGCTTCTGCTAGAGTGACAGGCGGCTCCACCCGTCACCCCCAGGCCCGCGCTCATAGAGGACGGAGGTCATTCTGCGACCTCCTACTGGTATATGCTACTGGTATTCCCGGTGATATTTTGGTTACTATCTCATCTCCGTCAACTAAAGACCTAAAGACGGCCAAAAACGAAGTACGTTTTAATCTGTTTAAGTACAACATAACCTCCTCAGTAGACTCCGAGGTACTTACATAGGTATAGTGTACGGTTACCTATATAACATAATATGAGGAAAAAAGGGAAAAACATTGGATTTGGATTACATAAATGAAAATGTATGTAACAGAAGGGCGAAAGTTAATGTCTGTTGGCATTGAAACTGATGAGGGGTTCATTTTGGGATGAATCTTTAAAAATATAGAAGGGCTGTACCACAGATTTAGTATAGACTTGATCGTGTGGGCATTAAATGATAATGACGTCACGCAACCTATTTAGTGACCTAGTGAGTGACCTAGTGGTATAGTGGTAGAGTGTTCGACAGCCAAATTGGAGGTCACGGGTTCTATCTATATAAAATGTGGCCGAAAATTTAATACGGTGGATTTAATGTCTGGTCAAAGTCTTACTAATAAAAAACCACTCATCAAAAACAGTTGCGTACAGTTTTTGAAACATACGCAATGTTTTGAAAATTGTATGCATAAACAATTTTTAAAACTTCAATTTCTCCATCGTTATTTTACCCAATTTTCAATTTTATAAAAACACGTAATTCGTTAATTTATTTGATATATTTTCGGAATGTGTTATTTATTTCCCATTCAACTTTTTGTTAGTTACATAAATTACATAAATAGTCTTTTTGTACTTACTGAAAATTATACAATAATTAGCTGTTGCCCGCTGCTCAGCCCGCTTGGACTTCTGATCCCGTTCCCACTGCTCTATTCCGAGCATTTTCATATTTTTTCACCTCTTAAGCCTTGTCTGGACTTTCACAAATAATTCCAGACCAAAATTAGCCAAATCGGTCCCGCCGTTCTCGAGCTTTAGAGAGACTAACGAACAGCAATTTTTATATAATATAGTAGCAAACCCGGCGAACTCGAACCAGATGGCTACAAAAAAAATTTTTTTCTCTTTTCTGTTGAATTTTTTTCTGAATTTTCTTTGCTATAAACCTCACGGAGCCCGAGACCTTTCCAACGAATGCAAAACCGTGGAAATCAGTTCGTGCGTTCTAGAGTTATAGCGTCAGGAAGGAAAACCCGACTTATTTTTATATAGTAGATAGATAGATATATACAATCAATTGCAAGTTCACATTCGTACAAGGAAACACCAATTTCCTTGCTCGACGTAAATGTGACGTGGCACAACATTACGACGCGACGTCGACTTGCACGTGGGGTGACGTCACAGGACGCGTCTAAACAACTCGTCCCTGAGGT
Source organism: Pelosia muscerda (assembly GCA_963691645.1). Lineage (NCBI taxonomy): Eukaryota > Metazoa > Arthropoda > Insecta > Lepidoptera > Erebidae > Pelosia > Pelosia muscerda. The sequence goes on along the minus strand of OY829116.1, from coordinate 2,291,949 downwards.
GAGCCGTCTGTCAATGTGGCAATTAAGTGGGGCGTGAGAGAGAGGGACGTCTGAGGAGTAATACGATCTGTTTGCATATAGTTTGCCAATAATTACTTAAGGAAATGTCTTGTTTGCTGTGTACTGGATGGTTGTGAAGAATATTTTTGTTATACTATACTATTTGAGGGACCGAGTGGACACAGGAATTTGGTTTTTTCTGAATTGTAGGAGACGAGTAGGCTTTACGTTCGTATGTACTACATATTTTTATGGCACGTCTATTTGACTTCATCTCGCCTGATGTTAAGCTGAAGGTAAAGTCTCATGAAAGAGGGTCACCATTGCAAACACGTTCAGTGCTACAATTGGCGCTCAGCTTGATGGCCTCATCAGATGCTTTTTCACGCCGTGAAACGAAAAACGAAACACGCGTGCGCCGGCAAGGAATTCCAGGACATAGTAAACACATTGCAATTTTAAGCAACCAGTCAAGTCAGGCTTAGCATGTATGACTATTTATTAGACTTTGAGACTCCTCCATGCTTCGGAGAGTTTACCTGAACATCAGGCTTAGCATGTATGACTATTTATTAGACTTTGAGACTCCTCCATGCTTCGGAGAGTTTACCTGAACGAATGAACATCAGGCTTAGCATGTATGACTATTTATTAGACTTTGAAACTCCTCCATGCTTCGGAGAGTTTACCTGAACGAATGAACATCAGGCTTAGCATGTATGACTATTTATTAGACTTTGAGACTCCTCCATGCTTCGGAGAGTTTACCTGAACGAATGAACATCAGGCTTAGCATGTATGACTGTTTACTAGACTTTGAGACTCCTCCATGCTTCGGAGAGTTTACCTGAACGAATGAACATCAGGCTTAGCATGGATGACTGTTTATTAGACTTTGAGACTCCTCCATGCTTCGCAGAGTTTACCTGAACGAATGAACATCAGGCGGTTGTTATGAGTAGTTGGAACTTTAAAAAGTCAGACAATTGATCACTAATTATAGAACTCCGATCCTCAAATCGCTTCACAGATAACATCGAAGTTCAGTCACGACACCGTTATACTACAACAAAAAATTAAAAAAAAGTCGAAATACATTTTTATTTGTAAGTATAGGCTACTTAACGGGACTTACAAAACATAGGGACTTTTTTATAAATTACCACCAAATGGACCACCGAAACGCGGCCCCGGCCTGAGAAGACGCCGGCAAGAAACTCATTGGTCTATTCACAAACATTTACTTAGTCTTGTGAATTTGCTTGAGTAGCAAGTTGAGTGAACAGCTCATTTCCAGGCTTGCACCTCAGTTTCCGAGGAGAAAGTTTCAGATATGACCAGGTTTACCGAAAGGATTTAATTTGATCTGTACGTAGTAGATGTATTCAAATTTCTTCAACATTCAGGTCTCAGAGCCCAGGGTTCGTACGGGACAGCACACCAGAAGGGATCACTATTTTGCGACTAAGCACGTAATTAATGTCCCTGCGCAACAAGGAATCACTACATAGCAATAGGAATAGGGTCATAACTTTTTTCCAAATTTTTTTAGCTGCTTCATTTTCCGTTAGGCATTTATTTTCGGCAGTGCCTGATTGGTGGCATAGGGTCACCACCTATTACGTTTGACGGAAAATCATAGTTGGTGAAATGTGGGCGTTTAATACACCTCTGCCTACCCCTTCGGGGATTAATGGCTTGTGATAGGAGTAGGTTTACGTAGGTAGCGTAAAAACCAGGATTCACACCTTAACCATTAACCTACCTAAACATTTTTGTGTGGTTTATAAACGAACATATCAACTCACTTCGCATTTATGACTATTCAGAATTACATAATATACATACGTTATACGTCGAGTATGCTGAGTTCTATTAGTTCTTTAGTAAAGTAAGCACTGCTCTCTAATTGTTGGATACCGTTGGGGGAGCTGTCTGCTGGTGGTACAATTAACACCGAGAATGTACAACTTTGATAAAAGCTGTAGAGAGATCTCGAATTTTAGATGCCACTGTTAGCTGTTGTTAGTGAGATACTTTGTGACAATAATTTGTATAATTTAGACTTAATATGTTAGCACAGTTGTCATATTATATGTGGACTAATAGTAGACTTATAACTGAATATAAATTATATTAGGGGTTGTTAGGGGAACACGCTCGAAGTCAAAGGCACTTGGGAGTACTCTAGGTACATTACATTATTGGCGATTTGGCAATTTTTTTACTATTGAAGTATAAATAAAATAAAATATTTTTATACCGTTTAATTGGCATAAACAAATATCGACATAATGTGAGTTGATGTTTTTATGAAATTATTGTTTAATTTAGCTTAATAACACGATTTAGAGTGAATTTATATTATTGTATAATAGAGTCAGTTGTAAGGTAAAAAAAAACAATTCGTATTTTGTTCTGCCAATACGTAGTGTTCCAGGAGTATTACAAGGGGCATTTAACTTCGGCAGTGTTTTCCTTACAGCCTGTATTTGATGCCTCTGGTGTTGTAAAAGTCCATAGGCCATTATAACCACTTCCCTTGAGGTTCGAAGCGTGCTATAAGTAGTACATCTGAGTAAATATATCTAATTAGTATAAAAAATTCAAATGTAGAACACTACGGAATCGAAGCCACGCCCACCTGCGTAGCCGTAATGTTCATTACCACCACGCCACTGAGACTCAGAGGTCAAAAAATTGGTGTGATTTTTTTAAATAATCGAGAACAGCTTTACATACACACCAGTTGATTGTAGCATGATGTTATATACATATAAACCTTCCTCTTCAATCACTCTATTTATAAAAAAACCACATCAAAATCCGTTGCGTAGTTTTAAAAATTTAAGCATACAAAGGGACATAAGGATATATATAGGAACAGAGAACGCGACTGTGTTTTATACTATGTAGTGATATGCCATTTTGGAGAGATAAAAAAGATAAATTGAGCAAGGTAGGCACATTACAGCTATATGTTGACACTGCTAATTGATGGACAGACAGACAGACGACCCCGGAGAGGGAACACCCTGTTAGTTTGATACAACTTGACACGTAGCAGGCAGAGATCATGACGTCATGGTCGGGAGTGAAAGTGATGCTGTCGTATAAGAAAATTACTAACGAGAATAATTGGATGAATTATAACGAGTATAAGGAAAAAGTTACATCTACGGACGTTTTTGGACATTTTGGTTCACAAAATTTAGGTATAATTTTGTATTTTATTGTTTTTAAAAGCTATGTTTAATTAAAAAAATAAAGTTATCGATTTTCGATATTCGATATCGCCATTGGTAATTGGATTGGTTGTGGAGGTCAGGTGGCAGTCGCTTCACGTAAAATAACGAAGTTCAGCCACATCACAGTTGGACTGGAAACCCGACCCTAACTGAGTTGGGAACAGGTTCAGAGAGTGAGGTAAAGTTACTGAAATAAAAAAAAATATTTAAAGAAATATCAGCCCGTGTGGGATTTTCCGCTCCCATTATTCATGGGGACAAATTCCTGAGTTAAAGTACCAGTGGTATTCAAAATTTTAATCAATCGCTGTATCAATACAATAAAAATACAGTGGTTATTTTTTCGGATTATAGACGGTTCAGTTACTTGGTGTAGCAAGTGATTATTCGCAAATCTTTGAATGCAGTATTGTTTCTTTTAAAAGGGGATGTTTCCTTTGAGTGGAATTCGCTATCTCCTATATTTAGAGAATCTTCCCTCTATGGGCGGTCAAAATTTCCATTTTGTATATAATACATACAGTTATATTAAAAAATTACTTATTCTGTATACACAGAATAAATCAAAATTAAAAATATACAGCAGGTTAGTTTTAGCAAATGGACCACCGCTATAAAACGCAGCCCTGGCCTGAGAATACTCCGGCAAGAAACTCAGTGGACTTTCACTATTAAATTCATCGGGATATTTACCATGTTTGTTTATTTGTTTGAATAACCGATATTTCGGCACTGTTGCAAGCGCCATGATCACGGTGTACTGACGACCGGCGAGTTAGTTCTTATTGAGGCCAACCGTATCGGTCTACCCTCTTTCTCACTCGTTTACTACGCGCGCCGCCACTACCACTGTCCGCGTTCTCACACTGCACTCGATCGCGACACACGGCACAAACAAACGGCATCTTCAAAAACCGTGCGAGCCGATACAGTGAGTGTTAGTAGGCGATACGGTTGGCCTCAATAAGAACTAACTCGCCGGTCGTCAGTACACCGTGATCATGGCGCTTGCAACAGTGCCGAAATATCGGTTATTCAAACAAATAAACAAACATGGCAAATATCCCGATGAATTTAATAGTGAATGTGTAAATGACCATGTCAATCTAAAATCATAGTATCAGTGGACTTTTTTTCCGCCAAGCAATTTATTTAGTCTAAATACAATAACTTGTTTTAGTAGCAAGTTGAGTCGGGGGTCATCTCGAAGAGAACGCCTCGGGTCTGCCGGGTGCGAGGGATATGTTAGCTACTACCTCACCTCCGGCAACTGAAGACCCAAAGACGGCGTGCGTTTTAGTCGGTTCGAGTCCGACATAACCTACCCAACCTGCTCCAGGGGGGGGGGGGGGTTTCCGAGAGAATTTTTCGCACTATAAAAAAGGCTTGTTTATCCAATAATGTATGCATTATACACCTACAGTTATGTTATACATAAATACATAATTTCCACAATACATTTCTAGTTGTAACAGTTGGCGCTACGGTTCACTGGATTTCCTGAGTTTCAAATGCAGCATAAAATATTTATTGGAAATGTCTTAAGCACGCGACACACCCGACTACGGTATTTTCTCCAACTAGTAATTTTTGCCTCTGTTACTATGGTGACGCAAGTAATAAGATAACTGACAATTTTGTGTATTTGTAAACGAAATTCTTAGTTAGGTCATTCCAATTTTTACTATATAAGGTAACATGGTTATTCAATTATACAAGATTTCAAATTGATAACATAAGTTACAGTACAAATAATTCAGGCACACCTGATGGACAGTGGTTACCGTGGCCTATGGACGTTTGCAGCACCAGGGGTGTCACATTCGTTCTGCCGACCATATAGAGAAGAGGGGAAGGTGGAAGGTTAAGAGAGTCTCTGTGAAGTCAGTGCAGAAGACAAAGAAGGGTTTCTCGATCTTCTCAGAGACAACACAAAACCTCTCCAGTGAGCTCTGGCTACTCTACTCACCGTCGGAAACACAACACAAGGTTATTATTAATCGCAGTATTCTGTAGGGGTATTTACGAGCATTGCACTATTTTATAACCCTTTGAAACGTATCATGTATCTATATATCAATCAACTATAATATAATACAATTTAACAACGATTAAGAATCGTGATGAACATTCGATACAAAACATTATTACGAAAGAAACGTGAACACGACATTTTTCTACACATAAAATCCTTGGCAATGAATTTAAGGAAAATGTCCATATCAGCGAAGTTTCAGCAATACTCAGCGAAAAAATGCTACTTCTCAATTCCCATCGCTCACGAATCACACAGAACGTACCCGCGTGAACAAAGCAGTTTGTTAGTGCAGTACTTTTGCCTTACACCGCGCCGCCTCTCAAAACGCCGAGTACTTTTTCATTTCCGGCGGCCAGAGGGCGCGGCCGTCGCCTCTGTTTATTTTATTTTCGCTAATGCCTCCCGACCGGCGTTATGCAATTAAAATGTTTTTTGGTGCTATTATTTTTTATCAAGTACCGGGTTGTGAAATAGTTGAGTGGTGATAATTGTGTTTGGTTTATAATACCTACTTTTTGGTATTCATGGTTTGATTTTTAAATACTTTTCAATGTTGAAGTGACAAACAAGTACCTTACTACTATTACTACTTCCAGGGTGTACGCCGTTAACCGGACGGGTGGTCAGATTCTTCTGAAGCCTTAGCACGAAATACTATCGAATTAGTAATGTAAAGGTATCGACAGAACAGAGCACTGCTATTGGTGGGCTACACACGCACACAGGTTCACCAGAGGCAGACTGTCAATCACAATGCTCCGTTCTTTCCAAACCTTTACATTACGAATTCGATAGGAGTTCATGCTAGTGCTACTGTATCGGTCATTTCATCCATTTTCCTTGTAACGACTGCCATAGACGTTCTAATGACAAACGGGACCGATGGCTTAACGTGTTCTCCAAGACACGACACGCCAATACAAATGTTCATATTCATGCATACAAATATTTTCACAGAGCGCGCAGCCGCGTACGTAATGTCTTACTGTAGATACTTGTTTGTGACCTAGACCTGAGATAACAAACAATATACTCATTATTCGTTTTATACATAAAACTGACCCGCGCAACTTCGTCTGCGTCACACCGATTTTGCAACATTTTTCAATTCTGCTCCGCTTGTATACATATAAACCTTCCTTTTCAATCATTCTAGCTAATAAAATCGCATCAAAATCCGTTACGTAGTTTTAAATACTTAAGTATACAAAGGGGCATAAGGACATAGAGATATAGGGACAGAGAACGCGACTTTAATTTATACTATAGTGATTTTATATGGTCTCTCAAATACACTAGTAGTATACCTAAATAGTTCATAGTTCAAAGGCGTTCATATTAAAGTTCTCACATATATTTCCATTATCATCCAGACAATGATAATAAAATTGCGCATAAAATGGTCCGAAAACAAAGAGAGATCCCTGAGGTCATGTGCACATGTGCGCTATGTCGTAGTAATTTGATCCAGGAGTTGCAGATGTCCCGACAATAGATATGGCCCAATATGACCCATGGGTGTACAGTCGACAAAGGGTGTAAGTATACATAACATTAACATAACATAACATAAACTCAAGCCTATATCCCCGAAGGGGTAGGCAGAGGTGCTAGCACCCATAGTTCGCCAGTTTATGTTAGGTCCCAATGTAATAGGTGGCGAGCTTACAGCCATTAACCGGGCACTGCATTTTTTTCCAAATGTATTTAGCTGCAACGTTTTTGGTTAGGAATTTACTTTTTGGAATACCCTTTTTTTACAAAGTGCCGATTGGCGGAAATAGGCTCGCACACCATTAAAAAATTAAAAAAATTAAGCCCGAGATATCAATGTAAGAGAAGGAACACTCGAAATAAAACCCTGTACCAGCGTGGAAACACTAGGCCAAAGCCTCATAACATTGGAAGAAGTCTATTACCAGCAGTGAACTGCGCTAAGCTAATTGATTGATTGACAGTTCCATACCTATTGTTTTTATTCCTTATCAGTTCCTCTTTGCGTCAATACCAGTAACATTGTATTTTTTTAAACTCAATAGCCTTACCACATCTAGTGAGGATGTCTCTACATCCACAAAGACGATTCATTGCGCCTATTATTTCTTACGCGCTGATGTACCGTCATCAATTTTCGATGAGCCTATGGAAACAAGCCTCAACTCTGTTTGAAAATTATAATTACAATTGATTCCGACTGTTGTTTTAGGGCGTGCGATGTTACAATCATACCTGGAGATATTGTAATTTTATGTTATAACAATTAAATTGTCCTAAATTGAGTTAATAATAGAGTCTTAAGGTGGTTATACACTTTGGGCGGCCGTCGCCTCTTTCTGCGAGCAAGTAATGCTCCAAAAGGAGGAGGTAGAGTGGGCCCGGAGGAAACTCCGTGGGCGTGAGGGTGACGGGTGGAGCCGTCTGTCACCCTAGCAGAAGCAGGCCGCGACGACGGCGCAAAGTGCGCCTCCCCTTATCCGTTGGCTAGATAGAGACACCATGATTCCCACATTAAGTGAAGGGGGTCATCTCTTTGAGATATCCCCGGGTCTGCTGGGGTGCGAGAGATATGTCTTGTATATTCTCACCTCCAGCTATCAAAGACCCATAGACGGCGTGCGTTTTAATCAGTCCGAGTCGGACAAATCACCTCCACCGATTTTGGTGGGGGCGGTAATCATAGGGATATTGCGCACGAATGCGCAAAAAGGGTCGTACACTGGTGAACAAAATCGTTGCATCTAGCATGATGTTCTCTGATAAATCAACATGATCAATTTTGAACGGATATGAAAAAGTTATTGCCTTAAAATTTCATTAAAGTAATGCTATTGACTTTCTGAATAATCAGTGAAGTGTGTCGACTCCTTTAGGCTTCACTTGAGAATTGTTTTCACTGTATTTTATTTAAAATTCATTATTAACTTATAAAAGAGATTCTTGTTAGGAAATTATTAAATTAGTTTGTTTGTTATTTGTGAAAGGTATTGAATTAACGGGGTGGGAAGACCCAGGGGTTAGGTAATGATGCTCTGTGATGGTATGAAATCCTGCTTTGTCTTCTGCACTGGCAGCACAAAAACTTTCTTCAATTTCAACCCTTCCTTCCCCTTTCTCCCCCATCGCCACTATAGGATGGGCAACACAAGTATGACGCTCCTCATTTTGCGAGCTTTGCTGGCTAGAGCTAGGCTAGAAAGCCGACCCCAACTGAGTTGAGAATAGGCTCAGAGAATGAATAAGTGGAATAGAGTTAACAGTTTTTATGAGACCCATTAATTTCATCGAAAAGCTGTTGCTAAGGAAAAAAAAAATATAATAAATAATAAGTTGTGTCTATATTTTAGAAAAGACAAGTACAGAGCAATATCCCTGGATCGTTGAACATTGCTTATTTCTCAGAAATAGAATGTATATAATAAATAAATAAAGGTACTGTTGGTAGGTATGTCATTGTATATTATCAGTAGGCTTGTGAACCAATACTCGTAATAAAATTATAATATTCAACATTTTGTCTTGTTTTTACATCGATGTCCCAAATGTAAGAAATTATCTCCGAATGAGAAAATTCTAAAATTGTGTGGGGACACCGTGGTCCCCACTCCCGAACGAGGCCATCTTTAAGTTAGAGATGGCCCTGGGTAAGCCGGCGTGTGAGGAATATATTACCTTCTATTTTACCTCCAGTAGCCGAAGACCCAAAAATGGCGGGCGTTTTAATTGGCTTGAGTCCGACATAACCACTCGGTAGGGATTATACATGGGGATATTGCGCTCGAAAAAAAAGTTGTAGCCGCGTCGGAAACCATTGCAGGGTATTCATTCCACAGTCATTCTCTAAGCCTATTCGCAACTTAGTTGGGGTCGGCTTTCTAGTCTAACTAAGATGCGGCTGAACTTGTATATTTTCCGTGAAGCGACTGCCATCGGACCTCCACAACCTAATTGGCGATATCACATTCTGAACAAACTATGTATATAATACTAAAATAAGGTTTTTTATTTAACTAACTTACATCTCCTGTTCTATTCAAAAGGTTTCTAATCTAAGTTTTCAACACAAAACAAACAAAAATTATTAAGATATAAAAATAAAATCAACATCATTTGCTACCCCTGACTCTAAATAAGGTAGCAATCTTCTTAGCTCTCCAACCTCGATGCAATATGCATGGTGGACGAAACAAAGGCGAGCCTTTGTTAAAAATGAAACATCTTGAGGTCCGCGACTTCTGTAATTCTATTACGAATAGACAAACAGTCTTAAAGATTCATCGGTGATTTTACTTGACTTAGTACTTATTGTACCTTATTGTAGTTGGACATACTATACTTTTTTATTTCATAAACATACATAAACATAAACTCACGCCTATATCCCGAAGGCAGAGGTGCTTGCCAGTTTATGTTTTTTAGGTCCCTATGTAATAGGTGGCGAGCCTATTGCCATTAACCGGGCACTTATAAACCTGCGATAAATACACACATAACTTCGAAAAGCATCGAAAAGTCATTGGTGTGTGCCATGGTAAACCTGGGTGTACCCAAGACAGTAATGGACTTACATTAATAACACACGTAAACAATAAAATATCTTATAACTAACAAACAGAAACTACTTAAATATAAAACCACAGACTAGCAGAGTTAAATACTATAGCCTCTGTGGCCTGACGGTTTTGAAAATGGCTATTAGCACCGGTTTGATCGTGCCTCGGAGACCTGGTTGTCATACAAACATCTATAGCAGTGGTCACGGGTAGTGAGAGCCCTAAAAATTTCAACAACTGGTCTAACTTCGGTACTTGGATATCACCTATACCTATTAGTTGTGGGGGCCAGGTGGTAGTCGCTTCACGAAAATAACGTAGTATAACGAACGGACTCCGAGGTGACAATTTCGGATACGACAGGGATAACGCAAGTATAATGATGATGATTATAGTTGGACTAGACAAAATAAACCTTCATTGTCCTGATCATAAACCTAAAGTATATATTATTTAGTTTCATACATCGTTCCAGAAACGCGTCAAAATATGGTCATTTTTACATTTGTACATTTTATATTTAACATTTTTAATTTACGACATTATTCCTCCTACCCATTTTTTGTTGCAAAACACTTTGATACAACAACCTAACGTGAACGAAATTTCCAAAAATAATATTTGCGACGGATTAATTTACATAATTACACAGTATAGCATTTAAATTTTAATCTAAAACAGGGTCAATCGTACGCGGCGGCGCGCCCGCCAAGTTCAATATTTTAATTAACTTGTGGCTTGGACCACGTAATTCAAATAAAGCTGCGCAAGCACTCTTTAATTATAAAATTGAGGTACAAAAATAATTCAAAGTTCCAAATATGAATTTAAAGGATTTATTACAGACTTACTACAGTGTTATCAAATGTGATTTTGTATATGAGAAGTGTCGAGAGTGGAGTTTCAACTGCGGGCTCAGGAGGTTAGATACGACCGTATCTCCCGATCCAATTGAGCAGTCCAACTGGGGAAATACCTCTGCCCTACAGAATACCGCGGATAATAATAACCTTGTGCTATGTTTCCGGCAGGGAATAGGGTAGCCAGAGCTCACTGATGAGTTTTTGTGCCGTGATTGCAGTCTTAAGTTTCACCCTGTCCCCCTCCTGTCTACATGATCGGCAGCATGAGTGTGAAGCCCCTGGTGTTGCAAACGTCCATAGGCCACTGTAATCACTTTCCATCAGGTGTCTTTATATACTACCAAAGTAGTATTAAAAATGCGGTTAGGTCTATATCAACTCTTCACCACTCAATTCTCCAAGCTCAAAACTCATAAACTACTACCAACACTTAATAATCACTCGATGTACGGCACACGGTATGTTATTTTAGTGTTGTGAAAGCCCCCATACCTACGCTACGTGGCTTCGCAGTGCCCATGCGAAGGGTACATTTTTCCTGCCAAAACATAAAACGTCTTTATCGCCTCCAAAAAAGCTTAAATAAGTTTATCCTAATAAACTTACTTAAGCTTTTTTTCAATTATTAACTTGATTACATTTTTGAATCAGTCAATCAATCAATCATATTTCAATTGAATGTTGTAAATTCATGCCATTTGAAGACATAAGTAGTCTTATATACCAGATACTATGTTCATATGTATTCCATATATATAGCGATTGTATACAGTTTTATCTTTTTCAAACTAGAGTGAACTCCAACCGCTGTTGCCATATAAAATTATGAAATCGGTAATTGTAGTTTCAAAAGCAGCACACACAATCTTAGAGCCAATATGTTGTAGCACGTGATCTTCAGCTTCATATGGCAACACAGAGAGCTGAAATTATTTTCTAGAAATCCGCAATATTTCGCTTTGTATTTTCGTTTCAATCTCAGTTATATTCGATCGTGAGGGTTATATTAATCGTCTTAGATGTGCCCCTTTGAGAGTTTAGTATTTCAAAATGTCAATGAATATTTTTTCACATCCTTTTACATTATAATAATTATATTTCCGCGTGTTTCCCGGCAGAGTAGAATTTGGAACACCACATCTCTCCCCAGGCGGTGTTGTACAAGGCGACTAAGGGATAGAGCTGTTTAACATCAGACAGATATAAGAAAAAAAAAAAGTAAAAGAAAATAAAACTTTGCTTTGCCGTAATTTTTTTTATGCCAATATGTTGTGTACCATGAGTACTCCCAGGGGCCTTCGGCTTCGGGAGCGTTCCCCTTACACTCTGTATATACAGTCCAGACTCAACCTCAGATGCATGGGCCGAATCAAGGGCTCACCCACCTATTACGTGGGATCGAATACCATGGTTGGTGAAATGTGGATGTTAAGTCAACTCTGCTTACCCCGGAAGGGAAGCTGGGATGAGCATATGTGTACTACAAAAGTTTCTGGACGATTCGAAACTACAATTGTATGAAGTACCACAACACTACTACTAATCTTGAAAGCTACTAGATTATAGATCTACTTATTAATTAATTAAGTTTAGGATACTATTTGCATTACTTAATTTAACTTTCTGAAACAAGACATCATTCTAGTTTATTTTATTAACGCTATTTATGTTACTTTTGGTTAAATTAGACTTCGGCTGTCAAAGGATTATAGATCTTACGGTGTTCAGGAACTTTTAGTGCCCGCTTTATGTATACATGAATAAAATTACTAAGAAATCGTGGGTATATTTTATGAAGACAGTTATAAAAAGTAATGATATTATAAATGTATTTAAAAAAATAAAGTTTATGTATGTTTGAATGTTTGTCAAACCAATTCACCTAGACCGAAATTGGCACAAACCTAAACAGTTTTTCGTATATTGTCTTTATCAAATCTAAATATGCCAAGTGTACTTTTTTGAGATTTTTTTTAGACTTAGCATTGATCTAAATTCCATAAAAAGTACTGTTACGTGTTATCAAGAGTACTGCTTTAAATTTGACAATACTATGTAAATAACAATGAATGTAACTTTTACTGTGGCTGATAATATACTTAATACAAAAGGAAATAATATTTCAGGATAAGTGGTAACTGTTTAATCAATATACAAAGGGAGGAGAAGGAAGTCAAATGGTATGGGTGATGGACTGCTGAAACGAGTACTCGGATTCGATCCCAGGTTTCACCAAGGCACACACCAATGACTTCGATGCTTTTCGAAGTTATGTGTGTGTTTATCGCAGGTTTGTAAGGCTCGCCATCTATTACATTGGGACCTAAACATAAACTGGCGAAATGTGGGTGCTAGCACCTCTGCCTACCCCTTCGGGGATATAGGCATGAGTTTATGAGAGTTTATGTATGGAGAAGGACGATGTGAACACCAGGCTTATAGGTAACATCCTCAGATATAAGTAGAAACAATACTAAGTTTACGATAATTATGATAAAAATAGCGAATTTTTGCTCTTGGGCACTTTTCTCAGTACAAAAATAAAATATTAAGGGTCTGCTTTAAATATTCTCATTTGCAACGTCAAACCTCACTAGCTAGGTGCTAAGTCATAATGAACCAGCATCCTTAAAATGTAGTTCTGACTCAGTTATGAATAATTTTAGTTTAAGACTACGTTCTGACTATGCGTATTGTCTACAGCCATATTGAATGCTTCGAACATTTAATTGCCTGTATTTTGCTAGACTTCTTTTGTGAAGTAGCGATAGAGAAGGGACCGGTACGCAGGGGCACCGCTTTTATCTCCGTTCATTGCAAATATTTGTGTATGATTTATATTAGTCTGATCGTGCCTTGGAGTGCAAGATAAGTCATTAGTACTAGTTGTCATAAGAACATCTAGAGCAGTCGTTATGGGTAGTGTCGTCCCTAAAAAGTAGGCTGACCTGAAAAAGGCGGTGGCCGGGACAGTCTGAATGGTGGAGGACTCAGGTGCAATGAGGCACATTGGGAGAGGTCTACGTCTACCAGTAGACTGTAATAGACAAATTGTTTGGAGAGGTATACTATATATCTGTAATCTCCAGGGGGAAGAGGGTCATCTCAATAGAGATGTCCCCGGGTCTGCCGAGGTGCGAGAGATATGTCTTGTATAATCTCACCTCCGGCAATCAAGGACCCATGGACGGCGTGCATTTTGGTCGGTTCGAGTCTGACATAATCACCTCCATCGGTTTTGGTGGAGGTGGTATCCGTGGGGATTTTGCGCAAAAAAAATCTAACGCCACATTTTTGTGAATTTACTTTTAATGAAGTAATTCCTAAGATTCCTTTACTATTTCGAGTTTTAATTGCTCTTTAAATATTTTGTAACAAACTGTTTGCCCGCTGAGAGTGCCCCCTAGTGTTGACGTCGACAAAACAAGCAACGTTGAAAAATACCAAGTGTAGACTTTGTCTGAATTAATTAATTTCTGTAGAAGACGGTGCAACATTTAGATAGTGATGACGGTATGCCAAAGAGTAGGATATACGTACAGACAGGAAAATAGGTATAAATATAACTGCTAATAATTTTATCCCAAGAATTGAAACTACAAAATTATTTATTCTTGTAGTTTCGGCTGAACTTCAATATTTTGCGTGAAGCGACTGCTATCTGACCTCCACAACCAACGGTCCAATGACCAATGGCGACATCGAAGTTCCAAGTTAGACTGGTTGGACTTTTGAAGGCTTCAACTACCCGTAACGACTGCCATAGGTGTTTGTATGGCAACCGAGACCGACGGCTTAACATGCTCTCCGAGGCACACACAGCCATATTCATGCATACAACTTTTTGCACTGAGCGGCGATCGAACCCGCGCCCGTGCGTACCAGTCGCGTGCACTACCGTCACGCCACGGAGGCTGTCACTACATGTAGTGCCACCACACTACTACTAATCTTAGAAGCTACTAGATTATAGATCTACTAATTAATTAAGTTTAGGATACTACTAGCATAAATTTACTTAATTTAATTTTCTGAAACAAGACATCATTCTAGTTTATTTTATTAACGCTATCTATGTTACTTTTGGTTAAATTAGACTTCGGCTGTCAAAGGATTATAGATCTTACGGTGTTCAGGAACTTTTAGTGCCCGCTTTATGTATACATGAATAAAATTACTAAGAAATCGTGGGTTTGTTTTATGAAAACAGTTATAAAAAGAAATGATATTATAAATGTATTTAAAAAAATAAAGTTTATGTATGTTTGAATGTTTGTCAAACCAATTCACCTAGACCGAAATTGGCACAAACGTAAACAGTTTTTCGTATATTGTCTTTATCAAATTTAAATATGCCAAGTGCACTTTTTTGAGATTTTTTTTAGACTTAGCATTGATCTAAATTCCATAAAAAGTACTGTTACGTGTTATCAAGAGTACTGCTTTAAATTTGACAGTACTATGTAAATATCAATGTATGTAAGTTTTGCTGTTGCTGATATACTTAATACAAAAGGAAATAATATTTCAGGATAAGTGGTAACTGTTTAATCAATACACAAAGGGAGGAGAAGGAAGGTAGTCAAATGGTATGGGTGATGGACTGCTGAGACGAGAACTCGGATTCGATCCCAGGTTTTACCAAGGCACACACCAATGACTTCGATGCTTTTCAAAGTTATGTGTGTGTTTATCGCAGGTTTGTAAGGCTCGCCATCTATTATATTGGGACCTAAACATAAACTGGCGAAATGTGGGTGTTAGCACCTCTGCTTACTCCTTCGGGGATATAGGCGTGAGTTTATGAGAGTTTATGTATGAAGAAGGACGATGTGAACACCAGGCTTATAGGTAACAGCCTCAGATACAATTAGGAACAATACTAAGTTTACGATAATTATGCCAAAAATAGCGAATTTTTACTCTTAGGACACTTTTCTCAGTACAAAAATAATATATTAAGGGTTTGCTTTAAATATTCTCATTTGCAACTTCAAACCTCACTAGCTAGGTGCTAAGTCATAATGAACCAGCATCCTTAAAATGTAGTTCTGACTCAGTTATGAATAATTTTAGTTTAAGACTACGTTCTGACTATGCGTATTGTCTACAGCCATATTGAATGCTTCGAACATTTAATTGCCTGTATTTTGCTAGACTTCTTTTGTGAAGTAGCGGTAGAGAAGGGACCGGTACGCAGGGGCACCGCTTTTATCTCCGTTCATTGCAAATATTTGTGTATGATTTGTATTAGTCTGATCGTGCCTTGGAGAGCACGATAAGTCATTAGTACCAGTTGTCATAAGAACATCTAGAGCAGTCGTTATGGGTAGTGTCGTCCCTAAAAAGTAGGCTGACCTGAAAAAGGCGGTGGCCGGGACAGTCTGAATGGTGGAGGACTCAGGTGCAATGAGGCACATTGGGAGAGGTCTACGTCTACCAGTGGACTGTAATAGACAAATTGTTTGGAGAGGTATACTAATATCTGTAATCTCCAGGGGGAAGAAGGTCATCTCAATAGAGATGTCCCCGGGTCTGCCGAGGTGCGAGAGATATGTCTTGTATAATCTCACCTCCGGCAATCAAGGACCCATGGACGGCGTGCATTTTGGTCGGTTCGAGTCCGACATAATCACCTCCATCGGTTTTGGTGGAGGTGGTATCCGTGGGGATTTTTGTGAATTTACTTTTAATGAAGTAATTCCTAAGATTCCTTTACTATTTTGAGTTTTAATTGCTCTTTAAATATTTTGTAACAAACTGTTTGCCCGCTGAGAGTGCCCCGTAGTGTTGACGTCGACAAAACAAGCAACGTTGAAAAATACCAAGTGTAGACTATGTCTGAATTAATTAATTTCTGTAGAAGACGGTGCAACATTTAGATAGTGATGACGGTATGCCAAAGAGTAGGATATACGTACAGACGCGAAAATAGGTGAAATATAACCGCTATAGAAACTCCTAAGACGGTTTTAGTTGATTTGAGTCCGAAATAACATTATTGAAGGAGATTATTACTCGAAAATGGATGTAATGTTTAATTTGAATCACATATTTAATTTCAGAGACACGTAGAAAATATGTCAATATACAATATATTTTTTTATTTTATATACTAAAAAGTCTGTCTCTAATAATTCCCGGTGCTAAAGTGCCCAACACTCTCGCCGCGTTTCTATTCTGGATTGTAATGACCATCCTTTGGAATAGGAACGATTCGGTTCAATAGTGTCCTGATGCCGTTTTTAGTTATTGTCCTTGAATTATGTAAAGTGTGTTTTTTTTGAGAAAATCATCAATCTCCAACATAATCAACTAAATTTTGAGTAGCAGCTTAGAATATAAAAAAGACAGATGAACATTGATAGGTTTGTCATTCGTAACGTTGGACCAAATGAAATTATTTATACTGTTGATTGATGGCCCGTGGTGGAACCCATTGTTATACATAATTGATAACACACTTCTTCTTCTTCTTTATATACAATGTAATAAAATAGAGTGGAGAAATACAAGTGTGTTAATAACTATGCATGCCAAATGAAATTAATGTGTAGGTATAATTTTAAACACTGCTCATGAAGTTGGGGATGTGTAGGCATTACTGCATTATATTGTTAATATTTTTATCCCAACAATTGAAATCACAAAGATATTTATTTCAAAATAGTCCTAGATTAAACCACAATTGTAATATTATTCATATTTTTGAACAAAACATCTTAGTTTAAAACCAACAGTTCATGTAACATATGTATTTTAATTTTAATTACAATAATAATTTATTTGGCTACATGTATAACTCCAGAATATCATTGTTATGATTTTCATAACTGACAGCGCGACGCTCGAGCCTGTTTACAGTAATATATAACATTTATACTAATTATTAAAGCCATGTAAATAACCAAGAGTCTATAAATTGCACTAAATATGTCAAAAAGATGCTCAAAATAACAAAAATACAATATTTTTTCCTACTGTATAGTACTAAAAGACTCTAAGAATTAAACACCTAATAGGTACAAATGTAATCCTCCCCCAAACAACTCTATGTCAACGAGCAAGCCTTTGCAAAGTGTCCACATTACTCTTTAAGTGAACCCGTAAGGATAAGTGCTCAACATTCACTATTCAGCAAATAAAAGAGCCATTTTCCTTGGATCTGACCGGGTAATGGAAAAACAGAGGGCTGCGATCTAACACGAAAACTTTGAACATCGCACACAATAGCTTAAGCTCTTTCAATAGCAGAAGTGTTATACATATAGTGGGTAGTAATGACAGGAATACAGATACGGTTTAATTCTGATTTAAGCCGTAGAATTCTGCTTAATCAGAATAATTCTATAAAATGCTGGACTTTTATTTACTTTCATATGAAATGGTAGAAATTCTTATTTTAACACAATTTGAGCCATGTTATATGACATGCGTCAGAGTCATAATTTTATTCATATTTGGATCGATCGGTCAAATATGCGTAACAGTCACTACTTTTTCGTATATTAAACGTGACACTTCACATCAATTCAGCCAACTTGTCAGCCACATTCAAAGGTTAGGTAGAAATTTTCTTTAAGTAATAAGGCCGCCTATTGTATTGCTCTGTTTTAAATTATTTACTGTACAAAAGACAACAACGATAGCCTGTCTAGTGATATAAGTATTATACAGATCTTTATATTGATTTTGGCAAGCAGAAAAGGTCACAAGTGTTCGACATGTATGTGTGTGTAACAATAACTCGTTTCCTCACTCACACACACCTACACACTTGCAAATTACAATTGATTCAAAACCATTCGTATTTATTTATCTTCAATCATCAGTTTACACTTTCTTCAATAATAAGAATACCTAACTCATAAAATTCTTATTACTACTATATGAACGTGGTTTTTGACATTACACTAGTAAGCCTTTGTGACCCCGGGGTTTACAGATACGCTTTTGAAAAGTTTCAATATCGTAAGGTTTTGAGTTCGATTCCCAGTCGAATTTAACTTTTTGAACTTTTAATATTTGTATATCTTTATGTTAATTACTTACCTATTAAGGGAATGTTTAGGTAACATCACAAAAGTATCTTTATATTTTAGTTATAATTTTATAGCAACTTAAATCGGTAGTATTTTTATTATTACTGAGCGAGTATTGTTGCACACACATGATTGCATGAATGTTTCTCGTATGTATTGGAATTTATGCTACCCTCATTCTCATGATTAAAATAACATTTTTTTTTTTTTTTTTTTTTTTTTTTTTTTTTTTTTTTTTTTTTTTTATACTATCACGCCTATATCCCCGAAGGGGTAGGCAGAGGTGCTAGCACCCACATTTCGCCAGTGCATATTTAGGTCCCAATGTAATAGGGGGCGAGCCTATTGCCATCAACCGGGCACTTATAAACCTGCGATAAATACACACATAACTTCGAAAAGCATCGTAGTCATTGGTGTGTGCCATGGTAAACCTGGGATCGAACCCGAGACCTCGTCTCAGCAGTCCACCACCCATACCACTAGGCTACCGCGGCTAATATAATATAATAAAATAACATGATAAGTAATTTTAATTTTATCTGTCAACAATTGGATTCGTTGTGCTTTCCACACGGTTAATAACAACTTTTTTATTCATAAAAATGAATCAACAACTTACAACTATTATGAGAGCGCATATTATTACTTTGCATGAGTAAAATATTTCAATACATGAAATATCTCGAAAATTGAACATATCGGTAAGTAGTATTTTCTGCAATTTATTATTATGAAAGTTATTTGATTTTATAATCCTGGATAATCTATTATTTCTTCCAATACTAATAATGAACAAAAATATATAAGTAGATAAATTTTACAGAATTTTAACAAGGAATTTTATTACTTTATTTTCATTACAGATGGAAGCTGTGCAGCGGTGGGTGCGCCGATATGGCGATTCAGGCACCATAGACCGTCTTCAGCCTGGCCCCAAAACCTTTGCCTACACCGATGCGTGTTCTTTGCATAAAGAGGTGGTGGAAAAACATATAGGTAGAAAACCCCTTTATGTCCACCCGTGTTATGACCACCAAACACCATGTTACATTGCAAACAGTAAGGAACCATCTTCGGGCGGCTCAAATGTCGCAGACCGGCAAGAAAAATTTTGATGTCGGATCTTCATCGTCGAAGTAGGTTAAGTTTTGTCAGGGACTATTTAAATTTTGACTGGTGCAACAATATAGTAATATTTAGTGACGAAAAATGTTTTAAATCAGACAAGGATGGACGCAAAATTTTATGGGGAAAAGCAGGTGAGCGATATTGCCAAAAAATATTCTACCGTGCAGGTCTAGTGGTCATATTACTTTAGGGTGCTTTATTTTGCTTTAGTTGAGATTACTTTAGTGATATTAAAGAACCGTATGGTTCTTTAATCTTTAATCACAAACAAAATAAAGAACTAAAATAAAACTATTAATTAATCAAACCGCCTATATCAATTTAGCTGCGGTTCGAACTTGCAACCTTCGCATTGCCATTACGCCTATAATACCACTCAACTACGTGAGCCTGTGCTGTATTGGTGAAATTTACCTTCTCATTCGATGGCAGGCAAATCACTCACTAACACATATTCAATCGTTCACAATTCACTGGCACACATAAACACAAAAACGCACACATATGTGACTTCAAAGAAATGAGTTATTGTTATTGATATTGACTGTTCTCACACATATGTAAAACATACGGGTGCTTCTTCCACTTGACTCAAATCATAAATAGATTGTATTAGATGGTTAGGCTATCATTTTTGTTTTGTGTACCTACTTTACAATAAATATAGTATAAGTATCTATACAATGAAGTACCTTTGAGATATTAAAAATATATAGGTATATTAACTTTTATAAATATTGTACGATATCCGTAGTTTTAGCGTCATCCAGCTCCAGTTCGAGTGTTCGCTGTAGATAAATGTGGTTAGACATATAATTTGTACTATTTATCCAATGGTTAACAATTATTCGGTCAGCTGGCTTTAATTTATTCGAATTTCATACCGCTAATTTGTTTATGTGCTAGAATTTTTCAAACCATTATAAATTATGATAACAATTTGAGATACTGTTTCGCTTTGCTGCAAAATGTGTAGTTTAAAACGATGCAGGTGCCCCACTCAGTAAGAATACGTTTAAGTAGAATTTTTTTTTAAAAAGGGTTGAAAAATCATACATTGTTTCTGATAGTGCGTAGGATTGTCGATAGATGGCTTCAATACCCCTTAAGACGTAAACAAGGAGGTAGGACATGACGGTATCTCCCGTCATTATTAAGCAGTCCGACTGGGGAAGTAACTCCGCCCTACAGAATACCGCGGCTAATAATAACCTTGTATTGTTTTTCCGGCTGTGAGTAGCCAGAACTCACTGGATAGGTTTTGTGTTGTCAGTGGGAAGACCAAGAAACTCTTCTTTGTCTTCCGCACTGACAGTACAGACTCTCTCAACCTTTTCCACTCCCCAACTTCCCCCTTCTTCTCTATATGGTCGATGAATGTAACGCTACTTTATTGCAAAAATCCATAGGCCACGGTAACCACATTCCATCTGGTGGGCCGCGTGCTTGTCTACCACCTAAGTGGTATAAAAAAAGAATTTCAAATGCTCTAGGCGTGCTCTAGTAGGTCAATTGGTCAGAGTATTCTCCCTGCAGGAGACTGTTCCCCCTGGACATTCTCTTTTTCCAATTTTAAACTATTTAAAATAGTTTGCATTAAGAAAAGAAGCAGATTCTAAAATGTAGCCTTTCAATATATTTTTTTTATTCCAAAATCAAACCATGAGACCCTCACACATGTATTGTTTCCTCTCTTCACACAATCCGAGGTTCTATAAGAGGGACTTGAAAGAATATTTGTTATATTTTCTAGTTTGCGATCTGGTATAGTGCGATCAATTTGACGATCAAAGTAAAAAAAATGGTGAAGATTATAAAACCATACGAAAACGTAGGAATTAAATTGTCTAAAACGTGATGTTACTGAATCCAGCCCCAGTACAGGAAATACATTCAGCTTTGATAATCTAGATGGCCGTATATCAAAAAAGCAGTTTGGAGACTTTTACAGAAAATAACTATGATGTTTTAGTTTTAATATTTATTTTTGTTTTTGAAAAGAGATTGTATTAGGGTTCCTGTTTAAGTCGAGAGTACTTGTACTCACTTATTCGGTTCGGATACTCGTGACATGTTAATCACTCCGTGAATCTATTAAGGCTGTGTTCTAGAATGATAATCCCTTGCAGCGCGTATTCTAGAATAAATTTAAGGTTGCCTGGAAGATAGCGATAAGGCCGCCCATTGTATGTTCATGTATGTTTTCTTTTTACTGTAGCTTTATAATTTTTGGTGTACACTAAATAGTTATCTATCTATATATCTAAATCTCCCTTCTTAAAATAAATATCCACATTCGTGTACACAGGACCTGCCTTTCATTATATTGTTATTACTCTGTGCACTCCTGGGTTTACTGAACTCAGCTTTGAGTTATGCTCGCCTTTGTAAAATACATTTCAATAAATTGTATAAATGTCATTTATGTGTACATACAATAAAGAAAAATATATACACAGTTCTGAATCTCTATTGGGACAGCTAGAATTTTAGATGGCAGTTCTAATATCATTGAGAGAGTCGATTTACAACCGTGTACGGGTCTGAAATAAGTAGCTTAGGTACAGTATCTAATAAGGCTTTGAAGGAGCTCGAACTCTAGATTTGGAAATTGGCAAATACATACCTACGTCGATACAATTAATATGATATCAAATCAATCATTTAGTCTATCGCTGCCCTCCCCTGAATACAGGCCTCTTCCAAAGTTTACTGTTTCTCCGCTGGCCAGACGGGTAAGTACAGTGCGCTCCAAAAATTCCTGTACAATTTAAAACAAAAATTGTATGAAGTGATGTCACTACACAGTTACTGGAGAAGTTACAGTTATAGAAGCTACTGGATAATAGATCTACTTATTAATGTAATTAAGTTTAGAATACTACTTGCAAGTTTACTTATTGTCGTATAAAGAAACAAGACATCGATCTAGTTTTATTATTAACACTATCTGTGTTACTTTGGTTATAATAGACTTAGGCTGTTAAAGGATTATGAATTTTAAGGGGGTTAAATTTTGGAGCCCACTGTATTTGATTTTATTTTGAGTTTTACTTGTCTCATAGATACTAATCGTAGGTTTTAGATATTATTTTTCCGTCACCATACGGTTGTAATAGAAATACACAAATATATTAATCTTGGAATTCCTTACCAGCTCACGTGTTTCCTTCTTCCTACAGTCCCGGGTACCAAAAATAGAATCTGATGAGGCCGTTAAGCTTTACAGTCACATTACGTGTGAGACTTTGCCTTCAGCTTACCATCAGGCGGGGTGAAGTCAAATTGACGAGCCCTATTTAAATAAAAAACCGTATAAATACACAAACGTACGTATACGCCTCGAAAAATATCCCATGGTATCTCTTGAATTCTTTATTGTTTTTATCGGGGATTCAAAAGCACAAATGAATTCAAAGATAACACATATTTCAGAATTGAATAAATTCAATGATTGTGTGCGCAATAAGCCTAATTGCAAGTACACAGATACTTGCTTTGAATGTATTTACACTTAACCCCATTCACCTGTGAAATGACCAGCTTATTTAAATTGAATTTCGTTATTTTTTCCATTTCATTAGAACGTTATCTTGTTTTGAAAGAATTTTATTGAATTTATTTAGTAAAATCAAGCATTTTTATTTTACAATGGAAGATTGTTTGTTAAGTATTGTTATTATTTTTAAACGTTACTTTTAACATCATACTTTTTTAAGTTTACGCGATTATAACACAAGTTTACTTAACTTAATTACTTTTTTTAAATGAATACTTGATTTCCATATATACTCGCCAAATAGTCAATCGCCAAAAATGGTCCATGAGATTTTTCATGAATTGAACTTAAGAAATACTCAAATTTAAATAGAGAATATGGTTGAAGCATAACTCCAGCATGGAACCCAGTTATTCACTAACTGACACCTAGAAATATGCAAGACTTAACAACACACTAAACTTATTTTGCGTAAATAGTAACACCAATAATTCATCATAGTTCGGGTACTTTGAGATAACCTGTAACTGATAACTTCAAATTTTGTGACAACTACGATTCTTAGTCACTTCGCAAACATGGCAGCTGAAACGTAGCCAAAACGTCAGACTAAAAATAAATAACACCAAATATATTGCGATAGAATCCGTAAAAAGTAGTTTCAGTTCAATAACAGAACATAACATAACATATCCCCGAAGGGGTAGGCAGAGGAGCTAGCTAGTTCAATAGTATTTTTATAATAACCTAGGATTACACAGTAGTAGTTATACACATTTAAATTTGCTTTGCTAACCATACTTTGGTTGGTACTATGAAGTAGGACGAAACAGGAATCAAATTTAATATGGGGCAAAATAGGAATTCTTTGAAAATTAGGTCGAACAAATGGGGCCAATATGGAACAAATCGTAGTGTTTGGGGGGCACCTTTGCACTGGTAGTGATCAGGGATTATTCGATTCACACTTAGTGTTAAGGTGACTTTATTTTAAATGTTGACGAGTTAATAATCTTTATTCTCTACTCAGGATTATTTAAAAAATATGGATTGTATTGATTACCTGTGGTTATTTTGTAATTGACCATTGCCCATTAAATAGTAGTTGGTAATAACAGTAATCTGGGATACACTGGGGTATTTATATTTCAAAATAATATAATACAATGTTGTTTAGACTCAAACTAGGAATGTAGGAATAGATGGAACTATATATTCTAGAATATCGATAAACATACTTCAGACATTACATATCTTTCTTTTTGGAATAAGTAAACTCTCTAAAATAAATATAAATAGACAAAGTATTTGCAAAAAACAGGACCCAACCCAATCGAATGTCAAAAATTTTAAAATTTCGGTTGAGCTGTCATCTCTTCTCTCTCGAACTTTATAATATACATCGCAAATGGCTCAGGAGTGTTCTCCAAGCCCTCGACCGATGCTCTCCCGGAGTGCCCTCGATGCTCCGACGATTAACCGTAAGTGAAGGCTGCTGTTCGTCTTGTGTGCCCAACATTTGAATAGTAGAAGGCTAATAACGCATCAAGGTGCTTCAAGAGGTTGTGAGAAATACGCAGCTTGGAATAAAGTTGTGCACCCATTTCAGTGTCTAAGAATACTTTGCGTAGTAACACCTACTGTTTGGAATAAAGTCGTGAATCCATTTTATTCAGTCAGAATAATAAGGATGATGAGAAGGCCGTCTGATACTATCAAATACGCCTTAATATTTAGGGTGAAAATAATATAAAATAATATGCATGTAGCTAAAATATAAACAATCAAGTTGAGTCCAAATTTTTAACTTTTTAAATTCTATATTAAATTTCAAATGACTTTTATGATTACAATACACGTGTAAACGCAACACAGGCCGGGATAAAGCGATATTATCTAGCACTCAATGCAAAGTGCTACACGCTACGAAAGCATGACGTCACGCTTTCCTAATGATTTTGTATACAGCGTTTTCCTGCGGCATAAGAAATTGAATTTTCAAAATCAAATGTCTTTAAAACTATTATTTGTGAGTAAATTTCACTTTCAAAGTTCATCATAGTGCTTTAAACTGGTTATTTTCCTCCCTTACTAACTGACTGACTGTATTTACTCAAGCTGTTGAATAATCTCCCTGCTGTACTTTTTCCAAGAGATTACATTGCTACTAACAAATTTATAAAGATAGATACAGCCCGAAATAAATAGTTTGCATGAAATTAAATTAATCCTTCGATAGTTCCTATAAAATTAAAAACATTAACACTTTTTTAATCATTATCACCACTCCCAACTTCATCCATCAGTACTTTAATTATTCACAAAAAGATGTCACTTGTTCGAGAGCTTTCCAGCAAGTAAACACAGCCTATCGCAAGATCGCGGACTCAGCTTTGATTACAGTCCAAATTGGTCCAACGTTTTATTTTTAATAGAAAGGCCCCGCTTACGAAGGCATTTTTTATTTCACGACCGCCAAACACTGGGAAATGGGAAGGTGGGCCAGAGTGACGCACAAAAAGGTTGTTTCGCTAAAGTTCTGATATAAGGATCGTAGATAAGACATGCCTGATGCCGTCATGTTGTATCTATATTATTATGAGGTTTTTTTTCCAAGTTCCATATTTGAATGAGTTTTAGAAGTATTTGTTTTGTTTTAAATTAAGAATAGGGAACATTTAGGACGTAACTTGAGTTGTTTTTAGTTTAGTTTTTTTTTTCAAGTTCCGTGCTTGAATGAGTTTTAGAAGTATTTATTTTGTTTTAAATTAAGAATATTTAGTCACGTCCTAAATTGACGGCGGTTGGTTTAGGATATTGTTTACTAAATTATAAAAGTTCGTGATATGTAGTGGAAAGTTATTAGTTTAGGTTCTCTTTGCAATCCAATTTTATCGGATGATCTAGCCTGTCAGGAACTGCAATCGGTGACCTAGAATTCTCATAATATGAGTGACGTTCTGTAGATAGAGCGAGATACACTTTACAGTTTATCTGTCAAAGATAATTTACGTTTTTTTTTTCTACTACGTAGGTGGCAGACAAGCACACGGCCCACCTGATGGAAAGCGGCCACCGTGGCCTATGAACGTGTGCAACACTAAGGGTGTCACACACGCGCTGCCCACCCTGAAGGGAAAGGGGGAGAGTTGGGAAGGGGTGGGGAGGCTTGGATGGGGAGGGGAAGGAGGGGTATAGTGAGCTCTGGCTACCCTACTTACCGACGGGAACACAACACGATGGTTATTATGACCGCGGTCTTCTGTAAGGCGGAGGTACTTCCCCAATTGGACAGCTCATTTCGAACGGGAGATACCGTCGTGTCCTACCTCCGTAGTTACGTTACCTGAATTCAAATTTTTAAAAAAAATATTCTGTACCAGACCATTATGAAACGTCTAAGTTAACAATATGTTGATTGTTAGTTTAGCAAATGGAACACCAGTTTAAAACGCGGCTCCATTTTTCAATATTTTTTTTGCTTCATTTACAAACATTTTTAGTCCAGATACAATAATTTGCTTAAGTAGCAAGTTGAGTAAATAGCCCATTTCCAAGCTTTTTTGTCATTAAAATAATCTTGGATTTTATAATAGCCATTTCGGTATCATTTACCTTTAATTCGATTTTTATTTAAAATATGACCAGCTGAAACACCAAGGTCATTTCAACCCATGTGCCGTTCACCCCCAATGAATTCTCCATCTAAACCAAAAGCCAATATAACCTTAAGACTCAAAGGTCAGAACGAAATCATACAAGTCAATCCACTTAACACGGTATAAGGGTACATACACACTGCTGTGATACGAGCAGAATTCAATCTAATTTGCCGGCCAGCGCTATATTAATTGTGCATTGCGAAGAAAGCTACACGCCCAGCCACTTCTAGGAGCTATATAAAATTCTATTTGCTGCTCGGCTGCGTACACTGGATGGTTGTTAATTATCTTGATGTTTTGTTTTAAGATAAAATGTTTTTGTTTTATGTTTAGACTCTACACAATTTTCTTGGAAACGTAATTTCTTTTTAATATGTTATGGTTTACCTTTTGACTTTTATTGAAGTAAATTTATGACCTATATGAGATAGCGAGAGATGATTCGACTGCTATGTCAGATGTCGAGGGCTCGGTATATCATGTGTATTAGCATTTATCTAGATGTTTGTAAGTTTTATTTCGACTTTTTCTCCTTTCGCAGTGATATCATCTGAGTATTTTTCTCACTCCTTAAGACTCTTTCTTCGCCACCACATGTAGTATGTATATGTTTATTCAAACAGTATAAACATATTCTAAATTTAATGACTTACCGATTTTAAATTTTCATATAAAATTTACTTTTAAACCGTCGTCGCTAGATTTTGAAAACGGTCTGTTGACATTAAGAAATCCACTACTCATAATTCATCCGTTAACTCCCTTTAGTTTGTAAACCACAACAAAACTTGCCCAAAACTGACGAGGTACCTACGAACTATTTGCGTTCGGCTCACTCGGCTGTAATCGGCTCTTTCCGCCGCCCAATAACGTTCCACAAGCTCTCTAAGTAATGGCCTCCCCACCGATATTATTGTGAGTTACAGACCTATGTTTTAAGCTACCTCATGGTGGGTGCCAACCTTAATATTCTCACTTGTGTTGCAATATATATTTTATTTATCATTTTCAACCGTTTTATGGCTTTGTTTCGTTCTTAGAAATGTATTATTGAATATATGTTGTTTAATACAATGCTTTTATGAAGATGACATAGATAGATACATCAATGGCACTTAAATTATGAATTCCAGTACAACAATAATATTCTTTATTGTGTTATTTGAGCGCACAAATCTTTAGAATATAAAAGCCCAATAGAGAGGTTATAATCCTTTGGAGCCATACGAAAAAACGGTCCGCACACGATACGACACAATCGACAATTACCCTATTAAAGTCGAATATGGCGAGTAAAACCGCGTATTACGAATAATTGTATAGTGGCCTACAAGTTCCTGGGCTATTAGAAAAAAAAAGGTTGTGATGCCACTACACAACTACTAGTCTTACTACTGGATAATCTACTTACTATTAATGTAATTAAGTTTAAGCTACACTAATTGCAGGAGTTTATTTATTTTCTAATTTAGAAACAAGACATCGATAGATTATACGATATATATAGTTATGTGTGTATTTATCGCAGGCTTACAAGTGCCCGGTTACTGGCAATAGGCTCGCCACCACACCACACCACACCACATTGGGACCTAAACATAAACAGTTGAAATGTGGGTGCTAGCACCTCTGTCTACCCCTTCGGGGATAAAGGCGTGAGTTTATGTTATGTTATATATACCTATACTATATACGATACTCTTTTTTTACACATCAAACATAGGATACATAAAAATAAAAACACAAATATGAAACTTACTCGTATTTAGAAAAGAAATTTAAAATTTAGCAAGCTAAGCTTATTGTACCACCTGCTACTAGCTATTTAGTACGTTATATAAACACAAATTAATCCGATAATAGTTATTTACCAAAGAGAATTACGAAATAATGTTGGTGAAATATTTTTTGGCGCTCGGGAAACATGTTTGGAGGCGCTATTAATTCATATTTAGCGTAAGCGCTGAATTCCAGTCTGCAAAGATATTTCGCACTGTAATAATTCTTTAGTTTTATGAATAGTGAGCTTTTCGATATATTTAAAATCTTTTCTTATATTACTAGCTGTTGTCCGCGGTCCGAGGATTCAGTTTATTGCGATCAAACCCGCTTTGACATAGTCAATCCCGATCACGATATTTGCGATGCGATTCAGATTTCAGATCCGGATTGATAATGATGACCTCTGTGGCGTGGCGGCAGTGAACGCGATTGCTACGCAAGAGGCGCGGGTTCGCTCCCCGCTCAGTACAAATATTTGTAAGCATGAATATGGCTATTTGCATTGCTCTGGTCATGCCTCGGAGAGCACGTTAAGCCGTCGGTCCCGGTTGCCATACGAACCTCTATGGCAGTCGTTACGGGTAGTTGGAGCCCTCAAAATACTAACTAGCCTAACTACAGAACTTCGATATCGCCAATTTGGGCGTGGAGGTCCGATGGCAGACGCTTCACGGAAAATATCGAAGTTCAGCCGCTTCTTAGTCAGACTAGAAAGCCGACCACAACTCAGTTGGGAATAGACTGCTGATGTTATTTGCTGCTTGCGGGCTTCATTTTCCCATGAAGGGTTCTGTAGCAGCAACCGACTCGCACTTGGCCGGTTTTTTATTTATTTAGTAGCTGTAGCCCGTAGCTTTCCTTTATGTCAAATTATGCCATAATGTCTGCTTTATAAATTTAGTCTAATACTAACTAGTTGTGTATAACAAACAACAATTCATGCCGACATATGTGCGAAAATCAAATACGAATATTCTACTAAATAACTGGATAAAATAAGTAGATAACCCGTAAATAATAACAAAGAAATCTCGAAAGATAGCTGAAAAGTTTTCTTTTTTTTTCAATAAGTAGAAACCCTTCAATTCAGCTATGAATTTCCAGTAGGGTATTTTATATTGTCATGGCATTTGAAGAATTCATTCATTCAACGGAAAAAGGCACGGACCTTCATTGCCCTTAATTCAGAATTTTCTTTTATACAACGTTAAAAGAAAAGTTTATTCTTTTGATATTTTACAAAAGAAAAACAAGCAACATACATATCGACGCCCCCGAGGAATAAACCCGTATTGTACTATTACTGGGTTATTACTGTTATTGCATTTTCGGTATCTATGGGTCGGCATGCACCTATGTAATTTTTTTCACATTTTTCTAGCGATAATATCCATCTATTTACCCTATGACACCTTTGTTCTTCGGAAAAAGTGTTAATTTTTATGTACGAGAAGAATATCATAATACATTATTACAAATTCATTTGTGTGGCTACATTTCGGTAAAGTAATAGTACTGCAAAATATTTTCTATTAATTACTGGTTAAACCGATTACAGGTTTATTCTCGTGATTTATGAGATTGACATTTTCGGTCATACTCAGTTACAGTAATCATTTGGGATCGTGATATAGGTATTGGCGTTAACTGCTTCGCATTTCGAAGGAAACATTGCAACCTGAAAGCTCCCCCGTAATAATTAACACTTATTATAGGTACCACACTGACCAATAGTTGTCAAAATAAGCAACCTGATATTGGAACTGAATTATATTGTTGTAAAAATGAGCAACCTGATGTTAGAACTGAATTAATACAACATTCAATAGAGTTGAACCAAATAATTTGAAGGTACCTTCCACTTCCCTAAATGAAAATGAATACACCAGAAAACGTAAAACTAATGAAGGTCTATGGTCTAGCAAGAGAAATAAATTACTGAAATATCCACAAAAGTCTATAGGACCTGTTAGGAATTGTAAATTGAACTGTGGTAGCCAATTTACCTCTTCAGATAGGCAAGATAATTATATTTGATAAATTTTATAAACTAACTGATAACTGATCAAAAACTGCAATAGATATACTTTGCTAAACATACTAAAACAGAAAACATCAAACGAATGACTCTACAACGAGAAAATAATCGCACACAGACTATTAAATATTTATTTTCTTCAAGAGATGTGGATGTTTTGGTGTGTAAGAAGTTTTTTCTAAATACTTTACAAATTAATGAACAAATGGTATACACAGCAATAGTAAAATTTAAAACAGATGACCGCGTTACAGACTTAAGAGGTAAGCACAATAATAGACCTGTTGATTTGGATTCGACGATTGACCTCCACCTCGAAGTTTGATCCGTCTAATCGGACCATCTGTCCAAGGTAGACGTACTTGTCTACAACTTCGAAGGTCGAGCCTCCAACTGACACTGGGGTGGGCCTTAGAATATGAGCATTCGCCATAACCTGGGTCTTGTCCATATTCATCTTGAGGCCCACCTGTTGAGAGACTCGGTTGAAGTCGTGGAGCATTGTGTTAAGATCCTCCAGCGATCCTGCCATGAGCACGATATCGTCGGCAAAACGAAGGTGAGTGATGTATTCGCCATTAATATTAATGCCAAGACCTTTCCATTCCAGTAGTTTAAAGGCATCCTCCATTGCATTGGTGAAGAGCTTCGGGGATATTACATCTCTTTGTCTCACTCCCCTCTGCAACAATATCGCCGCTGTGCTCTGATCTTGTACTTGGACTGACATGGTGGCGTTTTTATACAAACACTTCAGCACTTTGATGAACCGGTAGTCTATATGACACCGCTGGAGAGATTGTAGCACTGTCCATGTCTCGATCGAATCAAATGCTTTCTCGTAGTCCACAAACGCTAAACATAGTGGCTAGTTATACTCTTGAGTCTTCTGTATGACTTGCCGCAGCGTATGAATGTGGTCTGTTTTCGGAAACCGGCTTGTTCGGGGGACTGAAAGTCATCACATCTGTGTTCGAGACGATTCGTGATAACCCTCGAAAACAGCTTATAAACATGGCTCAGAAGCGAGATGGGTCTGTAGTTCTTAAGAGAGGCTTTGTCACCTTTCTTGAGGAACAAGATCACCACGCTTCTGTTCCATGCTTCCGGCGTAGTACCTTCGAATAAGACGGAATTGAAGAGCTTCGGAAGGACTTTGAGTATCGGTGTTCCACCCGCTTTCAGAAGTTCCGAAGTGATTCCGTCTTCTACTGGTGCCTTGTTATTTTTAAGCTGCTTGAGGGCCACCCTAATCTCGTACAGGCTGATGTCCGGGATATCCTCGGTGTAGTGTCGGGTTAGCTTGGCTCTTGGATCTTTAACCGTATCAGTAGCAGGCTTGGTGACTGAGGTATAAAGCTGTCCATAAAGCCCCTCGATTTTCCTCAAAACATCTGCCTTAGTCGACGCGACACTGCCGTCCTTCCTCTTCAACTTTGTCAACTAGCTCTGCCCAATAGACAAGTCTCTTGCGAACACTTTGGAGTCTTTATTTCGCTCAATCGTTTCCTTATTACATTGAGTATTAAAGGCACGGATGTCGTGTCGCAAAGACTGCTGGATACGTTTATTGAGCTGCCGATGTGCTTCAGGGTCATTGGTAGACTGCAGCCTCATAGAGCGTCGTTCGGCCATGAGTTCAAGGGTGTGATCGGTGAGCTTCTGTGGTCTATCTCTTCGACGGGGCCTGAAGAATTTGGAGCGCACTGAATGCTTCAACCAACCTGTTATTTATCTCGTCCACTTTACTGCAATCTTCTAGGCAAGAGAAGCGATTCGAAAGTTCGAGTTGAAAGCTCTCGGGGTACTGTATATGGGAAGCTTTAGGTCGGAGCGTAGAGAGAACAAGATAATAACGACGATAACAATGAACTTAGTGATTGAGTACTGCGTTTGATGTTTTTATTTTTATATATTTTTTATATTACAATTGTGATCTCATTATGGACATTTTGCCCATTTTAAACAATATTTTTTAAATTTTATGAATTTTCTTTAATTTTCCCTTAGAGATACCGATAACAAATTTCTTTACGAAATCTGTTTATAACGATTACATTAAAATATAACTACCCGAAAGATCTATAATATTCCAGTTTCTATAATTTACCATTATAAGGTTATTAAAAAGTTTACCGTAATAAGTCGGTAACTGAACATTACATTTATTTACTAATGAACATATACATCGTTGGAGAACTCCGTAAAGAAGTGTTATGTCTATGATTTCTAAGAAATTATTTTTATATTACAATAATAATTCGGTAAGTAGACGTTGCTGGAATATTATTGATAGTTCATGGTGGTAATATATCAATACCCTAAAAACTGTTAGAAATTATTTTCGGTAATTTGAACTTTGGTGAATATCTAATTCTGTGTTTAATCAATAGTTACAAGGCTAACTGTGATCTATTTGGGCAAAAATTAGCTTTCCCGGCGTATTAAAATGTTATACTAATTGTCTTTTATACAAAAGTTAGAGCCGAAAAACACTAAATCTTTTCTCCTGTAAAATTTGATTTTTGCGATTACCGGTTTATTCCTCGGGGACGTCGATATGTTTAATTTGAAACGCTGAAAGTGCCAATGGTTTTCATATTATTATAATAAGTAATTGTGAATTGCATTTGAGAGACTATTATATGATAATGCATTTTATGTAGGTATGTCGATTTTTTATGTATAGTTTTTTTATACCACTTGGAAACTGGTTGGCCTATGGATGTTTGCATTCGTGTTGGCGACCATATAGGAGGGCTGGGGGAGGAGGGAGGGGAAAAGGTTGTGATGTAGTGCAAAAGACATAGAAGGATTTCTTAATCTTCCCATCTATAATCCAAACCTCTCCAGTGAGCTCGGGCTACCCTACTCACCACCGGAAACACAACACAGGGTCACAAATAGCTAGGGTATTTTGTTGTTCAATTGGGACGGGAGATACGGTCATGTCCTACCTCCACAATTTTAATAGAGTGGGTTACCATTACCGAAAGATCGATAAGGATTGTCATTGGTGTGTGACATGGTGAAAGCTAAGATCGAACCCGAGACCTCGTCTCAGCAGTTCATTACCCTGCCCCGAATTGATGGGTTGGTACTGAAAAACAACCGAAAAATAATTTAATGCCTTCTCGGAGTAATTTACAAAGTTTTTCAAGAGAACCATTATAATGTATTTATACATTACATTACATCGAAATCTTCGACAAATGAGTGTCTGTATCACGAGGTCGAGGCAGGCGTTAATAATGTCTATAAAATGTAACGATAAGGCTAACACGAAAACTGTCGCATAAAACAGTTATTTTAAAAAATGTTCAAATACATTATAGGGGTCGGTTCCAATACGTGTAAGCTTGTTTAATGTCATTCGGATAAAAAAATATATACTTCTCAGTGTCTGAGTCTTGTACGACTCGTGTCGACTCGTGAAAAGAGTCCATCGTTTATTCTGTATAGACAATTAATTATTCAAAAAATATTAAAGATCGGTTAAAATGCAATCTGTCCGAAATGCGACCTCAGCCTCTGATACCGGTATTAAACTCAGCGGACTTTTTGTCTATTAAGAAATATTTCAATTATTGATTGACAATGAACCTATTGCAGTCCACTCGGCCTCTCCCAATACTGGAACACTTTGACCTACTATTTCGACGCTTGCCAGACAGGGCTATATTTCGAATCTTACGATACCTTTCGGATGAGAATACTCTTTTTCTTTCTCCGCCACCGTATCGACCGTAAGGTCGATATTTACTTATTCTAAATAAAATAAATTGCTTGAATAGCATAATTAAGTGAGTGACGTGTGAGTGAAACAGTGACCCGTGTAATTTATTTGGCATTTTATTCTCTCTTACTACGCTAATGGCCTACATCTTTCACTTTTATTTTCATAATTCTTTTAATTGATGCCATTGTTTTATTTTGATGATATGATTCTAGTTAAAATCAGATCATCAAAATAAATCACAAAATAACCGTTCAATAATAAAACATTGAGGTAGGCTTTACAAGGCGCGATCCATTACAACAAAATATATGCCATCCCTCCTTTTCCCAATACATTTACATTTATATACTTATAATTTTTACATCACCTAAATACTAAAGTAACTACTTAATACCTAGTACTACAAACACTTTAATCTTGTACGAGCTATGTAAAAAAGACGTTTTACCACCATCTATATTTTCAAGTTCGTCCACCGAACCACCCCCTAAAGGGTGGGGGAAACAATAACTTTCGCTCAGTTGACTCGGCTCGAGATGTACGGCTCGGATCCAGCGTTAAATTGATTTTTAAAATATTGCTCAAGCGCCACCACAGTTCCTGTTTACTCCTAAGTTGTTTTAAGAGAAAATTATGTACCTAACGCCCTTTTCAACTTCGTTGGGTGAAACTTAGAAATATTTTAAAGGTTTCTTTCGTCTTGTTTGCATGTGGGTAAACTCGTTAAGCTCATGTGGGCTACATATAGACGGTATTCTCGCGAGGGTATTTTAATATTTAAGCGAAGCAGCAAGTAAAAGTTTAGACTGAATTTAAATAAAAAAACTGATTGAAATAATATAGAAATTAATGGTTTTGAAGCTAAACTAGTATTTATGTATAATATATCATCTCGTGCCAAAAATATAACGTCCTATATTTTTTTTATATAATAAACTACCTGTTGTCTCCACCTGCGCGGAGCCGCTGACAACGTTAGGCAAGTTATCGTGCCCGGTTATCGCGTACTGCAATATAGCCTATGTCACTCAGGGTGAAAGAATTTTTAAAATCGGCACAGCACTTTTTGAGTTTATTCATTACAAACATACACACACACACACACACACAAATACAAATCTTTCCTCTTTATAAACGTAGATGTAAATTAGTAACATAACGTTCACACTAACCGGAGTACAATAATATCTTGTTACACTTCAGCTAGCATTGAGGAAAATTATTCTAATTAAGCCCGATTTGCAGTATAATTAGTGCCAGTTCATACATTTTCTTGTAAATCTTGCGGAACTTGCACTAATCTCTAACTCGCTGTAGTTTCAATGCAGACATCAGCGCCATATATCACTAATTAAGAAACCTCTCAACGTCAGGAAGGACTTTACCTCACTGTATGTGTTTTACCGCCAGTACTGATTTGTGTTCCGAAAAATAGTTCGACATGATGCCCACGCCTACTTTCGGAGTGTTCTCATTTGCACCATTGGCCAGCACCATCAATGGTGCAAATGAAACGAATATGTACCATTTGCACCATCAATGGTGCAAGCGATGTGTGACGTACACACGATTAAGTTTTCTTATATTAGATATCTAATATTTTACAGCCTCCGTGGCGTGGTGGTAGTGCACGCGACTGTTACGAACAGGGCACGGGTTCGATCCCCGTTTAGTGCAAAGAGTTTCATCCCGCGCACACTAAAGCTGTGGAATAAACTCCCTGCTATGGTTTTTCCAAGCGACTACAATATGGGGTTCTTCAAGAAGTGCATTAGAAGGTTTCTACAGGGTCAGTAGTACGAGTGTGACCCTTCTGGTGTTATAAACGTCCATAGGCCACGGTGACCATTTTATATCAGGTGGGTCGTGTGCTTTTCTGCCACCTAAGTCTTAAAATAATCTGTGGTACTTCCCTCTTTTCCTGTGAATAGGTAACTGTGGATTGTTGGCATAGTCTAGAGTGAAATAAAATGTAATTGCCTTAAATTCGAATAGTGAATTGGAACTCTTTTTTATTCTTTTTTTCCAATACCTGTATGGAATATATTTTAAACAAGTTTAACTAAACGCAGATTTACAACAATAAATCTTCGGTGTACAATGTTGCGATTTTTTTTAATTTATAGATAACAGTACATTGTATTGAAAATATTGGGTTCCTTGAATGCAAACAAAAAATGACTGTTCAAAAATAAAATTCTAATTCACTAAAATTGTTTGAAATATTTGGTTTCTCTTTACTTCTGATTTATTACATTACGGGTTTTATCTTTAACTTCTTCTTAAGATGGCTTCGTCTGCAGCAGAATCACCGCAATTTTGCCAATGTCAAGAAACTGTTAATTATAAACAAAACATACATAAACATAAACTCACGCCTATATCCCCGAAGGGGTAGGCAGAGGTACTAGCACCTTTACTATGTGAATTATAATACAAAATTATTAATGGTGAGACGCCAATGTCAAGTAAATGTATATCATCTCTTACGGGTTCTAATATCAACATAATTTCAGCCATAGGACGTCCACCGCTGAACATAGGCCTCCCGATCGACCTTTTATCCGACTGGTTCTAATAAGTACACTTAAATTAATATTAATAAATAACAGATCAGAGTATTCTAGGAATAAATCATCGACTGTAGCCAAACAGTCATAAAATGACAGTAACTACTTGACTGCAATATTACTTGCTTGGCTTGCCCATATTACGCGGGACTGATATCATATTTGATGAAAATTAGGTGTCAAGACACCTCTCCCTATTTTTTTTTATATTTCGATCGACAAATTGACTGCACCTCGCCTGGTGGTAAGCAAGACTGCAGTACAATTCATGGTGGCCGCCGTTACAGGTGCTGTAACAGCGGTCCCCACCCTGACGGCCTTAATAGTTGTTTTTGCAAGCCCCGCTTTAAAGATCCTTGTAGGATGAAGGAAACACGTGTACTGGATAATTCCAGGACTTAATGATGCGACAAAGAAAAGAATCGCCAAATCACCTAGTTCTTGATTATTAGAAATTGTTTTGTACCATATTATGTGTTGCCCTGGGTAGGAAAGGATTTTCATGTGTGGTGAATCACTACTTAGCATAAAACAAAGTCGCGTTCTCTGTGCTTATGTCCCTTTGTATACCTAAATCTTTTAAACTACGTAACGGATTTAGATGCGGTTTTTTTAATAGATAGAATCGTTAAAGAGGAAGGTTTATATGTATATAGCATCATGCTACGACCAACAGGTGCGGAGCAGGAATGAAAATGTTGCAAAAA
Source organism: Pelosia muscerda (assembly GCA_963691645.1). NCBI lineage: Eukaryota > Metazoa > Arthropoda > Insecta > Lepidoptera > Erebidae > Pelosia > Pelosia muscerda. The sequence goes on along the minus strand of OY829116.1, from coordinate 2,254,080 downwards.
CGGGGTGACGCAGACGAAGTTGCGCGGGTCAGCTAGTGTATGACATTTCAAACTATAATCTATCTTTATACTCAATATCATCCAAATCTGTTCAGCTGTTTCAACGTGATTGAGTATCAAATATCTATAACACCACATTTATAGGAAGGATTCAAATTCCACGAAAATGAGAAGGTATTTAATAGAAAACAGATATGTACGGAACCGCCATAGAAGCCTCGGAAAATATCCATTCATTGAAAGAGTACGCTTTTACCGCTATTGGCATGCAATTCATATATGTACGTACGTACGTATGTATGTACGTAATGTACGTGGGGCTAGTTGAGCGAGTATTTTGCTCACTTCACCCCATTTTTAACCGTTCGTAAATACGCTTTGGTAATTATTTGGTGTTGTGTTAATATTAACTCTTTGTGTGATTCTTACACGTACATAATACTGGATCAGGTAGGCTGGTGTAGACCCGGCGGGGAAGGCGTTAAGTGTTAACTCACATATTGTTTTTGGGGTTATCGCTCGTCTATGGTTTTCAATATACGTTTACGTGATTTACGTGATTGTATATACATATAACCGGTAACTACTAGCATAATATATTGACACATTGAAAAAATGTCTCTTGATTAAGCATACGAAATATGACGATCTCTGTGCCGTGTAGGTAGAGAACACGACTGCTAATTAGCTACTGCTACTAGAACTGCCAATAGAAACTTCGGTTCAAGATATGCCAGTAACTTTAAAACAATTTATTTGCTAGCATAGCAAGCATATCTGTAAGAGAAAGAGTCTATTGCGTTCAATATGGCATTGCTCCATGGTTTGTTAACTGTCAAATGAGCTCGGCCACATTTGGATCCAGCTTTCGCTCTCCGTATTATTTTCGTCCTTTATATAAATGATTGAAGTATCGATAGCATAGTGGTTAGGAAGTACGCCTTACGATCGAGAGGTACCGGGTTTGAATCCTAGTTGACGTGAACCCACTGGTAATACAAGCTATTGAGCTTAGTTGGAGAGGTTAGAGGGAATATTAGTAATTTCAGTTGCTTAATTTGCCTTTTGGCTCTTATTTAGGCCACTGTCGAAAGTAGTATAAAAACTGTGGTTGAATCAACCTGGTGTACTTTACTTGGGTCCCGAAGATGTCAATGAGGGCTCATGCTCCTAAACTAAGATTTAATAAGTTATTGTATCTTTTTATATTATATTTTGATCGTCAAATGACTGCACCCTGCCTGATGATAAGCTTAAGTACTGTCCAGAGAATAATAGCCGCCATTATAAATATTTTACCTAGAATGGCGATTTCTAATTTGACAACCTCGACAGATTGCTAACAAAATATATACTTTATTAAAAATGTAATTTTAATAACATTAATTAGGACAAAACTCCAATCTCCGTCTAATGTACTTTTTCATCCGTAATACCCTGTTTCAGTAAAAAGTTCAGGCATATCAGATTTACCGAGCTTAGCGGTGAAATTTTATTTGAACCAGAATATTTTATGTAATAATTTTGTCCAGGTCAGCCGGGGTGAAAAGGATATGTTACTATTTCGCTTCCAACAAACGAAGAACTGAAGATGGCGTGCGTTTTAGTCAGCTCGAGTCTGACATTACCACTTTCACCAGCTCCGGTGGGGGTGGTATCTGTAGTGATTTTGCACAATATCCAATATACACACACTATCACAATGTACATAGGCCTCGGTAACTACTTTCCATCAGGTGGACCGCGTGCTTCTCTGTCACCTAAGTGGCGTCGAACTAACGTCGTTTCTTATTAAAGTATATGTCGAAGAAACGCTTTGTCGGAGTACAGTAGTGTCGTAATTGTTTCGATTTAAAATATTGTCGAAATTGAGTCGTATTGAAGTTTCATGCTGTCGAAGAAAAATCTTGGAAAGAAGAAAAGAAGCATTTGTCGGAATTAATTTTGGGAGTCATAAAAACCACCCACACCAATGCAAATGTTTATATTTACCAATGCACACAAATATTTGCTTTCGAGACTCCTGCGTAGCAGTCGCGTTCTATACCGCCACGCCAGAGAAGCCGTCTTTAAACCTCAATATGGGTAAACGGCCCCATTAAGAAGTCCGCAAGGAATTAAAACACTAAATTACCATACCTATTTCATAGTACACTGTATCTACTGAATTCGTTTGCATTTGTCGTATGCGGTCGGCAACGGAACCATACCAATAACTTACACATCGACTTTTAATGTTTGCTCTGCCCACAACAGAAATAAAACCACAAAAATATATATTTTACCGTCATTACTCAAAACAATAATTTCCTAAAATCATTTGAAAGAGAACGCGATAATGTATCGTGGGTGGGAAATAAAAAACACGTGGACTGTAGGGCAGCCTGGTGAAATTATAAATCATAGCAACCTAAACATGTCCGGGTGACAAAAAGGGTGATTTCTGACAATTTATGACCCTACCGTTTAGGGACGGGCACATATACAGAGATTCTGATGTTATGTAGCCTGTTTTTGCTTGTATAAAGCTATGTTGACTTAAATAGTAAGATAACAGTTAGTTAGTGCAATAGAGATCAACTATTTCGGGTTAAATTCGCTCACAAAGACCGTGTGACGAGGAATGATGCGAAATCTAATATATGGAGTGTCCATTAGTGCTTGGTTGTGGTAACCAAACAAGCATAGTTAGACTCTACGAAGTGTCATGTTTCGTCTAACTGATTGAGACATTAGTCCAGTTTATACCTACCGATATTGGCTGAAGCTTTGTATTTATAATTGTAGATCTAGAAGTCATTGACGGCCAAAGTGTAATTTAATTAAATTATAGCGTTAATAAACTATGTGTTGTTTTTATCAGAAAATGAATAAATTCCTGCAAGTAGTAGCCTAATTTTAATTACATTAATAAAGTAGATCTAATTATCCAGTAGCTTTTAGGACTTGTAGTTATGTAGTATGCCACTACGCAACTACAATACTTCATACAATTTGATTTTTAAATTCTCAAGGAACTTTTGTAGCTCACAATACGTTTCACAGCTGCCTACTAATTATAGTACTACGTGGCATAATCTAGTTCTTTTATGAATAGGTAGGCAAACTAATCTAATTGTATGTTCTCGCACGATAATTTTCAACAATAGTTTTTATCAAAAAAAAAATCATCTGCTAGCTTTATAATAACGTACACCTTCTTGCTAATGAGTGTATGCAAATACACAGTATATAAAACGAACCGTGTAATGTAAAATCTTTTTGTTATGCGAACAATATCATATTATCTTAGCATATCCTTTTGTATTGTATTGAATACGTGTCGAAACCGTTGTGCCAGTTTATCAAATTCCTCTATCTATTTGTGTTAACATTGAATAGAAGAAGCAAAGCATAATGGGATTTCCCGTTCAGGTTTTTGAAAAAAGGACCTCTGGTACAAAAACGGTGAGCAGGGTCGCGTGTTTCTTGGAACGAAATCAGTGGCGCGTGAATAATGATTTTTCACTGAAAGATTCTAGTAATGTGCCAATAGAGCTGAAAAAACATTTTTAAAAAAGAAGATCTAATAACTGTGTGTCAGTTGGAAAATTAAGGAAATATGACGCAACCAGCTAAGAAAATACGGTAAAGTAATTTCGAGCAACGATGTGAAATGCAGTTAAGTTTCCCGTTAAACTAACCTTAGTTTAAACAATAATTAATTTTATTGTAATTTTTTTCTATTGTAAAATCTATATATAAATATAGACCATCATTCAAAAACCACGGTAGCCTAGTGGTATGAGTAATGGACTGTTGAGACGAGGTCTCGGGCTCAATCACAGGTTTTACCATGGCACACACCAATGACTTTTCGATGCTTTTCGAAGTTATGTGTGTATTTATAGCAGGTTCATAGGTGTCCAGTTAATGGCAGTAGGCTCGCCACCTATTACATTGGGACCTAAACATAAACTGGCGAAATGTGGGTTCTAGCACCTCTGCCTACCCTACCGGATATATAGGCGTGAGTTTATGTTATTTTATGTTAAACTTGATGACTCTACATCTGTTTAGACATGTATAAAATATATGTTAGAACAAATAAACTCAGAAAACATTACATTCCTTCTCTTAGCATTTTTAACCGTTCGTAAATACGCTTTGGTAATTATTTGGTGTTGTGTTAATATTAACTCTTTGTGTGATTCTTACACGTACATAATACTGGATCAGGTAGGCTGGTGTAGACCCGGCGGGGAAGGCGTTAAGTGTTAACTCACATATTGTTTTTGGGGTTATCGCTCGTCTATGGTTTTCAATATACGTTTACGTGATTTACGTGATTGTATATACATATAACCGGTAACTACTAGCATAATATATTGACACATTGAAAAAATGTCTCTTGATTAAGCATACGAAATATGACGATCTCTGTGCCGTGTAGGTAGAGAACACGACTGCTAATTAGCTACTGCTACTAGAACTGCCAATAGAAACTTCGGTTCAAGATATGCCAGTAACTTTAAAACAATTTATTTGCTAGCATAGCAAGTATATCTGTAAGAGAAAGAGTCTATTGCGTTCAATATGGCATTGCTCCATGGTTTGTTAACTGTCAAATGAGCTCGGCCACATTTGGATCCAGCTTTCGCTCTCCGTATTATTTTCGTCCTTTATATAAATGATTGAAGTATCGATAGCATAGTGGTTAGGAAGTACGCCTTACGATCGAGAGGTACCGGGTTTGAATCCTAGTTGACGTGAACCCACTGGTAATACAAGCTATTGAGCTTAGTTGGAGAGGTTAGAGGGAATATTAGTAATTTCAGTTGCTTAATTTGCCTTTTGGCTCTTATTTAGGCCACTGTCGAAAGTAGTATAAAAACTGTGGTTGAATCAACCTGGTGTACTTTACTTGGGTCCCGAAGATGTCAATGAGGGCTCATGCTCCTAAACTAAGATTTAATAAGTTATTGTATCTTTTTATATTATATTTTGATCGTCAAATGACTGCACCCTGCCTGATGATAAGCTTAAGTACTGTCCAGAGAATAATAGCCGCCATTATAAATATTTTACCTAGAATGGCGATTTCTAATTTGACAACCTCGACAGATTGCTAACAAAATATATACTTTATTAAAAATGTAATTTTAATAACATTAATTAGGACAAAACTCCAATCTCCGTCTAATGTACTTTTTCATCCGTAATACCCTGTTTCAGTAAAAAGTTCAGGCATATCAGATTTACCGAGCTTAGCGGTGAAATTTTATTTGAACCAGAATATTTTATGTAATAATTTTGTCCAGGTCAGCCGGGGTGAAAAGGATATGTTACTATTTCGCTTCCAACAAACGAAGAACTGAAGATGGCGTGCGTTTTAGTCAGCTCGAGTCTGACATTACCACTTTCACCAGCTCCGGTGGGGGTGGTATCTGTAGTGATTTTGCACAATATCCAATATACACACACTATCACAATGTACATAGGCCTCGGTAACTACTTTCCATCAGGTGGACCGCGTGCTTCTCTGTCACCTAAGTGGCGTCGAACTAACCTCGTTTCTTATTAAAGTATATGTCGAAGAAACGCTTTGTCGGAGTACAGTAGTGTCGTAATTGTTTCGATTTAAAATATTGTCGAAATTGAGTCGTATTGAAGTTTCATGCTGTCGAAGAAAAATCTTGGAAAGAAGAAAAGAAGCATTTGTCGGAATTAATTTTGGGAGTCATAAAAACCACCCACACCAATGCAAATGTTTATATTTACCAATGCACACAAATATTTGCTTTCGAGACTCCTGCGTAGCAGTCGCGTTCTATACCGCCACGCCAGAGAAGCCGTCTTTAAACCTCAATATGGGTAAACGGCCCCATTAAGAAGTCCGCAAGGAATTAAAACACTAAATTACCATACCTATTTCATAGTACACTGTATCTACTGAATTCGTTTGCATTTGTCGTATGCGGTCGGCAACGGAACCATACCAATAACTTACACATCGACTTTTAATGTTTGCTCTGCCCACAACAGAAATAAAACCACAAAAATATATATTTTACCGTCATTACTCAAAACAATAATTTCCTAAAATCATTTGAAAGAGAACGCGATAATGTATCGTGGGTGGGAAATAAAAAACACGTGGACTGTAGGGCAGCCTGGTGAAATTATAAATCATAGCAACCTAAACATGTCCGGGTGACAAAAAGGGTGATTTCTGACAATTTATGACCCTACCGTTTAGGGACGGGCACATATACAGAGATTCTGATGTTATGTAGCCTGTTTTTGCTTGTATAAAGCTATGTTGACTTAAATAGTAAGATAACAGTTAGTTAGTGCAATAGAGATCAACTATTTCGGGTTAAATTCGCTCACAAAGACCGTGTGACGAGGAATGATGCGAAATCTAATATATGGAGTGTCCATTAGTGCTTGGTTGTGGTAACCAAACAAGCATAGTTAGACTCTACGAAGTGTCATGTTTCGTCTAACTGATTGAGACATTAGTCCAGTTTATACCTACCGATATTGGCTGAAGCTTTGTATTTATAATTGTAGATCTAGAAGTCATTGACGGCCAAAGTGTAATTTAATTAAATTATAGCGTTAATAAACTATGTGTTGTTTTTATCAGAAAATGAATAAATTCCTGCAAGTAGTAGCCTAATTTTAATTACATTAATAAAGTAGATCTAATTATCCAGTAGCTTTTAGGACTTGTAGTTATGTAGTATGCCACTACGCAACTACAATACTTCATACAATTTGATTTTTAAATTCTCAAGGAACTTTTGTAGCTCACAATACGTTTCACAGCTGCCTACTAATTATAGTACTACGTGGCATAATCTAGTTCTTTTATGAATAGGTAGGCAAACTAATCTAATTGTATGTTCTCGCACGATAATTTTCAACAATAGTTTTTATCAAAAAAAAAATCATCTGCTAGCTTTATAATAACGTACACCTTCTTGCTAATGAGTGTATGCAAATACACAGTATATAAAACGAACCGTGTAATGTAAAATCTTTTTGTTATGCGAACAATATCATATTATCTTAGCATATCCTTTTGTATTGTATTGAATACGTGTCGAAACCGTTGTGCCAGTTTATCAAATTCCTCTATCTATTTGTGTTAACATTGAATAGAAGAAGCAAAGCATAATGGGATTTCCCGTTCAGGTTTTTGAAAAAAGGACCTCTGGTACAAAAACGGTGAGCAGGGTCGCGTGTTTCTTGGAACGAAATCAGTGGCGCGTGAATAATGATTTTTCACTGAAAGATTCTAGTAATGTGCCAATAGAGCTGAAAAAACATTTTTAAAAAAGAAGATCTAATAACTGTGTGTCAGTTGGAAAATTAAGGAAATATGACGCAACCAGCTAAGAAAATACGGTAAAGTAATTTCGAGCAACGATGTGAAATGCAGTTAAGTTTCCCGTTAAACTAACCTTAGTTTAAACAATAATTAATTTTATTGTAATTTTTTTCTATTGTAAAATCTATATATAAATATAGACCATCATTCAAAAACCACGGTAGCCTAGTGGTATGAGTAATGGACTGTTGAGACGAGGTCTCGGGCTCAATCACAGGTTTTACCATGGCACACACCAATGACTTTTCGATGCTTTTCGAAGTTATGTGTGTATTTATAGCAGGTTCATAGGTGTCCAGTTAATGGCAGTAGGCTCGCCACCTATTACATTGGGACCTAAACATAAACTGGCGAAATGTGGGTTCTAGCACCTCTGCCTACCCTACCGGATATATAGGCGTGAGTTTATGTTATTTTATGTTAAACTTGATGACTCTACATCTGTTTAGACATGTATAAAATATATGTTAGAACAAATAAACTCAGAAAACATTACATTCCTTCTCTTAGCACAACAATACTTGTGCACACGTGTATGCGCAAGTCACAATACTGAGAAACCTAGTAGTCCAATCTCAGCTTCATTGAGCTGACGTCATCTCAATCAGATTACGTATATCCGGTTGCACTAAGTTCCAATTAATACCTAACGCAGTCTTGCCTCTGTGAAGCTCAATGTACGGATGATCTGTATTTATGACTTACAAACGAGGTTTAGAAATTGTTGATTTAATTAAGTTATGTGATTATAAGTTTTTTTTAACTTGTTAATGACTTACTTAATTACTATTTTGTCATTTTTCATGGGACATCATTATTCTGATATTCATTGTATTTATGTTACATTCTGACCCGATTAACTAATGTATTTGAATTTGGCATCTACATATTTTGTGTGAATAAGGTTTAATTGCAATATGTCGTATGACTTCGGCGGAAAATAGCTGGTTCTGTTATTGTTATAACATATTTTGTGTTACCTATGCTTCAAGAAATTTATGATTCGTGATAACAATTAACTTTCACATTTTTTAAGTGACTATTTGTGCTGGTCTAGTCTTGTACCCCGGTTGTCATACAGACACATAGGTGTTGTTACAGGTAATTAGCCCTATAAAGTCCACTAATAGAACTTCGATTTAGCCAATTGGTTCGCTTCACGGAAAATATCAAAGTTCAGCCGCGACGCACTTAAACTGGCAAAGCGGATCTCAGTCTCCATGGTAACGGCTTCGAAAGTGACGGAACTAACTAAGGGATGATGGATGATGACCACTCAGTCATTTTAGTATTTCAAACTAACAAAATTTCAACCTTCCAAACTGACATTTCTAATATAAAAATTTGGACAGGTCGGTAAGCAATATTTTAAATGTACATGTATATCGCAAAACGCTTGTCTGCCACGGCATACAGGTCGTTTGATAATATTTATGATCATACGATTAATGAAACACCCTGTAGCTGGTGAAATTGAGCAAAAGCTTAACAATGTTATTGCAGGGCGGATAGGTAACTGCTGTATATATAGGTACTGTGCCTCACAACCACCGAGAACACAATGCCCTTTGATTATTAGGTAACTGATGCCGGGGACACACCAAGTGAATTAAGGCGAACATAGAACGTTCATAGGCCACGGTGGCCGCTTTCCATCAGGTGGGCCGTGTGCTTGTCTGCCACCTACGTAGTATAAAAAAAAATTGAAATTAAATCTCATAAGCATGTATTATATTCGAGTCTAAGCCTGGGTTGCACGATCTTATTTTAACATTAACAGTGCATTTAAAGTGTCAAAAACATGTTGCTCTATTTCACAATTGTTAAAATGACGTCATAACTTGACGCTAACAGTAGCCGTCCACGCCCAAACATCAAACTCTATCAAAAAGATAACTTTAACTGAACTACTAAATACTCTGGTGCAACACATTTAGCCAAACCATTAGAATCAATGTTACTGTAACGTATAAATTTGACGGAAACCTTACTTTAACAGGTAGGTGGTGCAACTAAGTCTAAATGTAATAATTGTATTCTGATTACAACAATCAAATATTGGCATGCCACAGTCTGTATCTAAACATGTTTTTATACTGAAAGCCTTGATATTTATGAGCAAATAAATATTTCATATAGTGATAGTTTCAGCAGGATTCCGAACCGCACGTGTTTACTTCTTCCTACAGTCCCGGCTCCTTCAAGCGGGGCGTGAAAAAGCATTGGATGAGGCCGTCAAGCTGAACGCCACCATTGTAGCACTGAACGTGTTTGCAATGGTGACCCTCTTTCATGAGACTTTGCCTTCAGCTTAACATCAGGCGAGATGAAGTCAAATTGACGTGCCATAAATAAAAAGAAATGGAATTTCCATAATTCCTTCTTATTTGAGTAATAGATGCTTTTTGGTTTTGTTCACATATATATTGCATTCTGTTAAATTAGACTTAGGTTACAGAATAAATAATAGTCTTAAGTGCTCAAAGAGTTTGGTACAACTTTATTTACAAAGCATATAGATCAGTGTTGTCACAATGTACATAGCTCTTTGAGCGTCTCAAAAAATGATTTTCATCACTAGATAGTTTGATTTACAGGAGTATAACTTCAAAAGACTTAGCGCTTATATAAAATGACTGTAAATAATTTTCGGTTTAAATTTTCATGACTACAAACTGAGTAAATAGCAAACCGCTCTGTTGTAAATACCACACAAGTGGTGCTGTGGTCTGATGGTTTATGTATCGCAGTATGGGCGTATTACTAAGTACGAGTACTAGGTATATATATTTTTTAAACTATTATTAAAGTAAATAAGCATTGGGTGTTAACACAAGATGTTCAGGACTCAAACCCTACTAATTATGCGGCTCTGTCTTTCTACTTTCGACTTGGGGTTAAGTAGGTGATACTTGAACCCCTAACTTGAAATCAGACTTGAGATTCCAAAGTGCGAGCTTTCCATGTAACTAGTGTAAATGCTAGGATGATGATGTGCAAAATGAATCTTGGGGAATTCCGCAAGGCAAAATCAAACTTTCTGGTAACAAGTAATACTCGAGAAGGAGGCAGTGGAGCGGATCCGGAGGCGACTACGCGCCAGCATAGCAGCTTCGGAAGTCGTAGAATGTCCTCCATCCTTCATGAGCGCAGGCCTAAGGAGACAAGTGTCACCCCTCCCTATCCGCAGAAGATGTGGATACCGTAGTCGCAGCACACTCGAGAGTATCATCGTTAGTCCAGGGTCAGCCGGCTCATTAGGAATATCCCAGAGGTTATCTCACCCTCGGCAAATGATTTCCGCTCGACAAAAAGAGCGAAACCGGTTAAAACCCGAAAATAAGTATCGCGCAGAAGTACAAGTGCGTTATCAATATGAATTGCATTTCAAAGTACTCCCTCTCTTTTATATTTCATATCAAATTATTATTTTCTAACGAATGTACTTAGATCAAATTATACGTCATGTTAAATCCAACGTATTATACCGATTCACTTAACTGCAAGTAAAGGCACGCAGACACTGAGGCGGAGACAAGTACAGATCTGATGGGTCGCGTAGAGATCTGTAGATTACATGGATCACATGATTGCATTCACGTTTAGTCTCCAATTGCTCATGTGAATAGTTGATTTCCGCTCCTCTCCAAACTAGTCGGATCCGCTTAGGTGGAAACGTACCCTTTCACTGTTATATTCATCGGAATATAGTTGCGGTGCGCGTAATAAACGAGTAAGAAAGAGGGTAGACCGATACGGTTGGCCTCAATAAGAACTAACTCGCCGGTCGTCAGTACACCGTGATCATCCCGACGGGGGTCATCTCGAAGAGATGGCCCCGGGTCTGCCGGAGTGCGAGGGATATGTTGGCTACAACCTTACCTCCGGCAAATGAAGATCTAAAGACGGCGTGCGTTTTAGTCGGTTCGAGTCCGACATAACCTTCCCAACCGGCTCCGGTGGGGGGGTATCCGTGGGGATTTTTCGCACGATAAAAAAAAAAAAAGAAACAAAAGTACACCGTGATCATGACGCTTGCAACAGTGCCGAAATATCAGTTATTCAACAAAATAAACAAACATGGCAAATATCCCGATGAATTTAACAGTGAATGTGTAAATGACCATGTCAATCTAAAATGAAACGTAGGTACCCTAATTGCCAGGTTAGTTGTTTCATATTGAGAACTAGAGTACAGATTTGTTTTGTTGTATTATATTTACCTATGATATACAATATAATGAAATTTTTAAAGCAATTTCATTTCAATTTTATTTCACTTTCATTTCTTCCATGAAGTGTAAATTCCAACAAATTACATAAATAGATCTACGAGTATCTACGCAACCAAGGATAAATTCGACAATATGAACCTTATGGTAAAAAGGTAAAGTGAATTAGACTTTACTGACATTAAACTTCCTAAATATTGAAGCTTGTTTGATTTAAAATTGACGTTTCATCATCATAAATACTTTTTTATCTATAGTAAATTAATCTCTTTGTTATTGTGTTAATGGTTGCGTTTAGTAGTTGTATGTTAATTCGACTACCAGTTGTATATGTGAGTTTGCCGACATCGATACCCTTAGCTCTAAAAAATATCAAATTCGTAATGAAAAGCTATCGAGAGAACGGTGCATTGCGATTGGCGGTCTGCCTACTGTAAACCTGTGTGTGCGCCAATTAAACTCCGTTCTCTCGATCCCTTTACGTTACGAATTCGATAGCTTTATGTGTTATTTTTTTTTATCGTGCACAATCCCCACGTATACCACCTCCGCCAAAACTGATGGAGGTGATTATGTCGGACTCGAACCGACTAAAACGCACGCCGTCCATGGGTCCTTGATTGGCGGGGGTGAGATTATACAAGACATATCTCTCGCACCCCGGCAGACCCGGGGACATCTCTTTTTTGAGATGACCCTCTTCCCCTAATCTTTACGTGCTACTGAATCTTTCGTATTTCTACTAATATTTTCTGTTCTGTGGTAACAACCTTAATGTACACGTGAGAGGAGATCAGATAGCTACAAATAGACAATTTCGTGTTCGCAAAATGACTGTCATTATTTGGATATGAACCTAAATAGCTAACAATCGTCGCGGTGGTTTCATTACAGTTTGGCTTCGTAATTTTGGCCGCAATTTCAGGTGAAATTAAATGGACATAAAGTTGGGTAGTTTCATATAGTTTACATTAATTGAATAAATATATTATTTGAAATAACCGTCTGATACTCTCCAAGACGTTAATTGGTAGTGCTTGTGCGGCTAAGCACGTAATTAATTTCTTTGAGAGTTACACCGCGTAGCAAGGAACCGGTCAAAAAATTTTCCAAATTTATTTAGCTGCAACGCTTTTGGTTAGGAAGTTATTTTCGTTATATCGATTTTCTCACAAAGTGCTTAATTGGCGGCGATAGGCTCGTCCCCTGTTTCGTGGGACCAAAAAACATAGTTCGCCAACTATGATTTGTGGCACATATTGTCACTAGTAACACATACCTAGTGAGACCTTCTCATTACCATGGACACCCAAGATCGTGTGAAGTGAAGGAGGAAAAGCAGGAAGGCAGACTCTTAACGCCGAATTCACTAGGAAACATCTCCATGATAATGATGAATGTCACTATAAAAATGACGGTTTATGGGGCTTTAGTTTCAAATTTATGGTATCCAAACCCAAAGCAACTCAAATACGATCCCCTACCCATTCCAATACTACTAAATAGTTAAAGTTACGCCACTGTCAGATGGTAATTAAAATAGTTGGACCATAATATTTCACGCCATTATCAAATCTTATCGATATCTCCCCTAGCTTGAAAATATCTCTTTCGTGCTTTGCCTTCCTGTAATAGGGGTGATTTAAACATTACTATGTAGTTAAATCACAGAATAGTTATCTACGAATACTGTGGTTAAGTTTAGGGGAATTCAAATAAGGATGTTGGACTATACCAGAATTTTTTTACATAGGTATATAAAAAATAAACTTAAAAAATAGGAAAGAAAACCGCGGTGGCCTAGTGGTATGGGTAATGAACTGCTGAGACGAGGTGTCGGGTTCGATCTTAGGTTTTACCATGGGACACACCAATGACTTTTCGATGCTTTATGAAGGTAATTTGTGTATTTATCGCAGGTTTATAAGGGTCCGGTTAATGGCAATATTCTCGCCACGTATTACATTGGGACCTAAACATAAACTGGCGAAATGTGGGTGCTAGCCCCTCTGCCTACCACTTCGGGGATCTGGGCGTGAGTTTATGTTATATTACTAGCTATTTACAAACTATAAAATTAATATATAATACATGCTAGAAACACCATCATCATTTCAAACCCTACTCAATGTATTTCACTGTCAAACTATCAAGCCATATTGTTCCTATCAACACAATCTCTGCCCACCCCTCAAACGAATCAGAGCATGAAGATAAGGAAGGAAGCAGCAACAATTTATGTACACCCTGTGGCCCCCTCTACCCTTGATGCAAAAACTCAAGGACAGTTCAACAATGGGCTGAAATAATTGCCTTATGTTATCTGTCGGTGACATCACGATGTAGTTAGGATAGTGTACAAGTTGGGTAAGCAGGGATGAAGGTACCTGTCTATAGGAAGTTGTAGTTAAAATAATTATAGATCTCTAAAATACTAAATTGAAAATTAAAAATATTAGATTATTTTAGCAAATGGAACACCAGTTCGAAATGAAAGTAAGAAAGTAGGCGTGGGCATCATTTGGAACAATTCTTCTGAACACAAACCATTGTACAGACGGTAAAACACATAATTATAGTGAGTAAATAAATTCATCTTGTTAAAAATTGCATGTACGGTCACTTGCAATAATATGTATACACTTTGGAACCTTGTCACAATAATAAATGACAAGTCAACATTATGAAATGGAACGGTAAAAATTGACAAGATTAATGTGGAAAAAGTTCTAAAACGTATACATATTATTGCAGGTGACTGTATAATAATATAGAAAGGAATGAGAATAAATAACATTTGTCTCCCACTTTCTGTAGAGTAAGACGGAATTAGTCCGCACATACCACGGATATCAATCGGATATCTGTGGCTCATACACATACAGCGTGCATATTTAATCGTAAAACATTATTTACATGAATCGCTTCAAATACAACAATGGCTCAGTGAACAATCTGTATTCCAGCTATTTAATCAGTGTGTTGAAACTGTGTGTCTAAACCACGGAATAGTAAAAATTCCGTAGTCTAAACGGCCATCACATGAACACGGTGGGGCTTCACTGATGGCGGGATTACAGTTAGATACTACAATAAAATAAATGAAAGAAAATATTTTAAAGCTTATGCGGTATTATATTGTATGCTATATACGTTATACTGAGGTATAGATCGTATCTTGTTTCTCAAATGAGTACTTTCAAACAGTTATTGGTGACTTTGGACATTTTAATAAAGATTGATTTGACATTTGATTTGACAGTTTTATCAAGAATACCAATAACATCGCCGAATTTCGCCACAAAACCAACAAACATGTAGATTGCACCATAATTATGCATCTATTTAAAAAAAATTAGAAGTAAATATCTACTTTAAACGGGCTAGGATCCATTCTAAATTAATAATTAAGAACAATGTAACGATTTTTACTTGATAGCGACAAACATTTTCAACTGAAAGGTGAGATAAAGATGTGCAATTATTCCATTACATACTTTTCAGTTAAAAATGTCGGTCTCCCACGGAATCAAAGAATCAATTATGTTTATTCAGTTAAGGTACATAAAGAGCACTTATGAATGTCAAAGTTTTATAATAATCATGTCAAAAATATTATAATTTATAATAAATAGAAAACTTAGTAAATAAATCATTTGAAAATCATTCTTTCGCTGGTTCGGTAGTTAAAACTAATGAGAAGAGACCAGTAAGAAACTCAGGTAGATTATCGTTATCCTTTATTTTCTTTTTAGAAGGTGCAAGAACAAGAGATTAGTATGACCATGCATTTTTATCATCAAGATATTCATCTACTTTATAATAACTTTTTTTCATTAAACATCTCTTGTCAGACATATTGTAATTGATAAGATCTTTAACATATTGTACTATAACATATTGCTCGCTCGTATATAAGATTATAATGACACCCCACCTAAATCTCTGTCAAAGTAACCAACTCAAAGCAATACGATGCAACCAAATTTCATAATCACAAGATAGCAACTGCACAATGAAATTCTGCTCACAATAGAAATTTAAACTATCAAAACACATTACATCTTTGTATTATTACAATTATGTTTTTGTAATTAGATCTAGCAAAAGGAATTTACATAATATGTATTTCTGACTCTTTGAATTTATCTTTGATTCATTTCGAGTTTTCGATGTGGTTTCCAAGACAGTTTCGCTTTCCCTGAGTCTTTCCGATTATTTGTGAATACTTGGGGTACAATATGTAGGTGTTTGTTTGTTAATTAATCATAAATAAGGACTTACCTATGGTATTCGGTACTTTATTAAGAAAAACGTTCGAAAATCCTATAACTTTTTATTTTTATTTACCAGACGAAATTTGAATAACAGAATGCTATACATGGTTCCCGAAAACCCGTGTGTTATTCATATCTACAATCATTAATTTCCATTAATACAATATATAAACATGGTATATTGTCATCTTGTTTTATTAGTACTCATATATTTTGTCCTTGTTATAGACACATATAAAATATAGATATATCATGACTTTTCTAATTTACAGTGAGAGATTGTATTTTGAACTTACCTACATTGTATTCTTCAAGTGGCAATCACGGCTACATCCAAAGTTTGCACTTGCCCGGAATCCACTTTTCTAACACTAAAATTATTTTCATTGGCTTGACTTATAAGTAGGGTGGCGGAGAAAGGACATCACCACTCCATCTCAAACAAAGAGGCGACACACAACAACACAACTGTACCTCGATTCTACTAATTGTCAACCATTGGCATGGTACTAAAATTGCAAAAGTGCCATATACATATGAACTTTACCCTTACACAGTTAAAGTTCAAAATTAAATGGCATTGTGTAGAGTGATTGAAATGATATATAATAAACTCTTTTTTATTTAATTTTTAACTTCTAGCTTATGTTAATAGAGACGAAAATTCCATAACAGTTTTTACAATCTCAGTCGTGTGCTATGGTTAACAATCAGGGTCCTGTTCGAATGATACTATCAGTAATTTCACTCATTGAAATAAAACTTAACAATAGTTAATTAATAATCACTATTGAACTGATTTATTCGTTTTTTTATTATTTACACTTACACCGATTTTTGGCTACATTTCTGCAGCCTACCGACGAGGTGACTAAAGAATTATCACAAAATTGTCACATAGTTTGAAGTATAAGTTTTCTCAAAGTACCCGCACTTATGATGAATTGTTGGTTTTACTATTGCAGACTGAGCTAACTGTGACGTTATGTCTTGTTGTATTTTACTTTTCTTTTTCTTAGGTTTTTTATTCATTTTCTCTTCATACACTCAGACTAATAAGTAGTATACTGTTCTAAATTCCATATAATATATTGGTAATCTGGTAAAAAATTGATATCACGAGAAACCTTACCTTGACTGTGATAAGGTTTTTCGTGATAACAAATTTTTTATAGCATCGTTAACCATTTCAATGGAATGCAGCAACTAAATAACATACAAGTCATTGTTTATTTTTTTTCTATGACACGTCTATTTGACTTCACCTCACCTGATGGTAAGCTGAAGACAAAGGCTCAGAAAACAGGATCACCATTACAAATAAATGCAGTGCTACAATGGTGGCGCTCAGCTTGATGGCCTCATCAGATGCTTTTTCACGCCTGCTTAAAGGACCCGGGACTGTAGGAAGAAGCAAACACGTTATCACAATATTCGCGATAGCTTTTTGAAGTTATGTACACACATATTATTTTATATATATATTTATATAAAATAACTTCAGTGATTATATTTTTAAATGCCCGGTATATTTTTAAGTGGTTCATAAGTGCCCGGTTATTGGCAATAGGTTCGCCACCTATTACATTGGAACCTAAACATAAACTGGCGAAATGTGGGGGCTAGCACCTCTGCCTCGGGGATACAGGCGTGAGTTTATGTTATGTTATGTTATTTTTCCATTTGTCGCCTCTTACGGCAAGCTTTGGATGAGATGGAAAATACAAGATGGGAATATAGGCGTGAGTTTATGTTATGTTATGTTATGACAGCTACGTCACGTTAGTTCCACCAAATACCTGTATGTCGTCGAGAAATTTATAATAACAAGCGTACGAAATATGAGCCGGTGCATTCTATAACGTTAAAATACAAATACACAATAAAGCTGTATTCTACAGAGCACCTTAAACCGCTGCACGACGGCGCAGTGCGGTGTACCGCAAAATGTCAGCGAAATTAACATCTCGCTTGAGGAACACACAGCGCTGCATCAAGCGCTCAAATTGCGACCATAGTTCACGTACAACATTAGGTATACCGCTTATTTTGCTAAATTTAGAATATTAAAGCAAAATACGATTTTAGGTTATTTGTAAGAACCTATTGGGGGTAACTTATTTTATCTAGGAGGTCAATTTGACTTGACCTGAAAGTAAAGTCTCAGAAGAGAGGGTCAGCATTACTTACAATAACGTACAGCGTATCAATGGTGGCACTCAGTTTGACGACCTCATCAGATGCTTTTTCACCCCCCGCTTTAAGGACCCAGGACTCCCTACAGGCCTTTACATGAGCTGGTAGGTAATCCGGGGATAAGGAGTTCCCTTCTCTCACTCTATATATTTTCTTGTAATGGATTTCGGCTATGTTATGCCTACTTCAATATTTTGTTTTGAAGGTCAGTCATTTACACAATAAAAAAGAGGGGATGTCCCCGAACTTTCAGCGGTCAACGATTAACGAGACGCTCAAATAATTTACGTCTGCAAAGGAAACTTTCGCCCAACAAGATTGTCGTAAATTAAAAAAAAGAAAATTATTAAAAAAAAATCACGACTGCGTTTATCTTGAAAATTACAGTGAGAACTTTAAAAACGTTATCTTTGAAATAAATAAAATTTATGTTATTACGCGAGTTTCTCGCCACTTTTCTGACCTTCTGTTAGGGTTACTTTGACAAATTGATTATGATCTAAGTGAAAAATAATAAAATCCTGGGACACGTTCATCTTGCAAACTGTCGCGAGAACTGAAAAATCGTCGGTAGCCTCACGATCAAAAGGTCCCAGGTTCGAATCCTGGCTATTACACTACCGACGTGAATCCACTCCTAACACAAGTCAAAGAGCTTAACTGGAGAGGTTAGAGGGAATGTTAGTAATTTCAATTCTGATAGCTAGAACTTGCTAGTGCACCATGTTATGTGTAGGAAAATAGCTTAATATCCAAGCTATGTCAACCACACCTAAAATTCTTTATGTGTTTTCATTTTTATACCACTTACGTGGCAGACAAGCACGCGGCCTACATGCAAAGTGGTCACTGTGGCCTATGAATGTCCACAACGCCAGGGACGTCACACTCCTTCTGCCATTCCTGTAGAAGCCTTCTAATATCCTTCTTGAAGAACCCCATATCATAATAGTTTTTTATTGTGCTTTGTATACATCAGGGATCAGCTGTTGAACGGTCGAAGTTCAACAGTAGGTTTAACTAAAATGCTTCGTTGCGTTATAGTCGGTTCAAGTCCGACATAACCACTCTCACCGACTCCGATGGAGATTTTTTGCACAAAGAGGTATTACAATCTCCGATACAAAATACAAATACGTCAATTCTGTCGAACAAGGCAGTTCGCATAGTGAAGTTTTCAATATCAAACAGCTTCGTATAAGATTTGTTGTCACTACGGATTGCGGGCGAATACCGAACTCTGAACAACACGTGGCTGCACACACATTATTATTAGTCTGCGAAAACAGCGAGTCAAAGAATAATTCGCCTGTAGACGAGACACAGGAAAATTAATGATAACTACCTTACTATTATTTATGCTAAAGTAAAACTGTACTCATATATTCCATAGGTATAAATATGAATATTTACATTAGTTTGCATGTTTCTATGCTTACCATGGGTCTGGGTGGCGTTGTGTAGATTGTCCTAGAGTATTTATTATTTACAAATCAAATCAAATCAATTTTTTGTGAAAATGGGTTACAATGTGATGTAGTACGTAATAAGGATAATTATAAAGTGTCTTCATTCTCCACCTCAAGGCCATATAATGATTAATATACTTAAATAACCAAAGAAAATGTCAGAACTACATTAAACAAATTGGGTGCATCTCAACGTGAGTGGATGTCAAAAAATGTATAGTTGTAATTATCATTAAAGTTATTGAAGTTATAAGCCAATACCAGTATACAATGCAATAAATTAAAGGTTCTTTTCTTCGTCTTCTAGAAATTCAGTCACACTATAATATGTTTTGTCCAACAGAAATAATTTCGTCTCATGTTAATTTATTTAAAACTCTTATATCTAAGATAGCCTTTGGTAGGTTTTTGTTAATCATAGGCGCCATACAGAAAAAGTTATTATCTAGTGCTGATCGTTATGCACAAAGCAAAATCTCCCACAGTCGACTTTTACGACAGCCAGGTATTGAATTGGGACTGGTACATTCTATGTTTTGTTTTTGCTCCCAGACCAGTGTAGAAGGCATATGATAAAAATAATGATTCCATTATTTATCACTGACTCACATACATACACTGACTAACATAAACAGCAAAATGTGGGTGCTAGCTCCTCTGCCTACCCCTTCGGTGATATAGGCGTGAGCTTATATTGTTGTTGCATTATTTATCATTCTTTAAAAAGGCCATTACTTTAGAGCAATATTCATTATGTATTTATTATTCCTCTGCACATAGATTTTCATACATTTATCCCCTCTACATCTTACTCTATGAAATCGGTTATGAATTTTTCATGGTGCGGCCAAGAGCCCATGTGTTCGCGGTGGTAATGTTCACCCCGTTGTTTTTGGACGGCGTGTTATGTGCGCTCTGCTTCCATGTATTGACACTGTGTTGGATACTAAAAGAAAAATAACGTCTACGAGTACAGAATGTAGGGATGGCAAAGCGTATATTATGGTGTGGGTAATTGTATATAACAGTAAGTACATCACTTTTGTATACATGGTGTTAAGGGAACGCTCCCGAAAACTTTAACAGGGGATACTACTGACCTTTTTAATAATATTGTGCTATTTTATTATCGCGATACCATTTTTTGTTGGGTTTGAAAATCATGTTTCAAATCCTTTTATTATCATAATTCACGCAATAATACTATTGAAAAGGCTTATAAATCACCGTAGTTGCGAAAATTTATTTGGTCAACATTGTATATATATCTTGTGTTAATACCATTATCTTTATAATGGAAAAGTATTAACTTCACAAAAAAAGTGTGCAACGAAACTAAGGAAAAGTCGAAACTTGGTTTCGTACGTGGCCGAAGGGAAGTTTTCACTTCAAAGAGATTTCACATGTGAACTATCATAACTTTATTTGTCAAATACTTACTGGCCACATAGAATTAAATTACGATATCTTTTTATCATCATGCAACATCGAAAATACGCCAGAATGAGTCTACAACGCGACGAAAAAGAAAAAAAAAGATAGTTTTCACTTCGAAAAAACAAAAGTTAAAACTAGTGACATAAACGCAACTGCCCTTATACCGCTAGACTCTCCAAATATTATAAGCATCTGATTGCCTCATTCAGTTCTGTAGAAACTTACTTTTACATGGTTGCACCTTGTTTACTGAGTCAATTCAAATAAATAAATAGAGCAAAAGATAGTTTTTTTTTTCTATAATATCACGGGTAGGCAGAGCTGCTAGCTTTATTATTTCGCCAGTTTATATTTAGGTCCCAATGTAATAGGTGGCAAGCCTATTGCTATCAACCGGGCACTTTTAAACCTGCGATAAATACACACATAACTTCGAAAAGCATCGCAGTCATTGGTGTGTGAACCTGGGATCGAACCCGAGACCTTTTCTCTGCAGTCCACCACCCCCTTTTTTATTTTTAAAGATATAAATGAATGTAAATTTTGTAAGAAGTGGCCTATCTGATGATGATAAGAGGTTGGTTTATGAGCGATTGCGCTGTACGGTTAAATTTGAAATAAGATTACCTTTAAGAAGTGGCGGTAGGGTCACTGTCTTAACAGACCAGTGCTGTAGCACTTTACCACAGAAGATCTAAATCAAATCAAATTACTAATACAGACAATTACGTAACGAACCTATAGACAATTCAATTAACACTGGGATACTATGTAAATTAGCTTCTACGGAACCCAGACGCGTTTCCGTTAAGATACAATAAAGGCCTTATCTGTTCTGTACACCCTCGTAGCCCTGAACAATAGGGATTAAAGTACCTACACGCGGTTATAGTTGTACCCTTGGATTGAATGAAACTGGATAGGAAATCTTGGGAGATCCGTTTTAGATTCGTAGTAGATTAAGCTGTTTAAATTAAATGTTAAGTAAGTGGGGCGTGAAAATGCATCTGATGTAGCCGTCAAGCTGAGCGCCACCATTGTAGCACTGAACGTGTTTGCAATGGTGATCCTCTTTCATGAGACTTTGCCTTTAGCTTAACATCAGGCAAGGTGAAGTGAAATTGACGTGCACTAAATAAAAAAATAAAAATTACTATGTTTGTGGATGGTGCTTTTGTGAGATAAAAACTTTTACTATCCAGAAATAGTAGTACAGAAAAGAAAAGAATGTCTATCATTCCAATCAGAAGAATCATAATAAAAAATACGGATAGGAGCGGGTATCCTAATTAACCTTAGTAACTCATCTCAAAAATATACTCTACACAATTTTTTTTCCCCAAACGTGGTCCGGTAGCTCAGTAGTCAGATCTCCATGTAAGAGACTAGTTACGGGTTCAAATCCCATCTAATCTGAATCCCATCCGGGTTCAAATCACACATAGTTGTTCCCATATGAAATTGATTAAAATTGATTACCTATCCAACCACAACGATTTCTTGTTGAAAACGGCACGGGGCCCTCTGTAGCGATAAGTGTTGATGCTTCAGGGTGACGAGAATACGAACATGGCTTTATGTTGGTGTTGTCACCCAGTTTATGGGCGAGACGGTCTGCCGGAAAATTGTTGCTATTTCACCCCCCGTGGATGCGCGCCCTTAGATTTATAGATAATTTATGGGATTTCTGTGAACAAGATGTTAGGGGTATCATTATAGGTACATACGTTCCTTATCAATTTAGGGCAGGTAGACACAAGAGAACTCTCAAGAAAACAGCATAGTATAATAAGATCAAATGTGTGAGTGACTTTATAAAAATCTAGGCGTGAGAAAGTGACAGAGTATACGAACCGTGAAACGTTTTTTTTTTCAAACCAAGATGGCAACTTTGACAGAAATATTGAAATATAAACTCAAGTCTTATTATCTAACAGAATTGTAGTTACAATTGCAGTTCTGTTGGAGGATACAGCTTTGATTTCTGAAAACTGTGTAGGTGTTTTGTTTACGATGATGTAAAAATATATTTTGTACTGAAGTGAAAATCGCGTCTGTCGCACACCAACTCCAGTAGCTTTAGCGGTACATACATTAAGTTATGTCAATTTTTTTACTCTGTATTCTAATAATTTAATAAATAAAAACAAAAAAAAATATTTCATAGACGTCAACGATCTAAACTAAAAATCACAAGTCACTATCACTTACATTTTAAGGTATATTATGCTAGCTGTTATCTAATTAATCAATACTAATAAGTTTATGGCACTCTCGAACAACAAGATTAATATAATCGCCTCCCCGACTATATGTTTAACCACAGAGGTGCACACCTAATTGAACATAAACTCTCGCACATAACTAAATACATACACACTTAATTGTACCAGTGGCGAATTACCTTAAAGGCAGGCACGTATCTAGGGGTGCGAGAACGGAATAATAAAAGAAGAAACAGGCGCCTTCTTCACCACAACGATGGTGAGGAGCGACTGGCGATTCTTAGCGGTCTTGACCCCAGTACCCGATATTTTTTTTATTGTGCGCAAAATCCCCACGCGTACCAGCTCCGCCGAAGTCGGTGGAGATGATTATGTCGGACTAAAACGCACGCCGTCTATGGGTTTAGATTACCGGAGGTGAGATTATTCAAGACATATCTCTCGCACCCCCCGAATGACGCCCGTCAGGCGTTGCAACTAGAGCCCAGTCATTTGGGGCCGTCTGTTGCACACCATTATATTTGGTACCATCCAAACATATCCAGTTTTTTCCTCCTGGCCAAACCGATTTGCCAAACTGGTTTCCGATTTTCGTTCTACTCGGGGAGGCAGTAGGAGCCACGTACCGGTAGCGCTATTATTAATGGAACAAAATAATAGGACCATCAGAACGTCCATTTTGTTTTCAAATGCATCATCATTATGTATAATAAATTGGCCTTTTGATATCATATTAATTTTGATACTGTGAACCAAATGGACCTGATTTCTGGTTAACTTTAATTTATGACACTCGTTAGGTGCCATAATATAAAGGTATGATTCGGTAGCCAACCGCAAACCACAGCAGCAGGTATAGCATACCCTGATATGGATATGAATGTAATAATATTGGTTATTGTTTCAATTTATTGTGATTCTATGGTACCGTTTATTTCTGTCAAAGCTTAAGGAATGCAGGACACGGTAACGCACCACACATTTATTGTTCCTAGAAATAAAATAATGTCAGTCCCGCATTCCGCTCATTTGTCAATAACTACACAGTTTCATTATTTTAATTAAATCTTCGATGTGAGTAAACGACTCTATTAAGAATCCACAAGGAATTAAAAAAAATATTATTGCATTCTAGCCCATTTCACAGAATTACTCTATCGGCTGCAGTTGTCATATGCGATCGGCTTCGAAATCATACCTTAACATAGAGGCAATAAAGTCAGCCGAATAATGTTTTGTGAAATTGTAGATTTTTCTTTCAAAAAAAATATAGTCAAAATTTTATTACGTTAAATTAGTTTGTAATCGAACGAGATTATGGCCAATCTCTAAGAATTCATACCATCCATACCTCTGTGGGGCACCGGTAGTGAACGCGACTGTTACGCAGGAGGCGCGGGTTTGATCAAATATATGTATCCATGAATATGGCTATTTGCACTGGTGTGGTCGTGCCTCGGAGAACACGTTATGCCGTCGCTCTCTATTGCCATACGAACATCTATAGCAGTCGTTGGAGCCCTCAAAAGTCCGACAAGCCTAACTACAGAATTTCGATATCGCCAATTTGGTTGAAGAGGCCCAATGGTAATCGCCTCACAGAAAATATGAAAGTTCAGCAACATCTTAGTTAAAATAGAAAGCTGACCTGATCCCGAAACACCATCGCTTATAGCCCGTCTCTGTGGACTTGCTCGTCGTTCTTTTTTGACGAGTAGCAAAAATCTATCCAAACTTCCGCATTTATAATATCAATAAAAAATGTGATACTGATAAGATTCGCTTCACGCCACAAACAAACCGGTTCCACTTGAAATAACTCCACAATTTTTGTGAACACGCATCAGATATGTATTATTAAGATGGCGAATCTCTTCATACGTCATATTCTGTAAGGAAACAATGTACATATGAAATGCCTTTTAAATTATTTCTCGAGATGCTCCTTTGTGGAGTGGTATTTCGCTGTGTCTTTTGTTGTCAGATGAGCTCGCTCTTATAATGTTCTGGTGTGATTGAGATGTGTGGGGATTTAGATTGGATAAAGTATAAGCATGGAATATCAGCTGAAGAATAGCCCTTACACCTCATTAAGTAGTGTCATCAAATTGTCTGTAATAATTGTATTTTTTTGTCTTCGACACGTCAATTTGACTTCAACTCGCTTGATGTAAGTTGAAGGCAAAGTTTCAGGAAAGAGGGTTACCATTACAAACACGTACAGTGTAACCCTCTTTCCTGAAACTTTGCCTTCAGCTTACCATCAGGCGAAGTGAAGTCAAATTGCCGTGTCCTAGATAAAAATAACAACTCGTTGGTTTACCATCTGATTTGAACGTAACATATTCGTATCAAACTAAGTTAACGGTGTACTTAACATACTATATTACAGGTAAACACTTCGTGTGGAGCAACTCATTTGCAACTTAACTTGAACTTAATTCACTGCAGATGTTAATTTATAGTTTCAACAATGTAGCTTGAGACACACTTCTGTTTGCAGGAGGAGAACTCTCGTTTTAAGTTAGATAAGTATTATATATGTACATCGTATATATCTATATTTAAGATTAGACTTCAAGTCGTGAGAGAAACGCGCCAAAGCGAGCGTATATTTATAGCTCTTCCAACCATGTAGCACTCCGAGTTATCCTCAAAAGACGCACAAAAAACGCACACTATGCATACAGAGTTCATTTTGAACACATTTAAGGATCAAGATATATGCCGGTAACTATATCTATGTACTTAGTTGACAGATTTAATGACAACCCCTGCAGAGGCCCATACATAATTTATATCATCGCAACGCTCGCCATAGACATGGAGTTCATCCTCACACATGACGACCAGAAACAGTGCGCACTGTGCGGTATGAAAGAGCTTCATCCTGCGCATGCTCAAGCTGAGGAATGAACTCCCTGCCGTAGTTTTACCAAGGGACTACAATATGGGATTCTTCATTAGAAGGTTTCTACCGGTAGGCAGCACGAGTGTAACGCACATGTGTTGCAAATGACCATAAGCCACGGTGACTGCTTTCCATTAGGTAGGCCGTGTGCTTGTCTGCTACCTAAGTGGTATACCAAAACATTTATTGTGATATATTTTTGTAAATTTTCCTTTACCAGGCCTGTCAAAATGTAACTACTATCAAAACATCACAATTTGAAATTATGTGTATACCTATAATCTATTCGTACCTCTACTGTCTCTTATTAGTAGAAAAAAAATAGACTAAATTCAAGTTATTTAAATCCTCCGCCTAACTAAAGAATAAAATATCGCACAAACGAGAATACTATTATCGCCGACGTTTTACAATAAAACGAATCTTTCTTTAAGCAACCTCCCTAATCTTGTCACCACCTTATATTTCTCTCTCCTTAATGACCAAGAAAAAATAAATCGCCAAACAAATTAGCCGACCTGATAAATAAGAGGCACGTATACAATAAAACACAACAAGTGGACAGGTTTATGCCCGACTCAAAGAAATAGCTTAGACATTGCATAACGAAATTAAAAGTTGCCCGTTATTGTGCATAAATCAGCGCTCGAATCAGTTATTTTTTTATGCCCTAGGGATGGGCGAAGCAAATGGTTGGAGAGTCGATAAGTTTTTATACTTCTCACCTTTAAGAGAGGCGTGAAATAGCATCTGTTGATGCGGTCAAGCTTAGCGCCACCATTGTAGCACGGTACGTGTTTGCAATGGTGACCCTCTTTCATTAGACTTTGCCTTCAGCTTAACATCAGGCGAGGTGAAGTCAGATTAACGTGCCATAAATAAAAAAGATCTGTCTGTCCAGCGTGGCAACAGTAGGCTAAAGTCTACAAAGACTTGAGGAGGCCTATATCCAGCAGATACTTTTTCACGCCCCGCTTAAAGGACATTTTTTTTCCATGCGAAAAATCCCCACGGATACCTCCCTTCTCCGCCGAGGGCGGTTGGAGAGGTTATGTCGGACTCGAACCGACCAAAACGCACGCCATCTTTGGGTCTTTAGTTGCCGGAGGTGAGATAGTAGTCAACCTATCCCTCGCACCCCGGCAGACCCGGGGCCGTCTCTATCAAGATGACCCCCGTCGGGTGTAGGGACCACGGTGTCCCCGTCCAGTCCCCGGGTATGGGGAGGCGCGCTTGGCGCCGCCGCCGCGCCGCAGGCCACGCTTAAATGACCTGGGGACTGTAGGAAGATGAAAATATCTAAGCTAGTGAGGAGTGGTACATTTTCCTGTTCCTCGCCTCTTACGATACCCTTCAAATAAGATGAGGTAGTAATATTCTTTCTCCATTACCATACAGACTTCCAAAATACATTTATATAACTAACTAGGTGCAGGTAACGGTAATAAAGTAATCTTAGAAACAAATAACAGTAATCCCTAATCGGGGACATCCCCTCACTATTTAATTTCCTGTAATCACGTACTTCTCAAAAATTCACCCATAAGTATAAAAATGTAAATTTTAATGTCCCTCTTCGTAATAAACCCAAGCCTTAATTCTTTATTATAAAATATTTCGTGTAATATAAACAGCTGGAGGTCGTATCGTGACATTATTTAGGTGTTTTGGAGTAACATTAATTTTAGATGTAAAACAACCATAATTTACATTAATAAATTAAAATTATTAATGTAAATTAATTTTATTTTTTAATTACATTTTACTTTCATATTATTAACATTAGTCGCTAGTTATACTAACATAATACTTAGAGAACACGCATATGCACCACGAATATCTTTTCTAACTAAACCGCAGTCCACCAATTTTTTTTTATATAATATAAAACACGTCAATTTGACTTCACCTCACCTGATATTAAGCTGAAGGCAAAGTCTCAGGTAATGCCTTTTTACGCCCGCGGACTATAGAAAGAAGGAAACATGTGAGCTGGTAAGAGATTTCAAGAGTTATGGTGCTTAACTTTTTTTAGTTCTAAACTCACACTTTAATAATCAGTATTCCGTCAGCACTATTATACCAATCCAACCGGAGCCGGTGAGAGAGCTTATGTCGGACTCGAACCGACTAAAATGCTCTTTAGTTGCCGGAGGAGAGATAGTAGCGAACATATCCTGTCTGTCTGATGTCTAACCCGATATTTGAATCCACGCCCCCACACGTCGCCGAACGTCATCAACACAAACAATTAAAACATTTTAACAGAAACTCCAGTTAAGCATCACCTCGCGAAAGTTAAATAGGATTCATCAAACTTGGAGATCATTACCAAAATTATGTGGAGAAATAATCAAAGAGTGAAATATTGTCCCATATAGCTTTGTTCATAAAGCAAAAGTTTAATCCAGGGATTGTTACAAAAAGGTATCCATAATGCATCCTCAGAACGAAACTGTCACAATCTGGAAATACAACTTTTTGGGAAAACAAAACAAAACAAGTTTTAAAATTTTGATATTGCATTAGTCTTTCGTCTGCAGTACCTGTGTTAGTGCGGCAATTTATTACTATGTAATTCAGCTACTATTATAATAAAAAGAATATTAAAAATAAAAGGGAATAATATATAACGGAGATAGGACACGACGGTATCTCACGTCCGAAATAAGCTGTCCGACTGGGGAAGTACCTCCGCCCTACAGAAGACCGTGGTCATAATAACCATCGTGTTGTGTTCCCGCCGGTAAGTAGGGTAGCCAGAGCTCACTGTACCCCTCTTTCCCCTCCCCTTCCTAGCCTCCCCACCCCTTCCCAGCTCTCCCCCTTTCCCTTCAGGGTGGGCAGCGCGTGTGTGACACCCTTAGTGTTGCACACGTTCATAGGCCACGGTGGCCGCTTTCCATCAGGTGGGCCGTGTGCTTGTCTGCCACATACGTAGGATAAAAAAAAAAATATTATAGTAAACGCACTGGTAGTGCATCTCGCAGACTACTTCCAACCGAATTGTAGGTCGATAATTGAGGCACATGCCAAGCAGTGAACGTCCTATGGCTGAAATGATGATGATAATGAATATAGAAAAGGGTATTTTATTTTGGTAGTGATTTTTGGACAGAATAAAATGTTTTAAATATGACGGTTTAAGAGTTGAGTGTATTTCGGCCCGAAATACTTATTTTTAAATGTAACAGTTTAACGGTTACGTCATTTTCATTGTTATAATTAAAACTATATTTTAAACGTTTCCATGTTCGGGTCCAGTCCAGCCTTATAAAATAGTAAGTACTTCGAAATAAAAACAGCTACTAGTTCTCGGTCGAAACTCGGCTGACTGTGCAACGTCTTTCACTTAGCGATGTGAACTCAACCCTGAGTGCATCGTTTCTTCTCCGATGCAGCCCCGCCTTAGACATTACCTCGTAAGAAAGAGACCGATATATCACTTTCGAACTGTCCCAACTCGTATTAACTTTTGTTAAGTAGAGAATATCGTTGAGAGTAATTCTCTGTTGTTAACTCAATTCTCGACTTTTTTGAATTGTGGCAGTTTCGTCCTGAAGGTGTGATAAATCAAGCTAGACCGCCCGACGGCGTTTCCTAACTTTTTGCCTAATTAAAAAGTCAATTAAGGCCATGAATTTTAGTATAACTTTGCTGCTAAATCTACTGGAGCACTTTGCTATAAATCAAAACATTGCTCAAATGAAATTCCGTTAGCATAAATGTTAAATAGTAACTGCACACTTCGCTTTGAGAATTTTTCGTTTGAAAGTTTTTTTACGAAAGGAGATTAATTAAATACACGCGTTTTAATTTTTACGGGAATACGCTAAACAAAGAGGACAAAACAGTTCATTGTAAAAGATTCTACGTTTTAGGGAAAAGTAGTGAAAGGTTTATATTGGGGGAGGGAGGAGGGCCCACCGCTCACCCGCGGTTCAACACTCCGACAATATATATTGGAATGTCAAACCACCCTCTTCAAAGTAAGAAAACAAAAAATCTTACCAGAGAGTGATGTTTTACCATTGCAGTATTCCGCTAATGCGCAGGACGTAAACTTCGACACGTGTTTCGCCTCTACACGAGGCATCTTCAGGAGCAATCAAGCGAAGCTCCTGTTGGAGTGTTGAACCGCGGGTGAGCGGTGGGCCCTCCTCCCTCCCCCAATATATACCTTTTGTAATGGATTTCCGCCATGTAACGCCTACATCTATATCGTATGGAAAAGTAGTGGCCTAAGAGTGTTGACCTTGCTAAAGTTTTTGAGGCCCCAGTCAACATAAAGGAGGTAGGACGCTAAGGTATGATGCAGTCTGACAGGGGACGTACCTTTTCCTAACAGAATACCGCAGTTACTAATAACGGTGTTTTCGGTGGTAAATAACCAAAGAGTCTTGACCACATGATTTTCGGTCCAAAGTATTAGGGGGCGAGTCTAATCCCGCCAATCGGGCACGTGGTAGGAAAAAATGGGTATTCCGAAAGTGAATTTCTGGCCGAAAATGTTGCAACTGAATAAATTTGAAAAAAAAAGAAAATTAATTACGTGCTAAGATGCACAAGCACAACCAATTAACGTCTTGGTGAGTATCAGACGGAAACGGTTTTTCTAGCCAGTTAACAATATACCTACTATACGAACTAATAATACAGTCATGCCACTTGCCCAATGGGGTAGCAGAGACTACAACATGTTAGCACTTGCTATAACCCGGGCATACATCTTTCGCTTCTTTTACTATCAAAATAGTTTTCAAAATTACTCTTCTAGGTCTAGGTCGAACCTTATCGGAAGTAACGTTTCTATATGAATGATTATTGAATTCAAAACAAGATTAGCAGATTCACACTATTAATTAATGATATTCATTCAGCAAGTATTGTGCTAATTGTCGTATCGGTTTACGGACAGATTGCCAAGAACTTCGACCAACATCTCAAGAGGCTCGCGTTGTGTTAAGGGCTTGATGCAGAAGGCAGTACTATTCGACACGGCACGTATTGTGAAGAGGTTCCTCTCTCTGGAGCCCTAAGCGCCGGTAGCTTGGTCCCTGTATCAGATGCCGGTGGCACTCTGTTTTTTTTTATTTTATTTTTGTAAAAATAGTTAAAAATGTAAGAAATATGAAAAAAATTGACATAAAGAGAAATAATAATAATTATCATTTATAGACCAAAAGTATTTAAATCTAGTTATAAATATGCTGATTACCATTCCATTCCGTTCCGAATTCACTATCTGTCAAAAAACGGAGATACAACATCTTCAGCCCTTCAGTTTCACAGGCACATTTTCGGCGACAACAACTATCGACGTTCCCATATTGGACAATCAACGCAAAATGTACATGAAAAAAGGCCCCATATTTCCATGTAAATAGCATTTTCAGTTCGCACGGTACCGTGACGTGACCTCGCTCTGGCGTGTCCCGGTCCCGGCACGTTTCACGTCAGTAATCGTCGAGGTGAACCATGACCGTTGTGGACATGCCTCCCTCATTTGTCTGCGTTATGTGCTCAAAACACGAAGGACCTATGTGTATTGTGTTTTGAGTTAATGACGACTACTTTTTTAGGTTTGGAACATGGATGATATGACGGCAATAGGCTCGCTCCGCTCGCTCCTATTACGTGGGAGAATCATTGTTGGCGAATTGTGGGTGTTTAATACACATCTGGTTTCCCCTTCGGGGATTACAGGCGTGAGCATATTTAGGTGTGTATGTTTGTATATGGATAAAAATAATTCTAATGATTTTTTTTATTAAAGGTCAATTTGACTTCACCCCGCCTGATGGTAAGCCGAGGTGAAGTCTCAGCAACGAAGTTCACCATTATTTTTCCTCCCTCGCCCAAATTCATGCTTATTTAAAAGTAAAGGATATTTAATAAACATGATCGTACTTTTATTCCTCCATCATCATCTCAGTTATTTTTATACCACTTAAATGGCAGATAAGCACATACGCACTGATGGAAAGTGGTTACCGTAGCCTATTTATGTGTGCAACACCAGGGGCGTCACATTCGCACTGCTGACCGAGAGCAGGAGGGAGGAGAGGAGGAGGGAGGTTAAGGGGCTGTCAATATTTGACTACTAATAAAAAAATATTCTAGAAGAATCTATAGAACGCCTTCTAGACCCATGGTAAGCATTCCTTAACTAGCTTGTACCTACACACATTACACATAGAAACACTCAAACCATTGCAAATAGATTATGTAATACGAAACAATAAATAATTCAATCAATCAATAAATTAGCCTTTGATCCTGAACTACTTTTTTTTTTATAGCAAGTCTCTTAGTCCAGTGTGTCTCTTGGCATAGGCCTCCTCTAACATTTTCCATTGCTTTCTGTCCTTTGCAACTCTCCTCCAATAGAGCCCAGCTGTTAGCTTTATTTCGTCTTCCCATCTTTTTCCTTGCCTGCGTCTATTTCTTCTTCCATCTCTAGGATACCATTCAGTAACTATCTTGCTCCATTTTTCCTGAGTGCATCGTAGTAAATGGCCTGTCCACCTCCACTTTAGTTGGTCTATCTTATCTAGCACATCTGTTAATTAGAGTAATAAATAATTACTAACAAATAAATAGAAAATGAACCGCATGAATTCAAATCCGTCAATAAATATAACCATTTTGCTATGAAATTAAAACCACAAAGACAATACATTCAGCACATAAATCCAATAGAAGTCATGTTAAATATTCGTTAAGTCGGCGCTCGATGCGCCATTTATAATAATATTGGATATATTCGGGGTTTGGTATTACATACTATTAATATCACATTGTGCGAACGAAATTACGTCGTTTTTTTTTTTCTTTTTTATCGTGCGCAATATACGCACAAGTACCACGCTCGCCAAAGTCGGTGGAGGTGTTTATGTCGGACTCGAGTTGAATAAAACACACGCCTTCTTCGGGTCTTCGATTGCCAGAAGTGAGATACAAGAGATCGCGCGCGTAATCCTCACGGATACCAATCGCACCGAAGCCGGTAAGAGAAATTATATTAGACTCGAACCGACTAAAACGCACGCTGTCTATGGGTCTTTGATTGCGATTTGAGATTATACAAGACATATCTCTCGCCGACCCGGACAGAAACAAAGCTAGTCTTCGTTCTACAAAAGAAACTTACAATAAAATAAGCTCTATTTTTTATAAATTCCGCGGCGTTATACAAAGAGCAAGCCTTGTTCCCATGATATATTTAGTAAGGCAATAGTAGATGATGTATTGTAGCACCAAGTGTTCGAAATTGTATATTTTAGGCGTATTTCGCGAATAAACGAATTTCTTTTCCTTCTCGAACGTTACGGATAAGTTATTACTGCTTCTGGAACAGGTAACATAGATCTATGTGTGCCTAATATACACATAGAATATTTATTATCTTTATATTAATACTAGCTGTTGTCTGTTGTATCACTTTCACGAAATACGCTTGGTTGTGGAAACGAATTTGAAGATAAGCGTCCACCTTTTAGGCTTGTTCGCACTGATGCGTAGCTTCAAACGTATGAATTTTTCACAGTGATTCCATCAAGGCCTCGATTTGCTAATCAATGAATGAACTGAGATTACAAAACCTGCCATTTAATTTTGGATTCTACTTTAACACCGTTAAAGTTCAAAATTAAATGGCATTGTGTAAAGTGAATAAAACGATGTAATAAACTAGCGCGGTAGCTTAGTGGGTAATGAACTGCTTAGACGAGGTCTCGGGTTCGACCCCAGGTTTAACCATGGCATACACCAATGACTTTTGGATGCTTTTCGAAGTTTGTGTTATGTTATGTTTATTTTTAATCAACTTTTTTTCGAATTTATATGATTAGATTTACTTTTCATTTACATTACAAGCATGTACAAAACCAGCTTTAGTCGTATTTCAGCAATGCGACAACTTCCAATCCTGGTATCGAGCATACAACAAAGCCCTATCACACTATCAAATCACTTTTAGTAACTCGATTCGCCGCTCAACGTTACAATGTAGGTACAACCGAATACCAGTTTCAGCTATTTTGTTAATAAATCAAACGTGCCGACGCAAAAAGTCACGTATGTATTGATTTTTTTATTCTACTTGGGTGACAGATAAGCACAC
Source organism: Pelosia muscerda (assembly GCA_963691645.1). NCBI lineage: Eukaryota > Metazoa > Arthropoda > Insecta > Lepidoptera > Erebidae > Pelosia > Pelosia muscerda. The sequence continues at coordinate 2,219,830 of OY829116.1, read as the reverse complement.
GGCTAACCTGATGGAAAGCGGGGGCGTCGCACTAGTGCTGCCGACCTAGTAGAGGGGAGAGCATGCATGCATGCACATGCTCACTCCCGTAATCCCCGAAGGGATAGGCAGAGGCCTATTGTTTAATATCCCACTTTTCTTTATTTTATTACCCACATTTCGCCAATTATGCATTTCGGTCCCACGCAGGCGGCGAGCCCATGACCTCCAATCGGGCACTTTGTAAAATAAATGGGTATGCCGAAAATAAATTACTAACCTATAATTTTGCAGCGAATAAATTTGTAAATATTTTTTTTTGATCCGATTCCTTGCTCGCGGTGTAAATTGCAAGGAAATTAATTACTGTCTAGCCGCACAAGCACTGTCAATTAACGTCTTGGAGGTTAAGAAAGTTTCTATACTGTCAATATTAAACTACTAAAATAATAAATAATGCGAGGACCATCTATATAGCGTCATCCAGACGCATGATATGCATTAAATTAACTAGCTTGAGTACTTCGGTACATTTTTTTAAATACATGGACAGTATACATATCCATAGTACACAAACCCAAGCCAAAGTGCAGGCATTCATTCATACAAATTTTTACACGATCTGGAATCAAATCCGCGACACCTGCGTAGCAATCGTGTTCACTAGCGCCACACCACTAATGTTAGGAAATTGCTTTTTAATCGTTCAAGAAACGTCAATGGATTTCACCCCAGAAAACAAAAAAAAGACTGCGTTTCAAAGTGGTGGTAGTTCATTTGCTAAATAACTACACAGTATAAAACAAAGTCGCTTTCTCTGTATTGGGACCGAGTAAGCAACACTGATTGCTTAATTTTTAAATTATAACTACGAACGAATATTGTTGCGATTTTTTTATAGATAGAGTGATTGAAGTGGAAGGTTTAAATGTATTTAACATCATGCTACAACTAAGTGCGAACAGAAGTGAAAAATGTTTCAAAAACAGGGTGACGCGGACGACGTTGCGCGGGCCAGCTAGCTAACCTATACCTATTATATTTTCTCAATTTTACTTCACAGAATAAATGATATTTCTATTAGATAACATACTATAACCATACTAGTGTCGAAGGGTTTTCACAAAGATATTCTTACCGCTTCTAGTGGTTCTTTTTAGCTCTACCTTATCTAGTATATCCCGCACAAAATAACGCGTTAACCGACGCCCACGCGGACCAAACCGTAAGTATTAGTAGTCAAAGCATAAAATACAAAGTGTTGAAAAGTTATACGAACAGCAATAATCCTTATAGCGTTGCTGTATGAAAAATTTACTGTTCCACAGACAGATAAATCGAAAACGAACATCCAGTCCACAGCACACTTCTATCACACCCCCTAACCCGATATTAAGTGGCCATAAATTGTGTAACGTCAGAATACTCCCCGCAGTTTCACTTGTAAGCTTCTGTCGTATTATTTTTACATTTTAACATCTATCAAAATGTGGCAGGGTGGTCTAAGGAACTTGGTTTTTATTTTAAAGTTTCTATATACTCATACATAGTACCTATCATTCATTTTCATAGACTCCTTCATTTAGTTAGACGTTAACTAATGCATAATAAAATAAAAATCTAATTGAATCTAATTTCATGCATACCTACTATTGTGTATGTAAATAATTTTGTGTTAACCTAACTGACTGTTTCGTTTTGTTTAGTACTGTGCAAACCCTAGTGGTTTATAAGTGCTGATTTTAACTAAATTGTATAATAATGTTTTTATGTCATATTAAAAAAAAAACTGAATTTAGAATGTCACCAGTGTCTTGAGACTTGTGTAAACACCACCGAACCCACCGATCTCTTTGGTATAATATGTGAAAATTTGTAGTGTTGATCTGTTTTAATCATGCCATTCGCACGCAATACGAGTCAGCTTTATAGCCAAAAACTGCCAATAAACTCACATGAAAAAGAAAACAAAACTCAACAGTAATGTTTTCTATTTCCATAACAATAGAAATTCGACCTGGCAAAATATGATTTCAACAATAAGCATAAAGGAGAACCTAATTTATTACTTGAGAATATACCCTATGAGGTCGGGGAGGGGGAGGGAGAGGGGGGGGGGGTAAGTGCAGACGCACCCGCGTGTCGAACGTGATGAGAATCTTGATGTGAATGTGTGACCCGCGAATTGGGGCACCAGCGGGTTTGAATGAGAGTCCATGAACAACGAAGCTACGTCATAAAGGGTTAAATAATTTAAACGTGTAAGTAAGAACATATTTTCTTCAAAGGTGTTTGAAACCAACCCTCAAACTTGACTAGATAAGCTAAATGGTTCGTGCTAGGAGTGGGTTCACTTCGGTAGTGCAGTAGCTAAAATTCAAACGCGGTACAAGAGATTTGTGATTTCCTTCATATATTCATACATATATATTCAGGTTTAGTAGAGACAGCAGCCCATCATTTGCTTCTGTCCTTATAGAGTTCACAAGTTTTCACTTTTTTCCATTTTACAATACATCTTCGTCTCTTTACAACTCATTTGAAGATAAAATAAATAGATTGCCTATAGTACATAGGCACATCTCAATATTTATCGTAACTTAAAATAATTTCATCTCAAGCTCGAAAAAATACTTAGACGAAATCACTCACTGCGAGAAAAGGAAACCTATGCTAGGCTAGCGTGGGAACAGTAGGCCAAAGTCTCCTAACATTGGCAACAGTGGCCTATGTCCAACAGTGAACATACGATAGTCCAATTGGTTAGTTCATTGAAAAGAATTTAAGTGCTGTACTATATAATTGATAATTTCTGAAATATGTAACAAAATTAATATCAAAACAAACTCTGAGTCGGGTGTTTAATCACTCGGTTTTATAAGGAATAGAAACACGTCAGTGGGTGCACAGTCAGTAAATCGTAGCCCACCTGGACGATGACAAACATTTCCGAACTAAACAAGAGCCATTAATCTGAAACGTTTTCGAGAGCGATTCACTTGTTAGGAGCTAAAATTGCGCTTGCGTTCTCCAAGTGCGTTTTATTATTGAATGATTTATCTTGATCATATTTGTGTAGTTAATTTCCAAATGCATTGACGCATTCACTGTTTTTTTAATTGTTCAAGATCAACCAACCTGGAGCCCCAGACAAGTGGCAATTCCTTGACAGTGGTTTTGTAGAATGAAATTAAATACAATGTTCAATGTTCAACTGAATACTTATTTTGACGTTTGTGACATTTATGACAGGCGTGAACGAATTTCCATCCCATATGTTGATCAATCTATTCTATTTCATTCTACAAATCGTTTTCCACTTGTCTAGGGCCCAGTGTAGACAAAAACCGAGTCAAACTGTCTGTGTGTTCTGAGAATGCAGTCTTGAAACAGCAAAACACTTAATCATTAAACAATTACAATACTGGATGTCTGACTCGTAAGATTCCAACAGCAGATGGCATTTCCAGATTGTGTGGATGTTTCAAAAGAATTTGTTGTTAAACGACTCTATTTTTGATCATAGGGCATAAATTTTAGGCATTCTCTTTTAAGATAAAACTAATCCAGAGCCAGGTCGGGATAAGTTATATCTTAAAAGAACTTAATTGACCCTCTGACCTTTAAAAAACTTTTTATATTATTAACCATTAGAAAAGCAACATTTTAGCAGTCTAATATTTTACTCGTCACGAATGGGGCACCTAAAACGTTGCTCCGCTTTCAACAGCCGAAAGACACTCGGACCAAACGGTGTACTTCAAAAGACTCCTTTTGGCACAAGTGCAATGAACAATCATTAATGTCTTTGAGAGACTCTCAGGTAATGGCTTTTATATTTGACATCTGACCTCTAAATGGAGCGGTAAAACGGTGAGGTGATCGAGTGGAGCCTGTTTATACTCTCGCTTAATATTTTCAGGTTTTTATGAAAGTATTTAGAGACCAATTTCATGTCGTATTTCGAACATTGAAATATACATTTAATTTTCTTGTTAATAGAATAAATGTACCTGTATTTGTTGTGTGCTGTATTGTGGATATGGAAGTATTCTCTATTAAAATACGATTTTCTATTAAACTGTGAAGACTGCCGCACCATAAAGTTTTGGAATTCCTTACCGGCGCATGTGTTTCCTTCTTCCTACAGTCCCGGGTCCTTCAAGCGGGTGTGAAAAAGCATCTGATGAAGCCGTCAAGCTGAGCAACACCATTGTAGCACTGAACGTGTTTGCAATGGTGACCCTCTTTTATGAGAATTTGCCTTCAGCTGCAGAACATCAGGTGAGGGGAAGTCAAATATGACGTGCTATAAATAAATAAATGAAAATTTAGTAATGCAAGATTAGATGCAAAGCCGAAGATGAATAGGTAACTCAGTATGAGTTGACCTAAATGCATATTAGATCATAGATTTTAAGGAAAGGAAAGAGTACTGACAGTCTGAGCCAAGAAATAATTAACTCAATTAATTATTTCTTGACTTATCACTTTGATGAGATGCAACTATGTGGCAGGCTGTATGTAAGCAATACCATGTGGGAATGAATTATTTTAAAAGAACACATTCAATCAATTAGCCTATCGCAGTCCACTGCTGGACATAGGCCTTACATAATGGTGGTCGCCGCGGAACAGCGAAGGTGTTTTTTTTATGGCACGTCAATTTACTTCACCTTGCCTGATGTTAAGCTGAAGGCAAAGACTCATTGCAAACACGTACAGTGTTACAATGGTGGCGCTCAGCTTGACGGCCTCATCAGATGCTTTTCCACGCCCCGCTTAAAGGACCCGGGAGTGTAGGAAGAAGGGAACACGTGCGCTGGCAAAGAATTCCAGGACTTGATGGTACGGCAGAGAAAAGACTCACCGAATCGCTTGGTTCTTGATGGAATATTCTGTACCGTATGCGAGTGACATCTAAGCTATGCACGTGTAGTCCTGTGTAGGAAAGGGGAAGGTGGGATCGACGTGGTGTCGACGAATAAATAACACACAATTACTTAATGCATTCAAGATTCTAGATAATACCATTCAGTGTACCGGTATAACGGGGTGAATAGGGATCCAAGGGTGAATAGGGACAAAATGGTCAATGGAATATTTTACATAATTTCTTTTACTAGATCTCAAATAAGCCTCTTATCAGATACTTGATGATTCTGTTGTTACAATGAACTAGTCCAAAATTAGGGTTGAAAGAAAATAATTACAGCATTTAGCTGACCATTTAATCCCTATTCACCCTTGGATCCCTATTCACCCCATTTTACGTATTTGTTTACTGTATACATATAAATCAAAGTAAATGTTTCATTAGGTGAACATTTCCTTCGCCGCAGTGTCATAAGTATCTGTTGGTTGCGTGACTGCGGCGAATCATGTTCACAATTTATTAAAGTCGGCCATAGTGCTTACTGTGTTAGATTTCTACGGGAAACGGGGAGTACGGTATAAATTAACTAAGTAATTTTATCTAAGGATCTGTTAAAGAACTTTGTACAGTTTTTTTATATTATACCTGTTAAGTGGCAGGTACCGCGGTAGCCTAGTGGTATGGGTGGTGGACTGCTGAGACGAGGTCTCAGGTTCGATCCCAGATTTTTCCCATGGCAGACACCAATGACTTTTCGTTGCTTTTCGAAGTTATGTGTGTATCTATCACAACCCTCTAGTCTGTTACAGGTTTTATAACACGAAGCCTGAATAATTACCGCGTCCGTCTGCCCTGGTCTTGTCCAGAAAAACATTGGACTATGGTACAAACAATGACACCACGAATTAAGCAGTTCAGGACTTAGACTACTACTATTCAGGACTTACTTAGACGCCCGCATGCGACAACAGCATACGTCAGCAGCATATAGTCTGATAACCAGGGCCGTCGACTTAACGTCCACTCTGCTTTGAGGCACGACATGACCAGATGAATGCAAATAGCCAATAGTATGGTATGGTCCACGCAGCTCCATGTGGGTATTTTATTTAAACCACCCCAGTTCCTCGAAGTACGCCAGCAGGCCAGCCTTCCCAGCTCTCCCCCTTTCCCTTCAGGGTGGGCAGCGCGTGTGTGATACCCTTAGTGTTGCACACGTTCATAGGCCACGGTGGCCGCTTTCCATCAGGTGGGCCGTGTCGGCTTGTCTGCCACCTACGTAGTATAAAAAAAAAAGGCCATTCACCTTGCTGGTAATTTGCTTTCTATTGATAACATTCTGCTAATATTTTTCCGAAAGAATATTAAATAAAAAAGTATTAATAAACTTGGCATAAAAACAACGTTAGTTATAATTACTATTTGACAAGTCCATAATTCACCTTGATTCAATTAAGTTTAACATGGCCAGTTTCGTGTTTTCGTAATGATTTTCGGGGCAAACTATAAATAAAATTAAGCTACCTGTTTTTACTATGTTTTTAAATTATTGTGTTTATAGAAGCAATTACAATAATACATTATTAAAAACTAGCTGACCCGCGCAACTTCGTCTGCGTCATCCCGTTTTTGCAACATTTTTCATTCCTGCTTCGCACCTTTTTTTTTTTTTTTTTTTATACTACTTAGGTGGCAGACAAGCACACGGCCCACCTGATGGAAAGCGGCCACCGTGGCCTATGAACGTGTGCAACACTAAGGGTGTCACACACGCGCTGCCCACTCTGAAGGGAAAGGGGGAGAGCTGGGGAGGGGTGGGAAGGCTAAGAAAGGAAGGGGAAGGAGGGGTATAGTGAGCTCTGGCTACCCTACTTACCGGCGGGAACACAACACGATGGTTATTATGACCGCGGTCTTCTGTAGGGCGGAGGTTCTTCCCCAGTTGGACAGCTCATTTCGGACGGGAGATACCGTCGTGTCCTACCTCCGTCAAACGACGTCCAACCTGTTGGTCGTAGCATGATGTTATATACATATAAACCTTCCTCTTTAACCATTGTATCTGTATAAACAAACCACATCAAAATCCGTTTCGTAGTTTTAAAGATTTAAGCATACAAAGGGACATAGGGACAGAGTACGCGACTTTATTTGTGTGTGTTTATATGTAGTGATGATACCAAAACATAGTATTCGAGGAAAGATGTAGACAATGTAGTCCCACAACCCAGATGACTTTTGATGGTCCTGGGTCAGCCGGGGCAAGAGGAATATGCCAGGGGCTACCTCACCCTCTGCAACTGATAGATAGCCCGATACGGCCGTGCGGTTTTGGTCGGTTCAACAAACGGAGTAACGGAGTTTAAATACCTAATCAAACGGAGTACAAAATATTTTTGTGTATATAATTACTCAAATACAGATACATTTATGCAATGAGCGGGAATCAAACTCTAACAACTTAACAGTCTAACTCTCTACCGCACCAGTCGGTCATAAATAAGTCCTACTATTTAAATAGGAAATACAAACAGTTGTCGGGCTCAACTGAACAAGGGATTAATAAGAGGAGCCCAGCTTAGCACTAAGTTTAAGTGGTCTGTAATAACTTGGACAAATGTTTACCAGCCGTGATGTTTTGTTGTGCCGCGATGAATTATAAGGAGTGTCGAGACAAGAAGCGAACGACTGTCATGTTGAGAACATAATAAGAGAAGAAAATAAAGTCACCTTTCAACGGTGCGAGTTTATAAAGAGGCGTAAGTGATTACGTAGACCACACGAGGTTAGTCGTAATTACTATTTGATTAGCTCATAATTCACCTCGAATCAATAAACTTTAACATTGCCGGCTTATTTTTTTTTAGAACACGACAATTTGACTTAACCCCACTTGAAGGTAAGCTGAAGGCAAAGTCTCAGGAAAGAGGGTTACCATTACAAACACGTACAGTGTTACAATGGTGGCGCTCAGCTTGACGGCCTCATTAGATACTTTTTTCATATGCTTCTCGTGTTCTCGTAATGATTTTGGGGCTAAACTATAAATTAAATTACCTGTTTTTATTAAGTTTAGTAATTATTGTGTTTATGGAAGCAAGTACAATACATAAATAAATATACTAGGACATATTCCACTCCGATATATAGACCTCAAGTAAACCTTCTAATATGGGTCCTAGGATAGGGAATGAAAGCCGTTTGTGATACTGTAGACGCGTTTGTCATAATAAGCATTTCCGTGTACGCCTGTCCGTGTCTACATTATAGTCATCATCATCATCATCATCAGCCATGCGTTCATCCCGGTCGCATCTGATATTTTCTGTAAAGTCATCTGGCGTCCACAACGTATAGGTATATCCGATATCGAAGTAAGCCAAAGCGAAGTATTACAGCTTGTATAGGTTTTTTTATTTAGGACATGTCAATTTGACTTCACCCCGCCTGATGGTAAGCTCAAGGCAAAGTTTTAGAAACGAGGGTCACCATTACAAACACCATCTCAAGAAGAAGTTGAAGTTGACCCTTACCTATTTACTACACACGAGTAACATATTATCCGCCACCTCAATAGAAACTGGTCCACTTCCGACCACAGTGCTCTACAGTGTTATATTCATATTGCAACCCATCCAGTTTATCAGCACTGGCTGTCGCGTACGCCCGTAAATCGTAGCCTATCACACGAAAAACGAAACAAAACAAATTCTGTAACTCCATCCTGCAATGAGCTTGCACCTGTTTCAAAATTAATACATCTTTTTTATGACGGTCAAGAGCGAGTAGTATTACATTATTTTACTTCATACACGTGTGCAGCTTCTGTGGCGTGGCGGTAGTGTACGAGACTGCTACGCACGGGGCGCGGGTTCGATCCCCGCTCAGTGCAAAAAGTTGTATGCATGAATATGGCTGTTTGCACTGGTCTGGTCATGCCTCGAAAAGTACGTTAAGCCGTCGATCCCGATTGCCATACAAACATCTATGGCAGTCGTTACGGGTAGTTCGAGCCCTCAAAAGTCCAATCAGTCTAACTTAGAACTTCGATATCGCCATTGGTCATTGGACCATTGGTTGTGGAAGTCAGATAGCAGTCGCTTCACGGAAAATATCGAAGTTCAGCCGTATCACAGTTAGACTGGAAAGCCGACCCCAACTGAGTTGGGAAAAGGTTCAGAGAATGATGATGACACGTGTGCAGCTTCTGATTGATGAATCTGAATGCTGAAAAAATCAAACTTCTAGATCAATACCGAGAAGTTTGACTTAATCACAGCTTCTAAATGTTGTCAACCTTACTTTTGGGTATGATTTTCATAGGGTGAGAACCACCTAAGCCATGATATACTGTAAATTTTGAGAAGCAATTACTATGCTGACTGTTCAAATCAAATTTAGATAGGAAAAACTAAATGCTTCGACGGGATTCGAACCCACGATCTTTCCCTTACAGGGGGGATGCTTTGACCACGACGAAGCCTCGTCTGAATCATTCGAAATTCTCCTATACAACACTCTTTGTGGCGATGGTGGAAGCCATTTACCGACATCATCATCATCATTTCAGCCACAAGACGTCCACTGCTGAACATAGGCCTCCCCCATCGACCTTCAATCCGACCGGTTGGAGGCGGTCTGCATCCAATGGGTACCCGCGACTTTGACTATGTCGTCTGTCTATATCCGTCGTATGACTATTTACCGACAATGATTATTAAATTTAAATTACTTACTCGTAAATTAATTTGACGGCATCTATGGTGTTCAACTATGTACCACACAAAGGGCGCAGGTTTAATGCCCACTCAGTGCAAATATTTGCGTGCATGAATCTATTTGCATTGCTCTGGGTATTTCTATGTATTAACAAAAAAAAATGTATATAAGTGTATTTATTGGTTGCTGTATAGAATATTATTTATTTTATTTATGTACATATATGTATGTTACTTGACTTTTAAAGTTTATTTACATGTATTATCGTTGGTGTAACGACCCGTCTGCGGTTTTAAACCTCAAATCCAAAGCCCTTTGGCCCTTCAGCAGGTTATCATACTATTAGTTGACGTCAATGAACTCCTAAAGCAGTGTGAATATCTGCATAAGTCTGGGTGTTTCTATGTAATTATGTATTTACAAAAAAAATATCTAAGTATGTTTATTTGCATTCTAGAACCCGTAACACAAGCTAATTTAGCTATGCTTACCATGGGTCTAGATGACGTTGTGTAGATTGTCTTAGAATATTTATTCAATAGTTTTTCGAAATTAACTTGATATTTGTTGTTGGCGAAAACTCCGGAATTGCCACATTAAAAAATTTAAAAAACTTGACATTTTGTGCAAAAATTTGGATCTTTGTAATCAACCGTGATTGAGCCGTGTAAACATCTAGTTATATTCAAAATATAGGCAGTTAGGATTAAGGTTCTATGATAGCAGTATCATGATACATAAGCGTATTAAATAACAGCGTGTGATGTGGATATGTCTATGTAAGTGAGGTTGTATCCGATTATACAAGTTTATGAGGGTGTGAAATGACCTTATGTTATATCTAATGTTTGCTAAAATCCGTTACTAATAGTCAACTTGCCAATATACTCAAGAAGAATTGTATTTTACACGAAGGTTGAATACGACACAAGTTGAAGAATTCTTAACCGCGGTAACCTAGTGGCATAGGCAATGGACTGCTAAGACGAGGTCTCGGGTTCGATCCCAGGTTTTACCATGGGACACAACAATGACTTTTCGATGCTTTTCGAAGTTATGTGTGTATTTATCGCAAATTTATGAGTGCCTGGTTAATGGCAATAGGCTCGCATTGGGACCTAAACATAAACTGGCAAAATGTGGGTGCTACCTCTGCCTACCCCTTTGGGGATATAGGCGTGAGTTTATATCATGTTATGTTACTACGAGATGATACTAAGTACCGATGAACGATGTGAGAGATTTATGTCTTGTATAATGTACATTCTAGTCAGTTCGAGTCCGACATAATCACCTCCACCGACTTTGGCGGAGATGGTATCCATGGGGAATTTGCGCACGATAAAAAAAGTTCAATAGGTTTTATTTCTCTGTGATGTAGTGGTAATGAACAAGACAGCTATGCAGGAGGCGCGAGTTCGATTTTCGCACAATTCAAATATTTACGTGCATGAATATGACTATTTGCATTGGTCTGCTCGTAACTAGAAGAGTAAAGGCGTCTCTCCCCGGAGCGTTAAGCGTTGCAATTAGGTATTTTCTTTTTAGGTATTATCTTGTTTTGGGGTGCATGCTCTGGAGCTATTGCTGACACTTCGACCCTGTTGGATCAACCCCAACCTGGCCCCCACAATTCAGGAAGGATAGCTTTCTCAATTAGGGTGGATTTTCTCTTTATTTTAGGTGCATGTAATCCTTTGCTTTGGGGTAGTCCTTCCCTAGAAGATTCAATCGTTGTCTTGCTTGGGTGTGACACTCGCACAGTATGTGTTTAATCGTTTTCGTCGACCTCCCTGCCTGCTTGTCATCACACCAATCTTGCTCAAAGTTTTCACTATACCAATCTTGCTCAAAGTGTGTTTTGTAGTGGCCAGTAAACACACCCATTATTTTTCGGGTTTTATTCTTACTGAGTATATTTTCTTGATCAGCCTTCCTATTTAAGTATTTCAATCGCCACTGATTAAAATACTAAATTATAATTGTAAAATGGGTCTATTGATGAATAGTTACTTATCCAGATAATTATCGTAATTCATTTAATAATGGATATAATAAATAGTTCTTAAAAAGTAGTTACAAGCTTATTATTTAATAACAAAATAAAGACTATTAACCTAATCACCCAATAAGTAACAGTATTTTTACTATAAAAAGAAACTTTTACAAGTGTTTTCTACTAGTCAATCATTTAACTTAAACTTACCGTGACTTCTTATGTGGAGGAGAATGTTGAAACTGTCCATATTTGGGCTTCTAGTCGGCGCTGCAGTCTCCTCAAACATTGCCTGCAAAAATGGGCAAGCAATCAAAACTAACATACTACCATCGGCAACTTTATTGCTCGGCAATTGGTCATACTCCTACCATTGGGACAAACACTCGAACTATCCTTTCGACTTCGTAAATGACGGTGAAGATCACGTATTACAGTGTCCTCAAATCGAAATCCAACCAGTGAATCCAGTGTCTGTAGAAAATAGCAAAAGAAAATGCAAGAATTACAACATACCCTTCAGATGGGAAGATGCTTTGTTGACATTACATTCTTCTGTGATGGACCCGCAAGAAAATATCATTATTATTGGGAAGCAAGAGCATTGGTTGTTCGTAACTTGTGAACATATACTACGATTTGCTGCATTACAAGTATCCGAAGATATCATCACACTTATCGACCCAGTACAGGCTTCTTACATTGAGTTGATTACAAAGAAGCCATTGAGATTAAGCGAGTTGAAATGCGTTGCCCGAAATTTAGATGTTGCTATAGATGTAAGTGGGACATCGTTGTGTTATTAATGGAAATAAAATTACTATAAGAAAGAAATTTACTCTTTTTTTTTAACTCACATGTGTTTTCACCGCCAATATTTTTAAGTATTAAAGTGGTTATCTCCAAAGAGAGGGTGCCAGGTCTGCCGGGGTGTGAGAGATATGTTCGCTACTATCTCACCTCCGGTAACTAAAGACTCAAAGAGGGTGTGCGTTTTAGTCGGTTCGACTCCGACATCACCCACTCCGGTGAAATTGGTGTACGTGGTGTGGTTGGTGTATTTGCGCACGAAAGAAAAAGTTGCGTGTGTGTGTGTTAGTTTTGGTAAATGATAAATTACAATAGCATGTTTAAGGGGATAAGTCTATATTGCCGTATTCCGGGCATTATTATTGATTCGAGCCATGTATCTGAGGCAAAATCTGGACTATATATTTGTGTTTGATGTTGAAAAGCCCTGTTCCTTAATCGCCTTGTATGTATGACACCGCATGGGAAGAATGGTGGCCATAATCTACACTTCCGAGAATCACTGGGTTTTTTATGTTCCATGTTATAATACGAGTATATATGTATATCAATATTTTGTTAACATTAATTAATAATATAACTTCGCAAGTTATTGAGATGTATTTGCTCTCAATTAACATATAATGTACCCGTGGCGTTGAGAGTGAAACAATTATTAAGTGTATGTGGCCCAACAAAAATTTCAGTGCACAAGTTAAACTTTTTGCAGTCGAGTGTGGCAGGTAATATAATATATAATAACGCATAGATACAGACCCTTTTCTTAAAATTGAACACGTCCGGTTGACTTCACCTCGGTTGATGCTAAACTTAAGGCAACATCTCAGGAAAGTGGGTCACCATTACAAACACACGCGTACAGTATTACAATGGTGGCGCTCAGTTTGATGGCCTCATCGAATGCTTTTTCACGCCCCGGTTATAGGACCCGGGCTTGTAGGAAGAAGGAAACACGTGCGCTGGTAAGAAAGACTTAATGGTGCGGCAAAGGGAAGGCTCACTGATTACGATTAGTCAATCCATAGAATAGTTCCGTAGTTGCTCAATGTCAGCGCTTAACGTCGAATATTTAAAAAATCGCAAGGAAATTAATTACGTGCTGAGCCGCACAAGTAGTAACAATTACCGTCTTAGACAGTATCAGATGATACTAAATAAATAAATATCTTATATTACTTATCTTATGTTCGTCGGTAGCTAGTAGCTATTCGGCATGAGTGAGTGTTTGGTAATTTCTAGGTAAAAAATATTCATTCATGTATAAGTATGTATATCCAGATTTAAAGCCATAATACAAACTAGATAAGCTATTCTTACCATAGGTCTAGGTAGCGTTGTATAAATTGTCCTAAAATATTTATTTTTAATATACCATCTAAGAATTACAACATTTTAAATGTTTAAATGTAAATGATGATAACATACCAATCCAGGAACTTATTTAATATAATAGTGCCTATTAAGAATTATAAGGACCTCGTTGATCACTCGCTAAATATCGACTATTAACCTAATCGCAATTAAACATCAATAAAAGCAGTTACAAATAGACGTCATTTGATATAAAGGTCTGTTTTCCAACTAGCGTGTGTCAGTTCTTAACTAAACGAAAGAATGTTGACACTGTGCATCCTCGCGGTGCTACTCGGCACTGCACTCTCTTCAACCATTTCCTGCGAAGATGGGCAAGAAATCAAAATCCAGGCTATACAATCCAACAGTTCATTGGCCGGTTCATGGTCATATGTCTACCATTGGGATAAAGACTTCAAATATATGTTTGAATTCATGAATCAAGACGAAGATCACGTTTTAGACTGTCCTCTATTCGAAATCGATGCAGTCAAACCTGACCTGGTGGAAGAGCAAAAAAAGAAGTGTATATATGATCCTATTCCGTTCGAATGGGAGGATGCGGCGTGGAGACTAAATGCTCCTTTAATTGGTTTGAAGGACGCTATCTTCGTTATAGGTAAACAAGAGCAATGGTTATTTATAAACTGCAATAAGTTCCTGCAAGCTGCTGCATTAGAAGGGTCGGAAGATGTCATTGTGTTGATCAACCCAGAGGATTCTACCTCCCTGGATCTGATAACAAAGGAGGCTCTTCAATTGAGTGAGTTGAAATGCATTGCGCATAATATAGGTATTGGGAAGGGTAAAGGTGGAACGTCGTTATGTTTTTGATGGAAATAAATTTATAGAAAGTCACAACGTTTTTTAGTGATTTGTATATGTTTATAAGTAAGTTTATAGTATTTGTTTATAGCTAGCAGATATTATATATATGTACTTATATTTATATGTATAATTATGTACTCCTATTTTTTTGTATTTGTAAGTACATCGTCACAATATACCCCTGGTAAGGTATGTATCTACCCACTTCTTTACGACCATATTTTTCTGTATACTTTTCATTTTATTACTTTTAAAAATGCACCTAGTGAGTCCCTCTCGGCATTAAGTCCACCTATGTACTTGTGCGATTTGTTAGTAGAACTCAAGAACGGGCTCACCAAATGTTTGGATATGTGAGCCCGCTCTTGAATTTTTTTATTAAATGGTGTAAGTATGTGAAGATAGCCTAAATCGGTCAAGCGGTTCTTTATTATTATTTCACTTTATAAGTAGCAAAGCACGTGGCAGGCCGCTAGTTATCCATATAAGAATCTATTCTACCAACGAAACACATAATATTGTAATAAATATTAACAAGCATGATATTTGTCAGATGGTAAGTACTAAGAATAGTAAAAAGACAATTTTTCGTCGAAGAATCAAGCAAAAGCAAATCTCTGTCGATGACAAAATATTACGTCTTGGTAAGCTCCTGAAACTCGAGATATAAATAAAGCTACGTTTAATATTTTATCTGTTTCAGGATTAAGGTAATGCCGTCTCTCGTAAAAATAGATCTCGATATTGATAACGGCAATATGAACTGGTTTATTAAAGCGTTCAGTAATCGAACAATATATTATATCAATCGCTCAAAGAATTTGATTAATTAATAGGGCCTAAATAAACTAATTAATATAATTAAGTTATAATTAATCTCAGTGTATACAGAAACACTGGGTACGAGAGGTGATAACGAGTTGTCAGTGGGGCAATGTTGGGCTAGAGGCTGGACGACTTTCTTGAGAAAGAGTGACTCTTTATAATGAACTGAAATCCCGCGGCGGTCGTACCAAAAATCACATTATAGAACAGAACAGTAGATTAAAGAATCCACTGTTCTGTAGTATGTTTTCCAACCTTCAAATGTATACTACAGGCGCACCTGGCTATGAACGCTTCCCCTTCAATCAATCAAGTAGTCTATGTGCGCCATTTCTCCCGATCTTCCACCTTCACATCCAATCTAAATAAGCGCTTGTACTTAATGACAGAAAAGAAATACCTAGGCTCTGTGACACGGGTTTGATCTCGGCTCAATCTAAATATTTATCTGCATGAACCCCACAGTCCCGGGTCCTTTAAGCGGGGCGTGAAAAAGCATCTAATGAAGCCGTTGAGCTGAGCGCCAAGATTGTAACACTCTACGTGTTTGTAATGGTATATGTTCACTACTATCTCACCAAGACCCAAAGACGGCGTGTGTTTTTCTTGGTACCGACATAATCTTCCTCCGATTGGTATCCGAGGGGATCTCACGCACGGAAAAATAATCGATTGATATAGATTAAAAAAGCTGGAATAGCAAATAGCCTAAAGAGTAGCTATCCCAAATTTGTTCTATATTGCAGTTGCGGTTAGACAGCTAATGTAATATATGCAAACACAAAGTGGTGTACGCTTACCATATTGCGGGCAATCTTGCTAGATAAAGTTTTAAAGTTTCCACTTTACTTCAGACTATCGTGATTTCAAACTATCGCTAAGTACGAGCCAACTTTCTTAATAAAACTGCGTTTATCGTGCCCGGCCTCTGTTTCCTGAACTAAACAACTACAGATTATACCGGGTGCTTCAAAAAAATGTATACACACTTGTAGTTTTCCCGCTCTACAAGGCTAATGTTATATTTCTTCGCCAGGTGCAAGCATAATCGTCCCTCTATGTTATATTATCAGTTGGAATTTGTAATATCAACATGGGGGACGTACGTTTGAGTTTTGAAGAACGTAAGCAGGTATTTTTCAACAAGATGGTGCTCCGCCGCACTATCACAGGGACGTACGAGCTTACCTGGATCAAAATTTGTCGGGCCAGTGGATAGGACGCAGGGAGCCAATCGAGTTTCCAGCACGCTCTCCAGACCTTACACCACTGGATTTCTTCTTGTGGGGCACAGTAAAAGATGAGGTGTACAAACGTAAACCACGTAACCTAGACATTCTTTGGAATGAGATTCAAGCAGTGTGTAGAGAAATCTCATTGGACGTTTTGATACGATGTACAGAATCTGTGGTGACTCGTACTCAGAATTGTATTGATGCTGCAGGTCACCAATTTGAACAGTATTAACATTTGTTATTTATGTTTCATTTACATTGGACTTTCAGCTTTCTATTTTCCTGAAATTTAACTTTGTAGAACGGTAAATAAATTTTCTATGGAAGTTCAAAGTGTGTATACATTTTTTTGAAGCACCCGGTATATGTGTACTCGTGACTTTTATATTTTTCTTTGTTATTACGGTTGCATTCGTTATTAGAAGGCAATCTTTGAATGCAGGTTAACTTTCTGACTTCGCCATTCCATGCATGAGTTTTATGGAAGCAACCGTCATTTGTCCTTTCTAATTCCGAATAGTTTAATACACTCATAATTCCCATCACAGATTAAATTTAAACTATTTCTTTCGTTATCAAATGTACTTTTGTGGATAAAACTCTTGTGCAACTCTTGCTAAGGAGTGATTACACCTCTTGCCTAAGTTTGTAATTCCCATCTCATCCAAAGCTTGTCGTAAGAGGCGACAAATGGAAAAATAACATAACATAACATAAACTCACGCCTGTATCCTTGAAAGGGTAGGCAGAAGTGCTAGCACCCACATTTCGCCAGTTTATGTTTAGATCTCAATGTAATTGGTGGCGAGCCCATTGCCATTAACCGGGCACTTAGGTATAGACCTGCAAAAAATACATACCTACATATTCGAAAAGCATCGAAAAGTCATTGGTGTTTGCCATGATAAAACCTGGGATCGAACCCGAGAACGCGTCTCAGCAGTCCATTATCCATACCACTAGGCTACCGCGGTCATCAAATGGAAAAATACACAGATGATATCACAGCGAGAGAACGTAAACTCAAAATAAAGCCCTGCACCAACCCGGCTGGTCAGCTTGGAAATAGTAAGCCAAAATTTCCCAACATTGACAGTCGCCTCTGACTAGCAATGAACTGCTTGCTAATTCATCATTGACCAAGCCATCACTTATCAACAAATAAAACAGTGGCTTAAAGCCTATTGAAAAGGAAAAATCAACCAATGGTAACTGAAAAAAACGTAGCGTCAGCATTCGCGTGAATCCCGTCGCGCCGCGTGACAGGGGTCGGTACGGTCAGCGCAATTTGTCTCCAGAGCGCAATACATCCATCAATTACGTCACAGATATCGGGATGCGGGAAAGAAAAATGTGGCAGCATCTCACTGATCTTTATGAACTGGATTATGGGTGACCTTGAATGACTTCTGGTGTTTAGAGACGGATGGTTAAGGTACAGCGGGCTCCGAAAGTTCCTGGACACCTCTAAATCTTTTAATAGTCTGAGTCTAATTTAATCAAGAGTAATATAGATAAGAGTGACCGCGGTAGCCTAGTGGTATGGGTAATGGACTGCTGAGATGAGGTCTCGGGTTCGATCCCAGGTTTACCATGGCACACACCAATGACTGCGATGCTTTTTGAATTAATGTGTGTATTTATCGCAGGTTTATAAATACCCGGAAAATGGCAATAGGCTCGCCACCTATTACATTGGGACCGAAATATAAACTGGTGAAATGTGGGTGCTAGCACCTCTGCCTACCCCTGCGGGGAGATAGGCGTGATATTATAAAAAAAAAATAATATAGATAGAAAGAAAGAAAGATAAATGTTTTACCCATAATAATATAAAAGAAATGAGAAACAAATAAACAAAATTAATGATAAACAATAATAGTTACAGCCTCGCCGATGACATATCCCCGCGGAACGTCGAATATTCATTTCGGCAAGGCGGAAAATCACCTGCAGCTCAGGCGGCGAATGCTTCGGTTGAATACATACATAAATACCGTTAATAACATAAACTAGATAAGTGTCAGGATTCTTCCTAAGCCTAATTACATTAATAAGTAGATCTATTATCTAAGACAAGTAGTAGTGTAATGATATCACTTCATACAATTTTTGTTTCTAATTGGCCAGAAACTTTTGGAGTTCACAATACAATTTTGAACTTTTACTTCTATAATGATAGGCTGACTGTACGGAGCCAATAGTATGTTTTTATGCCTTTTAGATGGCAGAAAAACATATGGGTACCTGGTGGAAAGTTGTTACCGTACCCTATGATCGTTTGCAACACCAGGGGCGTCACATTCGTGTTACCGATTTTATAGAGGGGAGAAGGGGAAGGGGGAGAGTAAGGGGAGGGAAGAAGGCTAAGAGAGTTTCTGTGTTGTCAGTGCCGAAGACAAAGAATGGTTTCTCGGTTTTCCATCTGACAATACAAAACCGAAAACCCAACACGAGGTTGCTATTAGCCTCTTTTAAACTTTCACGTTGCATAATATAATATGGTTAACGAAACCCGGGTATTAACGCGATCATATGGTAAATACAATAATTTTGATTCGCATGACGTTTTGACGTTTTTTTTAATTTCCGGGTTTCGTTAACCATATACTATTAGCAGCGATTTTCTGTAGAGCAAAGGTACTTCCCCAGTCAGACTGTTCAATTAAGACGGGAGATACAGTCATTTCCTACCTCCTAGAAACTTATTCCTAACTTTATTCAGAGGTTGCATTGTTTCCCAACAGCTCGTGCCTACGTTTTCAACAACTTAGTTCATGACTTTATACGAAATTCAATTCATTATTCTGTTAGGTTAACATTAAACAAACGAATGTGGTATTTAACCGCGGCGCTAATGCATATCCCATGCGAACCAGTATTGACGAGCTGACATTACCGCAATTCGCCCTATGAATGGATCTATCCCTAATTTATACTTGTCGAATTATTCAGTAGTGGTACAGTAACTGTTTTCATTGAAAATTAAACAGTATTTGAATCGTTTTGGTTGCTATAATCTTGTTTGCATGATGGAGGACAATAGTTGTATTCAGCATAAGACTGTATAGGAAACTAAGTTCTTCGTGGTATACCGCAAACTTATCTGTAAACTGGTATTTATTCTGATTGATGGATGAAGCTCTAGCATAGAGTTCCAACTTAGAGTTGGCCGGTTTCATAGCAGCTATCATCATAAAAGGCAAGATTTTAAAATTGTAATATTTCTTGGAAAAGCATAATAGTTGTAGTTGAAAAGCCCGCTGAGTTTTTTACTGGAGTCTTTTCAGGTTGAGGCCGCATTTCGAATCGGTCGTCCATTTACTAAACTACCCCTTAATACATTATTTGTTATTTTGAAAGGTATAGGTATAGAATAAGTTGATTGATTTTTGAATTTGAATTTGAATATGTTGAGGGCCTACCGTGATGGCAGTTAGGACTACCATTTTGAGCTTCAGCATGTGGAATGATGATCTGTATCTTCTTACGTTAATTGATGAAGAAAATTAAAAAAGAATATATTCCTATATTGGAAGAATGATATAACATAACATAACATAAACTCACGTATCCCCGAAGGCTAGCTAGCACCCACATTTCGCCAGTTTATGTTTAGGTCCCAATGTAATAGGTGGCGAGCCTATTGCCCTGAACCGGGTACTTATGAACCTGCGATTAATACACTCATAATTCGAAAAGAATCGAAAAATCATTGGTGTGTGCCATGGTAAAACCTGGGATCGAACCCGAGACCTCGTCTCAGCAGTCTATTACCCATACCACTAGGCTACCGCGGTAAGGTAAGGTACGGTAAGAATGATATAGGTACATGTATAAATCTTCATCATTATGACAATCGTAAAACAATTCTGCTTTCTGTCGTTGAATTCGATACTAAATGAAATTTTCTCCATTAAGCTGGTACTTTTTAGCGCAATACTTAACCGAGAAGCCTGTATAAGGTTGATACCCACTTAACCGTTTTTCACTACCCCCGAAGTTTGGCACTCAAATATTCTAAAGTCGTAACGAAAGCGTAACACTTGTTTATAGCCATTTAAAAAGTTTCTAGAATACACTGAAACTGCATTCTATATCCATCGTACAATTTAATACTTTATTGTTTAAATACTAAAGTGTATTTTTAGTCGGTAGTTCTTATTTCGGAAGGATTAAGTTGTCTTTTTATTTGTGGAGGAAAATGAATAACCTTTTTCTGTAGCACACATGTAAGCTTAAGAAGCAAGATCAGAACTGCGGAGCGGCCAGGAAACGAAGGACTCTATCCAACTATATAGTTCAATGCTGGCGGTCAAGACTATTCGGAATCCCAGAGATTTATTTTTATACAACTTAGGTGGCAGACAAGCACACGGCCCACCTGATGGAAAATGGTTACCGGGGCCTATGGACGTTTGCAACACCAGTGGAAGCGGGTCATCTCAAAAAGATGTCCCCGGGTGTCCGGAGGTGCGAGAGATATGTCTTGTATAATCTCACCTCCGGCAATCAAAGACTCATGGACGGCGTGCGTTTTGGTCGGTTCGAGTCCGACATAATCACCTTCACCGAGTTTTGGTGGGTGGTATCAGTGGGAATTTTGCGCATGGAAAAAGAAAAATTAAAGGGGCATCACACTCGTGTTGCCGACCCTGTAGAGTGGAGGGGGAGAGGTTAAGGTTTAAATATTTTCTGTGCTGAAGTGTAGAAGAAAAGGTAGGGTTTTGTATCGTCACCTTGACAATTTAAGCCCTCGGTCTTCTTATTGATAACACAAACACTCTCCAGTGAGCTCTGACTACCCTACTCGCCACCAGGAACACAACACACGGTTATTATTAGCCCTCTCTCTCTCTCATTAGAGGTCCTCAGTCTGACTGCTCCATTAGGATAGAAGATACTATAATATCCTACCTCCCTTTCCTTTTTTCTTTCCTTCCTAGAGCACACCTGCCTTCAAGGTAATCCACGCGAATTTTTAAATTCATCCATTTTCCTTTTTTAAACCAGTAAAAAAAAAGTAATTGGGGCATCGCCTACCGGCACATTACACATGTAAGCTAAATTTGATGTTAAACGTCAAAATATACTGTCAGTCACGTTTGAATTACGAACACGAATTTACATAAATATACATTTCTACAAAAGTACAACACACGGAATATCCCACGCAGCCACTCAAAAAAACACAATAGGGTATCTACTCAAAAAGCGCTGAGCAAAAACCGACCGCAACCAAAAAACCCGACAATATTGTGATACAACGCATTGAATGACGGAGACAATCGACGTTGGCCTCCGTAATTTTCCTGCCTTGTTTTATCTAGGAGAACAATACAACTCATTTTCGGGCCACAATGAATTTCATTTTGGACGCAATCCGCCGAAATACATCGCCATTAAAATCCTTCCTGCGATACCTAGCAACCCTTCTGGATCTACATTAGTCAGGTAAATATAAAGTAGTTACTTACAAACCTATAGATGTTTTAGAAGTTTGTTTCTTAGTATAATATCTAGATGGCGTGACGCTCTTATAATATATCTAAATCGCGGTATCAAGAGTTTCCAGCTGTAACATAATATTATACTTTACTGAGGAAATATTCATGTATACAAAGGTTTTCACTGAGTAGGTTTGAGCCCCCAAGTACCGTCTTTCCTTCCCTTTCCTTACCAGCTCACGTATTTCCTTCTTCCTACATTCCCGGTTCATTAGGCAGGGCGTGAAAAAGTTGAGTCAAGCTCATCTCTTTCTCTGTAGCTTACCATCAGGCGAGGTGAAATCAAATTAACGTGTCCTAAATAAAAAGAAGCCAGTTATTCACTAGTACAGCGAGACTTAGGGTGGTAAGGGCACCGATCCTAGCATACATCTTTCGTTTCTTCTACATTCATAATTGTTTAATACAGTCATGTTCACTGATTTCGGTTCGGTACCAAAAATAACTTACCTATAAAACTTCGAAATCACAGATACCTAAATAATTGACCTGAATGTTTGGTCCTGATACTAATTTATTTTTTAACAAACGGTTCGTTAGCTGGACCTATTTATTTTGGACCGGTCCAGTCTTCCCGCCCGCATTGTCTAACTCAGCTCGTATTTCAAACTTTTTGCTCTTACCTACTGTATTTGTACACTTAGTTATCCCAACGTATTTACCTGCGAATATTAATTATTGAGATAAACAATGAAAAATATATTTAATGTTCCCATTACACATATGCCTCATTATATACATATTTCATTTCATTTCATTATATACATATTGATGACGAGGTTGCAAAAATGAACCACCGCCCACAGGGTTCGAAACGTGACCCCAGTCTATGAACACTCCTGCAAGGAATTCAGTCGGCTTTTCTTTTTTTTTTTCTTTCAGTCTATTTACAAACATTTACTTAGTTTAGATACAATAATTTGTTTGAGTAGCAAGTTGGTCATTTCGAAGCTTATCATTTAATTAATCTTGAATTTTGAAATAGCGTTTTTGGCATAATTTTACCTACAATTTTACCCTAATCATCACTACTCGATCACGTAGTCAAAACCAAATCGAGGCGATAACATCAGTTAAAATTAGTTCTACATATCTCAACAAGTAATATTCGCATAAACTTCCACAATATCAAGCATAACTATGCTGTAACAGTTGCTAATAAAGACAAGTATCGAATAACATAGGTACTAACAAAGTATCGATAACTCGTAAGTCGATTCGAGTAACAATAAGATCACCCTGTATCCACAAATAAACAAGGTCCGTATAAACAATCGACACACTGTTTATGTTTAACACAATCTGCAATATCGGACCGCATTAAGAGCGGTTAAGATTCGTCCCGCGTGCTTGCCAACAAAAACAATCTACACGCAACAAATCCGGCGAATGTTCGATGGGAACTGGACCGGGCCGGATGTAAGGCTGTGTGTACACTGATACCGTGAGGCACGAGCCAAGACCCGTTAACCTACTGGTGGGTGAAGTGGGATTTTCAGGTACACCCGATTTTTTTATACCATTTACCACCGTGGCCTATGGACGTTTGCAACACCAGAGGCGTCACACTGCCTACCCTGTAGAAACCTAATGCCCTTCTTGAAGAATCCCATATTGTAATCGCTTGGTAAAACCACGGCAGGGAGCTCATTCCACAGCTTGAGCGTGCGCGGCATGAAACTCCTATCATACCGCACAGTGCGCACCGTTTCCAGTCGTAGTGTGTGATGATGAACTGCTTCTCTATGGTGAGCGCACCGATGACAGAAAGTAGGTGTGGACATTATGTCGAACAATGATTTTAGCTAGAAACTTAACTAAAAAGTCAAATGGTTTTAAAAAAATTAATTGCAACTACTTATAGATAACATACCTACCTCTTTTACTTTTAATCTACTTTTAATAGAGAGGGGTTTGGAGGAGGTTTTAAGCTGCTAGCAAGTTATGACTTGGCGTATAGCATACTACTAATTAAAGTCAATATTGACGTGGGCTGTCGCTGCTACCTTTCTCGGGCCAGAAATGAAAGAGAAGGAGAAAGTATGCGGCAGAGTGGACCCGGGAGAGACGCAAGTGTATCCCCATGCACAGAACCAACGAGGTGCGGCGGCGACTCACACTTCTGAGGTTCAATGACCTGCGTCTTGCAGCTTTATGAGCGCAGGCGGATCTCTCCAATTACCTGACGCAGGGCTTAAAATATTCAGCCCCAAAACGGTGTATAAAACACTGTGGTCAACACTATCTGCATGCAGCTTAACTTTACTGGACCGGTTCGGGGCGGTTCCGGGCAGATTATACTAACGACGCCTAATTGCTACGTGGATTGAATTTGAACGCACTGAGAAATGCCTTAGCTAATAGTCTTCGAGTTAATACTGAATTTAGAATGGTTTATTTGAATTGTACCTACTGTTTATCGAATGGGGTTATAGGATGGTCCGGCCTGAAAAACTGTAGGGTTAACCTTTTGAATCGTATTTTTATGGTTTTTTTTTATTTCTTATTATGACTATTATTTATGTGACTCAGAAAACTTACTCAATATATTTGAACTGGCATGTAAAGATGCGTCCAGATTTGTGACATGAACAGCGAACCAGACAGCGTGACATCAAGACATGACGTTGAGTGTGGACTTAACAACTTGTAGCACATGAGCACACAAACTAGAGTTGTGCTGACACGGCCACCAGTCGATCGATGGTTTCATTTAAGCTCAGCTATCACGCAGCTGAATACACGACGGTCAACTCTCTACTAGCTTCTCTTTTTCTCCCAAATATATTTGTATATCTTCGAAGGGGTAGGCAGAGGTGCGTTACCACCCACATTTCACCAACTATGATTTTAGATCCTAAGTAAAATGGGGGGAGGGAGCCTATTGCTGTCAAACGGGCACCTATAATAGCGAAACTGATCATCTCCTTGCCCTTGTCTCAATTAATTGGGGTCGACTTAACATGTCATTCTCCTCCACATATACCTACCTGTCAGATAACATTTCCCCACTTTTAAACTTTCGCGTTGCAGATATATGGTTAACGAAACCCGGGTATTAACGAGACCATATGGTAAATACAAGCTTTTGATTTGCTTGACGTTCGACCAGGTTACACTAGCCGTGGTCACAAGTTGACTCTGCTCATTTCAGCAGACATTTCCTCAGTCACTCCCTTCTTTGATATATCTTCTTTCACAAGAGGAAATTTTCTTTTAGAAGAGGTAGGACACGACGGTATACCCGTCCCAATCGAGCAGTCCGACTGGGGAATTACCCCCACCCTACAGAATATCGCCGCCTAATAACCTTGTGTTGTATTTTCGGTGGTGAATAGGGTAGCCAGAGCTCACAGAGAGCTTTTGTGTTGTGGTGTGGGAAAACCAAAGGCTTATCATATATCTTTTGCGCTGACGACACAGAATGTCACTGTTCTTAAAGGTCTTGCGGCACGAGTTTTATTCTTCTAGTGTTATACTCGCCCATAGGCCACAGTAACCACTTACAATCAGGTGGGCCGCGTGCTCGTCTGCGACATAAGTTGTATAAAAAAAACTAAATCCATGCATCTTTTCCTGGACCGACCTCTGCTCCTCCTCCTCTACATTCATTCTACTACCATAGCTAGTGCCACTAAATTAGACCAGTAACGGTATAACATAACAGTATAGCATACAAAGTCGCTTCTATCATCAATATAACCGTCATTATCTCGAAGTTTTCCAATCGCGCCACAATTTTTGTTCAGCAGTAAAACCGGAGCGTCCCTACCGTTAAATCTTTACGGTTTCTACTTCCCGGTTTGCACCCAGACTTTATCTGAGCGTTTCAATTCGACGGTTTCTGACAGCACGCGACATACAGCTGTTGAGGATTAACAACGTTCGTTCGTATTTATAATATACTACCAACTCAGTTTGAAACTCTAAATCAGAAGAAATTTAAATGTACACTATTCTAATTCCTTCTGAATAAATGTTATCATTCCACGAAAGACTTCCTAAACGAACGTTTTGAATCCAAAATTGACTGCCTCTGTGAACCTTGACATGTATAATTGTATAATTTGCTATCTGACACTTTTCATTGTATAACTTATTAATCTGCATGCTGACATACCCCAATATTTGTACGTTAGAGACAGAACATTATGGACACTTTATAACAAATTTTATACAATATTCCGACAAATAAATTAATCTATCTATTTAACGAAAAATATCAATTACGTATCTTCAGTTATATACGGCAATAGGCTCATTCCCTATTACTTGGGACCAATTTCACCAATCATTGTACGTTTTTATAAGGAATATTAGCAATCGAAATTACTAATATTCCCTCTAACCCCTACAGCTAAGCAAGCTCAATGGCTTGTGTTAGGAATGTGTCCACGTCGTTAGTGTAATGGCCAGTTCGAAGCCAAGACCTCTCGATTGCAAGGCCGAGTCCTTAACCTCCCCTCAGCATATGTATGCATGTAAATAAACAATCTGAAAATGATTTCTCCGTTGATTCGATAAGTCTAGGATAAGATTTACTAAAAAAATTAATTGGTGTAGTACAGTGTAGTATTTCATAATTTTATGTGGTTTTAAAATATAAGTTTCTCTGAAATGTGAACCCAACTACCCATCAGCAATTAAATGAAATAATATTTAATGATCATTTTTTTTATCGCGGGGTTAGACGGCGACGTTGGTCGCAATTCTAGTACGAATTTATACGAACATAATTTTCTTTGAAAATTGCACAACGCGTCTACAGTCCTCAACACTTAAAAAATTAAAGATACTGCACTATCTTACCTCCGTGTATTCCTGGTCAGTGGCTTCCAATACAAAAATGTAGTACTTTTTTGAACACCTAACGCCAACTCATTGGTAGTTCGCCGAACTAGACAACAGTATGTCACACGCAGTCGTCTAACAAACGTGGAATATCAGATGATCTCGTAAAAGATTATTTTCCTAACCGATAATATTCAAATAGTTCTTGTCGGTTCATTGAGCAATTTTGTAACACCCGTATTGGCGTAATAGTTGAGGCATTAGATTAGACATTGATAGACGACAAAGAACTAAAGTTACAGACATAGCTCGCAAAATAACCAAGCTTAAATGGTAGTGGCCTTTTTTTATATTGCGAAAAATCCCTATGGATACCCCCCGCCAGAGCCGGTTGGGGAGGTTATGTGGGACTTGAACCGACTAAAACACACACCGTTTTTGGGTCCCTTAGTTGTCGAAGGTGAGATAGTAACCACGGCGCCCTCCTTCTGCTAGGGTGACAGGCGGCCACTCGTCACCCCCAGGCCCGCGCTCATGGAGGACGGGGGTCATTCTGCGACCTCCGACGCCCTAGTCACCGCTCGTCGCGGGCTGTACCTACGGGCTCGATGTCTTATCCGAACCCTTTCCGCCGAAATGGCAGTAGGCTGGCCACTTTCGGCCTAGGGCTGATGGCCGCAGTAGCAAGCGAGTCCTTGAGTGGTGCACACTTAGTACTTTAATACTTAGCACTTTGTAGCTTGAATGTAACTTAAATGGAGCTTATTAGTGAAACTAAATAAGAATTTACGTAGAATTATTTATTGTGAAAATTATAGTAAAATTTTAGTTCACCTAAGTTACGTAAGATAAACCAGTAAGTATTGTCTTACCAGTACTCTTTATAATATTCAAAGAGTATTAGTACTTAATTAAGTGTCATTCAATTACCTCACTTTAATTTATGTAAGTAAAATCTGAACTATCAATTAATTATATTCTTTATTGACCATCTGGCATTTAAGATAACCATGTTATGTAACACTAGCCTGTGGATTTGTCCACCTGGAATTTTGATCCCGTTCCTATGTGTTATTTCTGGTTCTAATCTATCTTTGTACCAAATTTCACCAAATTCGTTCAGCAATAGCAAAAAACAAACAATTACTCTTACAAACCTTCACATTTATAATAATTTATTTTCCATATTAAGTAGAAAGAAGTAAGTATACGGAGACCCACCCAGATCTTTAAAACTTAAGCTAACCTTACTTATGACTCACTGTATAAAATAGTTCTAACCTTAGGTTTCACGAACTCATCCAAAAGTGAAAAACTTATTTTGACATGATTTTGACAGAACAAATTAAAAATAAATATTGACACCTAAACCGTCACTGTTGGTATGTCATCTACCAACGGCAAATAACCAACAAAAAAGAATAAAATGGATGGGTAACCTCAGTCAACGGGTAAATGTAATTATCATCAAATACACAATGAATTCAAACTAAAACAATAAGGCAGATTCCCATCTTTTCATTAAAAAAAAAGTGAGTAGCCATGTTTTCAGTATAGCTTTATTTCTACGTTGACTTTTTTCGTACGACAGCCTCTGTGGCGTCTGGTAGTGAAAGCGACTACTACGCAGGAGGCGCGGGTTCGATTCCCGCTCAGTGCAAATATTTGTATCTATGAATATGGCTATTTGCACTGGTCTGTTCGTACCTCGGAGCCGTGGGTCCCGGTTGCCATACAAACATCCATGGCATTCGTTACGGGTAGTCGGAGTGCTCATAAGTCCGACTAGCCTAGCTACAGCACTTCGATATCGCCAATTTGGTTGTGGAGGTCCGATGGCAGTCGTTTCACGGAAAAAATTCAAGTTCAGCCGCATCTTAGTTAGATTACGAAGCTAACCCCAACTCAGTTGGGAATAGGCTCAGAGAATAATAATGTTGTGTTATAGATGTATTTCACATATCATCGTCGTCTAACGGCCTTGTCTCTGTTATTTAGGGTCGGCTCAACATGTCTTTCATAGAGTAAAGTCTGGTGGCCCTACAACCAATTTTTAAAAGTAATATTATTTCAATCTTACTTTACTTTCATACTATTATTCGGAATCGGATCGATGTCGTCCATTGAAATTTGTGAACTGTATCTTGTAACACAATTATAAATGTGTCCACTACAGTAAGATATACTGATTGACCCATTTTAGTCATATAACTCTAGTATCCTGTGTAGGATATACAGGATAACTAAAGCGGATAGGGCAGGCTGACGATCTCACTATGGAAGTAAACTAGCATGGAATAATATTACTTATAACTGCTCGTGGTAGGGCCCCTGATGTCATCTCCTCATTCACTCCCTTCTATGCTCGCTCACTTAATTCATTTATCTATTTTTCCGCCTACCGCACCTTAAAGCCCTCTCTACATTCATACTTTGAACCTTTTATAAAACATTACTTTCATAATATTCTACAGATGAAATGCAAAAATGTTGCAAGATGCATGTATCACATTTAAGTGTTAAAAATTAAATATATCTGCAATGGATTCCCTAAGCGGCACTTCGACCATCAGCTCAGACAGCGGCAGCAGCTTATTGGTAAGATGGACGTCACTTCTTATCCTGATGAAGAATGAAAGAAAGAGAACATGTCATATTACTACCTCTCCACACAAGTCGCAATACGTTTTTAGAATAGAATAGACTGATTGACATACGTATTCGACTGTCATAATCATATTTCATGTGTCACATAGAACATTCTATTCCACGAAACAACGAAAAACGAGTCACCACTTATCTAAAGGAGTGAAATCGTGCGGAGGTGACGCAGGCGTCGGAGGTCACAGAATGACCTCCATTCTCCATGACGCAGGTCTGACGGTGACAGGTGTAAATCTTGTCACCCTAGCAGGAGCACGCCACGGTGGCAGCTTGATGCGCGCTTACTCCTATTCGGGGCAAAACGTGGACACCGTAGTCCCACATCTGAGAGGGCCTTTGCTGGCCCTGGGTCAGCCGGGGCGTGAGGGATATGCCAGAGGCTACCTCTCTCTCGGGAACTGGTGGCCCAAGACAGCCGTGTGGATTTGGTCGGTTCGAGTCCGACATAACCCTTGTTGACTTCAGCGGAACTGGGACTTCGGAATCCGTGGGGATATCGTCACGGGGAAAAGAAATGATAGCGAAATCGTAAAAGTATTGCACACAGTCATGTGGAACCACGACCAGCTCTCAGCAGCGTGATGCTTATTTTTATTGTTATATATAGCTCCAAACCAGTTTTGGATTCAAACAGGAGTTGGAGCTCTATTAAATGATTTATATTCATTACAATTACCTCGGGTCATATTCTTATGTCTGAGTTAAGTATAACTTCATCCTATCACCACAAAACTGAACATTATGTTCATTTTTCACATGGCAATAGACACGCACCGTATTCCAATGCGCCAAAATCTTCAACTAATAGGTCCTCAATTAATAATTGATATTGTACAATGTAGTAGATACGTCATTATAATTTTTTCGCATGTGCAGAACCATTCTAAAAGTCAGAAAACTATCCAGTGGTGGTTCTTCGGGCCCGTGATACTCGCCATCTTTATGTTCCTGCTGATGGGTACCATCTTTGAGCGGAGGATCGAAGGCGCATGGCGGAATTTATGTTAGTATCTAATCACCTAAATATTACAAATAACATTTAACTGGTACATAAATTAACTCATCAGCTGTTAGAATTACATGACTTCTTGGGTCAATCTTTGACTGTCGTGTAATGCCGCGTCTACATTTACGTAACATTTTACCGTGACCGTGTCAGAAGTACGTGTCCGTGGCGTATTCAGATGCGTGATAGCTGAGCTTAAATGCAATCATCTATCGACTGGTGGTCGTGTTAGCACAACTCTAGTTTGTTTGTCCATGAGCCACAAGGTGTTACGTCCACACTCAACGTTTTGTCTCGATGCCACGCTTTCCGGTCCGCTGTTCATGTGACAAATCTGGACGCACCTTAAGGAGACTAAAAGCTCATGATTAAGTAGGCAGGCAGTTCATCAAAAAGCTCGTTCCCTATTACGTGGGAATCTCTCCAATTTTAGGTACGAAGACCCGAGTGATACCGGTGCAAGCCACGGTTGGTACCACCTTGTGGTTAAAATGTAGCGGAAAGATTTACTAAATTCGGACTTCTTCCATAGGGTTGCGTAATGAAATGAATGTGGAACCAGTGTATGGGAGTTCTGATGTATTCCCCTTTGAGGGCAGTGTCGATGGTCATTGAATGAATGCCCTGTTCACGCTTGAAAATTTAAAAATAAACATCAGGTATAATAGAAATAAATTAATTTTGATAACATTTTTGACGGTATTTTCTGATATTCTGCTGCTCAACCCGTTTCTATAACAGATGCAGTATATTTTAGTTGTAAAATCATTTCTACTTCCAGTGCAACGTCGCCAGGATAGAATACAAACCGAGCCACAAGAATCACAGGTCACCCCGAGCTTGGAACAGGCCATCAAAACGCCTTCTCAACGAACCATGACCAGCTGCAAAGGTGAAGCTACAATCACTTTGAGTGTCAACGATATGAAACAAGAGACGAAAAGTATGTACTGACGCGTCCTAAGTACCTATCAGAGAAATCTGAGACTATCGAATTCTTACAGCAGTTGAATTAACCCCGAACTGCTTGAAACTGAATTCATCAAACTTAAAGTACTTTGAAAAAAACGGCAACTCAAGTCTCGAATAATATTGGAATACATGAAAACATTCACTGAACAAGTCTACGTCTTCTAAGTTTTGGGGAACATAAATATTCTTCACAAACAGAGTCCAATCTTCACTAAAAGTAAAACAAATATCTGAGCTATTACTTACACTGAAGTAAATAATATTATTTGAAAAAACCACCGTGTATGTTATTTAATAAAGATGAAATGTACAATTGTTGAAAATGATAGGAAAAGTTATGATTGAAATATATTTGATTCGGATGTATGTATTATATGTGTTAGGTGAGTAAGACCACATCAAATCTTTGAGACCCGAGCCACTAACTGCTGGTTAACGGATGAGGCTGGTCTTCCTCTGGCGGTTGGGAGTTCAGGAATCAGTCACTTTTGCAAAAGATAAATGAAATGATAGAAGTAGGTACTTGGACTGTATTGTCCAGGATCTTTTAGAGCCCCTCTATGAGCGCGGGCTTGGGAATGACGGGTGGAGTCGCCTGTTACCACCCCATTCCCGGGGGCTAGACGGGGACACCGTGGTCCCTATTCCAGAAAGGGGTCATCTAGAAAAAATAGGCCTCGGCTGTGCTGGGATGCGAGGGATATGTTCACTACTGTCTTACCTCCGGCAACTAAATACCCATAGACAGCGTACGTTTTAGTAGATTTGACTCCGTCATAACCTCTCTTATGTACTCCGGTGAGATTGGTATACGTGGGGTTTTCGCGCACGAAAAACATGGAACTTTAGGGGCCCACTATAAAATGAAATCTCTACCTTCGAGCTGTTAACTATAAATGCGCTGGACCCTAAATCTGTGCAAAGTAATTTTTTCTTATGTATAACTGTGCAAAGTAAATTGAAAAAAAATGTTTTCTTTATAATTCAATGTACAGAACCCGCAATATCATGGTCTGACCTTGTCGAGATGTTACGCGTCTGTAGCCATTTGCCCCATTTGCCCCACACACTGACACACCGTACCTCGGCCACGGGTAATTTCCCTAGCGGCTGCGATTTTGGGAGCGTTTGAATGTAGGAGAGTACTTGAAGACAGTAGGAGATTTACTTGATTGGTAAAGTTCGATGGCATTAGCTGTTCTACTTTTGTAGATTTTTCTAGCTTTTTAGAATTCAAAAGAAGTGTTTTGTACTGTAATATCTAAAATAAATTATTATACAGAAGGAAAAAATACCTAAACTATGAAAAATTATAAAAAAATGCTTTAGGAAACCACTTTTTGACGAATTCTATTGCGATATTTTTGATATTATTTTCTTTTAGTTCTACGGTAGTATTTAAGTCGTATTTCGGGGGTAGAAGTATTCATCACAATCTTTGAAATGTAAAGTAATAATCTTAAATAACCCGAAAGTCGGGCTATAAGTATATGATACCGAATAATTTGCGATACAATCCGTTAAAAGTGATTTTATTTTATAATAAGTTATTTTTTTTCCCTCCAGGGTAAGCAAAGATACACTCCTGGCGCTTTTCCTGCCTTCTCCAATCCTTCCACGTGAGCCCACTGATGAGTGCTTTGGCCATGAAATCCTGTCAATACATCACCAAATTGAGTGCACAAGTATCGATAGATATATTCACCGAAATCGACATTAATCTATCTGCCCAATAATTTGATACTTTCCCAAATAGCAATTGATATCAAATCTTCAGCCAGCGATTACACATTCAAGTAACTCGCCCATTCAAACGCTCTTTACCCAAACGCATACTATTTACCCCAACGCTCAGGTTAAACGAACAGATTTTATTATTTTAAGCTTGGCCCGTAACGCCACTATTTGTTCAGATACTACGCAACACGGATTTCATGTGTTATTAACGTTATTGTTGATAATTGTATATTGTTCTTTGCTGAATACGGTCACTATTTGTTTTAAGCTGTGTTCAGACGAATACCAACAGAGTTGTTAGCGACTGTATTTGCGTCAATTAATTATCAACTTTCGAAGTCAAATAAAACAACGGCTCCCGCACCTTATTAATAAACTTTTGTTGGAATTTCCATAACCCGACTTTACAATTTACACGGAGGTATCTCTTGTCCTAATCGAGCAGTCAGATTGGGGAAGTTCCTCTGCAATATAGAATACCGCGGCTAATAATATCCTTTTGTCATGTTTCCGGCGGTGAGTAGGGCAGCCAAAGCTCTGGAGAGGTTTTGTGTTGTCAGTGAGAAGATTGAGAAACCCTTCTTGTCTTCCGCACTGACCCTTCTCTCGCAGTGATATCGTGTGTGTTTTCCGTTAGTCGCCTCTTACGACACCTTTCGGATAAGGTGGGGTGGGGTATTCTTTCTCCGTCATCCATGCATGATCTTTCGGGTACGATACCCTGAAATCTCAATTATTATATAGATATGCTAGCTATTGCCCGCGGCTTCACACATGTGAATGTCGGTTATCGCACAGTTCAACATAGCCTATGTTACTCAGGATGAATGTAGCTTTCCAATGGTGCAAGAATTTTTGTAATCGGCACAGTAATTCTTTAGTTTGTAAAAAACATAAAAACATACACACAAAAAAAGCCCTCTACAGTTTATTAGTGTTACTGTTAACGTAGATTCGTATGCGTCTGTCAGTGCGTCGTGTCTGTGTGTTTGCTTAGTTATTTAAACAAATACAAGTCAAACAGAGGTCTTTCTGATCACTTTAGTTAACCTAGCTATGTTCTTTTCACCTACCTAGAAATTACTTCCAAAGTCAAAGCGAACACCTGCCCTACACTTTCATTAGTTAATATTTAATTAAACAATAAAACTTGCTTACTTATTGCAGTCAGCGTTTGGGGCTCTCAAAGCCTCTGAGATTAATTTTGTGAAAGATATGCTTTCTGTAGAACTTAGTATAACTCGCAATTTGTCGCAAAAAAAAAACTTTGGCAAAATTGGATTAAAACGTCACAGGGAGCTTTTGTTTATTATTTACTTTTGAATTTTTTTATGTCATTTTTTTTGTATCATTGGCACAATGGTATAGAATCTGTTGAGGTTACACTCCTAATAAGTTGGACAAATGTTATGTTATTTTTGAGTGAAATAGCATGTTTTCCCACACATATGGGGTTCTTCAAGAAGGGTAGCGGAAGGTTTCTACAGGGTAGGCAGCACAAGTGTGAAGCCAACGTCCATAGGCTAAGTTTCACGTGT
Organism: Pelosia muscerda; assembly: GCA_963691645.1. Lineage (NCBI taxonomy): Eukaryota > Metazoa > Arthropoda > Insecta > Lepidoptera > Erebidae > Pelosia > Pelosia muscerda. The sequence continues at coordinate 2,184,994 of OY829116.1, read as the reverse complement.
CTGTGTGTGTGTGTGTTTCTGTGTCTGTCTGTGGCATCGTAGCTCTTGAATGGGTGAACCTATTTTGATGTAGTTTTTTGTTTGATAGTTGAATTAGTCGGGACTGTTCTTAGCTATGTTTGATGAAAATAGGTGCAAGATGGCCGCCGTTATAAAATGGCGGACTACATATTTTTGCACAAATCCCTTAATATGAATGTCAAATGAAAGGGTTTGACTAATAGAAAACGATACACTATAACAAATTTTAAATCCAAGATGGCCGCTACCATCAAATAACAAGGTGTTTTTTAAATTTTTAATTTAATTTTTGTATAGGTAGAACATTTTCAGGCAGCTCGAAAAATCGAATTTAAAATCAAATATCTTTAAAACTATTTATCGTAAGCATCACTTTGGCAGTAAATATTAGCATTAGGTACTATATGAGTAAAGTGATAATTGCTCACGAAAAAAAGGAAGTCGTCAATATCCTTTTTCTCAACAAGAAAAATACTGGATTCGTCATGAATATCTCGATAACATTCGCGTGCCGACCACGGATATATCGGTAAGTAAATTAGTACGAGACACTGTCATACACATTAATGAAATTCATAAATTCATGAGCATGACGTACTGGATGTGCCATCAAATATTCAACACGGTGCGCTCGTGTGTAATCAGAATATTAAAAATATTCTTTCTATTATGTTAATGATATTTGTTATCAATAATCATTAGCTACTTGAGGAAGGGCCTTCAATGATTGAGATTTAAGCGGTGGGAGTTCTCTACATACAATCATCATTCATTCCCTGAACCTTTTTCCCAACTCAGTTGGGGTCGGCTTTCCAGTCTAACTGTGATGCGGCTGAACTTCGATATTTTCCGTGAAGTGACTGCCATCTGACCTCCACAACCAATGGTCTAACGGTTGGACTTTTGAGGGCTCCAACTACCCGTAACGACTGCCATAGATGTTTGTATGGCAACCGGGACCGACGGCTTAACGTGCTCTCCGAGGCACTTATAAACCTGCGATAAATACACACATAACTTCGAAAAGCATCGAAAAGTCATTGGTGTGTGCCATGGTAAACCTGGGATCGAACTCGAGACCTCGTCTCAGCAGTCCATTACCCATACCACTAGGCTACCGAAGTTCTCTACATACAAATCATAGTTAAAGCAAAGAAAAGGGCTATGATTTCATTTTTTTATTTCTTTTATACCACTTAGGTCTGGTGGATCAGACGTAACGAGGATTCGATTCCTGCTCAGTGCAAATATTTGTGTGCCTGAATATGAATATCTGTATTGATCTGGGTGTTCCTATGTATAATATGTATGTATTTGAGAAAAAAACATCTATGTATGTTTATCCGCATTCTAGAGCCCGTAACACAAGCTAGTTAAGCTATGATTACCATGGATATAGGTGACGTTGCGTAGATCGTCCTAGAATATGGGTGGCAAACAAGCACGCGGCCCATCTGATGGAAAGTGGCTACCGTGGCCTATGGACGTTTGCAACACCAGGGGCGTCACACTCGTGCTGTCGACCATGAAGAGAAGAGTGGGGAAGGGAATGGGGGAGGGGAGAAAGTTAAGAGAGTCTCTGCAGAAGTCGAAGAAGGGTTTCCCGGTCTTCACACTGACAACGAAAAAGCTCTGGCTATCCTACTTATCGCCGGAAACACAACACAAGGTTATTATAGCCGCAATATTCTGAAAGGCGGAGGTACTTCCCCAGTCGGACTGCTCAATTAGGATGGGAGATACCGTCATGTCCTACCTCCATTAAACAATGCGGCGGTCAGATAGCAATTGTGCACAGAAAAATGTAAGTTCAGCCGTATTGCTGTTAGACGCTTATAGTAAGATTCCAGAAGAACACAACAGTAGAATAGAATAATACTATATGTACGTGAGCGTTATTGTCTAGGCAATAAAGCACAAAATGGTAGCACGTTCTATTTATACTGTTTTCAAGCTTGAACAGCATTTCTTATTCGAAACACGAGCTAAAGTTATCATATAACAATAATATACTGGTGACGAATGGCACTAAACCATTTCCACTATTGAGAGCAAGGACTATAGAATGAGGGTATAAATTTGTACCAAGACTTGAGTGACATATCTACACATTTCAACAAAGTCTAGGGATATTTTACATATATAGGTATGATTTAAGAAAATCCATTTTTTGATTAACAACATTGAATACGAAATTGTTGATGGCATTTTACATTTTTTCGTTTCAATAATGTAATTTTAGATCCCTACCTAAGTTTGGTTTTATTTTGAGGACCGATTCACAATTTAAAGTTTTTGCAAAAAGTATGCGATTATTAGTTACAAATGGAAAAGAAAGCGAAATGTAGAAGAATATAAGTTTTTATTACATGTCCTGATATAATATGAACTAACGTACATTTTGTCACAAGTAAGTCATTACGAGTTGTTTGCAAATTTTTAGTTATATTTGAGAGATTAAAATATCCCTAGACAATTTTGAATTGTGTATATGCAGAAAATAAGGTAGGTAAGTGTTGCTACTGAGACAGACGAAGAATTTTATAGTTTGATACAAGACAACTCTTTATTTTAGTACCGAACATTATTATAATATAAAATCAACCCCCTTTCCCTTTCCCTTCCCTTTCAGGGTGGGCAGCGCGTGTGTGACACACTTAGTGTTGCACACGTTCATAGGCCACGGTGGCCGCTTTTCATCAGGTGGGCCGTGTGCTTGTCTGCCACCTACGTAGTATAAAAAAAAATCACGCCTTTATCCCCGAAGGAGTACGCAGTTTATGTTCAGGTCCCAATGGATAGGTGGCGAGCCTATTGCCATTAACCGGGCACTTATAAACATGCGATAAATACACACATAACTTCGAAAAACATCGAAAAGTCATTGGGGTGTGCCATGGTAAAACCAAAGGTAAAGTATCTTTACCCCAAAGCAAAGTATCAATTTACTGTAATGGAATATTACAATAACAGATATCAATTTATGATTACAAAGAAAAGTTGGACGAAAAACGGGAGAGTATTGAAGGTTAGCAGTCACCTAGTGAATACTAAATAATATACATATACTAACGCTCTTTTTACTCTGAGGTAAGCAGAGACGATAGCTCACTATCTACTTCTGTCCTGTACACAGTGAGTAAACTTCTACTCCTCTACCGTCCTATAGTAAGACATAGGGTCAATAAAAACATAATGATACATAATTGATAACACACTTGTACTTCTCCACTGTGGCTCATCTCCACTCCACACACCACATGTGGCAAAAGTGAGCTCCATCAAGTGCCCTCAATCAACAGTATAAATAATAAAAAAATGTAATGAAATTGTATAGCGATTAATATGCTAACTGAAATCAAATCCAAATGGAGAAACAGGCGTGTCTTTTGTGTATGTATGTTATGAAGTATGCTAACTGTTCAAACCGATTTAGATTGGAAAAAGTTAATGCAAAGACAAGACTTGAACCTGTAACCAGCCCCATACAGAGGGAATGCTTTATATAACCATTGAACTATGGAAACACGTCTTGAGCATTAGAAACTCTGTAGATCAGCAGTTAGAGGATTCCCACTGTGAGAGACTGATCGTGGGTTCAAATCCCGTTGAAGCATTCCCATTTCCGCACTAAAATGATCAGAAATAAATAATTCTCAAAATGCAAGTATTAATACAACTCTGCCTTCTCCTTAGAGGATAAACAGGTGTGAATATATTATAACTTTCAGACTACAATTCAGATTTCAGCTACTCATGTTATACACTTTCGTTTTCAATCTGTTCAACTTTAGGATCAAATTCAAAAACACGTTAGAAGTTATTTTGTTTGCATAAACCAATAACTTAGATAGAAGAGTGCGACGAGGTCTCGGGTTCGATTCCAGGTTTTACCATGGCACACACCAAAGACTTTTCGATGTCTTTCGAAGTTATGTGTGTATCGCAGGTTTAAAGTGCCTGGTTAATGGCAATGGGCTCGCCACCTATTACATTGGGACCTAAACATAAACTGGCGAAATGTGGGTGCTATCACCTCTGCCTACCCCTTCGGGGTTATAGACATGAGTTCATGTTATGTATACGGGAATTCTAAATTGTTTCCCAACGACCAAAATGTTTATTAAATTATAAAAGATACCATAAACCTCTATGTTTCGATTCCATTTTCAAAATGCGATTTCCTTTTTTTATTACATTTTCTTATCTGATCAGCCATGAATAAAACATACCTGCTTTTATCTTGAAAGATCATCACATTCCATACCTCAAATATTTGTTGTTTGTTTATATTGATACAGTATAAAATTGTGGTCATATAAGTCAGTAAACAAGGCCCTTTTCCCAGCCCCCAACCTGCCTTAAGGGCGCCAAACTTGCAATTTGCCAATAATTTATCAGAACCTAAAACAAGTATCAAATAAACAACTCCTTTCACGTTAGCGAAGAATTGGCTGGGAAGGGAAACAAGAAACCCATTACGTATTCCAAACAACTTTTTTATTGGAAACATATTAAATACGACTCGAGGAGTGGCCGTTCGTTTATTTAGGACTAGCCAAATATCCTAGCCATACATATTTATATATACACTCGATAAAATCTAGTAAGCAATAATTTGAACTTTATTTCTTTAACATTACTGCTGTTTTCTAGTTAGGAATAGTTTCAGTAGTGTAAGCTTATGTTGGTAAGTCGGTGCTTGATAGAATTAAAATATAAGAAGCGAATGTTGTCGAATCTATTCGCGACGTGTTTGTCTTATTTTAGATGCTTCCATCTTATTCAGTGTCCGGTGTCATTACAGTGAGATATCCTCAGTTACACATATATAACAGTAACCGTGACCGATTATGAATTCAATCATAATTGTCTAAACCGCCTGAGCGTAGAGAAAAAAGAGTCCCATAGAGAAAAGTCATGTGCGCAGAGCATTGAAAACTGTTCGAATTGGCTGCAGTCAAAGAGGAATACATGAAGTTGGTGATCATGTTTCAGGATTAAAGAGACTTTTAGCCCTTCTTACATAAAACAACTTAAATGAAACTCGAGATTGACGTATCAACAACCAATCAGGCGCTCTCAAAAAGTGACAGCAAGATGGCGGATTCCGAGGATTATTCGAAATTCAAGTTGATGAAACTCCAGGTTTTTCTGGTTGCCTAATCGAAGAGACTTAAAGAGGTTACCTACTCTCTTTTCAAAGAAAATAGTTGTAAACATGTTTCATACAATACTTGTAGAAGATTTGTTAAAAACATTTTTGATAGCACACTTGTACTTCTCCACGATATTTATTATTGTACCGTCTGATAGTTTCCAAGACGTTAATTGGTAGTGCTTATGCGGCTAAGCACGTGATTAATTTCCTTGCGACTTATACTTGACTTGCAAGTTATAAACAATTTTGTAATACATTTACCAATTCATATTGCTGCAAAAGAAATCATCTTAAGAAGAAGAAAAGGAAAACTAAGGGTAAGCGAGAGGAAGAGAGAGAGAGATGATCGTTATGATCTCAACAGGATTTGATATTGGCCCATTTTAAAAACGATTCATAATACCTACATCTTTCGATATTGAGTAGCAATTCGATATTGTTTAAAACAACTCATGAATACTTTTATTTAGATTAATCCATGATAAATAATCAAAACTTAAATTACATTTCAATGTAAATGTAAATATAGGTACAAGGTGTACCACTTTTATAAGTCGCATCGGTAAAATTCGTCTGCGCAGAAGAGAGCAACCTTACGCCGATTAGTTACGATTGCTAACGCTGTTGAAACGCCGACTTTATTGCATTACGTTAAGATTGAAAATGCAATAAATTTAGAGAGTAGTGCTATCTCGCTCATTGTAGGTGTACACTTGTTAGCAAATAAAGTGTACCAATGATTTTATTTTATATTTTTTATATTATGAAACATTTTAAAACACCAGTTTATAAAATGAATATCTTAATAATGTAACGAAAAAATTGCCGTGCTTAATAACGAAATGTTAATTATGATCAAGCTATTAATGAACGAATTCATCCTGTGAGGGTTTATAGAACAGCAACTGTTTTTTAAGATGAATGGCGCTACCATTTGATTTAACGTACCTAATATCTACCGAATCGAACTATTTTCTTGCATTGATGAACATTTTTTTTCGTCAAAGCAAATTCTTAATAGCCGCCACCAAGGTATTCCTGTCTTTGGGATTCTGAAAGTCGGTCTGGCACTAGTTAAAGGTTCCGTTGCGAACGATTATATTTCGTTAATTATTGTCAAAACTGTTTTTCTTGAGACTACTGTAGCGCGTGCTGTAAGTACAGTCCATCACTGCTTGAAAATGATCCATAGTAGGTAAATACTTCGTCTTTTGATTTAATTAATTCATTTTGCATGACTTGATGCAGATTATATACAATTCCCCTACTTTGGCCTTTTAAAGATCTATCTCTTTTAAGTAAAGACATAATATGTAAAAATGTTGGGAGATGACCATTACCAGGAAATGATCGAGCCATTGTGATGAGAGGATTGGTCAGCCTAGACTCTGCGTTACCGAGTCTAGCTGCTTCCAGTTGCGCCGCGGGGAGGCTCCTTCATGCACCTAGCGAAAGCCTGCCGCCTGGACATCATCTCCAGTGGCCAATTTGGAAGTCATTAAATCGCCTACGGACCCAAGTTGGCCGCTGCAGGGAAAATATGGCGAAATGGGGCTACATCGAGCGATCACAAGACTCTTGCGATTGCGGGGCTCGACCTCAGTCCATGTCGCATTTGCTCTCTTGCTCACTGTGCCCCCATACCTGCACCATCGAAGACCTCTGTAGAGCAACGGAAAGCGCTATAGCTGTTGCCAACCACTGGGCCAACAACATTTAATAAAACCGGATTTATCAGAGCCATTGACTCGAAGAAGAAGAAGAAGATGTAAAAATGTTCACGTTTTTTGGCCCTGCAAGTGTACGGTGCGGTGAAAAGACGTATATTCCACTAGCAGTACAATTCGCGACTGACGCGGTACCGCGATGCTGCGGGCATCGAACTTGGCGCGCAGGCGGCAACCAATTACAGAGGGCCACGTTCCCGCGTCAATGATGAGCGTTGTGATTGGTTAATATTGTTTCGCGCGTTTCGAAAATGAGACTTCTGCGCAGGTACATCGGCGTAACTTATAAACGTGGTACTACTTATACCTACACAATTACTCGTCTCGAACTAATCAGTTAGTCAAATTCAACGATTTTAAAATTGTAATGGAGTTCTATTCTAATGTCTAGCCATATAATTAGTCGCATAGAACCTTCTTGTGTATACCTATCGGTACGGATCTTGGACCTAACGCGAGAAGGACAAGGCTCTTATGACTCTTAAGCGCGATTCACACATAGCGCGGGTGCGGGTCGGGCGCGGGTGTTTTTGCCATACATCGCCGTTTTCTTAGTAAGGTATTTTTTTACTTTATTCTGATTCTGATTCTGAATGGCGCTTTATGCCTATACTTGTTATATTATATATACATAATAGTATCACCCGTTCTCATCATCCCCTTCCCCGCCGCAGCCGGTTGGAGAGGTTATGTCGGAGTCGAACCGACCAAAACCGACGCCCTCTTTGGGTCTTTAGTTGTCAAAGGTGAGATAGTAGTCAACATATCCATTGCACCTTGCAGACCCGGTGCCATCTCTTTCGATGAGCCCCGTCGGGTATAGGGACCAAGGTGTCCCCGTCTGGTCCCCGGGTATAGGCAGGCGTTCTTATCAGCCTCTGTGGCGTGGCGGCACTGAACGCGACTGCTACGCAGGAGGCGCTCGTTCGATCCCCGCTCAGTGCAAATATTTGTATGCATGAATTATTTCTTCTATTTCACCTGGTCTGGTCGTGCCTGTCATATCCATTGTCATGTGCCATATCCATAGGCCACGATAACCACTTTTCATGAGGTAGGCCGTGTGTTTGAAAAAAATATTATTGATAGGTTTCATTTCGTCTAACACTGTTTGCACCCCGTGCTATCTACAAAAGACAGCCTATAACACGTACCGTAAAACGGGGTGAATAGGGATCCAGGGGTTGATAGGGATATAATGGTCTAGGACACAGGACTAGTCCATTGAATAACAGAATCATCAAATATCTGGTAACAAATTTATTTGAAATCTAGTAAAAGGAATTATTTAAAATATTCCATTGACCATTTTATCCCTATTCACCCTTGGATCCCTATTCACCCCGTTATACCGGTATCTATTGCACGAATATACCTATAGCACATTTTGGGCATATTTTAGGTTCATAACTGGTGCCTGTATACCAGTGTACCTACCTACACTTACAGTTTTAACGTGTAATTACTATGTAGGTACATATCTTGAAGCTTAATTTGAATAAGTAATATTCAACAATTCAGCATCTAATGATACTTAAATTTTAGTTGAAATGCACTCAGTTATTGAATGACAAAAATTGAAATCTGTTGGAGTGGTAAGGACATTGATTAGTATTATAACGGATAAGAACTATATTAGACCTTTTTTTTTTTTTTTGAAAGTAGATGTGGGCATCATGTCAAACAATTCCTCTGAACACAGGCCATTATACAGGCGGTAGAACACACACAGTGAGGCGAAGTCCCTCCTGATGTTCAGCGGTTCCACACCGCCTGAGAGTATGGGATTGTCGACGATCCTCAGCGCCCGCCGTTGTACCGAGTCAAAGGGGTCAAGCTGGCATGCAGGCGCCCCGGCAAAGAGGTGACAGCAGTACTCCATGTGGGGCCGAATCTGTGCCTTATAAAGAAGGAGTCTTTGCTCCGCAGTGAAGTACTGCTTCGCCCTGTTGAGCACTCCTAGTTTCTTTGATGCCAGCCTAACCTTGTCCTCCAAGTGACAGCGGAACTGGACATCGCTGGAGATATCGACACCAAGGATCCCGATACTCGAGGAGATGGTGAGCGGTGTGTTCAGGAATTGGGGTGCCACAATAAATGGGGTTTTCTTAGCGGTGAATGCACATACTTGTGTCTTGGTGGGGTTGAATTGGACCAGGTTTAGTCGTCCCCAATCGGATACTCTGGTGAGAGTAGTCTCGATTTCAGACACAAGTTGTTCGCGACTTTCCTCCACCTTAGAGCGAGGGATGTTTGCACGGCCCGTGTAATATGCGTCCCCGGTACTGTCGTCCGCGTAGCAATGAATGGCGTCATCAGACAGCATATCATTGATATGCAGCAGAAACAGGGTCGGGGACAGGACGGAGCCTTGTGGGACACCAGCGTTTATGTCCATGCGGTCCGAGCAACTGCCATCGACGACGGCTTGGATGCTTCTGTTGGACAAAAAGCTGGCAATCCATTCGCATAATCCCTCTGGGAGTCCATACGATGGCAACTTCGCTAGGAGACCTCTGTGCCAGACCCGATCGAAGGCCTTCGCTATGTCAAGGCTGACAGCCAGTGCCTCACCCTGACTCTCGATGGCTTGCGCCCAGCGGTTTGTGAGATACACAAGAAGTTCACCGGTTGAGCGACTATGACGGAAGCCGTACTGACGGTCGCTCAATAAATCGTTACCTTCAAGGTATCTCAGGAGCTGTGTGTTTATAACACGCTCCATTACCTTCGAGAGGAGGGAGGTTATAGCGATAGGCCTGTAATGGGACGGATCTGTTCTGTCACCTTTTTTAGGGACAGGGTGCACGAATGCTGTCTTCCACGAAGCTGGGACTCGTCTCTTGGAGTAAGAAAGCGCAAAAAGTCGTGTAAGTACTGGGCACAACTCAGGAGCGCACTGCTTGAGCACAATTGCCGGTATACCATCCGGCCCACTCGACTTCCGAATGTCTAGGGACTGTAGTTCCCGCCGAACCACCCGTTGTGTGAATTTCTTCTCTTATATCGCGAAGATTGGGGAGACTTTCGGAATTTAAAAAAAAAATGAGCAAACCGAAATTAAGTACTAATATTCCCCCTAACCCCTCCAACTAAACTCAATGACTTGTGATAGGAGGAGTGGGTTCACGTCGGTAGTGCAATGGCCAGGATTCCAACCCTGCCGACGATGCTTTAACCACTAAGCTAGAGACGCTATATAAACTATTGTGAATATATTTTTAAACGAAAATTTTAGCATAACGAAATATTTATCTAATAACAGTAATATTTTCTAATAGTTCTTGAAAAATACCGTAGAAAGAGACACTACTTTTATCTTAAACACCATTTTTAAGGATATTAAAATAAAAAAATAGATTTAAAATTTATTCTATTCGCTAGCCTACGCCATCTATACGCAAAAGATGGAACGAGCTTAAGAAAATGACATCATTTTAGTTTACTCCCAACCGTGGTAGATGGCGGTAAATACAGGTTTGTATTTGATATAAGATGTATGCAATGTAATATATTTTGCAATATTTAACGATTTTTATAGCACTTAGGTGGCAGATAAGCTCACTTCCCACTCGTTGAAAAGTTGTTGCACTATTACTTATGGCCTGTGAGGTATTAATCGTGTATCAAGTCGGCTTTATTGAAAACATCGTGTAACAACCAGTCGGATCGCTACAAACATGAAGCATAAAACCTGTTTTGCTATTTGAATACGACTCATTAATTCATATTTAGTTCTCTGGTCAATAAACGAGTATCGGCTGTGGTATTGGTAAACCATAAATAGAATGCAGAAAACGTATCAATTTATGTTACGTGGTACAAAACACAAGCGACTATACCGGTCTACAATATTCGTTTATCCTGATATAACGAATATTGTCTATATAATTAATAATACTATAGAATATTATAGAATATTGTGTATCACTACATAGTATTAAAACAAAGTCGCGTTCTCTGTCCCCATGTCCCTTTGTATGCTTAAATCTTTAAAACTACGCAACGGATTTGATGCGGTTTTATAGATAGAGTGATTAAAAAGGAAGGTTTATATGTATATAACATCATGCTACAACCAACTGGTGCGGAGCAGAAGTGAAAAATGTTGCAAAAACGGGTTGACGCAGACGAAGTTGCGCGAGTCAACTAGTATAATATAATTGGCTACCCTGGTAGCCAATTAAACCACTATATAGCAATACTTATATTATATTATATTGTAATACTGTAATACTATATACATTACTAACACAGCCGAATATTTTTTTTTTTTTATACCACTTAGGCGGCAGACAAGCAGGCGGCCCACCTGATGGAAAGTGGTTACCGTGACCTAACAACTGAAAAGTGTTTGCACTTGTGTTACCGTTTGCAACACCAGGGGGATCACTTTCGTGCTGCCGATCATTTAGAGAAGAATTCCTCTCTTAATGACCATCGATTTCAATATCCACGCTATTTTTTGTGCCTTGTACGGTCCCCACAATTGCACGGAGCACGAATCATAATCCCGAAACATACGGCGCAGTGCACCATTAGCAACTTATCCAGTCCCACAAATGTCAGCGCCATCTCCTCTTTATTGAGGATCCGAGTGATTTACAGCTTTATTCCATTCTTTACTAATATACCATCCGTTTCATTTTTCGACTATCGGCTTTTGGAGTTTCATTTTGCCGACTGCCGACTCTAAGGCTTAGTTGCACCTGTTAAAGTAAGCATTTACGTCAAATTTAACTTTAACAGTAACATTGATTGTAATGGTTTCTGCTAAATGTGTTGCATTAGTGTATTTAGTAGCTCGGTAAAAGTTATCTTTTTGATAGAATTTGGTGTTAACAATTAATAGTACCCGGCCGAGCGTGGCCGGTTACAGTTAGCGTCAAGTTATGACGTCATTTTAACTATTGTTAAATGGTGCAACCTTTTTTATACCTGACCGGTACTTTAACTGCGCTGTTAATGTTAAAGTAAGATGGTGTAACCCAGCCTAGGTGTGAATTCAGACTGATTCAGACTGATTCAGACTTGTGTATCCTTTTTGCTTAATTTTAATTGGGGTAAAACTAGTATCATAATGCGAAAGTTTGTAACTACACTGCCAACACCTTTTATTCATTCAATCGTTCAAAATAGAGACTAATTTGCTATAAGTAAATAAAAAAGTATTTCTGGCGTTTAATAATATTTACGAAAAAGTTTAGACGTATTCTTACAAAAAGGTTCATATTATCGAATTTATTCTTCATTGCCTTAATACGCAAACCAACCGGCTACATCACACATGCACTTGTTTTTTGTTTTCCATGTTTGAAACATGAAATATATCCATGCTTCGATGTATGCCGCCTGCGAAGTTAATTTCAACTAAATTCGACAAAAAATTTGCAGTAAACTTCTTGTAAGACTCGTTTTCACGTAGATTCTAATAAAGATAGTCAAGTCTAGTCATTATATTATTCGTAATAAGGTGTAAAAACTAACAAAAGCAATTAATGTAGTGGTACAACATTATGTAACACAGATCAAGTACTCGTAAGTGTGTGATTAAGATAACTGTTCAAAAATATACAACCGTTAGTGTTAGTGAAAGTGTGTTAGTGTGGGATGAGGTGCGTTGATTGACACTTCGTGCATAATGACCTCGGTGTGTCATTGTTGCATACTTATATTTATCATTTGCGTTTTCTCTTTGTAGTTTGTGAGGTAATATTGCGAATAATTTGCTTGTATGGGTCTGGAATGAACGAATCGGGTCCCTTAAGCGGGATGAAAAAAAGAATCTGAACAAGTCCGTCTGAGGCCGTCAAGCTGAGCGCCACTATTGTAGCATTGTACGTGCTTGCAATGGTGACCCTCTTTCATGAGAGAGATCTCTTCACCTCGCCTTCAGGTTAACATCAGGCGAGGTGAAGTCAAGTTGATGTGCCATATAAAAAAGTTTCTGCGGAGACGTTGCCAACCTCTCCGCGCAAGCTGATTAACCTACAGTGCCCCTTTTTTTCATGCGCAAAATCCCTGTTCGAACTGACTAAAACGCACGCCATCTATGGTTTTTGATTGCCGGAGGTGAGATTATACAAGACATATCTATCGCACCCCAGTCGACCGGAGGATATCTCTTTGAGATGACCCCCTTCCCCTAATGTGGGAACCATGGTGTCCCCACCCGCCGTCGCCGGCATCGAACCTACAGTGCCCCGGGCATGCAAAACTGTTTGAATTCGTAATGTAAACGTAAAAAGCGGAGCATTGCAATAGGCAGGTTGTTTATTTATAAACCTGTGTGTTTACGCTACAAATTTAATAGCCTTTCGCGCTGCGGACACTGATTGGCTAATTCAATATTCTCCTCCTTTTGATGTGGTTTATACAGCTTTTATGGAAGCGACTGCTGGTAACCCCAAGATGACCTTCGGACACAAGTTATTACTAGTGTCAGAAGGTCATCCGTCAATCACGAAGCGAATGTAACTTGGTCGGTCCCCAACCAAACTATTATTATGGAAGAATATTGTACCAATGTGCATAAGTATTGTGAGGTCTTTAGTTGGTCATTGTGAATGAAATGAAATTTTAAAAAAGTGAAATTCTTACGCATAGTACTATAAATTTGCGGTTGGTATCAGCGTATCTGCACGGACTGTAGGGTGACCATACGTAAGTACCTGCTAGAGTCATACAAAATTAAATGCTATAACATTATGTTGGTGTATGAACGCCTGATGAGTTTTTATATGAATTTATATTTATAGGTATATTGTCTATTACCTTTATGTCATGACTCTCTCTCTCCCGGTGCGCCGTGACACGGTACAATTTGTAATTCTATATTGATTGATTAAATATAATAAAACCAGTTATAATAATAATCAAGTGCTTTATTTATATACAACAGGTTATGGGCCGTCCCTACCTGATAAAAGTTTTGAATATAAACCTGTAAAATTCATGTTCAGTGAAAAGTGATTGACATTACGTGAAAAAAAAAATTCTTTTGTTTTGTGTCCGTATCGCCACAAAAATGGCTTTAAACACATTTTCAATACCGAAACTCACTGGACGAGACAATTTCACTACTTGGAAGTTTGCGATGGAAGCATATTTGCAGCATGAAGAACTGTGGGAATGTATACAGTCTGATACGTATGACTCCAAAAAAGGAATTAAAGCTAGAACAAAAATAATTTTACTGATAGATCCACAGTTATACGTACATGTTCAAGATGCTAAAACAGCAAAACAGGTATGGGACAATTTATTAAAAGCATTTGAAGACACTGGTTTGCTCCGTAAAGTGGGGCTTCTAAGAGATTTAATTACCACCAACCTAGAATCCAGTACAAATATAGAAGATTATATAAACAAATTGATGTCAACAGCACATAAATTGAGAGGAATTGGTTTCAATGTGGATGATGAGTGGCTCGGGACTCTAATGTTGGCCGGATTGTCGGATGAATATAAGCCTATGATTATGGGTATAGAGAGCTCAGGCATAACTATTAGTGCTGATATGATAAAGACAAAGTTATTACAAGAGGTCAAAACCATATCGGAGAGCACTACCGCTTTTTATGCAAAGGCTAAGAATAAGAAATTCATAAACAACAATACTCAACATAAAGACAGTCACTCAGGTACATCAAAAGGCCCCCGTTGTTTCAACTGTAATAAATATGGGCATATGAGCAAGCAATGTTGGTTTAAAAATAAAAACAAGGAAGACAAGGGTACAAATGGTTTTGTTGCAGCTTTTTCAGCTACATCTGTTAATGACACCGGTAGCTGGTATGTGGACTCCGGAGCTTCAGCCCACATGACAATGAATCATGATTGGCTAGAAAATGAAACTGCACCGCCTGTACAAAGTGTCAGGATCGCAGACAACAAAGTCCTCGCCGTGCAAAGCTGTGTCACTGTAAACATTCAGGTACCAAATAAAGTTACTGGAGAACCTGACCGTATTCAGGTAAATAACGTTCTGTTTATTCCAACTCTGTCCACAAATTTACTTTCTGTGAGTAAGATTATACAGAATGGCAACAAAGTTGAATTTGACAGCTCGGGTTGCTCAATAATGAACCGAAATAATCAGATAGTTGCCAATGCAAAGTTAATGAACAATGTATATAAATTACAGACCTATCAGAGTGGGCATGCAATGGCAGCTACAGCTGATGATAAATATTTATGGCACCAAAGACTAGGTCATCTTAATTTTAATGACATTAATAAGATTCCAGAATGTACTCTCGGTGTGAAGTTGTCTCAACAAGATGAGGAATACATATGCACATCTTGTCTGGAGGCGAAACAAGCCAGGCTACCATTCAAAAATGAAGGCTCCCGGGCAACGAACTTGCTAGAGCTTATTCACTCAGATCTATGTGGGCCCATGGAGAATCAATCACTCGGAGGCGCTAGGTATTTTCTAACATTTATAGACGACTTCTCTAGAAAGGTGTTTGTTTATTTTCTGAAATGTAAATCAGAAGTATTAGAAAAATTTCTGGAGTTTAAAAGTAAAGTAGAAAATGAGTTGGACTGTAAAATAAAAGCACTTCGCAGTGATAATGGACGAGAGTATATAAACAGTCAGTTTGATAAATGCCTGAAGAAATTTGGCATAAAACATCAAAAAACTATTCCATACACGCCTCAGCAAAATGGTGTAAGCGAACGTATGAATCGTACTCTTATAGAACGAGCTAAATGTATGTTACTTAATGCCACATTACAGAAGGAATATTGGGCAGAGGCAATAGCAACCGCTGCCTACATTATCAATCGCTCACCAACTCGCTCGCTATCTAATATCACACCTGAGGAACGATGGACTGGATCCAAGCCTGACCTAAGTCATATGAAAGTTTTTGGTTGCCAAGCCATGGTACATATTCCAAAAGAGAAGCGCCACAAATTAGACGCTAAGTCTCGTAAGTTGACATTTATTGGTTACAGCGAGTGTACTAAAGGATATCGTTTTATAGATACGAAAACCAAACAAGTAACAATGAGTAGAGATGTGGTGTTATATTATTTTAGAAGGAACTGTGAACCAAAATAAAGTAATCAAAAATACCAGCTGTATTGAAATCACAGATAAAAACTGTAAGAAATTGGTGGAAAAGAAGAATATAAGAGAAGAGAAGAAATTAAATGCATTGCCAAGCAAATCCGATAATTGCAGTAAAGAGAATGATTGCTTAGTATATTTTGAGACTTCCAAAAATCTAAATGAAGAAGAGAATAATGAAGAAGTTAGCTCTGAAACAGACTCTAAGAGTTCTAGTTGTTATGAGGATCCTAATGATGACACATACATACCTACAGATATTTCCAATTTCAGTTCTCCTGAAATATGTCGTATAAATCTCCGACCTCGTCGGAACACACAGAGACAAAAAGAAGGAGGAAGTAACAGTTCAGATCCAGATCCAAATCTGAACTCCTTTTTATGCATCAATTCAGAATCCGCAATGAGTTTATTGGATGATGATCCACAAGATCACACTGAAGCACTAAACAGTGAAAATTCTGAATTATGGAAGCCAGCCATGGAATCGGAATATAAATCTTTAATAGAAAATAATACTTGGAGTGTCAGAGATCCACCTGTTGGCAAAAAGGTAATCCCTTGTAAATGGATATTTAAAACAAAGAGAGATGATGCTGGAAACATAACACGATACAAAGCATAAAATCCTTTTGTCGAGTATATAAGCACCGAGTTCATGTTTTTACATCGACCGAAGCTCGACCATCTCATTGTTGGAATGGGTTTGCGTTCAGGAGAGGGTGTTGGTGTATGAACGCCTGATGAGTTTTTATATGAATTTATATTTATAGGTATATTGTCTATTACCTTTATGTCATGACTCTCTCTCTCCTGGTGCGCCGTGACACGGTACAATTTGTAATTCTATATTGATTGATTAAATATAATAAAACCAGTTATAATAATAATCAAGTGCTTTATTTATATACAACACATTACTTACACTCGAAGTTTAACGAGTCTTAAATGTCTCGTTTTATTTTATTTGTTGGTGCATCATTCTTCACCGGCCTCGGTAGCATCCAAAGCTGTCATCTCGGAGTATGGGTCCGCTTTCGTCCAGTCTAACTGTGTCGCGGCTGAAATTCCATATTTTCCGTAAAGTGACTACCATCTGGCTCTAAAAACTATAGGTAGGTATAGGCGATGTAGAAGGAAGGAATTAGAAATTATGTGTGTATTTATCGCAAGTTTATAAGTGCACGGTGAATGACAATAGGCTCGCCACCAATTACGTTGATACCTAAACATAAACTGGCGAAATGGATGTTCTAGCACTTCTGCCTACCCCTTCGGGTATATAGGCGTGAGTTTATATTGTTATGATATCGAAAAACTGTAGTTAGACCAGTTGTTGAACAAATATGTATTAGTTTATAGTCGAACTTCGTCTGCGTCAACCCCGTTTTTGCAATATTTTTCACTTCTGCTGCACAGTTGGTTGTAGCATGATGTTATATAAATGGTTGTAGCATTTATAATATGTAAAGGTTTATATTGTAAACCTTCCTCTTTAATCACTCTATCTATTAAAAAGACACGCATCGAAATCTGTAGCGTTTTTTTTAAGATTTAAGCATACATATGGATATAGGGACAGAGAAACCGATTTTGTTTTACATACAGTGATATATCAATTCCTGGCTGTGGTCGAAATATTTGCGTCTTGACCACATCATCACTTACCAGCAGATGACATAGTAGTCAAACACGGGCCCATAGACAATAAAAAAATACAAATGAACAGGACAGTCTCTCTTTTATCCAACGCATGGTCACAGCACCCAACGTTTTAAAGTGCTGTGTTGCAATCAAAGAGTGAAAGCTCGCAGCATCAGATCGCCGCACTACAGACGAGCCAACGGGACAACACACACGACAGCATGGTGAGTTATATCATTGTATAATCTATAAAATAATATATATTTTTAACTATCATGGTCACTAACATTACTAGTCACTAATGTAATGTACTAGGTCAGAAATGTCTGGTAAATATATATCCAGATATTTACCAGACATTTCTGACCATTCCATGATAAATATTTGACATGATATTGGAATGAAAAATCTTGTTGATAGTTTTATTGCATTGATATGGAATTCGTCAATTAATTCATATATTTGTATGCTTAGTTATAATAATTTATTTTTGTTTGGAATATAATGTCGAATGTGTATACTGTGGAGGTATAATAAGCAATGGAATAATAACCCATGATATTTTCTTATGTTTATATTTATAACAATAACAACACATATAAATTCGTATTTTAACAAGTATGCGCCATGATAACGAAGCCGCAAAGCGCCGAAAATTCATAAAATCAAAATAAATATCCCGATAAATGTGTTATGGTCTAATTATAGAGAAAAAAATGGTTTTCAATCGATACGTGTGATCAAAATTTTTTTTATAGCACTTGATGGCAGATTGTAGGAATTAGGGGCACAAGTGATATTACTTTGACAGTGACAATAAGAGTGGTGTTTTTTTTTTAAATAATGTAGTTAGGTAGGTTTAGGTATATTTACTATGTCCTAACTTATTTCTTCAACAAAACCAATAGAACGTATCGTGATACAGAACAAGTTCACGCCGGAAGCTTAGCGGTTAAGAAGTCGGCCTCGAGAGATTCTAGGTTCGAATTTTAGCAATTACACTACCGACATTGTGTAAGTATTGCAAGTAATTTCGTAATTACTCGACGGATAGTCTGTGGGAATATGGAATGTAGCGTTCTAATTGTGAATTTCAAAATTTTTATTTTCGGTCCAGTAGTTTTTGAGTTTGGGTCTTTATTTGCCGGAGGTGAGATAGTAATTAACATATCCCTCGCTCCCGGGCAGACCCCGGGTCCTCTCTTTCGAGATGACCTTCGGGTTTAGGGACCACGGTGTCCTCGTCTAGACTCTTTCCAACCGGCACCGGTGAGAGAGGTACCCGTGAGTTTTTTTTATTTGAGTTTAACGATTGCAAAGATTTGTTATCTTTCCGCTTCATAATATTAAACATAACATAACATAAACTCACGCCTGTATCCCCGAAGGGGTGGGCAGAGGTGCTAGCACCCACTTTTCGCCAGTTTATGTTTTTAGGTCCCAATGTAATAGGTGGCGAGTCTAACCGGGCACTTATAAACCTTTTTATTCATGGCATGTGATAATATTAGTTGGATATAAATAATGAGTATGCGTGTGAACTGAGGGACCACACTGGGAATTCGGAAAATATATTACCAAGGATTTAGTAGTAGATTAGAAACAATTGTAGAACGAATCTCGGAATTTGTAAAAAAATGTATCAAAAACTACAGCCCTTTATATGTGGTCCCTCAGTTCTCACAGACTATTTAGCCAGATCTCGGAAATTATCCTTAAAATGAAGATAATGTGATTACACACATTTAGTACAGAATTAGTAAGGTTCATTTACTAAATAACAGGTCCCAAAGCATTAAAGAAAAGAAAAAACTACGTCCAAACTATGGTCCCTCAGTCCACACTAATAGGCATGCGTGTAGTCATTCAGTTAAGACAACTAGTTCATTTTACGCAGTTGGTTTCGTCACTGTGCCTGCATACTTTCTTGTGGTATTTACATAATTATTCAATTAATGATATCAACTTTAATTTTAGAGCGACAAGAGAAGTACTTAAATAAAGAAGTGTGTGTTCTTTTTTCAAAAAACGAATTCAGGTTTTTTAACTATAAACAAAATACAAGTTTACTTTTACCTTTTTAAAATCAGATCATAACAGATTGCGTAATTGTATTTTTTAAGTAATTCTTTCCATCTTGAGGTTCTTTGTTCGTCCGATAATGTTTTTCTTCCTTTTTTATACCATTTATATGACAGACAAGCACGCGGCACACCTGATGGAAAGTGGTTATCGTGGCTTATGGACGTTTGCAACACCAGGGGCGTCACATTCGTGCTGCCGGCCATATAGAAAAGGTTTGGGGAGTATCTGTACTGTCAGTGCAGAAGACAAACAAGGGTTTCTCGGTCTTCTCACTGACAACACAAAACCTCTCCAGTGAGTTCTGGCTATCCTACTCACCGCCGGAAACACAACACAAGGTTATTATTAATTTATAAAATTAGGTTATAAATTAGGACGGGAGATACTCTCGCCTATAAGAAACTCACCCTTAAACGCCCATATCAAAGGGGCTCTGAGAACCTGGTCGCATTCTCTGAGGATATTCTCAACTCAGTTGGGGCCGGCTTTCTAGTCTAATTAAGATGCTGAACTTCGATATTTTCCGCGAAACGTCTGCCAACGGACCTCCACAACCAAATTAGCGATATTGAAGGGCTGTAGTTAGGCTAGTCGGACTTTTGAGGGCTCCAACAATCTGAATAATAGGATTAGCTGAATAATCACTACATAGTATAAAACAAAGTCACTCTCTCTGTCCCTATATCCTTATGTATGCTTAAATCTTTAAAACTACGCAACGGATTTTGATGCGGTTTTTTTAACAGATAGAGTGATTAAAGAGGAAGGTTTATATGTACATAACATAATGCTACAACCAACTGGTGCGGGGCAGAAGTGAAAAATGTAGCAAAAACGGGGTGACGCAGACGGAGTTGCGCGGCTCAGGTAGTAAGATTATTATAACAATACTTTAATGATATTCTTCATTGCTTTTCCAGGGAGCCTCCCAATCGCAGGGCGATCACCCGGCTAAGGCGGAGAAGGCGGACCTGGTGAAGAAGATCAAGGCGCGCCTGGCGTCAGTGGACCCGAACAAGGCGAGGGCCCTGGGGGGGGTGTTCCTGTTCAACATCATCAAGGGCACATCCGTATACTCTTGGAGTAAGTGTTTCTTTAATCACCACATAAAAACTGCTGTAGTATTTTTCTGCATGTATTGCATAGACTGCCAAGAAGTCATCTTTTTCGTGCGCAAAATCCCTACGAATACCGCCTTTACCTGAGTCAGTGAGAGTGGTTGTTTCGAACTTATACCGACTTATCTAGCCAACCTTAGTTTTTTGGGTTTTTAATTACCGAAAGAGTGATAGTACGAGTGTACTACGCCCGCGTGTGTTTAATTCCTAAAATGTTGTATCACAAAATGTTGAATGTACAAAATGCTGGATCTCAAAATGTTGAATACGCTAAATGTTGAATATTATGTAAAAGTTGGATTTCCAATGCAAAATATCTGTTAATTTGGGTCTTGTTTTTAACGAATCACGACATAAAAAAATTAAGTAGGTATAAGTAAAGGTAGGTGCTGTATCTGGTACTTAAAGAAATTATTGATAAACTTGTAACCTAGTTGAAATTGTTTTTTTTTATTTTTTTTTATTTTTATTTAAACTTTTTGCACAAATACATAATAATGTACAAAGGCGGACCTAATGCCATTGGCATTTTCTACCAGTCAACCTTAGGGTGATGCAGAGATTTGTCAAGGTAGGTGCATGAAGAATTGTGGTGAGAAACCAGTATGGTATAAATAATAAACATACAAACTATACCTAAATATAATGATGTACTTAAATAAGTATACCTATAGCTACATAAATATAAATATATATATACTTACACAAATATTCTATTCTGAATGCACATACATACACATACATATATGTACATATATATATATATATATATATATATACAAGTATATAAATATATATGTGGAAAAGTGCTATGAGTACAATTCCGCCAATGGTTCGTTATATAGCTGGCGTACTCTGTTTTTGAATGTAGCTCGATTTGGTGACATCCTGATCTCTAAAGGTTTGTTTTTTTTTGTTCGTCCAAAGTTCTATTTTCCGATAGTGTAATGTAAATTACTATAAAGCAGTGGTTATTTTATTACAATTAGGGTGTATTAGTGTCTGTAATGATGACCTTCGTTCCTGACACATCACCTTCAGCTTATCATCAGACGAGGTGCAGTCATAATGACGTGTCCAATACAAAACCTAGAAATCCTGTGTGTTGACTAATTTAAAATTTATAAGCAGCTCTTGTAGATGTAGACATGATATACAGGGTGGAATTTTGTAATGCCACCTGAAGGGAAAGTACTCTTAATACTGTAGATAGAACATTTTACTCAAAGGAAACATTCCTTTATTTTTGAAAAGAAACAAAACTGCATTCACGGATTTTTTTAAATTTGCTTGCCGTACCCGATAATCGAACCGACTAAAATCTGTAAAAGTTGCACCCTGTACTTTTATTGCATTGATCGTTAGGGTCGATTATAAGGATGAAATCTCTCTAACAAACTTCATAAATTAAATGAAAGGAAAGCAATGAAATCTTAAATTAATTATTCCATGGGTCAAGTCAAAGCACTTTTACACAAAGATCCATCTATTTATTATATTATTACATATTATTAATAAATAATTATTATCACTGACGTACTTTATCCATTAAAATGACGAATTACTTTTGGTGGCATTGAGAGAGATATCGAGACCGACAATCACCAACTCGGTTTGAACTGAAAATAATAGTAGAAAAATTTCAAGAATACGGGTAGTTTCAAAAAGGGACGGTAAACTCTTCAGCAAAACAACTTCGATTTTGATCTAAATGTTTGTATCGAATCGAATTATTTAGTTAGTTTACCATTTTTTGTAAATAATTTAGGATTTCATTGTTTTCCTTTCATTTAATTTATGAAGTTTGTTAGAGAGATTTCATCCTTATAATTGCCCTAACGATCTATGCAATAAAAGTACAGGGTGCAACTTTTACAGATTTTAGTCGGTTCGATTACCGGGTGCGGCAAGCGAATTTTTAAAAATCATTGAATGCAGTTTTGTTTCTTTTCAAAAATAAAGGAATGTTTCCTTTGAGTAAAATTTTCTATCTGCAGTATTAAGAGTACTTTCCCTTCAGGTGGCATTACAAAATTCCACCCTGTATATATTGAGTTGTCGACCGCTGATGGTCGTGCAATATTTTTCAACTGTTTTCATAGAAGCTGGAAAAACGTACGAACAGAATAATAAATATATTATATGAAATCTCGTAAAATTCTCACTGTACAGTATAGTAAATTATTTAAACTGCAAATTGGAGCTCTAGTAAAAATATAAACAAATATACAATGCAGAGTAAAAAGCAGTTCGTATTTTGCATTCAGTCTCACATCATATGAAAAGGATAAACGTTTTTGAAGTTTGTTGTTTGAACCTAATTATTTTTTTAGTAGTTCATTTCAGTTCAGTTCATGTTCAAAACTATTTTTTTATCTAGGACGCGTCAAATCGACCTCACCTCGCCTGATGTTAAGCTGTAGGCAAAGTCTCATAAAAGAGGGTCACCATTGCAAACACGTACAGCGCTACAATGGTGGCGCTCAGCTTTGAGATTAAACACAGATTAATATTTTTTTAAATATAAATTTCACTTTCCAGCTTTGGACCTGAACAAAGTAGAGGTGTTTGAAGGCGAGCCAGAAGAGGAACCAGACACCACCTTCACACTCAACGAGCACTACTTCAAACAGCTGGTGCAGGGGCGGGAGGACGCCCGGGTCATCATGCAGGCTGGACGCTGCTCCGTCACAGGAGACATCATGAGGGCGATGCAACTTGAACCTTATATTAAGCTAGAATAGTTTAGATTTAGAATGTTACTTAAGATTGAGTTAGGTTAGATCTAAGCACATAATTAGATCACCAATGACGATCACCAATTGACGATCTTCGTGGCGTGGCGGTAGTAAACGCGACTGTTACGCAGGAGGCGCGGGTTCGATTCCCGATTTTTAGTAGTTTGTGTTAGCAATATCATTGTATTTATTTTTAAAATCAGTTATTTGCTTTAAAAGACTTAAAAACAACGTTTTCGAATTTATTTAGTTGGTAAATTGATAACCGTTAATTCGCAAATATTCGGGTGATGGCGCTGGGGCGCGCATTCGAGCTGGCAGACAACTGACGTGAGGACGTATTGGCTTTGCAAATGTACAATTTTTCAAGGATTAAACTAATTTTAAGTGTTATTGGCGACTTTCATTGGTTTCTGTTAATAAATCAGAAGTGGTAAGAATACATCGCATCACAAAGTGGTATGTAACACATTTTTATTTGTTCTAATTGTTTTTCTTATAAAATAGTTGTTGACCTCTTTCTAATATTATTATGTTTCGTTATGAATTTCTAATTAACATGTACGACAATATACACCGTACAATGAAATGAATTTAATAAACTTACGTATTATAATAATGTAAACTATCTGTTGATTATCTTAAATCTACCCACATATTTTTGGTGGGTGTTATGATAGTTAAAATAAGAGATGACCTTTCTGCATATAACGTCGATATGTACACAATCTATAACAGATGAATAGATAACTTATAAACAATCGTTGTAAGGTATATCTTTACGTGAAGTCAAGTTTGTCTTGCTTTTAAGTTTTAACTAATAATGATGTTCTTGTCCCCTTCCATTTCCTTTGCCCTTATCTATCCCTTCTTGTTGCATAATTTTCATTTTTTATAAATCAAAAAAAAAAAAACAAAAATATAATTATTTACGCAATATAATATTGTGGGATCATTTTCATATGTGCTATACCTACATTCAAAATATGCGGTTTCCGGTAAATAAAATTATATTTGGTAACCCATTTTCTATTTTTGTGCATTACCAATTTACTGTTTATTTATTTTACAACTATCTTTATTAGGTACCTATTTTGACATTTAACTTATAGGCAGTAAAATTAAGTATTACCTGCTTTAATGTCTGAATCCGCACGTGAAGGGATGACGCCGCCGTTGTTATTAGAACCAATACGGCCGAGAAAAAGAAAAAGTGATTATGGAGCGATTGAACATGGTAAACGTCGTCACCGAACGTCACGTACGTCAGAATGCGATCGCTCGCGCACCCCTGAGTATGGACGATCGCGGTTTAGAGATAACTTTCGAGATCGTAAAGCGCGAAAGAAGCACAGAAATACTAACAGGAATAGTAGGAACAGGTCCCGTTCGGTGATGAGGAAACGGCGTAAACGTAGCACTAGCCGGAGCAGCTTTAGTGACGTATCTGATTTGGGTTCTTCAAGTTCAGACTCGAGTCATAGTGAGACTAGCAGTAGTTCATCATCTACTGGAAGACATTCGCGCTCTCGATCACGAAATAGTACCAGGCGTACTCCACGTAACAGGCGACGTAGCGTACCGAAAAAGAGGGAACGTTCCGCGATCATGAATAAATTTATTAACGCCTTAACTAATCATGGACGTAATACCTTTGTGGGAGCACATGATGTAATACCGAATTTCGATCCAGGACTAAAGACGCAATCTACTAAATCCTGGCTCAAGAAGGTTAATGAAACAGCAATTATATACCAATGGAGCGACAAACAAGCCATGTTTCATGCGTTACCAAAGCTCGCAGGTCTTGCCCGTCGTTGGTACGAGGGTTTATCTACAGTCAATCTAACCTGGAAGGAGTGGCAACGGAAGCTATTACACACTTTTCCTGACGATCGGAACTACGCTGAACGTCTGTCAGAGATGTTGGAAAGAAGAAACACTTGAGGAATACTTTTACGACAAGTTTAGACTAGTTAGCTACTGCAACATTAAGGGCAAGGATGCTGTCGACTGCATCATACATGGAATATATGACAATAATATTAGGCTCAATGCTCAGGGTGCGAGTTTTAGAAGCCCTAATAAACTCCTTCGATATCTACGCAGTATTACGGTAAAGAATTTCAAAGACATAAAAAAGTCTCAGCCAAACCAACCATCTAATAAAACGGTAAATGGAAAACTGATTGACCCTATGAAAAACAACAAAACGCCTCGTGCAATTAGATGTTTTAACTGTTCAGAATATGGCCATACAGTACCGAAGTGTTCAAAAGAATTACAGCGGTGTAGCAAATGTAGTCGTATAGGACATGTAGCGGAACACTGTAGGCGAGATCAGAATAGTAATACCAAGCCGGCGGTCGAAGACAAGACAGAAAATAAAGTTTTGCGTATTACTAATCAGAGTAATACAACGGAAATATATAACAAAATGGTTAAAATTAATGGCTATTACAAAACTGCATTCCTTGATTTTGGTAGTCAGTGCACCATTATCAAACGCAAGGTGGCGGATGAATTATCACTCAAATTAGACACAGACAGTTTGCCAAGTATCAAAGGTTTTGCCTTTGGAACATTACAGCCAGTTGGAAGAGCATCTGTTGAGATAGTTGTGGACTTTGTGAAGGCTGAAGTCGACGTTTACATTGTACCTGATGAATTCCTAAACGACGACGTATTAATTGGACAAAACCTAACTGAAAGGCCAGACGTAGTAGTATACAAGAATAATACAACCTTAACTGTATACTCAGACCCAACAGAAGAAGTTGAGAAAGTAAACTTACGTAGTATATGTAATACAACAGTTCAAAATATGAGTGGCGTAGGGGTTCGTTGTCCTAATAATTTTACTGGACAAATATACATTCCAGGAAATATTTCATACAAAGATGGGGAGGAACTTATTACTGTGCCTGGAATTTATCAAGTCAACAATGGTACTGGAATGTTACCAATAATAAATTTTTCGGGTAAAGATGTTTTTATTCCAGAAGGAAAAATGTTGGCTCGCGCACGCCTGATCCCTACTATAACCCAATTCACGGATCCTTCAGTACTTGAGGTAAATAAAGTAACTGTGTGTAACCCCATTTCAGGCAATATTTCTCAATTTAATAAACCTTTGACTATGGACATGTTAAACATTGGACCGGACGCTACAGACGCAGATCGTGTTTCATTGTTAGAACTGCTGAATAATTATCGGGACTGTTTTGCGTTAGAACTCAATGAGCTAGGTAAAACCTCAATATCCGAGATGCATATCCAATTGCAGGATAATGCTCCAATAACGTATAAACCGTACCGACTTCCATATAGCGAAAGACTTATAGTACGAGATTTAGTAAACGAACTTATGAATAGTGGCATCGTAAAAGAGTCAAATTCTTCTTACGCAAGCCCAATTGTCCTTGTTCGAAAGCCTAATAAAGAATACCGTCTATGTGTCGACTATCGCGCTTTAAACAAGAAGACCATTAAAGACTCTTATCCGATGCCAGTCATAGATGACCAGCTAGATCGTTTGAGCGGTAAAAAGTATTTTACAAGTCTCGACTTAAAGTCTGGCTATTATCAAATCCCTGTCGCGGAGGATTCTAGACATCTAACTGCCTTTGTAACTCCGGATGGGCATTATGAGTATACTAGAATGCCCTTCGGGTTAGTCAATGCTCCTGCGGTTTTCCAACATATGATAAACATAGCGTTGGGGAAGGATAGATACGATCTAGCAATGCCTTACATGGATGACTTGTTAACGCCTGCAAAATCAATTGAAGAAGGATTAAACAAGCTAAAAAAAGTATTAGATTCCTTACGTAAAGCTGGACTAACCCTGAACATAAAGAAATGTAATTTTTTTCAAACTAAACTGGATTATTTAGGTTACGAAGTATCTAGGGATGGATTAAGACCTGGAAGTAAAAAGATTGATGCGGTCGCATCATTTCCAACTCCAGCAAATGTACACCAGGTCCGACAATTCGTCGGCCTAGCTTCTTTCTTTCGGAGATTCATCCCGAACTTTGGAGCTATAGCTAAACCATTAACTAGCTTGACAAAAGCTAACGTACCGTGGTCTTGGAGGCCTCCACAGGATACTGCATTTAATATTATAAAAACTAAACTGGTTGAAAGACCACTCTTAGCCCTTTATGACCCAAAGAATTTGACAGAGGTACACTGCGACGCTAGCAAACTCGGTGTTGGTGGAATTTTGCTCCAAAAGGAAAGTGAAAAATCACCTTTAAGACCGGTGGCATACTTCAGTAAACAGACTACGAAGGACGAGGAGTTTCTACATTCATACGAGTTAGAAACTCTTGCTGTCGTCTTGTCTCTAAAGAAGTTCCGCACATATTTAATTGGAATTCATTTCAAAGTATTCACAGACTGTAGTGCGCTTAGGACTACACTAACGAAATGGGATTTAGTTCCCCGAATAGCTCGATGGTGGCTCTTGCTTCAAGAGTACGATTTTACCGTTGAATATAAACCATGTGAAAACATGAGACACGCTGATGCCCTCAGTCGCAACCCAGTTAAGTCGTCTGATAAAATGGACCTGTTAAAATCTGAAGAATTCGAAGTTCTCAGCATTAGTACGTCGGACTGGTTACATTCCGTTCAAATAACTGACCCAAAATTAAAACTAGTTAGGACCATTTTGAATAGTAACAAAAAGGAAATTAAAGATGTTATGAACTATTATGTTTTACAGAATGATAAGATATATCGGCGTATAGGCAGTGATCTTAAATGGGTAGTACCCAGTGGAGCAAGATGGCGTATCTGCCAGATGGGGCATGATGAATCTGGGCATTTTTCATTAGACAAGACTTTAAATAAAATAAAACAAGATTTTTGGTTTCCAAAAATGAATAAATTTATCAAGAAATATGTTTCATCATGCCTTAACTGTGCATATAACAAAGCATCAACTAGCAAAAGAACTGGCTATTTGCATCCTATACCTAAGGGTAATATACCATTCCACACTTTACACATGGACCATTTAGGTCCTTTTCTGCGGAGTAAAAATGGAAACGAGTATATACTGGGAATAATTGATGGGTATAGTAAATTCATCTTTATAAAACCTGTGAGAGACGTAAAGAGTAAAACAACTATAAAAGTTTTAAAAGATATCTTTCATGTAGTGGGGATTCCTAAGGTTATTATTTCAGATAGGGGCACCAGCTTCACTTCCTCTATGTTCAAGCAATATGTCCAGTCGATAGGTGTAAAGCACGTTTTGAATTCTGTGGCAACTCCGCGTGCCAATGGGCAAATAGAGCGGTATAACAGAACTATTCTAGAGTCACTTGCAGCATCCAATCACGGTAATGACGAAAGAGAGTGGGACACTCATGTCGGCAACATACAGTGGAGTTTAAATAACACACAAAATAAAACAACTGGAGTATCACCATCTGAAATAATATTCGGCAAAAGAACTACCGGGCCTAATGAAGGTACTATTCTAAATGCACTACAAGACGACCCGAAATCCAGTGATAGTACAGAAGACACCAGCAATGATTTAAATTGTACGGAAGAGAATAAAGATAAGCCTAGAGACAATATTCGTGAACTAGCCAGCAAAAACATTGAGAAAAATCAACAACAAATGAAGACCAGGTACGACAATCTAAAGGCGCCTACAAAAATATTTAACTTGGGAGAACTAGTAATGGTACCTTACCATCGTCTTCCCGCAACTGGCAAAAGTAAGAAACTGTACCCTAAATTTCGGGGACCATATAAAATTACTGCTGTCCTAAACCATGACCGATACGAGGTATCCAGTATCGAGGGATACGCCAAACGCAAGTACAAAAGTGTTTACCCTGCAGACCAATTAAAAAAATGGATAACATTTACTACAAGTAAGACAGACTCCGAAGATGACGTAACGACAAGTGACTCTGACAATAATCATATTAGCGAAAAATTAAACTAGTATATTTATTATTTATTACTATTTACGTATCCTCATTAAGTTGTATTATCTTAATATCTGTAACTTTACATGTATCAACGCAACTAGGTTAAGTATTTGACTTAGTTCAATAAGCTTATATATATATATATAAGTATGTATGTCTATTTTAGGTAGTATATAAATCATTTTGATATTCAATGTCAAAGAATCGTCATATTTCCTACCACCCACCATTTCCAGGTCTATATTTCAGGAGATCATAATCAAAATATTTAATCATAACCACAACAATTGAAACGAAAGGATATCGAATTAGTGGACCCCATGTCTGACGTGGATATTCTACCATGTATGTACTAGTAACATGATATCCGTATCTAGCTACCTGTATCCAAATTGCTTGAAGTACAAGCGGTGCTCACTAACAAAGTGTGAAGTGAAGGATGCCGAAGTACAGTGATCTTATGAACTTATTATTATAACATATCTACATGACAATGATGAAGGATGCCGAAGCGCAAACGGTACTCACTATTGTGAAGGATGCCGGAGTGCAAACGGTACGCATCACAGCAGGTCTTATCGGAGAAGGATGCTGACAATGAATGAGCAGTACTCTCTAATGTTATAGACCTGACGAAACTTGGTGAAATTATTTCGATATTCAGTTAATCATAGTTTACTGTTTACTAAAACGGAATTCTTCTTATTACTTTAATAAATCAACACTACTTTCAGTAATAAATTAATACGCTGGATTATTTTCTACATAGTGACAATCTTATAATATATCGTTGTATCATAAATATTTAAATATATTCCTTCATATTCGTTTTGCATCCATGCTGTACAAAGACTTTGTAAAATAGCAATTAATCAAGAAAAAGTTAAGTACGTAACTATAAGCATAATTTCAGTAAATAATTTACGGATTTTTCGGTTTCAGGCCACTGAAGGGGTTAGAATAAAATGTCATCACGGCATTCCTATGATTGACTAATAAATATACAATTACCTATTACAAACGTTATCATGATTTATTAGAGGTGAACAATCAGTAAGAGAAGCAAGAAGTTTATTCATCTATATCATTTTACTATTGTATTGTTATCTTATCAGTCATTGTGAAACTAATTAATTACACATAAATATAATGTATTGATTTTAGATATATAAGAAGAATTTGTATTTTGTATGAGGACATACACCTGCAGCTCGAATGGCCGACGCGGAATAGAGACATTCCGTATAACAGGACGGCCGTCTGTTAGCAATATCATTGTATTTATTTTTAAAATCAGTTATTTGCTTTAAAAGACTTAAAAACAACGTTTTCGAATTTATTTAGTTGGTAAATTGATAACCGTTAATTCGCAAATATTCGGGTGATGGCGCTGGGGCGCGCATTCGAGCTGGCAGACAACTGACGTGAGGACGTATTGGCTTTGCAAATGTACAATTTTTCAAGGATTAAACTAATTTTAAGTGTTATTGGCGACTTTCATTGGTTTCTGTTAATATTTGGGTGTTTCTATGTATAATATGTATGTAAAAACCATCAGGCGTGGTACAGCCAATTTGACGACACAAATATAAAAAAAAGAAAACAAAAAATGTATTTACAAAAACAAAAAAAAAAGTTCTAAGTGTGTTTAACCGCATTCTAGAACCCGTACCACAAGCTAGTTAAACTATGTTTACTATGGGTCTAGGTGGCGTTGTGTAGATATTAAATGTCCTACAATATTTGAAATAATTAAACCAAATAAAAACAGAGCATCATCATCATCATTATCATATGTAGTATTATTTAAACTGTTCCGCTTCAAGACGTCACTCTGTGTCATTTTTTTCTCTAAATTCGTCTTGAAAGTAATAAAAGCCATCTAGTATTTACATAACATAATAACATAAACTCACGCCTATATCCCCGATGGGGTAGGCAGAGGTGCTAGCTCCCACATTTTGCCAGTTTATGTTTGGGTCCCAATGTAATAGGTGGCGAGCCTATTGCCATTACCCGGGTACTTATAAACCTGCGATAAATACACACATAATTTCGAAAAGCATCGAGAAGTCATTGATGTGTGCCATGGTAAAACCTGGGATCGAACCCGAGACCTCGTCTCAGCAGTCAATTACCCATACCACTCGCTCGCCACCTCGCCACCCATTACATTGGAACCTAAACGTAAACTGGTGAAATGTGGATGCTGGTACGTTTGCCTATCCCTTCGGGGATATAGGCGTGAGTTTATGTTATGTTATGAAACGCTATGACTGTTACAAAAAAGTTAATGGTCAGATTAGGGCACAAATCGATAGGTACAGAAATCAGCAAGTAACTTGGCTAGAACCGTCAGCGTATCTGAGTCGATTTTTGGGTACCTTTTGAGGTAAAGCTGACATGATTCAAAATAAATGATGGCATTCTGGTGAATGAATAGAATAATGACAAGCACTTTTTGTGCCTCTAAGTGTACGATGCGCGAACTTACCCCAACTATTATAACAACAATCACGACATATCGATTGAAACATTTTAAAGGAAACATTAAAGATAAAATACCTCTTCTAGAGATGAATAATAACGATCATCCGAATGATCTCTACAGAGATTTGTTCGGAGTAATCAAAAGTGAATTTAACAATATTTTCACCAAAAAAACAATAAATGTAAATCAATTTAAAATTAAATTTAGTGATTGGGCTACACCTGGAATATACAAAAGTAGGAAGAAATTATATGAATTATACGATATAAAGGCATCTACTAGTGAGCCACAGGTAATTGAAAATATTAAAATATACTCGAAATTATTCAAGAAAGTATGTTTAATCGCCAAATCTAATCATATACGGGCTACAATAGAAAAATCTGATAATAAAATTAAGGCAACATGGAATGTCATTAACAAAGAAACCTGTAAAACAAGGTCACGTGATCGATCCTTCGACTTAAAAATAGATGATCAATACATTACCACTGATTCTGCAGTGGCCCATGCTTTTGAATCTTTTTTCACAAATATTGCAATTACTACTACGAGTGAATTAAATTCGTCGCAAAACGTAGCCGATTCCCTTCTTAAATCTTGTGTTCCTAAATGTAATGTAATCTTTAATTTTCAGTATATAGACACTGAAACAATACTTAAAACATTTAAACAATTAAATATAAAAAAGACTGAAGATCTCTGGGGCATTTCAACCAATATAATAAATTCAATAATGCCCACTATTGCGCCCTACCTTGCATTCATATTCAATAAATGTATAGATGAAAAACAATTTCCAAATCTTATGAAGTACAGTAAAATCATTCCGTTATTCAAAGCAGGGGACAAAAGTGACCCATCCAATTTTCGTCCCATCTCTATATTACCAGCGCTAAGTAAAATTTTTGAAAAAATAATATTTAATCAACTGCTTTCACATTTTGCAGCCAATGATTTACTTCATAAAAAACAGTTTGGTTTTACTAAAGGCAAAAATACAACAGATGCAGGAGTCGCACTAGTTAAACATATATTTGATGCATGGGAGGAGAAGCAGGATGCCATTGGTATTTTTTGTGACTTATCAAAGGCTTTCGATTGTGTTGATCATGAGACCTTGTTATTAAAGTTAGATTATTATGGTGTCTCGAATAGCTCACTTAGCTTACTTAGGTCTTACCTCACTGGCAGAGTACAAAAAGTAAACGTTAATGGCACCGATTCTTCTGGCGCCCCGCTAGTCATGGGAGTACCCCAAGGCTCGATATTAGGACCCCTTTTGTTCCTGATATATGTAAACGACCTTCCATACTTCATTGAAAATCTTTGTGAAATAGTATTATTTGCTGATGACACTTCATTAATTTTTAAAACTGACAGACAAAAAGTAATACTTGACGATGTGAATAATACCCTTTCTGTAATATTGCATTGGTTCACGAGTAATAACCTGCTACTTAATGCCAAAAAAACAAAATGTGTAAAATTTACGATGCCAAATGTAAGACATATAGACTCAAACATTATAATGAATAATGAAACTGTGGAAATAGTCAATACCACAGTTTTTCTTGGCATCACACTAGATAATAAACTACAATGGGGTTCTCATATCACAGCCTTAGCAGGAAGACTTAGCTCAGCTGCCTATGCGGTTAGAAAGATAAGGTCACTAACTGACGAGAAAACGGCACGATTAGTTTATTTCAGTTACTTTCATAGCGTTATGTCATATGGTCTGCTGCTGTGGGGCTCAGCTGCCGATATTGCAACTATATTTATATTACAGAAACGAGCCATACGAGCAATCTATTGCCTCGGACCCCGTGACTCGCTGAAAGAACTGTTTAAAGAAATTAATATTTTAACAGTTGCCTCACAATATATTTACGACAACGCCTTATATGTAAGGAAGAACCTAGACCTCTTCCAAAAAAAATCAGACTTTCACAACTTGAATACGCGAAATAAAAATAAACTGGCGATACCGAAACTAAGGCTTCATAAAGTCAGTAATTCGTTTGTGGGCAAATGTATAAAAATATATAATAAAATTCCTCAGGATTTGGCTGACCTGCCACTTGATAAGTTTAAAATAGAATTGAAAAGATTTTTAATTAAAAAAAGCTATTATAAAGTAGACGAATATCTTGATGATAAAAATGCGTGGTCATAATAATCTCTTGCTCTTGCACCTAGTTATTATAAATAAACAACTAAATATTAAAAAGAATAACGATAATCTACCTGAGTTTCTTGCTGGTCTCTTCTCAGGAGATTTAACTACCGAACCAGCGAAAGAATCATTTTCTAATGATTTATTTACTAAGTATCCTAATTTATTATGAATTATAATATTATTGACAAATGTAGGTACATAATTATTGTAAAACTTTGACATTAATAAGTGCTCTTTATGTGCCTAAACTGAATAAATGAAATTGATTCTTTGATTCTTTGATAAAACCTTGCCAAGTTAGATACCGTGCACTGTGCCAAGTACACTATACCAAATGCACTATACCAAGTTTTTGTTCAGAGCAGCCCGACACACAATCACGATTTTGGATCGTTTCTTTTTTTATACCACGTAGGTGGCAGACAAGCACACCTGATGGAAAGCGGTCACCGTGGCCTATATACGTGTGCAACACTAAGGGTGTCACACACGCGCTGCCCACCCTGAAGGGAAAGGGGGAGAGCTGGGAAGGGGTGGAGAGGCTAGGAAGGGGAGTGGAAGGAGGGGTAAAGTGAGCTCTGGCTACCCTACTTACCGGCGGGAACACAACACGATGGTTATTATGACCGCGGTCTTCTGTAGGGCGGAGGTACTTCCCCAGTTGGACAGCTCATTTCGGACGGGAGTTACCGTCGTGTCCTACCTCCGTCATATTGAGTGTCTATCTGCCCGAGATTCCGTTGATGAAGTTCGCGAAGAGTATAATAGATGGCGCTGGCAACTACAAACTAACGTAATTAGTTTTAGTACTCAATATTTATACTGTGTTAAACCGGATGGCCTCGAGTACATTTATTAAGATTGATGAAGGGATATTATTAATTATTGTATAAATTATAAATAAGTACATAGTTGTAAATAAGTACAGTAATACTATCTAAATCTATCAACTCGTCTGATACTCTCCAAGAAGTTAACTAGTAGTGCTTGTGCGGATAAGCAGGTAAATAATTTCCTTACGATTTACACCGCCTAGCAAGGAATCGGGCCAAAATATTGTTTTTTCCAAATGATTAAATAAAATATTTATTTTTGGCACACTTACCTACCCATTTTTTTACAAATTGCCCGATTAGTGGCAATAGGCTTGTCGTGGCCGGCTGTGGCCGTACGTGGGACCGAAAATCATAGTTGACGAAATGTGGGTGTTTAATACACCTCTGCTACCCCATCGGGGATTACGGGCGTGAACGTGTATATGATGTATCTATAAATATTTGAAATAAAATATAATTAGGTCAATGCCAATGTATGGATAATGACACACACCAATGACTTTTCGAAGTTATGTGTGTTTTTATTGCAGGTTTATAAGTGCCCGGTTAATGGCAATAGGCTCGCCACCTATTACATTGGGACCTAAACATAAACTGGCGAAATGTGGGTGCTAGCACCTTTGCCTACCACTTCGGGGATATAGGCGTGAGTTTATGTTTTGTTATGATTTATGTCAATGCCCTAATTATATTTCACTTCATTGTGT
The DNA here is from genome assembly GCA_963691645.1 of Pelosia muscerda. Lineage (NCBI taxonomy): Eukaryota > Metazoa > Arthropoda > Insecta > Lepidoptera > Erebidae > Pelosia > Pelosia muscerda. The sequence continues at coordinate 2,149,242 of OY829116.1, read as the reverse complement.
GTTAAACACAATTTGAGAACCGAAGGAGCATTAGATGGTTTCTATGAGGTACCTAGGCAGCACGAGTGTACCGCCCCTGGTGTTGCAAACTTTCATAGGCCACAGTGACCACTTTCCATCAGGTGGGATGTGTGTTTGTCTGTTATATCTAAGTGAAATAAAAGAAAAATCAATACTCAAACGACTTTTTGCGTCCGAACGTTTGATTTATTAACAAAATAGCTGAAACTGGTATTCGCTTGTGCCTACATTGTAACGTTGAGCGGCGAATCGAGTTACTAAAAGTGATTTGATAGTGTGATAGGGCTTTGTTGTATGCTCGATACCAGGATTGGAAGTTGGCGCACTATACATACGTATGTAGTACTCCATAATTTCTCTAATACATAGAATTTCACTCAACCAGCTCACGTGTTTCCTTCTTCCTACCGTCCCGGGTCCTTTAAGCGTGAAAAAGCATCTGATGAGGCCGCCAAACTGAGCGCCTTAATTGTATAACTCCACGTGTTTGTAATGGTGACCCTCTTTGCTGAGACTTTGCCCTCAGCTTACCATCAGGCGGGGTGAAGACAAATTGACGTGCCCCAAATAAAAAATACTATTTTTTTTCAGAAAAGGATAGGTAATGGTATCCTGATCTAAACAATGAGCGAAATTAGCAATTATGAAATCTATTTACTTTAAAATTATTTTAAATACAAAAAGTCTTGCTGCTAAACCATCGCCCTCCTTACATTAGTAGGTACACTTACCGACGACGCCATTTAATTCTAAAACTGTCGGTACATATTCGGCGCCATGGCTCGCTCCTAACATGGAGTTTATTCTACTATTTAGTGAAGCATAAGAACCGTAAGTAAACGGTAACTAAACATTTTGACTGACTGATGTGGGGCAATAAAATCTTTTATGTTCAGATATTCATCATTATTTGGCGCACGTTTACGGTCCACAACAAAATGTTGGCAACACAGGAGAGTTTAATAGGTTAAATGAAGTAATAATGAAAGAAAAAAAAATAAGAGAAAACAGAATTAAATCCAGAATTGAAACACAATTATTTAGTCACTAACTAAAATCATTAGAAATGTAATCATTTATTGATTCATATGTTGGCGATTGGCGACTATCTCACCTCTGATACCTAAAGACCTAAATACGGCGTGCATTTTAGTCGGTTCAAGTCCGACATAACGTTTCTCACCGGCTCCGGTGTGATTAGTAGGTATCCGTGCAGATATCACGTACGGAAAAAAAACTTAAAGCATCCGAATCTTATTGAGAAGCTTTCGAGCAATTTTTTAATTGTAGATGGGTAATCACTATTTCTATCGCCTTTAGAGAACATTTCATAAATCTATATATTATAGCATTTTAAATCACTTTAGTTGCCGACTGTACCGGACGAGTATTAATACTTCAGATTGAATTACCTCTTCGAGATGCAGTACATCTCGATATAATATTTTAGTTTAGAGAAACTTTATATACGCTAAACGATATGTCGATATACGCTTCTTATGCTATGTAAGTAGTTTAATATTGGTAGACAAGATGTTATCAAGGCATGCAAATAAAAGCAGTGTCCATCAATGTCAAGATGGCGTTAGAAGTTTTAGAAAGTGAAAAGTATGAATCATCTTGAGAAGTATGTTATGACCGTGAAAGGTGCGCGTGCATTTCGAACAAAATCGCAATACTCTGATCGAAGTACCTACACGCGTATTTTGAATTTCTTATGGTTCTTCAAGAAGTGCCCTGGTGTGGCTGACATCCATAGGCCACGGTAACCATTTTCCATCAGGGGGCCGTGTGCTTGTCTGCTACCTAAGTGGTATAAAAAACCTTCGTCAGTCGTGTTGAGTATTTTTTGTGTGAGCAAAAATCATGGAACTCGCGTCATCGTCACCTAACTAACGCTTGGGCAATCCGCTTCACGTTCATAAGTTACTTAGTTCCAAAAATTGCTTAGCAAATTTCTTTCATTATTACGAAAAATATTTTAATTTAGTGACAGTTTGTAACTCTTGTCAGAAAACAAAATGTCATCGAAGGAAAAAAACTGATCATTCATCATTCCCTGAGCCCATTCCCAACTCCTACTGAGTTTGGAATAGGCTCAGGGGTCGACTTCGATATTTTTCGTGAAGCGAATGTCATCGGACTTCCACAACCAAATTGGCGATATTGCAGTTTTGTAGTTAGGCTAGTCGGACTTTTGAGGGCTCCAACTACCCGTAACTGCTCGCCATAGATATTCGATGGCAACCGGGATCGACGGCTTAACATGCTCTCCAAGGCACTACCAGACCAGTGCAAATAACCATATTCATGCATACAAATATTTGCATAGAGTTGGGATCGAACATAATAATAAAATGCAAGCAGAAAATTTTATACAAACAGAGCATTTGAACTGGTCAATAAAACTGGTTCATCTTGCTGATCTCTATAAAGTTAATTTAATAAAAAAAAATAAACCGAAGTTGCTGCGCTCTATCGCGCCATGTGTAAGCAGACTGGTTTGCGAACGGTATCACAGGTTCAAAGCTAGGTCAAGCACCTCGGCTCATAGACTAAATAGAGTTGGGGTAGACGAAGGCTTTATGAACTGTGGATGTATGGATATTGTCACAGCTAGAACGGTGACCCGTTATATGGGGTAGAAGAATATGGCTCTATATTACTCATTTTTCTTTCTTTCACTTTCACGGAATTCGTATTCCAGGAGAACGGGGGGCTAATAACCAATAGCCCCGTTCTCCTGGAATACGAATACACCTAATATATGTATTTATACTATACATTATCGATAACACACTTGTAATTCTCCACTGTATTTATTCAAAAACATTCTCGAAGGTTTACATTTGACAGTTATGAGCTTTCCAATTCCTAAACATTATGTACACTGATTAACTATTTTTCTTATGCGGTTACATAATAAATACAAGAGTGTTATCAATAATGAACTTATATCAATCTCATACTTTACTAGCGATTCTACTAACGTTTCGGCCAATAGAATGTCACCATGTCTAGCGCCCCTGGTCTTTTCTAATTCACGGGTTTTTATCCTTTGGATATCATAGGATTTCTATCATTTAAGTTACAGTAGAAATATGTTAATAGATGTATGAAAAAAACTACTGACTTAAATAGTATAAGCTTCGGAAAATTATCAAGGATTAAATTCTACACCTTAATAAAACAATATCATATATTTATATGTAAATTATGGTATATCTCGAAGGCAATACAGCAGTGACATTTTCCTTTTAATTCGACCGGATCGACTCAGGGACAGTCAGGGGCTTAATTAGCAAGTAGTTAGATAATCACTGGAGAATGGCATTTAGATGTTAAGGACGACTGCACTAACCATTTTTCATCGAGCAAAATATGCACTTGACGATGTACACTTAGTCACAGATGTGTTTAGCAGGGAATTTTCCAGAAGTACAACCACACACGGGCTACTTTGAAAATAAAGTGAAATTTCTAAATTATATACTTCTTATCATCATCTTAATGTTATATTTCTTAACGAAAGTTTTACATTGAAATAGAATAAACTGAGTTATGACATGACGATATCTCCCGTTCTAATTGAGTAGTCCGACTGGGAAAGTACCTCCGCCCTTCAGAATACCGCTTCTAATGAAAACTTTGTGTTGTGTTTCCGGTGGTGAGTGGGGTAGCCAGAGCTCACAGGGAAGGATTTGTGTTGTCAGTGGGAAGACCGAGAAACCCTTCTTTGTCTTCTGCATTGACAGTACACAGACCCCTTTAACCTTCTACCTTTCCCTCTTCCCATTCCCGCGGTAACCACTTTCTATCAGGTGAGCAGAGTGCTTGTCTGCAACCTAAGTGGTATAAAAAGAACACTTATTACAGATTTTATCGCGATATACTTGGTTCTATATGTTATTATACTTTTATTCCGACGTTATGGCTATTTTTCATTTCAATGTGTGACATTCACGTAAACTTCAAATTATAATTAATTAACATTATTATTCTAGGACAATCTACTCAACGCCACCTATACCTATACTAAGCATAGTTTAACTAGCAGATAAACATACTTAGATACTTTATTTTGTAAATACATACCTACATATTATACATAGAAACACCCAGAACAATAAAAAAGTATCACTTATTCTTTCTACTTTTAAATAGACTTATTTGACTATAAAGCGATTGCCGCCTGTCCTTACAACCCCGAAAGGAAAGCATTTGCCAAAGCTACGTCCGTCTAACCGCAGGTATGTACTAGCGTGCAGATAAAGTTCCTTCCTTTCTTTTCTTTTCATTACCTACGTATTTTATTCTAACTATCTGCAATAGGCAGCAAGAGTGATATTATTATCTCTGGATTTCATACACCAAATCAAAGTTGCAAACATTCATAGGCCATTTTTTTATGAAACTTAATAATCTGCTGAATTAAATACTTAGTCATACTGTGGGTCACATTGTGTATTCTTATTTAACAATACAATAGTTTTGTTTCCGAGAAACTGTAGTAATAAACATTAAATGATTCAGCTAACGTTAAAACATTTGTTTGTCAATTCACACATCATATTTCCGCAATTAATATAAATAAGTAGATGATAAAAAAATTGTATACAATGTGAGTATAGTTGTTGAGAAAAAGATGTTAATTATCCGCGAAGCACTTGTGTTGGTGACTGCACCGGCAATACCAGCTGGGCGGTACAAAGTGACTTGTTTTATTATTTACACGGACCTCTTGCAAGTCGCCAGTGTGTACCATCCTCTAATAGTGTGAACTTTTATATAAAGTTTTGCAAAGTTTAAGTTTTACAAACAAAATGTTTAAGAAAATCTGTTTGGTATTTTTGGCTGTCATGTTTGTTAGCGGCGAAGGTGAGTTTCTATCTATATCGTAAATTTCGCGAATAAATTGAAATTTAAAAATAATATTATAATTTAATTTTTTATCATTATTGATAAATAGTTTATTTATATTATCTGCAAATGACAACATAAATATTCAATCGTAATCATGTATAATTGTTAAATATTAAATTACTTATTAAACAATTATTTGATACAAAAGTAATGAACTACCATTTTACTAGCCCAGCCTGAGAAGACTCCAGCAAGAAATTCAGCGGGCTTTTCTCTTTTTTTTTGGTCTATTTACAAACATTGACTTAGTCTAGATTCAGAAATTTGCTTGAGTAGCAAGTTGTACAGTACAAAATCTCGAAAATATATTTTGAACAAATGTTTCGAGCAATTCGGAAGCATTGTAAATTGAAAATAAATTTAAGACATAACAAATTGAATAATCAAGATATTTTTATCTCGATGCCACCTTAATCGACTAAGAAAATCCACCACTGGATTCATTTCCACTTATGAATGATAGCATGTAAAGAAAAATTAAAGATTTTTAATGAAATGAATTGAAGTTAGGGTACACTGTACGTTACACGCATAACATTTACAATTCGATACAGTAAATAGATATCTAATGAATATTGTATTTAAAGAAATTCCTGAAACAAAAATTGGAACGGTCCAGCTGAAATATAATTATTATTCTTAAGTAAATAGGTAAACCACCTTTAAAAAATATTTATATACTACAAAAAATAAGTATAAATAAGATTAACACCTATTATCTATATATAATTTAAACCAGGTGTCCAAGTAGTACACTCAGTACAAACAAATTATGATGTGAGCCGGCAATACGGCAATCAACTCGGCGGCGGCGGTGAGTTATACGAATCAATGATAATTATCTCAAATCATTACCATGCGAATCATTGAACTATATAACATCATTCATTTTCTTTCATAAAACATACTTATTGGGTGTATTTAATAATTATATCTTAATTTGTCATCAGCACAAATTCACAATTACATGTGAATCATTAACTTCTAATGGCATTAGGTTTTGGTACGATACACATGTTCATTTAATTGCATTTCATTAAACACATGTCATTTCGTTATTGCCAATATTATTAATACGAAAGGATAAGGTTTAGTTATATCCCGATCAGATATTCTGAATAACTTCGACACTAATTTGAGGCAACAGGCAGGTGTAAGTTTTAAATTAAAAACTGTCAGTATGTATATTACGTTCATTAAAGATTGATAGACGAAATCTTGGAGACTCTTAGCAATTAGGTATTCTTAAATTTGTTGTTTCCATCTTAGTGACCTACACAGTAACAGTAATTATTGTAGAGGTGACACTGATGTCAGAGCGTTCCCTTGCTAGTAGAAAAAAAAATAAACGACTAAATTTTTATTTACAACCGAGAATCGGACTTAATATATTACATAGCCTACTTCATCCAATTTCCTATTATATTTTTGGAAGGGTATATAACTAAACGTATTCCTACATTCACGGCCGGTTGAATCTATTCAATCTACCTACCTGATTATATACAGGACCTCATGATCCATTCTAGTGGTTATTTTGAATACTAATTTGAATGAGTAGTTAGTAAAAACTAGGTGGGAAAGCTTGAATTTTGCTGTCCATGCCCTTGAGATTGGTTATTAATCATACCTCTTTCATATGGACAGTCAACTGTATCCAGGGATTAGGTACTTCTATATCGGATCTCAGTTAGTAAATCAAATTAACAATGTCCTTTAATTTTGGACTCTATATACATTGTTAAAGTTCAAAATTAAATGGCATTGTGTAGAGTAATGATACGATATAATAAAGTCTTTTTCATTTCATTTTGAACTTTACGGGGGAATGTAAATAAAGCCAAAAATGCCATGGCAGTTTTTATGATCTCAATCGCTTAGATCACTACGCTATCAGTACTTAATTAGATCTAAGATGGAGTGCACTCTCCTGAAAATCCCTCATAATATTTTACGAAATAAACCAAAGTTCATCATTAAACGTAGGTAGTAAGTTATATTAATTCATAAAATGAGGTGGGACTAAATACTTAATGTAGGTAAGTATCTATCGTGTGAGGCAACCTTACCCCACACAAAACATTTTAACATTATTAAATTGAAAATAATGATGAACAACTTGTTATTTTGTGGCAATTGTCAAATTTAAATAATACGCTTACCTACCATTATTCGTAACTTTTTGTAAGATACAATACCTACTCCAGTGATGTGACAGTTTTTTGCTTTAAACTGAAGATGTCATTTTACTAAGAAACATCGTAAACAATCGTTAATTAACCGCCTAGCTTAATTATAGAACATACGGAAACATTGCAAGGTCATTTTTCGTGAATCATTTATGTAAAATTTACCCATCGCATGCATAATTATGACGCTAGTACATAATTACTATCTACATAGATAGGTATCAATTGAAAACAATTCGGTAATAAATGCTATGATCATTTCCTATATAGTTCTGGGAAATTTGAACTCATAAAAGTTAATCACTCAAGGTTTTCTCATTGTTTGCACATGAGAATTAATACAACTGTTTACTTATTTCAACTTAAGTAAATCATTGAATTGAGACAAGCGCCGTCTCATAAATTGCAGATAAGCACACGGCCCACCTAATAGAAAGTTGTCACCGTGGCCTATGGAAGTTTGCAACATCATGGGCGTCATACTCGTGTTGCCGACCCGGTAGAAACCTTTTAATGTCCTTCTTCAAAACCCCATATTTTATTCGCTGGGTTAAACCACAGTAGGAGGTTCATGTCACAGCTTGAGCATGTGCATGATGAAGTTCCTTTCATACCGCACAGTGCGCACTGTTTCCGGTTTCAGTTATATTATGGTATGATCTAGTGAACTACTCTTCAGGACTGCCTCAAGGGAGATCACTACAAATGATCACCTTAATCAATCTTTTTGGCACTATGCAGTAAACCTTGAAGGCCCATACTCTTGGTCAGTGACTGTCGTAACAGATATGATAAAGTTTCTCATATAAAATAGACCCTTAGTAGAGATTCTTTATAAGAGTCTTGAAACTTTTACCATATATTACTGGGCACCGTAGTACGTTAAACCATTACCGGCCTCTATGGCCTCTATAAACCTCTAGTAGGATTGCCGGTCGCGTCGCCCCATCAGTGACAGCCCGAGGTAATTTGAAACTACCTACTGTGATTTTCCCAACCGACTACAATATGGTAGTCTTCAAGAATTAGAAGGTTTCTTCAGGGTCTTCAGAACAAGTGTCACGGTAACCACTTTCTAACAGGTGAGCTGTGTGATTATCTGTCACTCAGGTTAACAAAAAATATCTACATATCATTCGAAAAAACTTACCGTTTAATTCTAGCTGGCTTCATAACAGCTTCCTTTTGTGTGCAATAGGGATCCTCAAACCATCTGCTAGGTGTGTGGTGGGCAGCACATTTACAGTATCATATTAATATATGAAGAATCACTTCACAAATCACTCAACATTAATAATAAATATAATCACCGGTCCATTGGTTCATCACTAACACCACATTCATCACTCATTTTCTACAGGTTTCGGCATAAGAGACTTAGTGGACCTTTTATTAGGAGGGAACTACAACGGCAACCGTCCAGGTTACTACCCAGGAGGGAACTACGGCGGAGGATACTATGGCCCTGAAGGACCTCCCGGTGCTCATCCAGGGTGCCCGCTCTGCGATTCTTCGGTCTACAGCTACTGTTCACATAAACAAGCTCATGACTCGTGCTGCTGCGGTCTTGGTTGTAAGTATTTCCTATTATTCATTGAAAATTAGTAGGATTCCCGTTAACCCCTTCAGCTAAGCTAAATCATCATTCTCTGAGGCTATTTCCAACTCATTTGGGGTCGGCTTTCTCTAGTCTAACTTCGATTTCTCCGCGAAGCGACTGCCATCGGACCTCCACAACTAAATTGACGATATCTAAATATCCAGTGTTTAGACTGAGGTCCCATCGGGAGTGTAGTGGTTAGAAACGAACTTCAATCTTCAGACTGACTCCTTGAAGTGATCAAAGAGTCAGTCTGACGATTGAAGTTCGTTTCCGACGCTAATCCTTGACCGCTACCGACGACGATGCTTTTTGTTTTATCTTTGATTTCCTAAAGATTCCGGTGCATACCTATAGGCACGGATCTTGAACCGAAGTCGCAAGAGAATCGAGGCACTGACGCGCGGATTGTTTTGATATAATCTATGACTGAATCTGATTTACGAGTACAGAGCATATCTTACACACAATTTGGGTTCACAACTCGTGCCTCTACCTATATTCACATATATTTCCATTGATTGATTAAATTATATTTTTTTTAAAATTACAAAAATGCTAAAATTTATCAGTTTATCTCGTCACGATTATGGATAGGTACTATAACTATTGGCAGTTTACGCGAACATCAGTCATTGCAATATAACCACTTGATAACGAATTCTTTCGCGATATTTGGTATTATTTACGTTTAGCATTTAGCCCGACGTTTCGTTTAGATTTCGCGGGATAACTAAGGATGGTAGTTGTGACATAGTTTGAAGTGTAAGTTATCTCAAACTACCCGAACTATGGGAAATTACTGTTAATTTAAGTTTTACTATTTACGCAGAATGAACTCACTGTGTTGTTAAGTTTTGTACTATTTAGTTTTTTCCCAGGTTTAATTAAGTTAAATAAGTACAGGGTTAAAAATTATAAAATAAATCACGATAAAAATCCTTTTTTTTATATTCTAACAGATTATATATACATACCTACCCATACTTAGTAAATTTCATACTTTCTAATCCGAAAAATCTATCTGCCTGGGCCGATGCTACGAACAAAAAAAATAATTCAATGTGAATAAATAAAAACTATGAATGGTGTAAGGCGTGCGAAGGCCTTGCCACTCTCATTTTTACAATAATAACCAAAATTTCTGTTGAATATTTCAGTCAACCCATTCACCTGCCGCAAGACTGACTGCAACTTCCTCTACGCGAACTCCTGCGATGAGTTCCAGTTGATCACGAACTGCTGTTGTGTGGATCTGTACAAGAACTCCGGACAAATCACACCCACCGATGTCATATAAGCAATACTTTTTAGACCTACGAAATTGCCATATGAAAAAATTTAAATCTATTTATGTGGTATCACTCCTGATTGTATTAAACCGAGACTTGGCAGTTTGAATTTCGATTCATGTTTTATAAATGAAAAGCGTAGAGTGGACTTTTCGAATTATGTTTTAGCATTTATTCCCTGCACAGAAAAATAATTAATCATCCTAAAGGTTCTAGTGGTTCAAAGGGACAGAGATGGAGCTAAACACTTGCATATAGCCCCATCTCTCTCTCTCTATACCAACAGCCCCAAAACTGAATCGCATAGGTATGTGCGTTGTGGTAGGCTCGCAGATCTGAACTATGTGCATGCCATTGCATGCAAAAATAGAAAATAAAGCAAAAATAGATGCCTTATTGGTTTAATGCAACAGGAAAACTATTATGAACGAATTTCACCAATGACACAATCAAACAAACTCGTTTTACTCGATGATTGGAAGCGAGACGGTAGCTTAGTGGTTAAGGAATCGGCCTTATGTTCGAGAGGTCCCGGGTTCCAACCCCTGGCCATTACTACCGACGTGAACCCTAACACAAGCAATTGAGCTTAGCAGGAGAGGTTAAAGGTGATTTTAGTAACATCGATTTCTAATATTTAAAAAAAAAGTTTAATATGAGACTTAAAAGTTCAACAAAATGTTCACTGGTGAAATCTACCCTATTTAATGTAATTTAATAAATAAGTAAATCGAATCATTAATCAGTCATTCATTATAGTCATTAAAGAAATTTATATATATTCGAAAGCCTGTTTCATTAGCAACCTAATTAATGTTGAAGCAGTTGAAGAACTTCAAGCACCGTTAAAATTATCTAAACTAGTATGAGATTAAAATCTTCCTTTCACTGTTTTACTACGGTTTGATAGAAGCACGATGACCCAAATATTTTGTATTGTACGGTACGGTCACCTGCAATATAATATGTACCGGTATAACGGGGTGAATAGGGATCCAAGGGTGAATAGGGACAAAATGGACAATGGAATACTTTACATAATTTCTATTACTAGATCTCAAATAAGCCTCTTATCAGATATTTGATGATTCTGTTATTACAATTAACTAGTCCAATATTACAGTTGAAAGAAAATAACTACAGAATTTAGCTGACCATTTAATCCCTATTCACCCTTGGATCCCTATTCACCCCGTTTTACGGTATACACTTTGGAACCTTGTCACAATAATAAATGACAAGTCAACATTATGACATGAAACGGTAAAATTCGGCAAGTTGAATGAGAAAAAGTTCTAAAACGTGTACATATTATTGCAGGTGACTGTACCTATCTTCACCTCGAGGCACATAACTTGGTGCTAAGTTACGAGAGACGAAGTAATAGCGCGCGTAGATTGCTCGATTCTTCTTCTTCTTAAGATGGCTTCTTTTGCAAGCAGATTCCCCGCAATTTCGCCAATGGCAAGTGGTAAATGTGATATAAAATTATTAATGGCGAAACACCAATGTAAATTTTGTCAAGAAAATATTCCAGTGCCACGTTAGCCACGCCAGTAAGTTTGTTGCCGTCCCACGTGTGGCGTCATCTCTATATTGAAAACTACCAGAACAGAGTAATTCAATAAAACTCATATTTTCATGAAATTCTATATTTAACCCCGCAAACAACTGGCGGGTAAACAGTATCATTAGGCGGTCATACAAAACTGAGATACCTCTGTAATGGTACACAAATATTTGTTAAGTTTCAACTCACTTCGATCCAGTCAAATTATAAAAAGAATACTGAAAGGTATCATACCCGATTGATTTATACTTGGACTGATTAATCTAGATACTTTTCGGACATTCATTATGATACATTTTCGCTACTTTACATGCTTGGTTTAGACAAGGAACTTTTAAACCGGCAATGAAACTACTTTTACCATATTATATCATATTTATTCGCCAGTGTCTAGTAAATATGGTAAACGTACAATTTAATGGCGAGATGACAATGTCTACTGACATTAAAAAACTGTAGTGTCATTGCAATCGTAACACTATATCGTACATAAGGAATCGCAATGAAATTATCATTACAATTATAGGAATATTATGTAGTTTTATTAGATTACTGCAGTGGCCATTATGCAGTGCATTTTGATTTATTAAATAGGAGGTATCCTCACGGCTATTCATAGAGGTGATAGAAGGTTTCATAAAATAAAGTTTCATTGTTATGAAAACCAAGTTAGATCTGTACTGTAGGAACAGACAACATTCTGATATACATAGTATATCAGGACAAATCGCGAAACATTGAAGTATCTAGAAGCAGCAGTTCGAGTATACTAGCTTAATACATTACCTTACGAGTTACATTCAAAAGTACTTATTTAATTGATATTTTTCTTAAAAACTATCTCACAATGAGATTTCAATTCATGAATATCATCCTTAAACCTATCGGAATTCTCAAAAAAGTTTATTTGCGTAGCGAAAAAATAAAAAGACATTTCTCGAACAAAGTGAGAGGAAACAAATTATAAAATATACGGTGACCATGTTGCTTTACATAACATTCATGTTACAAAAGTTTGTTTAGTTACCAGCCTTCGGACATTATTATATTTGCCCTTATATACGAAGCGACATAAACATATACCTTCTTATACACGAAGGCCCTTCATACAAGAGATCTCAAAAGAAAACATTCATATTACGTCACATTACAACAATTTAAGAATTCTAAAGAGACTGATAACCAAATTTATAAGTACTCCACTATCTCCATAGTGTTATAAATCGCTGTATAAATTTAAAATCACATTATTACTAGCCACTATGTGACATCGAAAAATATAGCTCGTGAAATAATTTCAAATACCCACATTTCGTGAGCTATACTTTCGCCTACTTATATATACTAACAATAAAAAAAAATATCAGGGCATTGAATACTGTTCTGGGTTGTCCAGCGACTTTTGTAGTCAACTGTACTAACAACTTCGTAACCGTATCTCGTTTTTGAATAACTAATTTTTATTTTGTACACATCTGTTTGTACAGAACCGATGAGAACTATAGACACGCGACTATTTTTTTAATCACACACTAAAATGGAGATAGGGATTCATATCACATATTAAAAAAGGTTTTACACTTATTTTTCTATTATGCCTGCGCTAATTCAAAAATGTGAACAAACCATCACAATCTGAAATTTCTTATTCTATTATTATTTGGACATATTTTCTTGGGTTTCAGAACTGATATAAAGAGTAAAAATGTGCCTCTAAACGTTTACAACGACATTTCCATTGATATACGAACTACATACACATGGCTCAACCACATCGATGTACAGTCAACAAAATCATCACAATGTTAAGAGCTATAGCTAAAGTATGACGATGCACTTAGAATTAAGAAGTGAGTTGTACAGAACTCGGTATATATCGCAAGTCCACCAAAAACACAAGTAATGACACCTTAATTAGAAAATTCAATAAGAATATCATTCTTAGTAATGCTTGAAGCATTAAAAAAAAGGATTGCAGAGTATACCGTGATGAAGTATCATGTTTCATGTAATGTATAATCTTTGCCCGAAAGAATACAAAAAAAATCTATGGTCGAATGCATTCTAAATTTGAACGTACCACTTTTCTAACGACCATACAACAGTTCATTACTGATAAAATATTTCTACACGCGGATGTGAACCAAAGACAAGACAAGAACATCGAAATTACGTATTTCTTATACTAAATATCTATACTAAATTTTTAGTTGAAAAGTACGAAACAGATGACCTAGGGTCTGCCGGGGTGCGAGAGATATGAAATATCTCACCTCCGGCAATCATAGACCCAAAGATGCAGATCCAGTCCGACATAGCCGCCTTCACCGTCTTTAGCAAGGGCTATACGTGGGAATTTTACACACAATAAAAAACAGATCTACTACCTAGCGCTATTAAAAAATGGTTTGAGTCGAATAGCTCGATTATTGTGGAAGGTAGAGTATGGATGGGTGATTTCCCTAACTCCATGGTCACAGCGGGTTTTGCGTAAGGGTGGGTACATTTATTTAATCCATCCCAACTTGTCGAAGCTCGCCAGCAAGCTGTTGATATTGCTTGTGACTTCTCGGAGCGTGTTTTTGAAGTTCTTAGACCTGAATGTGGCGATCAAAGGACAGTGAATAAATCTTTCTCTCTCATGTAGGTTCTGCAGACACGACGGCTATAATTATATCATCATCGTCATCAGTGGCGAAGGGTAGAACTTTTATAAGCAAAGCTTTATTTTGCAACTTGCAAGATTTGAACCTTTTGCAAGCATGTTATTAGGAAATTTAATAATTTTTGAGACTAACTTTGTGGCCTACCAATGTCTATTTTTAGCTTTTCTGCACTCAATTGAAGTTTTTTCTTAGAAAACGTAAACACATCTTCCTTTAAGACTAGCAACCGAAATTTCAGTAATTGGCAGTAGACATTAACAGTCTCTGACACGTTGTCTATCTCGTCTTAGTTAGATAGTTTTGGCGGTTCCAGGTCATATTCGAAGTAACCATTTCGTTGTTTTTTTTTAACTGTATGTTATAAACAAGAGCGGACACAAATAATTATGTTTTATTTAAAATCAACGACGTCAAATAGTATACATGTTGATACAAGGAAATCATAATTTTGTTGAGCAGTGTAATTTAAAAAATTACTTGGCACTGGCATATACTCGACACAGTGAGCCATAATGAAAAGATATATGAAAATGTTTCGAAAATCCATTTTATCGCTTTTAATCTATTTAAGAGAAGCGCACGACCCAAACTCATTAACATGTTGTTCATTTTCATAAATTAATTCAGAAAAAGATGTCTGCTCTTCTAACATCTGTTAGACAACAAAGTAAAGCGGGCACCTGCCGTTATCTTAAACAGTAGTCTAATGTTCGTTTGTGCACAATACTCTGTCCCATATTATACAATTTCTCCTACAGAACAGTAGCCATGTTTTCCATGAATATTTTCGTCGAGTTAACATCCAATTGTGATTTTTTAATCTACACCAATATTATGAAGAGGAAATATTAGTATTTTTGTATGTGTGTGTATCTTTGCAATAATTCTCAAAAATTACTGTGCCTATTTAAAACAATGCTTTCACCATTGGAAAGCTACATTTACCCTGAGTAACATAGGCTATATTGCAGGCGTAGCCACGGGCTAGGTTGCTAGGTAGCGCTGGGAGCAATATCAATTGTTAAAAGATTTCAAGTATGTAGAATTATTTACATACTTTTACATAATATTGGTACAGCAGACAGGCAGGATACAAAGGTTACCAATTGCTGTTTTAAATTTATCATGTGATGAGGTCACATCGCTAAGACGTGAACCAGTTGAACTAATACTAGAACACTACCTGTACAATGTGTAAGGTTGCCCGGAAGAGATTCCTGTGGTACATTGTACTATTTGTTAATGCATCCATATTGTAAATTTTTGTCTTTTTTTGTACAATCAAAAGTTACTTATCTATGTATCTTAGAAAATTTGGTACGTATTGGGCTCCATAGTAATCCAGTACTATTTTAAAAATCTTATAGTTTTAAAGTCTATATTATATCAGTAATGAAACATACAGTTTAGCGGAATTATGTGAAAGAAATCACAGTATAACTATTTTTAGCTGTCAAAAAGTAACTCAACATAATCTTCCTGACACTGAAAACAATATGAGTTGGTACAAAAGAAGTGTTGAGTCAGATATTTAGGGGTTGTTTTGAGGTGCGGGCTGTGTCGGCTGGCGCGGGCGGGCGCTCAGCGCATGCGGTAGTGGTTCTTCTCCCTCACTTGGCAGAGTTCTCCCTTGAAGTCGATCTCTATTTCGAAGTCCAAGTCGCGGTTGTTTCGCGCGTTTTGACGCATCGAGAACGTGCCGGTTATCTCTTCGAACTTCTTCACCTGAGGAGCATGTTAATTCATTGTCAGTATATCAGTTCTATTGAACGGAAAATGGGTTTTGGGTGGGATCGTAAAATCAGAATCGTGTAGTAAACTTACATCAAACAATAATATCTTAAATAAACATCAAATCGCCGTTATTTTTATGTAGTGATGATTTTTATGAAATCATCGTTTGATTTAGCTTTTCTGCCGAAAAACCGAAGACCGAAGAAGATGGTAGTTTCCAGAGTGTTTCCCTAAAACCCTGTATGGTCAATATTCATCATCTTAGAATTAGACCCTTGCAATCTTAGGATTCATCTCGGAGTCTGGGGTCCAATTCTCTGATATACTTCATGAGTAATTGAACAGAAAGCTATAGTTGTAAGTTCTTGAAGTATTACGTACTACAAGGGTTACAATTAGGCCCCAGAAGGGAAAAGGCTCTGACACATAAATGTGTATGTTATAAAAACGTAAAAGCATGGATACATACTGTCATGTAGTCGTCGAAGTAGAAGACGGTCTGCTTCCAGTGCGTGTAGGGCGCCTCGGGCGCGGTGCTGAACCCGAGGCGCTTGTGCGACTTCGTGAACTCCACGTTGAAGAACGTCACCAGCGCCTGGATGAAGTCGTTGCGCCGCACCTGCCGCCACACCACACTCACGTCAAGTACAACCCACACCACACAACACTCAGTAGAAGTCAATCCAAGGTTAAAAAACAGAGATGAGAGTCTATATAATATTTCCCTGTAGCATTGTCACCTTCGTTTTTTAACTGGCCATTGATTGTTTGAATTTAGAACACTTGCAGTATCACTGACATTTATAACCTCCGAGGTTATTTATATTGCCTAGTGGTATGGGTAATGGACTGCTGAAAATAGGTCTCGGGTTCGATCCCAGGTTTCACCATGGCATACACGAATGATCTATCGATGCTTTTCGAAGTTATGTGTGTATTTATCACAGGTTTATAAGTGCCCAGTTAATGGCAATAGGCTCGCCACCTATTATATACCTATTAGCTAGCGAAAGGTGAGTGCTAGCACCTCTGCCTACCCCTTCAGGGATATAGATGTGAGTTTATGTTATGTTTTCTATTTAAAAAATGAGCTTCCTCACAAGATTGACTTCATGATATTACATGTTTACGCTGGTAGTTTATTTTGTTATCAAATGTATCAAATATATTTTTCAATATTGTGCCAGCATCAAAGCAAAATTATGTGTAGCTCTTACCTGCAGATGGAACTTGGACTCAAAATTGAGATCTTCTTTCTTGACTGTGTATAAGTCTATTTCTTTTAATAAACAGGAGTTGGTCACCACCTGTAAGAGTAATAATACTTATTTTTAGCTGCATATATAACACACTCTTATTTAGTTATTGAATATAAGGCTGCCATAGGAGGACTGTAAATATAAATATTATCATAGATATTTGATTACCTTAGAAAAAATGTAATCTATAAGAAATCTATCAAAATCGGAATGTGCTTTTACAATCACTATCATCTCACCATTAAGCAACATTTACGCTTAGTTGCACCACCTACCTACCTATTAAAGTTAAGGTTTCCATCAAATTTAACAGTAACAGTAACATTGATTCTAATGGTTTGGGTAAATGTGTTGCACCAGTTATCTGCACTGTTAAATGTTAAAGCAAGATCGTGCAACCCAGGCTTAGTGTATATATATCTATATATAAAAATGAATTGCTGTTCGTTAGTCTCGCTAAAACTCGATAACGTCTGGACCGATTTGGTTAATTACAGTCTTGAATTATTTGTGGAAGTCCAGGGAAGGTTTAAAAGGTGAATAAATACGAAAAAGCTCGACAGCGGGAACGGGATCAGAAGATCACGCGGGCGGTGCCGCAGGCAACAGCTAGTAGATAATAAATATTTACCTGTTTAGCATCCACAACGTCCACCAGTGGCTCTGAAATAGCCACTTTCCTAATGGAAGACATATCGAAACCGTACACATCATCCCACCAGTTAATCTTCTCATCCTTGTACTGGCGGTCTTCAATACCGCAGATGAATAGTGTGCATCTGGAAAAACATATTAATATGGTGTAATGTCAAAGTACCATATGCAAATGTTGTTATGCCAAAGAAAATAACATCAATAATATAACTATAAACCAACTAATGTTAATTTATTCATTTATTTATATGCTTAAATGTGGTTATACTCGTACATGTGTTAGGTACAATGGTATTGTGCACATTTACCATTTAATAGCATTCAAACATTAAATTACACATTATACGACTATAAACAGCACAATTATTATATAAAAATTAGTAGAGAAAGTGCATGAAATGTTGAATGTGTGTTTTGTCAATGCATACCCCAAAAGAGCAAGATATGAGCAGTGTATTTCTATTATATTATAGAGCTCTTGTTTTCAACAGTAAGAGTTTTTTTGTTGTTGAACGACATTAATGTCGAAGACAGTGCCCAAAGCAAAAAAATCTATCGAATTCATAATGAAAAAATATCGAGAGAGCGGAGCATTGCGGCTTCTGCTGGTGCAGTTCTGTTGGTGGGTACAACTTTCACTACTGAAATGCAAACAGTGTAGGTGTTTTGTTAACGATGATTGTATTTTTCTTTTCATTTTATTTATAAGATTTGTAATATTTTGCATCGAAGTGAGAATCACACAAACTCCAGTAGCTTTAGCGGTACATGAGCTCTATTTTTTTTTAACTATGTATTCTGATAATTAATCTCCCGATACCTTTACAATACGAATTATTTAGATTTTCGTGCTAAGGGCACAGATGCACACATTACAATCTACGAATGATGACATTGAAGATGTTTGTAGCAGTCGTGCGCGGCGATACATTAGAGGGTCCCTGTTTCATATAAATTATATTTATGTAGGTAACTAACCTGTCTGGGAAGAGCATGCCATCTTCCCTGAGCCACTTGTCCCTAGCGTACAGTACTGTGTCGAGCATGCTCTCGTAGAACAGGCAGTAGCCCATCCATTCTGATATGATTATATCCACTTTCTCCACTGGAAGTTCCACCTCCTCAACCTGGTGAAGAACAGAATATTTACACATTTTATCACCAACAGTGGTGGGATTGCCTACTCCATTTGTTTAGGTACTTAAAATATAAGTTTTGTTCAAAAACTCAGTATCACTACATAGTATAAAGTCGCGTTCTCTGTACCTATGTCCCTTTGTATGCTTAAATCTTCAAAACTTCGCAACGGATTTTGATTTTTTTTTTTAAATAGATAGAATGGGTAAAGAGTAAGGTTTATATGTATATAACATCATGCTACGACCAACAGGTGCGGAGCAGGAATGATAAATGTTGCAAAAACGGGGTGACGCAGACAAAGTTGCGCGGGACAGCTAGTTTTTAATAAAAAAAAAAGTATTTTTACTTTTTCCCCTTCTCTTCAAGAAGGGCACCAGAAGGTTTCTTTAGGGTTGGCAACATGACCATAAGTTGTATAAAACACAAATTAACTTGACGATGGATTTCTTACCTTTCCTTTAACAATTTCAATGACGTCACTGAGCCTGTTAGCCTCTATAATCTTGCGAGCGTAGTCGACGATGTTAGAACACTCAACTGCAATGACCTTCGTCGCGCCCGCCTTGGCTGCGAACATCGACAGGATGCCCGTACCACAGCCTATATCTAGAACTGTCTGTGGAAAAAAAATTATAATGAAGATACATTATGTCCGGGCTTGTCGCGGAATAGAATTTGGGCCATCTCTTCACATGCAGTGACAAGATAAGGATTAACAATAGTGCACAGAATACGGCAATAGGCTAACCCCCTATTATGTGGGACCAAATACAGAGGTTTATGAAATGTAGATGTTAATTCACTTCTGCCTACCCGGAAGGGAAATAGGAATGAGCATACATAAGTAATTATGTATGTATACAATATATCTCTCATGACACGACATACTGCATATATTTAAATTATGTAGTCAAATCTGTTAGATCTTTCAAGGTCCCCATATGTATCATGAGGTTTAGAAATCACTAAAAAGTATAAAACCAAGTCTCGTTCTCTGTCCATATATCCTTATGTACCTTTGTATGCTAAAATCTATAAACTACGCAACAGATTTTTGATGCGTAGAGCGATTGAGGAGGAATGTTTATATGTATATAACATCATGCTACAACCATATGGTGCGGAGAAGAAGTGAAAAATATTGCAAAAACGGAGTGATGCAGCAATTTTAGTAGCTAGTACATCATTAAATAGTATTCATACTGAAGATTTGTTGTTTGTAGTGAGTGTACAATAGGACTAACATGTCATTTAAATAAACATATAAAAATTCTTAATATTCTTCTTATGGCAACAAGAACCGGCAGTTCAATATGCTTTCTGAGGCACAGAAACATGTCATTTTAAGTTCTTAATCAATTTAATTGAAAACCTGTTCTTATTTAAAATTATATACATTAATTTCTATTTGAAGATGGACAGGACACTGTCAAAAAGAAGAGAAAACTGTTCTTATGATTTAAAGAAAATAGGCACAGTGTTGTGCCTTTTTTCTGATAAAATAAATTAAATGAAGGCCTATCGTTCATTTATTTCATACCCTTACTGTTATTGAAATGCAAAAAAGGAACATTTTCTACATTTGAATTATGGCAGGTGTAATAACAACTTTTTCTAATAACCTTAGCAGAATGTTATTGGCCATGTGAAAACATTGAATCATACGATTAAAAAGAAAGTTGTAAGTGCAAGAGTACAAAGAAATGGTTTTAACAGTTTTGTTCTTCCCTACAGTGTATTGGAGTGATGAAATTATAATGATAGATTAAGTAAAATATTTACAACTACTTCTAGTACTGGGACAAGTTGACTGGACTGGTAATTCTTTTTGAGTGGGTCATTTCACCTATTGCTTCCATATGTAATTAATATTGAAAGACTGCTATAGATATTGGTATAACAACCAGGACTGACAACTTATGATCCCCAGATCAAGCAAATAATACTATCCTATTAATGCATACCATTATTTGAACTAAGCGGGAATTGATCTTGCACCTCATGCATTCACTACTGCCATGCTACTGTGGCTGTCCGATAATATATTTACTTCTTATAATTTATATAAGTAGTACTTTAAGGTGTCACATTTTTTTTAACTTTTTTATTTACATATCATTATTCATTTTTATAAAGTTCAGTACATTCTATAGACAGGAACCTGCGCTGATATGAATTGCATGCAAATTATGCAGCACAACTGGAGAAGTATCTTTCAATTTAATAGTAATGGTAATGACTTTTTTATAGAAATAACTTGTTTTACAGGAAGGCAAATTAAATAGTTTTTTAAATGATAAAATATTTTCCAAACGAGTTGAAATAAAGAATGTTAGTAGTATTTGTTGGTTGAATGCATGACAAGTGTAGTGAACATAAAGCATATAGTTTCATAAGTAACGGAAGCAATATACATTTTTTGTGGCATTCATTTACCATTTTTCTTACACAAATACTCGTAGAAATATTAGTATGAATGATCTGTATTTTTCTTTGTTGAAATCAAATTTTACACAGTTAAAAAGCATGTAACTGCCAAACAATCAGTACACACGTTTGAGAAATTATTTTAATTGCATGAAATTTAAAACCGCCAATCTTATTTTTGTAGGTTATAATGGGTGCAGTTTTTGTTCAAGATTAACTGAGTTTTACACACAGTACTGCATTCAATATGATCTCATACATGGAATTGATTGTTTGGCATCGTTATTGACTTTTACTTACTTTCCCCTTAAACAAGTGCTTGTTGTGGTACATAGCATTTCTGTATGTGAGTGTACGGACTTCATCTTTTAGCATCTCCTCGTGAATACCGAAATGCGCATAAGAATCGAAGTAATAGTCCCTAGAAGTCATTTCCTCGGCAGCAACATTCTTGTCTGGCCCTAAGTAACAAATAAAATAAAAAAATCGTAAAAAGCCGAAGCACGTTTCCGCGAACCCAAGCGGCCATGTATAACAAAACATTTCTCACCATTTTCCGCAACCGGCGTCGCCGCCGCAGATGTACCCTCTTGTGCAACATCCATGCTCTCCATTTTAATGATTTTATAAGGAATCAGTCAATTTAATTGAACTATATTCAATATAACCTGAAACCTTGCAACGCCGAATCGATCTGTCAATAATTCACTAGCGAAACAACTACACTTGGGATTACTCGTTATATTCAGTAATAGCGATTAACTTACAACTAAATTATGAGATTAGATGGATAATTATCACAAAATATAACAATAATTTGCAAAAATGCTCGAATTCGCTCGATCCGACGAAACGAGCTTTTTTCGCAAAAATTGAATGAAAGACAACTTGAAGTTGCCAATGTAAATTAAAAATATTGATTATTCTAAAAAAATATGAAGTACTTTTATTCTTTTGATTATAATAATACTGTTCAACAAAATTCATTATTCAAATAAGTTAATATTATTTGATTAATGAATACATACACACATATTATAATAAAAAGCATTTTTCAATCTTATCAAAAACATTCATGGTTTCAAATTTATACACGCGTAAATATTTTAAGTATATGGCAACAATAAATGTAGAGCTACGCTTGCTATGGTGTGGCTTCGTTGTTGTTGTTGTTCTAATAATGAAGCGACAATCGACTATCAATAAACAAAAACATCGATTAATATCAATTTTGAGACCGTTGTGTTTTAAAACTTAAAAGATTACGCAAACCAATATTATTGCACAATAAACCCGTCGAGGTATACATCGATGGATTAAGAATTTTAAGAACTAAAACCATATTTTATTACTTACCTGCAAATTGTAGGTAGCAGCGCGATGGGTGTGCTTATCTACGCCTCTCTGCACCCCTACATAGGATAGGGTTAACTATGCTATCTTTCGCTTACTTGAGCTGGCCATTAAAAGCCGTAGAATTTCCAAGGTCGGCTGGTTGCCTTATACGGGACACCATTCTTACACCCCAGCATAGGCACGAAATGAGACCCGGGTAGATGAGCGGGTTAAGTTGATTCAAGCCCTTTAAAACCACCCCCACTTGTTGGCTCAGGTCTTACCCCTACTCTATCTTAACCAGCTATGGGAAATATTATTAATGTACCCATTTTCCAAATTTCCAGGTTCATATAAAGTACCTGACTTTGAAATTTTAATTGATGATTAGTAGTACCTTGGAAATTGACTAATGGCGTGGCTAATTTGACTAATTAACTCAATTTACTCACACTTCATTATGCAATGTACGAAGATGCCTTGAATACATTGAATGTCCCTCGTATCTATTATGAACAATGAACTTGACCGCCCGCCGGACGCTGCAATGCTGTTGTTGCCAGGTTAACGCCCCTAAACGCTAAAAGTGGATTGCGTTTGCCCCGAACCGAATTATATTGTTTCTCTCGCCTGTCCTAGAATGTTTATTATTTATTTATTATTATGGTCGACGTACGGCGGCGGGCGTAGCGTCGTAGCTTTCGATCGAATACAACGCAGACAGCCCGACGCCGACGGGTTCGACTCCCGCTCCCGCTCAGTGCAAATATTTTTAATTATATGTCAATATGTTTATATGTCTATTTGCTTTGGTCTGACTGTTTTAATACTACTACCTACCTACTACTATTCACAAACAGTATAATATACGTAATAAGCATGTTTATCCGCATTCTAGATCCCATAATATGCTTACATGCTTAATTTGGGTCTAGACAGCGCGGTATAGAATATTCTAGAATATTTTTTTTTATATTGCTACACAGAGATTTTTAACACACACCGAACTAGATTTAGATCTGTTCTCGCTTGCATTCATGGATCCTTCTGCTTTAATTTAGTTTCGGCTTACCTATATTGTAGCCACATTGCCATTTGCATTTGGAATACTGTTCAAATCAAATTTAGCTACTACTAGCTGTTTGTGTTGTTACTAGCTGTTTCAAATCAAATTTAGAATAGAAATAGTGAATGATCCGAAGGAACTCCAGCCCGCCGTACATTTCATTGCTACTAAATAGTTCTTATGAGTCTTATGACTGTCGGTAGATGGCTCCCACCATCACACCAAGATGGTTGTATAGGAGAATTTGAATTTCGAATGCTTCAGACGTGGGTCCATGGCATAGTGGTTAGAGCTGTCCCCTTGTACTAAATACATTTATTGCATTCCACAATGTAGTTCAGATGCTCATGTTCAATTAGGTTACAATTACGGACCCTGTCGGGCACAGCATACCTAATATTTGGAGATAGGATGATTTTGTAATATTCATAGTCCTAAAAACTTAGAAAAGATTTTTTTTTTATTTATTTATTCAACACCCATTAAATCCGTATGATTTTATCTCGGATTGCGTGAAAGTATGCACATTCCTAATACAATAAATACTTACTTAGTACAAATATACAAAATTCAATACAACACAAATTTCAATAAACAAAAATTGAGAACATTGAACTAAACAAATACTTCACAATGTCAATATATAATCCCAATATCACTTTAAAATTCAAAATTACATTATGTTGTTTTTATAGATATGTCAGTACCATATTAAATGTGAGTCAATATAGAATCTTGATGTGAAATAATTCACTTTACAAAACACACAATACAAAAAATAACATTGGGTTTCTTCATCTATATATATAAAAATGAATCGCTAATTATGTTGGTAAGCGCATAACTCGAAGACGGCTGGACCAATTCGAGTAATTCTTTTTTTTATTTGATCCTTGAACTCTATGGAAGATTTTTATGGAGCAGCGGGAACGGGAGCAGAGGTTCACGCGGTCGGAGCCACTGGCAACTGCTAGTTATAAATATAAATATGTAAGGGAAATATCGCTGGTTCAAACATTCACTTTCTTCGTTCTAAATTAAAGAACCAAATCTCGAAACGGGCTTCGGCGCGCGTGAATTGTTTTGATATACCTAATTATATAATCTATTATTGACATATCTTACATATCTTTCTTTAATCCTTTAACAAGGATGGCGCGCCAATATAACGAGTTGGCAAAGCAGAACAAACACCTAGACATATTTGATTCCAATCAGAATAGATTTGTTAAAATTCTGAAGGACATCCTCCATAACAGTTCGGCCTTGTACCTAAGTGAAAAAAAAAAATACGTCATTATTATACTCTCTCCAATTTGTTTGATGAAGAGCTTTTACTGTATTTAGGTACATATTGTTTTACCTGTGTACACATGTATTTATGTTACTTACAATCCAGAACGGAACTGTATTTTTATTTCATTATTTTTATATGATTGTAATGTGTTTTGTGTACCTGAATAAATAAATAAAAAAAAAAATATTGAGAGTTTGAAACTCGTCCACTACCATACCACCTAGCGGTATCCTCAAAAACCTCCATTCCTCCCACCAAACTATGCATACATGCGCATATAGAGGGTATTTGGAGCACATTTTGGGTTCAAAATATATGGCGAAAGGTATACCAGTTTACAGATGATATGGACATAACCTTGAAACTCTTTCTAGGGTCGAACCGACGCCATGTCTGCAATAATCTGCGTACCATTGCGTCACCCCGGTCCAGATCGATAAGGGAATTGAATTGGATTACCCACATGGGATGTTGCGTCATTCGCTTATACTATTGGAAATGGTGTTTGAATATTGTTACGAGAGCACGAAACATGACAGTATATTATAATTGCATTGTGAAATTTTTAAAGTTATGTAGGTACTTAAATATATGGGGTAGGCAGAGGATTACAACCACTTTTACCCAACCGCCGACTATAAATTCGCCGTCTATAAATAAATAAATAAGGAGACTCAAGGTACGCATAGTTTATCTAGCCTGTGTTATGGGTTCTAAAATGCGGATAAACATATTTGGATCCTTTTTTTGTAAATACACACTATCAATCATATTCATGTACACAAATATTTGCACTGAACGGGAATCGAACACCCGCCTCCTGCGTAGCAGTCGCGCTCAAAATTGGGCAAAAAAAGTGTTATGATTCAACTATAATAGTTATCTATACAAATTATAAAAATTACGAATAAATAGGTGCCTAACTACCTACTAGCAGTAGCTACCATGCCATTTAATTCTGTGCTAGCACTAACTCCAAAAATGTTTAACTAAAAGTAGAAAGTAACACAGAGACCGTCATGCATCGCGAGCAGACACATTTTGTTTTTATTCTAGTATTTTTACATTACATCTATCATACCCACATTTTATTTCTATTATATTCACTCCTATAACGCCTATATGGGGTAATCAGAGGTGTATAAATAGCCGCGTGGTCCCCGGCAGAGTAGAATTTGGGCTACACTATCACTTCCCGTGTGGTGTCGTACAAGGCGACTAGGGATTGGGCTGTTTAATATCATACAGATATAGACTCCGTCAACAATAGTGCCCAGAATACGGCAATAGGCTCACCCTCTGTTACATGTGAACATAATAGTAAAATGTGGGTTCTAATTCACCTCTGCCATCCCCGGAAGACAATAGACGATAGCAAATGTATGTATGTACTGTAAAGATTAAAAGTTTATGTTCTTTTCAAAGATTTATTGTTGTCAGGAATCCAAAATATCTCCTTGGAATTGAAGTTACGACGTAGTACTACTTATTATTAATTCTGTGGTTACGGCTACGTAGTAATTATTTATTATTATTAATGTAAATAATAATTTATTAATATAAAATAATGTATGTCTTTTTTGTACACCAAAGAATTAAATCAGGATATGGAAATGCCGCCTTATCGCTCTGTGACTCTGTAGCAACTCTTACAGGCAAGCAAATTAATCTGTGGTTACGAATTCTTCTTCTTCTTCTTCTTTTCTTAGATGGCAACACGTCAACCCAATTTAGGGGACAATCTTGCCAGTGTCGAGTTGGAAATTTTCTTATATTTTGTCATAAGTATTGTTGGAATGATTGTTGATGATGATGATGATGATGATGATGATGATGATGATGATGATGATGATGATGATGATGATGATGATGATGATGATGATGATGATGATGATCACGATGGAGGATGATAGTTGCCCTAGTAAAGTAGTGGAGACTTTACTAGAAGCTTTTCTTAGGGAGATTTTGACATCAGCACGAAAAATCACAATTCACTACAATATTCCACTCTCCTACACTTGTGTGCTTTGTCCAAGCCGTTATGTCTAAAACTCCACCATTTTTACACATAAAAACTCGAATGAACACCAAATTTAGAAAATGAAACACAGCTGCAGCGCTATGACACTTTTCGCGTTCCCGCCAAAACCCGTCGTGGTTACGAATTAGTGGGGATCTACACTCTTTTTTGGGCAGTCGGCTAGCAGTTAATAGTTATCAAAGTAAGTATTAATTACTCTATGGTTAGCAGACTAGTATTCGGTAGTAAAACAACGAAGTAATTTGTTAAGTGCTTAATCAACAACAAACACTGGGTAATTACTTTCGTACTAAGTATTTCATTACCTAATTGAATTTTAATTGGAAGTCATTTTGACTAATAAAATAACGTTAGATGTTCGCGCCATTCTAATTGACATGACATTGAATTTAAAATTTCATATTTCGAATAGAATTTATTCATAACTAACAAGGTTCTTATCTTAATAAAACTTTTTTTCGTGTTATCAAGGCATTCCTGTTTAAAAGATTACTGCGAATGGTATTATTCCGTCAGTATTTGTGCAGAAGTGACCGCGAACTAACGTGGCCGTGTGTTGTGTGTGTAAACAGTGCGATTTGAAGCGTCTCGATCGCGTTGTGAATTCGTGACGAGTACTTAAAGGTACCTACTGGCATTTGAACAAAGCATCTGATATTTATAAGGTTAGTTTTAAATTAATTTATGTGTAAGTCGCCTAATCTACACCAATATTATGAAGAGAAAAAAAAATATTTTGTGTGTGTGTTTGCAATGAATAAACTCAAAAATTACTAAGCCGATATTCACCCTGAATAACAAGGCTATATTGATATCGCGACTGGAAAGCCGACCCCAACTGAGTTGGGAAAAAGGTTCAGGGAATGATGATGATTGATATCGCGATACCGATGCAGGTAGGTATTGATCTAGATGCTTAATTAGTAGGTAGGTAGGTTATTTAGTATTTGACATTGCTATGATCTTTGTGAAAGTGATTTGTGGGTTGAGAACGAGTAGAATTTGCAATGTTATAGCAATACTTTGGTGTAAGCACGTGTTGTTTTTTTTATTTTATAAAAGGCACGTCAATTCGTCTTCCCCTCCCCTGATGTTAAGCTGAAGGCAAAGGCTCATGAAAGAGGGTCACCATTGCAAACACGTTCAGTGCTACAATGATGGCGCTCAGCTTGACGGCCTCATCAGATGCTTTTTCACGCCCCGCTTAAAGGGCCCGGGACTGTAGGAAGAAGGAAACACATCCTTGGATACAGAATTTTACTTTTTACGATTTCAGCCGGTTCGATTACCGGGTGTGCAAGCGATTTTTCATCATTTTTTAAATGCGCTCTGATTTCTTTTTAAAAATAAGGCAATGTTTTCTTTGAGTGAAATTAGTTATGGGTATGAGCAGATCTTTTCCCTAAGGTCGAAATCGGCCACTCTGCATGCATACTGTATGGGGTTGCCAAACCTTCCCGGTCGCCTGCCAAATCCTGTAATAATGTTCAATTTTCTAGTCTCCTGGAAACTTCTATCTCATAAAGAACCAAACACGCGTGAACTAAAATTAGAATTACAATAAGTGGGCTTCATAAATAAAAATATTGACTGATTTGATCTGTACAGTGAAGTTAGACTTTTGTGTGAAATGCAACCATAGTTTATTGAAGAAAATCGTATGCATGTAAGTATGGGTTTACTTTTTGTTCTTCTTCTATCGAATCGACGGCATTTTTGAGTTGCCATCGTGGTGTAGTAATTTGTTACACGGCAGCGCCGCCACTCACGAAGATGGCCCGAGCATAGGGTTTCGCTCTTCGGGAAGGTTTACTACGTCCCCTCCTACCCAATGAATCATCATGACTTCTGTTTTACAAGTAGATACTTACGTAAGTAGGTAAGTAGGTAGGCACCTGTCATTTGTAAGATAAAAACCCACAGCCTTAATAAGAATGTCAACATTACTCGAAATAATAAACGTGAGTTAATCTTTGTCAATACTTAGCAACTTTTATTGTTCTTATCACACAGATTGCCAGAGTTATTAGTTTTCTAGTGGCTGCTCCAATATTCTGACTACCGTCCTCGTACCCTTGCGATGTATTATTATTATTTCAATATTGGTACACCAGAGACGGGACGGATGATCCACCCAGGACACTTGCGAGCCACTTCATCCCCCGTCTATCCCCTTGGGGAGAATCTGGTTTATCCAGCTATCACGTCTCACACTTTTTTTCTTTTTTTTTTCGTGCGCGAAATCCACACGGATACCAATCCCACCGAAGTCGGTGAGAGAGGTTATGTCCGACTCGAACCGACTAAAACATAATAAACATTGCTGTATTCATGTCTACAAATGTTTACACTAAACAGAAATCAAACCTGCAACCTTTGACGTAGCAGTTGAACGAACGCTCGGCTCCTCCGCTACGCCACGCGTTCTGTAATGAATCAAAATAAACATATATTATGTCTGTGATCTATCCTCAGCATAAAACAATAAATAATATTCTTACCAGCTTGATGAATCATCTACATCCACACTATATTATAAATAGGAAAAATTTATTTTTTTGATTGTTTGTTTGTACGAATAGGCTCCGAAACTACTGAACCGATTTTAATAATTCTTTCACCTATGAAAAGCTACAATATCTAGGAGTAACATGGATTATATATCATCACGTTACCATCCAAGGGCCGCTCCCTTGGATGGTAACGTGAATCATCACGCTACGCAACTTGATATCAATAATCATAAATCTGAATAGATCCGGTAAATTTGGCGCTAACTATTTCCATTGCCATGACAGCTAGGGGAAGTAGTAATAGAGAGGTGGGTAGAGAATCGAGTAGAGTCGTCATCCACGCGGGCTTGGAATCCTTGTAATATCCTTATAGATAACCTGAAAATTTGCACGCCGTATGGCACAATGCACAATGTGAGGAAACAAAGCAATTTGTGATAACTCTTTTAACATATTCTAGCAAATAAACTACATATTTGAATTGAGTAATGTGAATTTATTTCCATTGTGGTGGTAAGTACTTTCGCCCATAAATATTTAACCTTGAATTCATTCAATAAGTTCACGCAGATAGTGGTTGATAGTGTCGATAAAGTAGGTAGGTAATGTTTACGTGTGTTTGCGATACACGGACAAGGACCTAAGTTACAATTTCTAGGTTGGGCAGTGTTATTAGGTCTTTTAATAGTAACATGATAACTGGAAACGTACCCGGCTGACGGCGATGGGGAATAATAATTGAAAAACTACTGAACGGATTTCGATGCGGTTTTTTTGTTTGAAGGGGTTTGGACCAAAGTAAAATCTTATGTTTGTTTAATTACAATCGGTTCAGTAGAAATAGAGTTATGATTAGTTATATAGAATTTAAGTTGCACAGATGTCGCTTAGGTCGCGATAACTGACAGCCACGCGGGCGGACCCGCGGGCATAGGCTAGTAGTTAATAGAAATGGATGCAATAATCAGATAACAGTTATTTAAGAACTTTCACTGTTAAATTCATCGGGATATTTTCCATGTTTGTTTATTTCGTTGAATAACCCGGAGTCTTCGGTCCTCAGTACACCGTGATCATGGCGCTTGCAACAGTGCCAAAATATCGGTTATTCAACAAAAAAACAAACATGGTAAATATCCCGATGAATTTAACAGTGAATGTGTAAATGACCATGTCAATCTAAAATCATACATTTAAGAACTTATTTACTACGCAATGTGCAGATGTACCTATATGTTACACATTTTATAATGCTAAACAATAAAACAACTTGCGTATTGTTTTCATAAAATATATAATAGGCATTGTATATAATAGGCGTATTGATCTCAGCTTAAACAGCAGTTATATACATTTTATTGCTGTTTTCAGCAGTCCTGCAGTTCTTGAGTAAAACATGGTAACCCAATTTCAGCTCAGTCGATTAGATCACAATTACTTTGGTGAAAGCCGCCTACTTCAAATTAATGTAGGGCAACCACGTATTTAGTTTAATTGAAGAATTTTCTAGATAATTTATACATATAGTTTTAATACAGAACCTAGAGGTATCTACTTAACTTTAATGTTTAATAAGAAAATATTATGAGGCGGAGGTAACCACCGCTCAATCACGTTTTAAAAATCCCAACGATAGCAATAATAAAATATTGCTTTCCTATGTATGACAAAGGAAAGCTAAGCTGCACTCTTCAAAGCAACTAAAAAAAATTCATACCCATTATTTTCTTATGATGGATTTCCGCCATGTAACGCCTTAAGTTATCTGAAAACTCTTAACAGATTTATTCGAACAGACTAAAATCGCTTATCATCTACGGTCTTCAGAAGCATTCAATTGTACCTAACCGTCTTTTGCCGCGGTTTAAAGAATCTTCTCTCTTATAAGGAGAACATTCGCCGTTGACAATTAAAATAAAAATGATTAGTAAATTCATTCCTAATATTCTGCAAAAATATTGTTTGTGTGAACACAATTTTCAACAAAGAACATTGTCATCGTTTATAACATTAAATCAAGACTGAATTTGGCACAGAATTTCATTATAATATGAGAATTTTGTTCCTCAGAACTGCTTGCACAGTTGTTAGAATCGTATAATCGAGTAGATACCTACAAATAACTGGTCATCCTACATTACTGAAGCCATACAATATTTTACAATCACGTCAGCGCTACGGGGTTAAATTCCTATATTTCTATGTGGTTTTCCTTGTTACGGGCTCGGGTCATTGTCCAGTTCAAATATTATTAAATATATTATTGTTAATTATATTATATTATTAATATCATAGTTATGTCTTTTTTACCACTTAGATCAACTTTAAAAATAAATGAGGAAGTGTTCAAGAATAGATCCTTGTGGCACGCCTATACCAATAAGTAAATCAGGGGATCTACAGATAAAGACAATATGGAATATGCCATTACTAAGACAGGAGACTACTAGATCCAAAACCATATTTCCGATACATGTAGGGTAATAACAAATTTTCTCATGAATTTTATACTCGACACAATCGAAAGCTTTGGCAAAGTCGAAATATATTACATACACTTTTTTGATAGTAACTACTACGACCTTAATTAATGACAGATCCTAACGTACTCGTACCAAAGTGAATTTAGTAGCACAATTTATATTTGTAAGCATTACATCTTATTGATGCAATTACATATGTAAACGTAATGTATTTTCATAGCTATTAAGCGTATCATGCAGTATACTAATAAGGTCTTATCATAAACAATAGAGTTATTTGTTATTTATTTAAAATTTAACAGGGTACTGCTTGATTTAAGAAAATGCACGTTGATTGTAAATAATTGTATTCAGATAAGCGCGAATCATACTATGTTACCTTATGTTACTAGGTTACCTCAATATAGTTGAGGTCTATATATAAGAAGTAATATCAAATATTATAAACGCTTGAGGAATAAGTTCTTGCCAACTTTTGACTTATTCCTCAAGCGAACGATGTCTCGTTTGAGGGTATGAGGTCATATAACGATCCATTTATCCTAGTAGAGGACATGAGGTAGGACATGACGGTATCTCCCGTTCTAATTGAGCAGTCCGACTGGGGAAGTACCTCCGGCCTACAGAAAACCGCGGCTAATAATAACCTTGTGTCCTGTTTCCGGCGGTGAGTAGGGTAACTAGAGCTTACTGGAGAGGTTCTGTGCTGTCAGTGGAAAGACCGAAAAACCTTCTTTGTCTTCTGCACTAACAGCACAGAGACTCTCTTAACCTTCTCCCCTCCCCTTCTCCTTCCCATCTCTTCTCTATATGATCGGCAGCACGAATGTGACGCCACTGGTGTTGCAGACATACATAGGCCACGGTAACCACTTTCTACAGAGTTCTACAATTAAAGTTTAGTTCGGCACCATTACATTTATTATTTTTTGCCTTGATAATGAGATCTTCATTATAGTCCGTCATTTTTTTGTTGTTTGTGCGTCAGAGAGCACGTTAAGTCGTCGGTCCCACAGGTCTACAGAATTTCGATATCGCCAATTTGGTTGGGGAGGTCCGATGGCAGTCGCATCACGGAAAATATCGAAATTCAGTCGCATCTTAGTAGACTAGAAAGCCGACCTCAACTGAGTTGGGAATAGGCTCTGATAATGATGATATAATGCGTCATAGGCGCTTCCAGTAATAGTATGACCAGCCATTTGACGTCCATAGGTCAGTGATAAGAGCTGATAAGTGACGTCGCTTCCTATCGAGACATTCACAGGTCATACGGAGAGGCGATCCCCACACACTTGGAGATGCGCCAGCAAGATACGTGTATTTATTGACACTGTAATTTTCTAAGATAAGGGTGAATTTCTCAAACGTAAAAATGAGGCGGCGACACTGAAAATCATACCTTAAAGTTCAGATACGGCAAATCTTTTTTTTGTGTAAGAAAGCAATTAATTATCTTATTAAAGTCAAACACATTAAGTTATAAGAAATTATTTGATTAATTATTAAAAAAAATATTTTCCACATAAAATATAAGTTTGGTGGCGCGTCCACAACCTGTTTTATAAAGAAAAATCACATCCCAATCAACATACCGTCAGTTTACAGGATATACCTAATTTTATTTTAATTCTGTATTAGCTTTCCTACCCCTTGAGTATTTAAATAGAGTATTTAGTGCTATATTTTATCTTATAAAAAATGTATAAGGTCCGTCCGCGATAAGTTGCAAATTTTGGTGTCAATAATAAAATCATACCGTGAATCGTACTAAAAATAGGTACTGGGACGTTACTATCATCGTTCGAATCATTTAGTTATGTGCTGTCACGCACCAGTCCCAGTGGTGTACCAGCTTGCTCCGATTTCCCGCTAAGAACGAAAGTAATACTCTCGTAAGCCCTCGGACAAAATTTCAATAATTTTTGTGTTGATAATTTAAAACGTTTTAAGCTCGTTATTTGTTTAAATACATAATGTATAGCGTAAGGGTCCGGTATTTGTTTAAAAAAATAGTAATGTAAATATAATATTCTGAATAGTATTTTGTCAAGTCAACTTATTTGGCACAATTATAATTTTGGTGGCCTAATTTTGGTGATTTTGGTGGTGTTTGTCTAATCACCAAAATTGCTTAGTTACACCAAAGTTAGATTTATAATTTCTAGGGTTATTTTAGCAATTCTATGTTTATTTTCATTAAATTAATGTAGAAAAAGAATTTTGCTCGAAACACGATTCGAACCTGCGTCTACCGGAATACTGTTCCGGTGCATCTATCGCAAAACACGTGCGCTGGCAGAGCATTCCAGGACTCAATGGTGCGACGTAGAAAAGAGTCACCGAACCACTTGGTTCTTGATGGAATTGTTTGTACCGTATGTGGGTGACATCTAAGTCCCGCGCATTTTGTCCTGTGTAGAAAGGGAGAGGGTGGGATCAGTTGGAAGAGCTCACCAGGACACTCACCATGGTACAGCCGATAGAGTACTGCCAATGAGGCTACATCTCTTCGTAGTTGTAGAGGTTCGAGACTTTTGGTGACCTCGGGACTATGTATGATTCAGATCTATCGAGGGCGTCTAGTAGATACTGTGCGGAGCCATCCCAGAGATGAGAACAGTATTCCACGCAATAACAAACCTGTATCTTGTACAGAAGACATCGCTGCTCCGGCGGACCCCCTTTGGGAAATGTGATCCAGGTCTCGGTCGAGCTCAGAGACAAGTTGCCTTCTCTGCTCCTCAATGTCAGCTCGCTTGGCCGCGGGTTGTCCGAAATCTGCACAGCAGTGGATGCTGCCTATATAAAGTAAGCCGGGAGCTTGGATAGAAGCGAACTGTGCCAGACCCTATCGAAAGCTTTGGCGATATCAAGACTGATGGCCAGTGACTCGCCCCGCTTGTCCATGGCCTCACCCCAGAGATGTGTGACGTACGCCAGAAGATCACCCGTTGAACGTTTCAGCCTGAATCCGTACTGATGGTCGTTAATTATGGAGTGATCCTCTAGATAACGTATGAGTTGTACGTTAATGATCTGCTTAACACCTTGCAAATGTATTAAGTTACAGCTATGGGTCGAAAGTTTCCGGGTTCAGAGCAGTCCCAATTCTTGGGGACTCGTTGAACGTTCGCTTCCTTCCAAACCGCGGGACCGATCCTGAGCAATAAAAGAGGCGATACAGCCATGTTAGCGCTGGAGACAACTCAGCTGCGCATTTTCTCAAGACCACCGCTGGAATACCGTTGGGGCCACTGGCTTTCCGGACGTTGAGTCTGCAGTGTGATACGAACGTCACGTTGCCTAATACGAATATCAGGCATTGAGTGGCCACAGCTGGTAATGATTGACAGCTGCACACCACAGTCATCGAGGCCGGGAGTTGGCCGCGAAGAGATTAGCCAGCACGTTTACTTGCTCTTGCGGCTGGTGAGCAAGTGATCCAAGAGCGTCAGCGCGTTCACGTCTAAACCAGGTTCGAGTTCTACGGGCACTGGCAGTATCAGATCCATACCCAGCCCGATTTCATCAATAATGGCGGAGGCACAATCCGATGGGTCCTTGTCGGCAAAGCAGAAACTGACTCCCTTAAGAATCATCATTCTCTGAACCTTTTTCCCAACTCGGTTGTGGTCGGCTTTCCAGTCTAACTGTGATAGGGCTGAACTTTGATATTTTCCTGAAGCGACTGCCATCAGACCTCCACAACCAATGGTCCAATGACCAATGGCGATATCGAAGTGCCAAGTTAGACTGGTTGGACTTTTGAGGGCTCCAACTACCCGTAATGACTGCCATAGATATTTGTATGGCAATTGGGACCTACGGCTTAACGTGCTCTCCGAAGCACAACCAGACCAGTGCAAACAGCCATATTCATGCATACAATTTTATGCGCTGAGCGGGGATCGCGCACCGTGCATAGCAGTCGCGTACACTACCGCCACGCCACGGAGGCTGTCCCTTAAGAATCTCCATCGAAAATATCTAGACTCTGGAAACCCGGCTATTAGTTATGTAGCATTCACCAGATTACGACCCCTTTTGGATTGTACAACCTAGCTCACAGTCTCGTGACACATGCTTGTGCAAACTGCATACTAACAAGGACTTAATTAGTTTTGTCTTTGAAAAATAATAAGATAATTAAAGTAAATTCCACCTCAGAAGTTCTTCATAATTTCACTCATCTAATTTTGGTGTTAAGATACCAATTTTGGTGTAATGACAATTTAGGTGTCGATAATATTTTTGTAATTTTCGGGTTTAATTAGACTTTTCTGGCTTTTCAAGCAACTATTATACGTATTCTACCTGATTATTGATTAATATTATCTATAAATATAGTAACAAAAAAAAACACCAAAATTAGGTAAAATTTCATAGATGTTGAAATTCACCCATAAATACTCTACTCTTATAGTAAACTACGTATTAAAAGAAAGGTAAGCAGATGTTGCCGCTGGCAGTTTACCTTTCTTACATACATAATGCTCACGCCCGTAATCCCCGAAGAGGTAGGCGGAGGTGTATTAAACATCAACATTTCGCCAACTATGATTTTCGGTCCCATGTAATAGGGGGCGAGCCAATTGCCGTTAATCGGGCACTTTGTAAAAAATGGATATGCCGAAATTAAATTCCTTACCGAAAATGATGCAGGTAAATAAACTTGAAAAAAAATAATTCACCCGAATCCTTGTTATGCAGTGTAATTCTTGAAATTAATTACGTGCCTAACCGGGTACGAACAGAATAAAAATAATGAAAATGATAAGTAGGCACGTAATGAAAATTACAATGAATTGTGAATGATAAAGAATGATAGTAGTTAAAGGATTAAAATATAGGTAAGTAATTAAAGAAATGATAGTAACACAGAAATCATGTACCATCTGATTAATCTATGTAATCCTGTGGATATCTTCCCCAAATTATTATTTACTATAACGTGTGCATTATCAGGTTAATGATTGTGCTATCAGCTATCAATTTAATTTATTAGTATTACTTCGGAAGACACATAAGAAAAGATACGGACAG
Organism: Pelosia muscerda; assembly: GCA_963691645.1. Lineage (NCBI taxonomy): Eukaryota > Metazoa > Arthropoda > Insecta > Lepidoptera > Erebidae > Pelosia > Pelosia muscerda. The sequence continues at coordinate 2,111,986 of OY829116.1, read as the reverse complement.
TTTTTTTATGTTCGATAGGCTCGCGTTTGAACACTATCTCACCTGGTGGTAAGTGTTGATATGGTCGACGGTGGAGCAATTCAGGGGCACATGTTTTGAGTACTATTGCTGGAATTCCGTCCGGTCCGCTGTCTTTGTTCACATTCAGGTTAGTCAGCACCTTACTATAACCTAACCTCCATGCGCGCTTCACATCCCTGAGGAAGATTAGAAGGCTTAGAGGCACCAGAATCTAAATGCGAGGATTCCGCAAATAAAGAAGCAAACAAGTTAGCTTTCTCCTCAGCGGAGTGGACAAGGTGACCCATCCGGTCTCAGCATAGAAGACAGCGTGGGGAAGCGAAAATTCGACTCTACCGACTTGACCAGTGACCAGAGAGTAGGGATGGTGACTATTTTTTCTATTCCCAGTGATTTGACAACACGATAACGGCTATATGTTCACTCAACTTGCTTTTCAAGCAAATTTCTGTATCTATTAAGTAAATGTTTGTAAATAGAGCATTTTTCCATAGATTCCATCAGATGGCATGTCTATCAATTATCTTTTGTCGAGTCTCGAACCTACCTTCATCTTTAAGAAGATGCATAGTGTTGTAATCATTCACAATGGTACGAGGCCTATCGTATGCGATTCCGATTCGAATGCCCTTGACCGCGTTTTTTAGTAATGCAGAGTGACACATAACATAATACTTAGACATATCAATATAAATTCGTCTGATACTCTCCAACACGTTAATTGGTAGTGCTTGTGCGGCTAAGCACGTGATTAGTTGCCTTGCGATTTACACCGTCTAACAAGGAAGCGAATCAAATTTATTTTCAAATTTAGTTGCTACATTTTTGGTTAGAAATTTATTTTCGGCATATCCATTTTTTGTACAAAGTGCCCGATTGGCGGAAATAGACTCGCCTCGTATTACGTGGCACCGAAAATTGGCGAAATGTGGGTGTTTAATAATAATATTTACTTGAACTACTTTATATTTGAAACTAAAAATATATGAAGTGATGCATCTACACAACTACTAGTCTTAGAAGCTACTGAATAGATCTACATACCTACTTATTAATTTAATTTAGTTTAGGATACTACTTGCATGGGTTTTCTTATAAACAAACAAGACAGCGATCTAGTTTATTTTCTTAAAGTAGTAGCAAAGTATTAAAAATCTTAAGATTTCAAGGAACTCCTAGTAGAAATTCGTTTAAAACTTCGAGATTTGTTTGAGTGTCATTGACTTTATAACTGACTTATATATTTTAAAAATAAATATAACACGTTTATTGTTATTATGAATAAGACTTGAACTGTTCTGGCAACGTAATACATCATTGAAATATTCCTAACAATTTATCGAAATGATAAGACATCAAACATAACTCAATGACCGATTGTTATTATTTTACCTAAATCGGATACTACGCCGAAGAACGGACGTCTACCGCCGTAGTTTTGTACAAACGTGTTATCTAATCTGTGGTCATAGTGTCAAAAAAGAGTGACGAAGCAATTTTAAAAAGTTTATGCGAAATCAGAGTTACTACGTAACCAAAGAAAACATTTGATTCCACAAGATATTACACTACGGCCTCCGTGGCGTGGCGGTAGTACACGCGACTGCCACGCACTGGCCCGGGTTCGATCCCCGCTCAGTGCAAAAAGTTGTATGCATGAATATGGCTGTTTGCACTGGTCTGGTCGTGCCTCGGAGAGCACGTTAAGCCGTCGGTCTCAGTTGCCGCACAAACATCTATGGTATTCGTTACGGGTAGTTGGAACCTTCAAAAGTTGAACCAGTCTAACTTGGAACTTCGACATCGCCATTGGTCATTGGACCATTGGTTGTGGAGATCAGATGGCAGTTGCTTCACGGAAAATATCTAAGTTCAGCCGCATCGCCGAGTTGGGGAAAGGTTCAGAGAAAGAAGATAGGTATTACACTACATCAATGGATTAGGGCTTTAAGATTGGATGTGGACAAGGCTAGTTATCAACTGAAAAAGTATGCATACCTACATATGCTCCGAAGACCGAAGGACTTTTTTAGGGAATACTAGATGTGACACAACACTTCTTACCAAAAGTGCCGACTGCGCCATCTAGCGCGTCCTAAGGAAAGCTATAAATACCTACTAGAAAACTGCTCATTCTTATATCGAGTGTATATGTGAGTAGGTATACATACCTACCTATATTATATACTTTTACCTATTCATACTGGATACAAAAACAAATACAGTATTATCTAAATACATGAAGGCGTGCGCATCATGCGCTTATGTAGTTTATACTTACATCTTATGTACACACTCACGGTTAATATTTACTTTAGTAGAATATAATTATGTGCAGTTTTAATCATGTTCAAATAGAAAAAGTTGATAATATACCCATATCATCTACTGAAATGCTGATAAAGAGATTTATTCGTTGGTACCTGTCATCCTATCCTACTAACCTACTAATTAATAATTATAAATATGGAAAAATTGTGAAGATGTTTGAATGTTTTTATGTTTAGATGTTTGGTACTCAATCACGCTTTCACGTGTGGTGAACGGCTCTAGATGATTTTTTTTTATTAAAGGGCTTTATTGCTTTGCGACCACATATATAGACGCACCCAGTTCAGCTAACATGGTACTTATGATCTTCTCTAAACGTAAATCTGCTAATTTTCATAAAATTTGCGGTTCATCCGACGCAGGGTTGGCCAGGGGACTATGGCACAGGCCGATACTCAAATGTCTCTCGACGCCAAAATGAATATATCTGTAAGGTCTGTTGCGTACACACTACCAGGGCCTCGAATGCCTCAATTCTACTAATTGCTAACCATTGTCAAGGAACTGAGATTACAAAAAATGACATTACATGTTTTACTCTACCTTTACACTGTTAAAGTTCAAAATTAAATGGTATTGTGTAGAGTGAATGATAGGACAGAATCCGTGGCGGGTAGTTGGAGCCCTCGAAAGTCTAACCAGTCTAAGTTGGAACTTCGATATCGCCGTTGGTCATTGGTTGTGGAGATCAGATTTGATGGCAGTCGCTTCACCGAAAATATCGAAGTTCAGCCGCATCACAGTTAACTGAGTAGGGAAAAGGTTTAGAGAATGATGATGTGTAAAGTGAATGAAACGATCTAATATTAATCTTTTTCAATTAATTTTGAACTTTATTGCAATGAAAATGTTGAGTTCACAACTCGTGTTCATAACTATAATAAGTATTGAAATCACACAACATTAAAATTAAAAGAAATGAATAAAGGCATTCCAATAAACAGGTCTGTCCAAAAAGCTTGCACGTTATTTGCAAAGACAAATTGCGTTGTACAGGTTCTGAATGTTCTGAGAAGCACAGTAGGTAGGCACGCCTCGGGATGTTTTAAATCATACAATTATCAGAAAAAGCACATTATTATTACATATTTCTTTTTCAATTTTAAAACAAGACTTCTGGGAAGCTTCCCATATTTATTTTATCAATGACTACCTGTTGCCCGCGGCTCCGTCCTTGTGGGTATCGGTTATCGCGCAGTGCAATATAGCCTATGATACTCAGGGTGAATATTGGTTTCCAATGGTGAAAGAATTTTTGAAATCGGCTAGTAGTTTTTGAGTTTATTCATTACAAACATACACACACCCATACAAAATTTTCCTCATTATAATATTAGTGTACTTAAATAGAACAATATGATCAACGGAAATCATTACGTTTGATGAGGCGATAATGAGTTATAGTTTAGTTTATAGCCACACTACTCATACCTACCTCGTATTTTTTTAATCAACATCCCTTGTGTACTAAAGTACGTGAAAGTATTCTAATTCAATTATTGATCCCAATCCCAACCACTAACACTTAAGCGCGATTCAGACAAAGCGCGGGTGGGGTCGGTTTCCCATCCATTATCGTTCTCTTATTTTTTTTTATTTTTTTTTTTAACTTGCGCACACAGAAAAACTAACATGTATTTAAGTATGTTTATCCGCATTCTAGAACCCGTAACACAAGCTAGTTAAGCTATGCTTACTATGTGCATTCCAACTATTAGGTAATAATGTGCCATGGGTCTAGGTGACGTTGTGTAAATTGTCTTAGAATAGTATATTATACTAGCTGTTGCCCGCGGCTCCGCCCGCGTGGACTTCTGATCCCGTTCCCTCTGCTCCATTCCGAGCATTTAGGAGTATGAAAAATAGATGTTGGCCGATTCTCAGACCTACTCAATATGCTCACAAAATTTCATGAGAATCGGTCAAGCCGTTTCGGTGGAGTATGGCAACGAAAACTGTGACACGAGAATTTTATATATCAGATTATTATGAAAAAAGTGAGAAGGTAAATGGAAGGCAGGACTGGCAGGCAGTCAGATGGACTGACCACCTGAAATGACTGGACGGGATAGACTGCATGCGGGGCGGAAAAAATAAATGGGGCACATTGAGAGAGGCCTATTTCCAGCAGTGAACTGCGAGAGGCTAATTGATTAATTGAATCGAGTCATAGACGGCGTATGGCGGTAGTGAACGCGACTGCTACGCAGATTGGATTCCCGCTCAATGCAAATATTTGTGTGCATGAATTTGAATATTTGCATTGGTCTGGATGTTTATATTATGTATAATATGTATGTATTTACAAAAAAAGTATTTAAGTATGTTTATCCGCATTCTAGACACCATAACAAACTAGTTAATCTATGCTTACCATGGGTCTAGGTGGCGTTATTGTATATATACATATTTAGGTCTACAAATGCTGTCACACGGAACTATGACGTTATGGTATACTTTTTATATAACACAATTAAATCTTCATATTAAGTACCTGCCAAATATAAGTATTTAAGCACACTTCATTACCTACCTAAAATAGAATGTATTTACAAATACGTGCTAAATAACGTCCACAAATGCCGACGCACGGAAAGACCGTTTATCTTGGTCTGCAAAACTTGATCTGACGCACAAAACAAAAGTATCATACACACGCATTTTTATTTGCATACGCAATTTTATTAGTACCAGGGAACAGCAAAAGTTGTTTAACACATAAAAAATACAATGGATTACCATGTAAAATACATTAAAAAATACAATGGATTTATATATCAAAGTAGTTTTATAATCCTCAGAACACAACGTTATACGTAGGTAATCAGTATAGAACCTCGATTAATCCGACTAATGTATTGATTCTTGTTATGTATTCGGTTAATCGAAAATTCGGGTAATCTCGTCATTATTTTATGAGAGATTTCGGAGTCACTGGATGTACATATTATGTAGGTATTTGTTTTTTTTATTTAGTAAATTTTATATGCTCAAGTACATAGGCGGACATAATGCCAAAGGGATTCTCTACCAGTGAATCAAAGATGGCAGAGAAGGACTCAGTAGGTGCCTTTTTTAAAAGCATGGTATACATGGTATCAGAATGGTATACAGAAAACTATGTACCTATGTAGAGAACTGGGTAGATACATACCTTACAAGGGGTATGATACTTACGATTAGGAGAAGTACATAACTATACTTAAATATATAGTGGGTGTAAGGGAAACACTCCTAAAGTCGAAAGCCCCTGATAGTAGATACTCCTGGTGCACAACATATGACATTAAAAAAAATTATGGCAAGGCAATTAATCGTTTGATGACCTCTGCCAATTTCTCGAACTGTAGTTGGCGTAGTTTTGCCATAAACACATGACGGCTGGTAGCCCTTCTGATTTCGATTGTCTAATTATATATTCTATTGATCATCAGACTTCTTAATTACCAATACATTTACGATATCATAATGTCTAAACTAATTGAAATGTGCACACACTCGCCGCGTTCCGGGCTGAGTTGCGATGGCCAACCTTTGCAACAGGAATGGACCGGATTTAAAAATTATAATTTAATAAGCCACTTTTGACAATACTTATGTGCTTTAACCAACTATTATGTAATCTGTGATAAAACGTAGGATGCAGGTCCTGGCCCAAATACCTACCGCATAAATTGTCTATGTAGTAAACATCAATGTGTCGTTGCACTCAACTCGACACGTATATTGTGTAATTCGTGTCGATCTAATATAGACTGGCTTCACACTGGCGTTAATCCAGCGTAGGCGTTCGATAAACGTATGCGCAGCGCAAACGCCGCATCAAGGGGAAGACGCGTGCCTTTCGTTGTCAGGGCGTTTCTGCTGGATGGAACATATCAGTCAATCCAGCTTATCACTTTCACTGCCCAGCTCAAAATTTCGATGTTAAGCGTTTGATGAACGTATGCGCAGTGCAGACGCCACGCGGCGTTTCTGCTGGAACATAGGTATAGTAAGTACGCTGCACTAGCGTCGGGTGTTTAATTAAGTGCAAAGGCAACGTTCCAGCAGAGACACCGCGCATACGTTCATCGAACATCAACGCTGGATAAACGCTAGTGTGAAGGCAGTCTTAGTGATATGGCATCCTTGCTTTCAAGGACTGACAGGTAGCGGTAGCTACCAGTAGATTAGGTGTAAACATATAGAAAACGTGTTCTATCTAACATAATATATGATTTAAATATTTTTAACACTTTAAAAATAATATGATTTATGTTACTTACGTTGTTCACGAGTATGGACCTATGATATCACATTAATCTGGAATAAAATTAGGAAACTTTAATTACATTTCTGATCACACAGATGAGGAAGGTGTAATGAACCATTATTATCTGTTATTGAATGTACCTAGATTTTGCCCCATCTGTCGAAAGAACGATTCGAAAAAAAAAATATGCTCATGGTATTTAATAATGTACTTAACTGTGGCTATATCGTTCCTATACGACAAAATGAGTGCTAAGTGTTAAAACACAAACAAAGTATCAAAGTACGCACTTGAGTGACAAACAAACAAACATAAACTTGGTGGAATCATTCTGTTAGTCACGCTTCCACCTACCACTGTTTCATGCTCCTACCCTAAGTATACCTATCGACACGGATCTTGGAACTAAGTCATAAGAGAAACAAGGCCTTGAGGCATGTCGTTTGAACTATTTTGATATAAATATATTATTCAAATGATCGCACTGCTCACCATAGACAGGGAGTTCATACTCACACACTACGACCGACATCGGAGCACACTGTGCGGTATGAAAGGAGCTTCATCCCACGCACGCTCAAGCTATGGAATGAACTTGCTGCTGTGGTTTTTCCAAGCGACTATATTATGGGTTTCTTCAAGAAGGGCATCTAGAAGGTTTCAATAGGGTCGACAGTAGGAGTGTGGCGCCTCTGTTGTTGCAAACGTCTATAAGCCAAGGTGACCACTTTCCATCAGGTGGACTGTGTGCTTGTAAATAACCGACATTTTGCTATGCCTGTATTTCTACTTCTGTACTGTATTCTATATTTCGATTTATATTGACGATGTAGCCAATAGAAATGCACTTTTTGGCCCACTTGACATAGGCCTTTTGACCTCTCCCAATGTTACGAGGCTTTGAATTACTGTTTCCACAATTTCCACGCTCACGCAGACAGGTTGATACAGCATTTTATTTTGGGGTATAGAAAACTTCACGGAGTAGCGATGGTTCCCTATAAAACAGATCCTTACCGGCTGGCTCTACAAAGGGAAGCCGTGGTACTGATAAGTACCTATATTTTATCCTATGATCAATCTATAAGAGGTAAGTTTTTTTTTTAAATCTACCCTTCGCCAACGAGTAGGTATAGGATATATTTCGGTGCAAATTAAGGCGAGCCGTCAGTAATAAGACTGCGATCAGTTGATTGCAAAACCTTAAAAGGACTATAAGAGCACTTATAATTGTCACACAGACGTATCGGTTAGGTACTTTTCGTAACATGGCTTTATTTTATTTGAGAAAGTAAAATATATCGGTCAAGTATGGACATGTGATTGTAACTGTTGATGCAACAGATATCAATAACAAAGATAAATAATGTTACGAAGCCTGGGCTCTTATTTATAGCTCTATTATCAAATTCATCCTATCACTACATAGTATAAAACAAAGTCGCGTTCTCTGTCCCTATTTTTCATGTCCTTATGTCCCTTTGTATGCTTAAATCTTTAAAACTACGCAACGGATATTGATTCGGTTTCTTTTAATTAAGGTTTATATGTATATAACATCATGCTACGACTAACAGGTGCGGAGCAGGAATGAAAAATGTTGCAAAAACGGGGTGACGCAGACGAAGTTGCGCGGGTCAGCTAGTATCTAATAAATAATAAATACATATATGGATGATAATCTGATAATTTGTTTGACATTTGTAATTGTAAACATGATACTCTCACTTTAGATCACCTCTGCCTACACCTTCGGGGATATAGGCGTGAGTTTGTGTTATGTTATGTTATTTCAACTCCGACAATGAAGCCCCGAAAACGGTGTACAGTTTAGTAGTTTCACCGGTTCGATGGAGGTTGTATCTGTGATGACTTTTAAAAAAAAACGACTTTTGACGTACATATTTAAAGGCTTACTAAAACCTAATGAAGGTAATGGAATTGAAAGAGCGAGGGTCTACGCGTCTATTACGTCATGCTAACTGTATTAAACCAAACATTAGCAGACAATTTCCACTTCAGCAGTAGTTACATCAATTGCTATAAAAGAATTATAGTTACACATATTTGTACAGCTGGCTGTGTTGAATTTTAATTATTTAAATATATTGGTTCGTGGACTGAACAAAATAAATAAAATAAATATTCTAGGACAATCTACACGTCACCTAAACCCATGGTAAACATAGCTTAACTAGCTTGTGTTAGAGGCACTGAGGTAAGTATAATATGGTTACAGTTAAATAAAATGCAGATAAAGATTCATAGATACATTTCTTTACATTCTTGTAAATATTTGTTACTATTCTGAAAACTTTTAATTGGCTTTCATATGTATGCTTATTATAAAATAATTTATTTACCTAAATAGGTACCTATATAAAAATGAATCACCAAATATGTTGGTAAGCGCATAACTCGAAGACGGCTGGACCAATTCGAGTAATTCTTTTTTTTATTTGTTCCTTGAACTCTACGGTAGGTTTTTATGGAACAGCGGGAACGGGATCAGAAGTCCACGCGCGCGGAGCAGCTGGCATGGCAACAGCTAGTAACATATAAAATAAAAAAATGATAACATTTATCCGACGTATTAGCTGTAGGTTTTCCATGTGAAAATAAATAAATAATTCACAGTTGTGCATGTTCTGTGATCGTAGCTCTATCGACTTGCCCCAAAAAGCAATATTGCTTATCAGAGCATAAATACATGCGAATGATAAACTGTCAGATCTGTATTTAGATTAGATTAATCATCTCTTCTAGCTTTTTTAAGCGTCGTTTTCCCCAGTACAATGTAACTAATGAACTACGGACATTGGCGGAAGTCTGGGTGAATGTCTGGGTTCGCCAACAAACCAAAAAGTCAAATCAGGTCAAGTAACTAATGATTTGGATATGAATAAGGTTTTGGGAGTCTCCCGGCAACTAGAAGATCTGCCTTAGTTAATATAACATGTAGATGCACACATATTGCGAGTGCGGGTAGGATCCGGGTCATTTTGTTATCCATCGCCGTTTACAGAATAAAGTAAAAAAAATCCTACATTAAGAAAACAGCGATGGATGGCTAAACGCACCGCGCCACACACACCCGCACCTGTGCTATGCGTAAATCGCGCTTAAGTATGCTTATAGAGTTCATCTGACCTTTTTCCTTTTGAAAATGTGCTCAAAAATATTTGTATGAATATGGCTATTTGGTCTGGTGCCGGATGCCATACAAACATCTATGGCAGTCGTTACGGGTAGTTGGAGCCCTAAAAATGTTTAACAACTGGCTAACTACAACTCTTCGATATCACCTATAACTATAGGTTGTAAGGCCAGATGGCAATCGCTTCACGGAAAATATCAAGATTCATCTGCAAAAAGTGGACTCCGAGGAGGCAGATTCGGAAGCAACCGGGATTTGGAAAATATGCTACATTTCTAGCATCTCTGTGTACCTATTCCAGAATTCAGCGTTATACTAGAGCAATACTAGTTCACACTAATTAAATAACCGCGGTAGCCTAGTGGTATGGGTAGTGGACTGCTGAGAAGAGGTCTCGGGTTCGATCCCAGGTTTTACCATGGCACACAGCAATGAATTTTCGATACTAGTCGAAGTTATATGTGTATTTATCGCAGGTTTATAAGTGCCCGGTTAATGGCAATTGGCTCGCCACCTATTACATTGGGACCTAAACATAAACTGGCGAAATGTAGGTGCTAGCACCTCTGCCTACTCCTTCGGGGATATAGGCGTGAGTTTATGTTATGTTATGTTACTAATCAAATGAAAAATATTGTCACGACATTTTAATTATCTCCTTCTTGTTAAAAAGTAATAAAAAATAAACCTGAGAAGATCTCATGCGTATAAACACTCTCTCAAGGATTCAACAGTTTCATTGAATCTCCTCTGGCCTTCGTTATGTTGACATGCCAAACTGTGATAAGTAATAGGATTTCTTCACGGTAGAGTTTAATCAGTGTCCGCTATTTTATATTATATTTATTGAAGAATTATGGAAGGCACGTGTCTAAACTCAAAGTAAATATCTCATGTCGGCTGTACACACTGGGTCAACTTTTTAAAATATTTGCGTAAACTTATTTATTACTTGAGTCTGAGAAAAGTGCCAAGGTTTATATGAGATTAATATGGTGTAGTAGTTACAAAAACACTAAAGTCAGCAGGTTGAAATGTAAATAACATAACATAAACTCACGCCTACATCCCCGAAGGGGTGTGTACTAAAGTACGTGAAAGTATTCTAATTCAATTATTGATCCCAATCCCAACCACTAACACTTAAGCGCGATTCAGACAAAGCGCGGGTGGGGTCGGTTTCCCATCCATTATCGTTCTCTTATTTTTTTTTATTTTTTTTTTTAACTTGCGCACACAGAAAAACTAACATGTATTTAAGTATGTTTATCCGCATTCTAGAACCCGTAACACAAGCTAGTTAAGCTATGCTTACTATGTGCATTCCAACTATTAGGTAATAATGTGCCATGGGTCTAGGTGACGTTGTGTAAATTGTCTTAGAATAGTATATTATACTAGCTGTTGCCCGCGGCTCCGCCCGCGTGGACTTCTGATCCCGTTCCCTCTGCTCCATTCCGAGCATTTAGGAGTATGAAAAATAGATGTTGGCCGATTCTCAGACCTACTCAATATGCTCACAAAATTTCATGAGAATCGGTCAAGCCGTTTCGGTGGAGTATGGCAACGAAAACTGTGACACGAGAATTTTATATATCAGATTATTATGAAAAAAGTGAGAAGGTAAATGGAAGGCAGGACTGGCAGGCAGTCAGATGGACTGACCACCTGAAATGACTGGACGGGATAGACTGCATGCGGGGCGGAAAAAATAAATGGGGCACATTGAGAGAGGCCTATTTCCAGCAGTGAACTGCGAGAGGCTAATTGATTAATTGAATCGAGTCATAGACGGCGTATGGCGGTAGTGAACGCGACTGCTACGCAGATTGGATTCCCGCTCAATGCAAATATTTGTGTGCATGAATTTGAATATTTGCATTGGTCTGGATGTTTATATTATGTATAATATGTATGTATTTACAAAAAAAGTATTTAAGTATGTTTATCCGCATTCTAGACACCATAACAAACTAGTTAATCTATGCTTACCATGGGTCTAGGTGGCGTTATTGTATATATACATATTTAGGTCTACAAATGCTGTCACACGGAACTATGACGTTATGGTATACTTTTTATATAACACAATTAAATCTTCATATTAAGTACCTGCCAAATATAAGTATTTAAGCACACTTCATTACCTACCTAAAATAGAATGTATTTACAAATACGTGCTAAATAACGTCCACAAATGCCGACGCACGGAAAGACCGTTTATCTTGGTCTGCAAAACTTGATCTGACGCACAAAACAAAAGTATCATACACACGCATTTTTATTTGCATACGCAATTTTATTAGTACCAGGGAACAGCAAAAGTTGTTTAACACATAAAAAATACAATGGATTACCATGTAAAATACATTAAAAAATACAATGGATTTATATATCAAAGTAGTTTTATAATCCTCAGAACACAACGTTATACGTAGGTAATCAGTATAGAACCTCGATTAATCCGACTAATGTATTGATTCTTGTTATGTATTCGGTTAATCGAAAATTCGGGTAATCTCGTCATTATTTTATGAGAGATTTCGGAGTCACTGGATGTACATATTATGTAGGTATTTGTTTTTTTTATTTAGTAAATTTTATATGCTCAAGTACATAGGCGGACATAATGCCAAAGGGATTCTCTACCAGTGAATCAAAGATGGCAGAGAAGGACTCAGTAGGTGCCTTTTTTAAAAGCATGGTATACATGGTATCAGAATGGTATACAGAAAACTATGTACCTATGTAGAGAACTGGGTAGATACATACCTTACAAGGGGTATGATACTTACGATTAGGAGAAGTACATAACTATACTTAAATATATAGTGGGTGTAAGGGAAACACTCCTAAAGTCGAAAGCCCCTGATAGTAGATACTCCTGGTGCACAACATATGACATTAAAAAAAATTATGGCAAGGCAATTAATCGTTTGATGACCTCTGCCAATTTCTCGAACTGTAGTTGGCGTAGTTTTGCCATAAACACATGACGGCTGGTAGCCCTTCTGATTTCGATTGTCTAATTATATATTCTATTGATCATCAGACTTCTTAATTACCAATACATTTACGATATCATAATGTCTAAACTAATTGAAATGTGCACACACTCGCCGCGTTCCGGGCTGAGTTGCGATGGCCAACCTTTGCAACAGGAATGGACCGGATTTAAAAATTATAATTTAATAAGCCACTTTTGACAATACTTATGTGCTTTAACCAACTATTATGTAATCTGTGATAAAACGTAGGATGCAGGTCCTGGCCCAAATACCTACCGCATAAATTGTCTATGTAGTAAACATCAATGTGTCGTTGCACTCAACTCGACACGTATATTGTGTAATTCGTGTCGATCTAATATAGACTGGCTTCACACTGGCGTTAATCCAGCGTAGGCGTTCGATAAACGTATGCGCAGCGCAAACGCCGCATCAAGGGGAAGACGCGTGCCTTTCGTTGTCAGGGCGTTTCTGCTGGATGGAACATATCAGTCAATCCAGCTTATCACTTTCACTGCCCAGCTCAAAATTTCGATGTTAAGCGTTTGATGAACGTATGCGCAGTGCAGACGCCACGCGGCGTTTCTGCTGGAACATAGGTATAGTAAGTACGCTGCACTAGCGTCGGGTGTTTAATTAAGTGCAAAGGCAACGTTCCAGCAGAGACACCGCGCATACGTTCATCGAACATCAACGCTGGATAAACGCTAGTGTGAAGGCAGTCTTAGTGATATGGCATCCTTGCTTTCAAGGACTGACAGGTAGCGGTAGCTACCAGTAGATTAGGTGTAAACATATAGAAAACGTGTTCTATCTAACATAATATATGATTTAAATATTTTTAACACTTTAAAAATAATATGATTTATGTTACTTACGTTGTTCACGAGTATGGACCTATGATATCACATTAATCTGGAATAAAATTAGGAAACTTTAATTACATTTCTGATCACACAGATGAGGAAGGTGTAATGAACCATTATTATCTGTTATTGAATGTACCTAGATTTTGCCCCATCTGTCGAAAGAACGATTCGAAAAAAAAAATATGCTCATGGTATTTAATAATGTACTTAACTGTGGCTATATCGTTCCTATACGACAAAATGAGTGCTAAGTGTTAAAACACAAACAAAGTATCAAAGTACGCACTTGAGTGACAAACAAACAAACATAAACTTGGTGGAATCATTCTGTTAGTCACGCTTCCACCTACCACTGTTTCATGCTCCTACCCTAAGTATACCTATCGACACGGATCTTGGAACTAAGTCATAAGAGAAACAAGGCCTTGAGGCATGTCGTTTGAACTATTTTGATATAAATATATTATTCAAATGATCGCACTGCTCACCATAGACAGGGAGTTCATACTCACACACTACGACCGACATCGGAGCACACTGTGCGGTATGAAAGGAGCTTCATCCCACGCACGCTCAAGCTATGGAATGAACTTGCTGCTGTGGTTTTTCCAAGCGACTATATTATGGGTTTCTTCAAGAAGGGCATCTAGAAGGTTTCAATAGGGTCGACAGTAGGAGTGTGGCGCCTCTGTTGTTGCAAACGTCTATAAGCCAAGGTGACCACTTTCCATCAGGTGGACTGTGTGCTTGTAAATAACCGACATTTTGCTATGCCTGTATTTCTACTTCTGTACTGTATTCTATATTTCGATTTATATTGACGATGTAGCCAATAGAAATGCACTTTTTGGCCCACTTGACATAGGCCTTTTGACCTCTCCCAATGTTACGAGGCTTTGAATTACTGTTTCCACAATTTCCACGCTCACGCAGACAGGTTGATACAGCATTTTATTTTGGGGTATAGAAAACTTCACGGAGTAGCGATGGTTCCCTATAAAACAGATCCTTACCGGCTGGCTCTACAAAGGGAAGCCGTGGTACTGATAAGTACCTATATTTTATCCTATGATCAATCTATAAGAGGTAAGTTTTTTTTTTAAATCTACCCTTCGCCAACGAGTAGGTATAGGATATATTTCGGTGCAAATTAAGGCGAGCCGTCAGTAATAAGACTGCGATCAGTTGATTGCAAAACCTTAAAAGGACTATAAGAGCACTTATAATTGTCACACAGACGTATCGGTTAGGTACTTTTCGTAACATGGCTTTATTTTATTTGAGAAAGTAAAATATATCGGTCAAGTATGGACATGTGATTGTAACTGTTGATGCAACAGATATCAATAACAAAGATAAATAATGTTACGAAGCCTGGGCTCTTATTTATAGCTCTATTATCAAATTCATCCTATCACTACATAGTATAAAACAAAGTCGCGTTCTCTGTCCCTATTTTTCATGTCCTTATGTCCCTTTGTATGCTTAAATCTTTAAAACTACGCAACGGATATTGATTCGGTTTCTTTTAATTAAGGTTTATATGTATATAACATCATGCTACGACTAACAGGTGCGGAGCAGGAATGAAAAATGTTGCAAAAACGGGGTGACGCAGACGAAGTTGCGCGGGTCAGCTAGTATCTAATAAATAATAAATACATATATGGATGATAATCTGATAATTTGTTTGACATTTGTAATTGTAAACATGATACTCTCACTTTAGATCACCTCTGCCTACACCTTCGGGGATATAGGCGTGAGTTTGTGTTATGTTATGTTATTTCAACTCCGACAATGAAGCCCCGAAAACGGTGTACAGTTTAGTAGTTTCACCGGTTCGATGGAGGTTGTATCTGTGATGACTTTTAAAAAAAAACGACTTTTGACGTACATATTTAAAGGCTTACTAAAACCTAATGAAGGTAATGGAATTGAAAGAGCGAGGGTCTACGCGTCTATTACGTCATGCTAACTGTATTAAACCAAACATTAGCAGACAATTTCCACTTCAGCAGTAGTTACATCAATTGCTATAAAAGAATTATAGTTACACATATTTGTACAGCTGGCTGTGTTGAATTTTAATTATTTAAATATATTGGTTCGTGGACTGAACAAAATAAATAAAATAAATATTCTAGGACAATCTACACGTCACCTAAACCCATGGTAAACATAGCTTAACTAGCTTGTGTTAGAGGCACTGAGGTAAGTATAATATGGTTACAGTTAAATAAAATGCAGATAAAGATTCATAGATACATTTCTTTACATTCTTGTAAATATTTGTTACTATTCTGAAAACTTTTAATTGGCTTTCATATGTATGCTTATTATAAAATAATTTATTTACCTAAATAGGTACCTATATAAAAATGAATCACCAAATATGTTGGTAAGCGCATAACTCGAAGACGGCTGGACCAATTCGAGTAATTCTTTTTTTTATTTGTTCCTTGAACTCTACGGTAGGTTTTTATGGAACAGCGGGAACGGGATCAGAAGTCCACGCGCGCGGAGCAGCTGGCATGGCAACAGCTAGTAACATATAAAATAAAAAAATGATAACATTTATCCGACGTATTAGCTGTAGGTTTTCCATGTGAAAATAAATAAATAATTCACAGTTGTGCATGTTCTGTGATCGTAGCTCTATCGACTTGCCCCAAAAAGCAATATTGCTTATCAGAGCATAAATACATGCGAATGATAAACTGTCAGATCTGTATTTAGATTAGATTAATCATCTCTTCTAGCTTTTTTAAGCGTCGTTTTCCCCAGTACAATGTAACTAATGAACTACGGACATTGGCGGAAGTCTGGGTGAATGTCTGGGTTCGCCAACAAACCAAAAAGTCAAATCAGGTCAAGTAACTAATGATTTGGATATGAATAAGGTTTTGGGAGTCTCCCGGCAACTAGAAGATCTGCCTTAGTTAATATAACATGTAGATGCACACATATTGCGAGTGCGGGTAGGATCCGGGTCATTTTGTTATCCATCGCCGTTTACAGAATAAAGTAAAAAAAATCCTACATTAAGAAAACAGCGATGGATGGCTAAACGCACCGCGCCACACACACCCGCACCTGTGCTATGCGTAAATCGCGCTTAAGTATGCTTATAGAGTTCATCTGACCTTTTTCCTTTTGAAAATGTGCTCAAAAATATTTGTATGAATATGGCTATTTGGTCTGGTGCCGGATGCCATACAAACATCTATGGCAGTCGTTACGGGTAGTTGGAGCCCTAAAAATGTTTAACAACTGGCTAACTACAACTCTTCGATATCACCTATAACTATAGGTTGTAAGGCCAGATGGCAATCGCTTCACGGAAAATATCAAGATTCATCTGCAAAAAGTGGACTCCGAGGAGGCAGATTCGGAAGCAACCGGGATTTGGAAAATATGCTACATTTCTAGCATCTCTGTGTACCTATTCCAGAATTCAGCGTTATACTAGAGCAATACTAGTTCACACTAATTAAATAACCGCGGTAGCCTAGTGGTATGGGTAGTGGACTGCTGAGAAGAGGTCTCGGGTTCGATCCCAGGTTTTACCATGGCACACAGCAATGAATTTTCGATACTAGTCGAAGTTATATGTGTATTTATCGCAGGTTTATAAGTGCCCGGTTAATGGCAATTGGCTCGCCACCTATTACATTGGGACCTAAACATAAACTGGCGAAATGTAGGTGCTAGCACCTCTGCCTACTCCTTCGGGGATATAGGCGTGAGTTTATGTTATGTTATGTTACTAATCAAATGAAAAATATTGTCACGACATTTTAATTATCTCCTTCTTGTTAAAAAGTAATAAAAAATAAACCTGAGAAGATCTCATGCGTATAAACACTCTCTCAAGGATTCAACAGTTTCATTGAATCTCCTCTGGCCTTCGTTATGTTGACATGCCAAACTGTGATAAGTAATAGGATTTCTTCACGGTAGAGTTTAATCAGTGTCCGCTATTTTATATTATATTTATTGAAGAATTATGGAAGGCACGTGTCTAAACTCAAAGTAAATATCTCATGTCGGCTGTACACACTGGGTCAACTTTTTAAAATATTTGCGTAAACTTATTTATTACTTGAGTCTGAGAAAAGTGCCAAGGTTTATATGAGATTAATATGGTGTAGTAGTTACAAAAACACTAAAGTCAGCAGGTTGAAATGTAAATAACATAACATAAACTCACGCCTACATCCCCGAAGGGGTAGGCAGAGGTACTAGCACCCACATTTCGCCAGTCTATGTTTAGGTCCTAATGTAATAGGTGGCTAGCCTTTGACAGAAATATATATATTGTAGGGACATCAATGTTCTTCTTCTTCTTCTTCTTAAGATGGCTTCTTTGGCAAGCTGATGCAACTCAATGTCAAGTGGTAAATGTATTACAAAATTATTAATGGCGAGACCCCAATGTAAAGTTTTTAAAGAAAATCCGTGTCCGCCCCCCACGAGATCAAGACATCAATGTTTCTACACTCAGTGAACACGTGTGTGAACCGAGGGACCCGCTTAAAGCGATATATTTTTTGAATGATGTCTTTACAAACTCTAATATTCATTTTACAAATATTTACATATCTTTTACTAAGGACTACCGTTAGTTAAACTGCAAAAATCCGCAAAAATAAAAATGGACTCTCAGTCCACACATACAAGGAAAAAATCAATAATATAAAACCTATTCTCTTCAATGACAGTTTAATGACATTGCTGAGGTGTGTCAATGTATTTATTACAACGTGCATAACCTACACAGTGCGTGTTATTTATTATTGATACAGATTCATCAATAAATAGCATTAACAAATAATAAATGCTTATACTTATAGTGACTGTAACTGATAAAGATTAAAACTGTAGATGGTCCGATCGATAAATTCCAGAACATTGTAGAGTTATAAATCGCCGGTTTAATATTTCGTGAATTTCCAAGTACTTAAATGTGTTAGTACTTATTTTATCCCGGCAGAGAAATGATAAATCGAGAAATAGTAAGTGGATACAAATAGAATGGGTGAAGACTTCCTAGAGACTTTTTAAGGAATTTTTACCTAGACGGGTGTCCGGTGAGTAGGTAACTTTATTTACTAACACTCAGGCTAAGATAGACTGAATGCACAGAACTAGCCAGTGAAACCACCTTAAGTGATTCTAAAATAGTATCTACTATTTCGCTCGCACTGTTTGTCTTCACAGCCTCCGTGGCGTGGCGGTAGAGCACGTCACTGCTATGCACGGGGCGCGTGTTCGATTCCCGCTCAGTGCAAAAAGTTGTATGCATGAATATGGCTGTTTGCACTGGTCTGGTAGTGGTCGTGCCTCGGAGAGCACGTTAAGCCTTCGGTCCCGATTGCCATACAAACATCTATGGCAGTCGTTACGGGTAGTAGCCCTCAAAAGTCCAACCAGTCTAACTTGGAACTTCGATATCGCCATTGGTCATTGGATCATTGGTGATGGAGGTCAGATGGCAGTCCTTACACGAAAAATATCGAAGTTCAGCCGCATCACAGTTAGACTGGAAAGCCGACCCCAACTGAGTTGGGATAAGGTTCAGAGAATGATGATGATGAATGAAACTTTGACATTCATAATGTGCTTCTTTATGTGCCTAAACAGGCATAAAACTGAGTAAACGAAATTGATTCTTTGATTGATTCGAACGAAATAGTACAAACGTTAGTATTACTGAATGTGACTTCACTCCCTAGGCCGTCGATCCTACTAATTGTCAACCATCGTCAAACCACTGAGGTTACAAAAAATATTGAATTTTAGACTTTTCTGCTACGCCATTACAGTCTAAAATTAAATTGCATCGTGTATAGTGAATGAAATGTATAGGTATGTAATGAACGCTTTTTAGTGAATGTTGAACTTATGAATACTTATGTGGATTAAACAGAAATTCCAATGACAGTTTTTATAATTTCAGTGGTTTGACAATGATTAACAGTTAGTAGATTCCAAGTCCAGCTCTGTATGTTCCATCTATTTTAGTTTGAGTACCTTAACATTAACACCTTACTTATATAACATTAATTATATAAGTAATTAGTAATGCAATACAACATACACTTAGTAAATGAGTCAGACAGTGTTTTCGTATAATAGGTACGTGATACGTGTGGCTATAGATACACAGCATAGCGATGTTCACACGTACTTTTTTTTTTTTATCGTGCGCAAAATCCCCTTAGATACCACCTCCGCCAAAACCGGTGGAGGTGATTATGTCGGAATTGAACCGACTAAAACGCACGCCGTCCATGGGTCCTTGATTGCCGGAGCTGAGATTATACAAGACATAGCTCTCGCACCCCGGCAGACCCGGGGACATCTCTTTTGAGATGACCCACTTCCCCTAATGTGGGGACTATGGTGTCCTCATCTAGCCCCTGGGTATGGGGTGGCACTTTGCGCCGCCGTCGTGGCCTGCTTCTGCTAGTGTGATAGGCGGCTCCACCCGTCACCTCGGCCCGCGCTCATGGGGGACGGAGGTCAAATGTTCACACGTACTAAGTTGGTACTTAAAAACTATTTCGCCCGTGTGAATCGATTCCATGAGTGGAGACATACAGAACGTTTGTCGTATGCAAAGGCAATTTAGATATCAACGCAATATGTGAAATGAATAGCAAAGGTTACTGACTGATAATGTGTTATCAATCAATCAGCCAAACTGACATACTATTGTATTGTATTACATTTATGTACATACTGGGTACTGTGTGTTATTAATATCATCAATCATCGGTTTGTTGGCCAACAGTTTGTATAGTCACACCTTTCTTTCTCCGGGGTAGGCAGAGACATAAGCCTGTCATTTGTTCATTTTCTTTGCCAGTTTTGCCAATTTACAATTTTCCATTACTGTGGGAAGTTTTAGAAAAGGGGCAGGTCAGAAGTACCCTAAACTGACGAGCATGCATGAAGAAGGTAATGTGAGTGAATGAAGCGAGATTAGTATGCCGGGATCGATCGTAACAAATGGAGAAGTACCGACTGGGGAAGTACCACCCTACAAAATACCACGGCTAATAATAACCTTGTGTTGTGTTTCCGGCGGTAAGTAGTATAGCCAGAGCTCACTGGAGAGGTTGTGTGTTATCAGTGGGAAGACCGAGAAACCCTAGGCCACGGTAACCCCTTTCCATCAGGTGGGCCACGTGCTTGTCTACCAAAATGGTATTTTAAAAAACTATGATCTCTGCCTACCCCTACGGGAAACAAGCGTGATTTTATGTATGTATGTATGTAATGTACCCACCATAACCCACAACATAGTATTTACGAAATCAAAACTTACATTACATTATGGAATCGTGCTAACGCCTCCTGTTTGACTTAATGATACAATTAATTTAAATGCTAATCTCTTCACGTTTTTTGTTTATATAACTCCGACCTATTTTATTGCTATCTATTGCTATCTTATAAATTATAATATACCTACGTACAACCACAGAATAAATAATAGTACTACGTAGTACTACTAACAAATGATTGTTTTTATGTTTTTAACAAAATTCTTCTTTATTTACTAACATACTATACTACAATCAGTATTATTGTAAAGGCAGTTAAGGTAGGAGGTCTGTAATATCTGGACTACACCCTAGCGTCATCATCATCATTCTCTGAACCTTTTTTCTAACTCAGTTGGGGTCGGCTTTCCGGTCTAATGTGATGAATAAACTCAAAAACTACCGTGCCGATTTCAAAAACTCTTTCGCCATTGGAAAGCTACATACATTCACCCTAAGTAACCAGCTAGTAGCAAATAAAAACACATCGCTAATCCTGTCTCTATTGATTTATTGATTTCGGGACAGGAAAAAACATTTACAAAAATAAACCGTGTTGTAAACATCATTCAATTTATATTAAAAAAATAAAAACATTTTCTTGGCGCCAAAAAGCGTAAACACATCTTTATATGGAACGAATAAAATTAGTCACTCGTAAATATGGCTTTCGTCAGTAAAACAAAAAGCACTTGATACAAAAATATTCTTATATTTTTACGAATGTAAATCCGCGATGTGGTAAGCAGTGAGGTGTATTAACACTAGGATTCGGCTGACGTAATAGGGGCGGACCTATTATCGAATTGTCGTCAAGGGGGTACTGTGCTATATGTTTACTGTCGGATGATAGGTACTTATGTTAAGAACATGAGCTGGTTCAATACCATATATCATAGGTTACATTTAAATATACCTAATATTAACATACATCCATATGGTGAAGGAGTAAGAATAATCAAGCGAGGTGAAGTCAAATTGACGTACCATAAATAATAAATAGAAAATCGATTCCGCGAAAATTCGATCTTTTCTCTGCCGCACCAACAAGTCTCGAAATTCCTCACCAACTCACGTGTTTCCTTCTTCTCTCATCTGATGAGGCCCTCAAGCTGAGCGCCACCATTGTAACACTACGTGTTTGTAATGGTGACCTTCTTTCCTGAAACTTTAGCCTTCAACTTAACATCTGGCAAGGTGAAGGGAAATTGACGTGTCCTAGATAAAAAGAAATAGGTACCTGTACCATACTCATGGCTGGTATTGCCTGCTAGATCGAGCATCGAGCCGCGCTCATTAGCGAGCGATTGTTTCTTGAAATTGATTCACGAAATGTATATTTTTGGAAGGCCACAAATTAACAAGAAACTAGATCTAGAAGAAAAATTACGTTCATTGATGGAGTCTCGTGCACACCTACTTAATGTCTAAGTGTTAATTTGATTGTTGTACACGAGACTGGCCAAACGTCACTACAAGAAAAACTTATGGCGCCATAATGCGAGTTCATGTTTTTCCATGAGATTTTTGCTGTACTAACACGATGGGGAGTGAATAACGTTAGAATTATTAACATTAAGTCTTGGAATTCCTTACCAGCTCACGTGTTTCCTTCTTCCTACAGTCCCAGATCTTTTAAGCGGGGCTGAAAAAGCATCTGATGAGGCCGTCAAGCTGAGCACCACCATTGTAACACTGTACGTGTTTGTAATGGTGACCCTCTTTTCTGAGACTGCCTACTGCTTACCATTTAGAGGCGAGGTGAAGTCAAATTGACGTGCCATTTAAAAAAAATAAGATGTTGATTTCAACGTCATTTCTGGTCTGGCAGCAGCCAACCAACAGCAGTTGAATCTAATGAGAGGAAAGCCTGCACCAAAGCCTCGACGTCAGTCATTAGATTTACCTGCTTGCAGACAAGTTTGTGCACTAATTTGAAACTGGTTTTAACATCTCGTCTACATTATTAAGGATCTTCGATAAACCCTCAGATAAAACCTCGATTAGTATAGGTACCTACTCACGTTTCAATTACGAATGGATACAACTATAATTGCCTAGGCTTGAGAATCACTTGGGGCTTAACCAAGTAGCAGGTACCTACTGTGGTTAAACTACTTATTGTTTACCCGTACTTCAATATGACATAAAAATTCTTTATTACATTTGCAGTTTACGATATCTAGATGTAATTACTGACAATATCTGATGATGTATAAGCCTTTGCGGCGTGGCAAATATTTGTTTACCTGATTATGGCTATTTGCACTGGTTTGATCGTGCTTCGGAGAGCACGATAAGCCATCGGTCCCGGTTGCCATATGAACATCTATATGGCAGTCGTTACGGGTAGATGGAGCCCTCAAAAGTCCGACTAGCCTTACTACAGAACTTCGATATCACCAATTTGGTTGTGAAGGTCCGATGACAGTCGTTTCATGGCAAATATCGAAGTTCAGCCGTGTCTTAGTTAACTACCTAGACTAGAAAGCCGACCTCAACAAAGTTGGGAATAGGCTCAGAGAATGATGATGATCTCATGATGTGATGATGTGTCACATCACATGTGTCTAGACCAATGCATTCGCTCCGAAGCGAATCCACAGCTACATTCACCACCACTCTGTGCCCCTAGCACGATTCGATTGTCAGACAAAGTTTGGATCACATGACATTTCGGCAACTAATACCTACACCCCATACATTTTCGACCTTTCTATTGACGATGTAGCTAATAGAAATTCATTTTGTCTAGGCCCTATAGCACCTAAGTATAGCTAACTAGTGATAGTCATGGCCTTTTACTTAGTAGGAAACGTAAGGATCAAATAACTCGTATATACATACTTAGAGAGGTATTCGACTGATTGCTATAAGTGGTTTCACCTTCCTTCATTCAATGATGAGGTCACACACAACAGTTCCTGTGAGACATATTGTGTCTATGTACCTATGTGACCCACTACAATGAACACGTGAGAAGTTCATTCACCGTTTAACTCGATAATGCCCATACACCGGCGTGTAAACCTCGGGCCACATATCATAGACCAAAGTCGTGAGATAAAGGAGTCCCCAGATGGTCTAGAGACAATTGACAATCATAGATTGAATAGATCAGCGTAGTGGTATGGGTAATGGATTGCTCAGACGAGGTCTCGAGCTCGATCCCAGGTTTACCATGGCACACATCAATAACTTTTCGATGCTTTTCGAAGTTATGTGTGTATTTATTGGGACCTAAACATAAACTGCCGAAATGTGGGTGGTAATAGGTGCTACTATGCCTACCCCTTTGAGGACATAGGCGTGAGTTTATGTTATGTTATGTTAAAGAATAGATTGATTGATTAACATTCGTTTACGCCTGTCATAAATCTCATAAACATCAAAATACTTGTCAATCCCATACATTTGACAACATCATCACTACATAGTATAAAATAAAGTCGCGTTCTCTGTCCCTATTTTTCTTGTCCCTTTGTATGCTTAAATCTTCAAAACTATGCAACGGATTTTGATGCGGTTTATTTTAATAGATAGAATGGTTAAAGAGGAAGGTTTATATGTATATAACATCATGCTACAACAAACAGGTGCGGAGCAGGAATGAAAAATTTTGCAAAAACGAGGTGACGTAGACGAAGTTGCGCGGGTCAGCTAGTATTCTACAAAACGACTACCAACGAATTGCCACTTGTTTATGCCCCCGTGGCACGCGCGAACTTTTTTTATAGAATCTATCATTAGTGGATTTAAGCTCTTCAACCGACGACGTTAGTGCCCGTGCTATCTTCAAAAGACACCCAAAAAACGCGCACTGTGCCTGTGCATATTTTAGGTCCAAGATATATGCGTCAAGGTATACTTACTAAGATATTTATTATTATGTCTCACACGTACTCAGTTACCATCTCAGTCATGGTAAGTAGGTACCTAGCAAGACGATGTTTTATAGTAGCCACTACAGAACACAAAAACTTATAGAAATGTGTTACGACAGATTCGTAGGGGAACCGATGTCACCTAACTCACACATACAACCGTTAATAGTATGTTGCATTACTAGTAAACAGTTATTTTGATTGGTCGTATACCTATACCATACGTTTTTTTTGCCAACTTTGCCTAAATCATACGTTCTGTAAAATGAGAACACTTCACCGTACCTACAGAGATAACTTTACCACGGTAATATTATAAGTAAATAAATGAATAAATATTCTGGGACAATCTATACAACGCCACTTAGACCCATGATAAGCATAGTTTAATTAGCTTTTTTTATAAATACATTCATATTATACGTAGAAACAATGCTGATATTTATATTCGTGCACACAAGCACTGAGCGGGGATCGAACCCGCGCCTCCTGCGTAGCCGTCATGTTCACTACCGCCACGCCACCGAGGTCGTCACAGAGATCGTGACTTTACTATAGATAAAAAGTATTTACGATTTTTCATAATTTGAATCGATTTGGAAAAGTTCAGCCGTACGTCAGTCTTCTAAGATAATTATTTATAACTTTCAGAAAAGTACGCTTTTGAGTAACTACATAAGAATGACAAGCGTACACCGTCTACTTCACACTTCCACTTGCTTTCTGTTTTCCTTGTTATATAGTCACCAATTTGGTAGCACTCAATCGTCTAATGTTACGGTTTTATTATGTAATTGTTGAGGCTATTTGCCAGTTTAATTTAAATGCTAGACGACCGAAGTAGAAACATTAGCAAGCTATTAAAGTTTATTTAAAAACACACCGAAGCACATGAACAAAGGCTTCTTCATCATGACAACACGGACATAGTGAGAAGAGACAAGCACACGACCCACCTTTTGGAAAGTGATTACCATGGCCTATGCTATGGACGTTTGCAACACCAGATGCTTCACACTCGTACTGCCAACCCTATTGCAACCTTCTAATGCTTTTCTTGGGGCGTGAGGGTTTAGAGAGCTTCCGTGCCGTCCACAGCGCAATACTCTCCAGTGAGCTCTGGCGGTATTCTGTAGGGGAAGTACCTGCCTCCCCCAGTCGGCCTGCTCAATTGGTACGGAAGACCCTTGTGTACTACCTATCTATCCTATTCTAATGTAATATCAGCTACATATTTAATGCTAATAGTAACTCAAATATATTTTATCTTTTGTTACAGAAAAAGAAAATGTCGAATACAGCGACTACAGCAAATACAGATGACGAGGCAATAAAATTAAAGCGAGAACTTGGCCTGTTCTCGGCTGTAAATATGATACTTGGTGTCATGATCGGATCTGGCATTTTTATTTCACCATCATCAGCATTGGCAAATTCTGGCTCCGTCGCTTTATGCCTGATTATATGGATAGTGTCTGGCGGAATATCCTTATTAGGTGGGTGTAGGTAAGACACCTATAGTTAATAATCTCTTTGTTTCAAATCTAATAATCATAATTACATTATTAAATTGTGTTCTTTTATCTTTTCAAGGAGCTCTATCGTTTGCTGAATTAGGAACCGTTGTTGGTAAATCTGGTGCGGAGTATTCGTATTTCCAAGAAGCGTTTGGAAAAATGCATAAGTTTTGGGGTCCACTGCCTGCGTTTATTTGTGCATTTATATATGTCGTAATATTAAGACCCACCGAAGTTGCTATAATAGTTATGACATTTGCTGAATATTCTATGCAACCTTTCATGGAAAATGTTGATCCATATAATAGAAATATTGCAATCACATTGGGATCTTTAGTAGCATTATGTAAGTAGTTATAATTTATTTTTAATCTAAAGTATTTCTACTACGTATTTTTCATCATTAACTACATAAGCTAATTCACAATAGCACTTATTATTGCGAGCACATTTATCGATTACGGAATCGATAACAAAAATCGTACAGGAAACAACAAACCACCACTCACTATCGCGTCCTGTGAGTTGCCAGCCCTACTCTACTTTTAATAATCATGGAGAGAAGAATTTAGCAAACTGAAAAAACGCTAACATGTTATTTTCTATAACATTAAGCTTACCGTCTATATGTATAAAGGTATAATGCTGCTTCTTGATTTCTAAAATGTGTTCGATAAATACAAATAACATTGTGCATTTTCTACTCTGGTGATAATAAAGTGGAAACTTGTTTTAAAACTGGCAACAACGACTGAATCTATCATATATGTCAACTGTCAGTAACGTCAAATTCAAACGAAACGACGCGTCTCGGCTCGGTCTCGGTTTTTAATTCAATGTTGTTGTTCGCTACGCGCATAACTTTTAAAGTTTTAAAATAAATATTTAGCTAAACGAATTTGTGAATACATTCACGGCAGTGTTATCGCTTAAAAGTATCAAGTAAGTCATTATTTATTATTTTGCTTAAAGTATGAAGCAACAATATGTAATAAACAAAAGTAAACATTGATTTTTTAGGATGCTATCAAATCGAAATAACAAAACCCAAGCTGCAGTAAAACACGAAATAAAAGAACTACAGGCACAATGTATGCATGCATGGAATATTATCGATAATTCACCGCTGGACGCGCCTAACGTGAGCGAAGAACAAATAAATGAGAAAACACTTTGCTACGTCGATGGCCTGCGTACAGAGATTCAAAACACAGATACGCCAATTACAGCGGACGATAACCTTGTAACAAGTCAATTCTTAAAAGAAATACAGGAAAAAACTACCCAGGTAGAAGAATTAACAGCTTTTACTCGGGGCTCCATACATGATCTTGATACCGAGATAAATAGGTATATAATTTGTAATCTAATAGTATGTTTTGTTTACATAAAACTAACATTCAGAGGGCAGTATCTGTATTGCAATTTCATGAAGGAACCTGTAATATATATTGTATACTGTATATACATGTGTAATATACTCATTATATATCCTTCGAGGATAAGTAGAAATAATATTACAGCCCACCTTCTTAAATTTTTGGACATACTACATGAACTTCTTAATTCCGTATTGTATACATAAAAAAAAGTGTGAGTACATGATGTCCATAAGTGAAAACATATAGTATCAAATATTAAGTTGGTCCAGCAACAAGCTTAATTTTTCGTTTGTTACCACTTAGTGGCAGATTACTGTTTGTTGCAACAAAGAGTTAACTGAAATAAACTTGTTCACCATCAAGTGGAAGGTTAAGTTATAAATAGATACTTACACTACAAATATCTACAGCATATTCTTGATGTAACCGATATAAAATCATAGAAAGGTTCTAATAAAACTGCTCTATATTAATTCTTTTCCTTAATATTATTTTATACAACACTACATACTGCACAATTACATAATACAAATTGTCAAATTTTTCAGATTAAAAACTCTTATAAATATATCACAAGAGGCCCGCTCCCGTCCAAAGACAAACAAACGAGAAGTAAAACCGCAACACATTCAGAAAGCCAAGGAGAGGTTCCAAACCATGAAAGATGAGCTGCACGGGCTTATACAATCTCTGTTCCCTAATTGTGACCTTATGATTATTGAGTTTATGGGGGCAAGTACTATTAGAACTTCTCTTATTAGTTTTAATACAAGAATAAAGATGATGTGGGATAACATATACAGCTGAGTACAATTTTGGTCACCATATCTCCTCCGACGGCGACTAAGGGATTACAGCTTGGTAAAGGATAGGCTTTAACATCAAACATGTATAAACAGCTCCCACTCAGCCCCAGATGCATGCCTCAAGACAAGAATAGGCTCACCCCTATTGAGTGGGATTGAATATAATAATTGGTGAATTGTGGGTGTTAATTCACCTTTGTCTAACCCTAGGGGGGTATAAAGATGTGATTGTATGTATGTATGCCAATTACTCATGGTATACTTTAATTTAAAATGAGCTATTTCAGTTCAATTTTATTTAAAAGTAAGCAACTCTAAATATTTACCTGTTCTTTCAGAAATTGATGGCAGAACAGCTAGACGAAGCTTCAAATGGATATATACCGATCACATCGGAGACTTATCCAATCATAGAACTGCTGAAAGACATGAATATTGTCACCACCAACCCTTATAATAATATGGAAGTTAAACTGGCATACTGATTAATACTCGACTCTCTTCACGAGAAGAGATGCTTTAGCAGAGTTATAGTGAGATATGGACACGTGACTGTTTAGGACTGGCTTACATAATGTAGCTCCTACAATGTTATTGTTGGCCGATCAAACTATCTCGTTTTCTAAAATAATGTTAAACTAGGATATTGATTTGGGTATAATTGTGATGGCAAAGGACAGGGACCCTGATTATGTGTATAACAATATCAGTTTTAGAATGCTAATAAACAGTAACAAACATTAGTAAAACGTTATTACATTGCTAATAAACAATAGATACATTTTGATTGACATGTCGTGTAATAAAGATAGATACTTTTTAAAAAATCAATACATAAAGACCAAGACCATTGAACGGAAGTTACAAAACGTCAAATTTAAAATTATAATAAAGGTTTGTGTAGCAAATGCGACGCGTTTCTAATCGCGGCTCCTACCTGAGAAGAGTCCGGCAATCATCTCAGCTGGCTCTTTATTTTTTTGGTCTATTAAATATTTACTCAGTCTAGTATACAACAATATGTAGGGCAGTGATCTGAAATGTTTTTATCTGTGGTTCTTACACAAAACTTGTTGAAAGTTTCTTGTTTTACTATCTTCAGAAATTATTCATTTAAATTAACATTCAAATCAAAAATACAAAATGGTGACAAGTACAAAATAGTTCTTAATTACATGTAACTTTGGTCTATGCATAGGTCGAAATGGAAAGTATAGTGCCATATTCGTTTTATTTGAATAAATGACAGAGATTCATCATAACAGCAAAAAGTAATTTAGGTATTGACCAAAAATTTTTTGAATAAACATTGTATTACTTATTCCTGTTATAAATAAACATAATTATAAGTTGATTGAATATGTATTTTATTTAAGTACCTTGTAATACAATTTTATCCAAGTTGACTATGTGTATCTGTATATGACAACACTTAATGTTATTACATTACCAACTCTTATTTTATTTTGTTATTACAAAATGTGCTTAGCGGTCCAGGTTATCACTGACAATGACAACCATAAACATTATATTAATACCCACAGACCGCTTTACTGAATTTAAAATGTCAGTGGCAGTGACTCTTTTGACTTACGAAAGCGTCTGACCCCCAATCCCGAGTGGACAGATCACGCCACTGCCTTGTTTGCTGTATGTAGCTGGTGAGATTGACAAAGGCCGCGAAGGTCTTGAATTGCCCCTGAAAATTTTTGTACGGTCAACAAAAGATATACGGTACCATATTTACATACAACTTTACATGAAAAAGTGGTACCGTATCTATTTTGTCGACTGTACATGATATCGATCTAGAGTTTAGTATTACTTTCGTTGTTTTTAAGCAGTAACAAACTAAGAAACCGCACAATTTTGCAAAGATACGGGTAGGTTCGACGGTACGCTGTGAATATCCGACAACCTTACTCCCTGGGGAGCACCAGGGTCGAATGGCAGTTAGATGTCATGTCAACAGTCCGTCCGCTCGCCTTCTCTCTCTGAATTATATAATCAATAATTATCTGTTTCAGGTGTAATGACATACATCAACATAACGAGCGTAAAATTGTTCGTAAAAGTGCAGAATGTATTTGGTGTGTGCAAAGTGTTCGCGTGCCTAGTCGTCATTGGAGGAGGCATCTACGTAATATCTACCGGTATGTATGTATTCCCCCCTTGCAGTCGTATTCCCACCACAGAACTAAATTATAGCGTCGAAAATTTTTCATTTCACTTCTTTCATATACACACGCACACGCACTTACTCGTACGTACCTACCCTCAAATATACACACATATATACCCATGCTCCCTCTTTTTCATGTGGAAATCCCCTGCCCTCTGATATCCCAACGCCAGCGGGGGCGGCTATATCAAACTTGAATCACCTAAACGCACTTACACCCACACACATACACACTCAACTTACGCGCTTGTACGCTCACACGCTTGTACATATGCACACAGCACATATGAGTGTATATACACAAATGCAAATACACAATCACCCACATACCTACACACCCATGCACTTATATATCCACTCACATACTAACCCCCCACACATACACATCTACGAATAACGAATAATTCAAAGAAAACGCAGATGAATTGTCTGAACCATTTCATTATTAACTTCAGGTAACACAGCCAACCTCGATAAAGGCTTCGAGGGTAGCAAGTGGAACCCGGGGAGCATCGCCCTCGCTCTCTACTCGGGACTATGGGCGTATGACGGCTGGAACACTGTCACCGTCGTCACTGAGGAAATTATTAATCCTGGAACGTAAGTGCTTTGTTATTATAAAGTAGACGAATATCTTGATGATAAAAATGCATGGTCACAATAATCTCTTGCTCTTGCACCCATGACTTATTAATATAATAAACAAACAGAACTAATTAAAAAGAAAATAAAGGATAACGATAATCTACCTGAGTTTCTTGCTGGTCTCTTCTCAGGAGATTTAACTACCGAACCAGCGAAAGAATTATTTTCAAATGATTTATTTACTAAGTATTTTATTTATTATAAATTATAATATTTTTAGACAAATGTAGGTACATAATTATTGTAAAACTTTGACATTCATAAGTGCTCTTTGTGTGCCTAAACTGAATAAATGAAATTGATTCTTTGATTCACTTGAACTACCTATTACAGATTTATTTATAGCTGGCGTTTACTGAACGCCCTAGGTGTAGGATGAGGTAAGATAGTGGCGACAGGACATGACGGTGTATCTTGTCCCAATAAAGCAGTCCGGCTGGGGTAATACCTCCGTCCTACAGAATACCGCAGCTAATGATAACCTTGTGTTTCGGGTCATCAGTAGGGTAGCCAGAGCTCATTGGACAGATTTTCTTTTGTCAGTGAGAAGACCGAGGGCTTAGATTGACACTGCTCTATGATACTATTAAGACCTGTTTGTCTGCTGCGCTGACAGCACAGAAACTTTTTCTAAACGAAACTTAACTTTATACCTACCTAATATAATTACATCTTTTTGACGCCAGATCTACTTAATCTATGTTTACCATTCATATCCAAGCGACCCATCATCTTTGGGCTCATGATGAGGTATTATTAATATCTTGCAACATTACTTACCAAGACAAAAAGTTCAACTAGATGAAATTTGTTTTCACTACATAGTATAAAACAAAGTCGCGTTCTCTGTCCCTATGTCCCTTTGTATGCTTAAATCTTTTAAACTACGCAACGGATTTAATAGATAGAATGGTTAAAGAGAAAGGTGTATATATATATAACATCATGCTACGACCAACAGGTGCGGAGCAGGAATGTAAAATGTTACAAAAACGGGGTGACGCAGACGAAGTTGCGCGGGTCAACTAGTAGTTCATAAAAGTTACATACTCTGACTGGTTCGTCTCCTAATTCCAGAAACGTCCCCCTAAGCATATCTATCGCGGTTCCTCTCATCACGGCGTTGTACGTGTTCATGAACGTGGCCTACATGGCGGTCCTGAACTTCGCGGAGATGACGTCAGTGCCGGCGGTGGCGGTCACGTTCGGCGCGCGAGTTCTGGGCCCGGCCAGCTTCCTCATCCCGCTCGGAGTCTCGATATCGACGTTTGGATGTGCTATGAGCGTACAGTTCGGAGTCACGAGGTAAGCTATACCATAAATATATATGGAGTTCTTTATGAAGGGCTCGTGGGTCTGAAAGGGCCGGTAGCACGAGTTTGACGCCCCTGGTGTTGCCAGCTAAGCGGTATAATAAAGATGGGAAAAGGGGAAAAGAAGTGTTTTTCCATATTTCTTTTTTTGACTAAGATCTTTGGGGTTCAATATAGAACTTCTTCTGTAAGCCTGTTTACCATGCTGATTGTTAGATGAAGCTCAGGTGCATGCTTCTTTCTCGGGGTTATTGTTTTTGGCAAAAGGATGTTGTTAGATGACATTTACCATGTAGTATTGTATTTACTACATGGTAAATCGCCCGATCCTATATCCCCCAAGGGGTAGGTAGAGGTGCTAGCACCCTCATTTCGCCAGTTTATGTTTAGGTCCCAATGTGATAGGTGGCGAGCCTATTGCCATTAACCGGACACTTAAAAGCCTGCTATAAATACACACAAGCATCGAAAAGTCATTGGTGTGTGCCATGGTAAGCCTGGGATCGAACCCGAGAATTCGTCTCAGCAGTCCATTACCCATACCACTAGGCTACCGCGACTATTGTATATACCATGATATACGTGATATTGGTAGGCATCCGTGTGATGTCGGGAAAGATTAGCACCACCCCATCTCAACCGAAGAGTGTAAGAGGCGATTAACGGAAAAAAGCGCCCTGAACCAACACCTATCTGGTCACCATGGAAACAGTTTGCCAAAGCCTCCTAACATTAGAAGAGATTTTTTTTTATACCACTTAGGTGGCAGACAAGCTCATGTCCCACCTGATGGGAAGCGGTCACCGTGGCCTATGGACGTTTGCAACACCAGATGCGTCACACACGTGCTGCCTACCCTGTAGAAACCTTCTAATGCCCTTCTTGAAGAACCTCATATTGTAGTCGCTTGGGAAACTACGACAGTGGAGTGCGACAGTCGTTCATATATATCTCTGTGCCAGGGTATGCTACACGGCAGCTCGCGGCGGCCACATGCTAGAAGCGCTGTCCTATGTCCACGTCAAACGTATGACGCCAGCGCCCGCTGTAGCTTTCCAAGTAAGTCGTCCATAATTTTTTTTTTTTTTAATAATATCACGCCTATATCCCCGAAGGGGTAGGCAGAGGTGCTAGTACCCACATGTCGCCAGTTTATATTTTAGGTCCTAATGTAATAGGTGGCGAGCCTATTGCCATTAACCGGGCACTTATAAACCTGCGATAAATACACATATAACTTCGAAAAGCATCGCAGTCATTGGTGTGTGCCATGGTAAACCTGGGATCGAGCCCGAGACCTCGTCTCAGCAGTCCATTACCCATACCACTAGGCTACCGCGGTATTTTTTTATACAGATTACAATTTATATAAAGGACAACGGGTTTTGAAGTTTAACCGATGCAAAATCTGGGGGAAGCAGCGAGACAATCACCGACGACAAAATATGGCAGTTATTATAACAATGCATGAGTTGCGAGTTTTTTTTTTTAATATGTATTTGAAAAACAAGTGAATACATAAATATTATATGACTGTTATTCAATCGTGCTAAAACGGTTATACAATATCTTTTACTAGACAAGCCAAATCAGTACAAAAATTGTATCGGACGCGCGCGTTTATATGATATTGAATCTACATACATACATATGCTCACGCCCGTAGTGCCCGAAGGGGTAGGCACTGTAGGCAGAGGTGTATTAAACACCCACATTTCGCTAACTATGATTTTCGGTCCCACGTAATAGGGGGTGAGCCTATTGCCGCCAATTTAAATAAAAAGGGTATGCCGAAAATAAATTCCCTCCCTAAATGTAGCAGCTGAATAAATAAGAATAAAAAATTGACACGATTCCTTGCTATGCGGTGTAAATCGCAGGACATTAATTACTTGCTTAGCCGCACAAGCTCTACCAATTAACGTCTTGGAGAGTATCAGACCATGATATAGAATCTCAAATAATGGAATAACCCATTCATGTAAAAGAAAGTTACATAACTAAATCAACCTCTAAGAGATGTTTAATATTCGGTTTTAACGTACCTATAATAACTTGCCCTTAAATGCACACTGCACATGTTATTCTTTGCGTTTTTACTTCAATGTAGCTCACTCCTTGAGTATTTGCATCACATAATTCTGCAGCTTTTTCGTTATTTAGTCAAAAGTCAAGTCAAGTCTGTCATAGTCAAGTCATACTCCAGTAAAGTTGTGAAGACTACCAGAGGCTTTTGTGGAGTTTTGGAACCATTACGAAAGAATTACAATTTACAGCAATAGGTACACCACTTTCATAATATTGTGCGCGTTTCTCAAGACGGTTTGTCTAAAAATGTTTATTGTTCCGAATTGGCACCAATTTAAAAAAATGAAACAGTGTTGCGATGTTGTGAGTTGACAGCGATGGCGCCAAAAAACTTATATTACACAATAAAACAACTATAATTTTTTTTTTCAGGCGCTGATAACGGCAATATTCATCCTAGTCGGCAACATAAACACATTACTAGAATTCGCCAGTTGGTTCCTGTGGTTGTTCTACGGGCTTGCCTTCGTCGCATTGCTAGTTTTGCGGAAAACCCAACCAAACAAACATAGGCCTTACAGGGTGCCTACCATAGTGCCGTGTTTCGCGTTGCTAGTCAGCATATTTCTGACTGTGTTTCCAATACTGCACAACCCATCGTTGAAATATTTGATTGCGATTGGGTTTATTGTAATTGGTGTAACATTGTACACCATATTTATATATTATAAGAAGACGCCTACTAGGCTTATAAGTAAGTATTAATTAATAAGTTTTATTAAATAAATAAATAGTAGTAGCATTATATAATGAATCATAGATAGGTTCGCCGTTGTTGCAATATGGCCGTGAGTTTTCAGGTCAATTTGCCCTTATACCATGATTCTATAGACCAACCGTAACCGCAGTACTGCATCTTAGGCAAGTGCACGGCGAGACAGGGGAGTATTGACAAATCGCCCGTCATATTTGGTCTGTCCGTCGCACACGCTCATGTTGCTCTCTCGCTCGCTCTTGGCAGACTCTAATTTTCTCTTTATTTTCGGGTGTCCCATTGTACTAACGGTCGCTCTAATTATAAGTAAATCATGGAACGTGAAAATTCGAAATTCGAAAGAAGTACAATAATATTAAAAAAATGTTTTTAATCTGTTTACAGGAAAGATCACATTCCTCACTCAAGTCCTGTTCCAGAGCGTACCGCCTGCAGACCATCAAGACTGATTTTTCTACTTTAATGATATAATCTGTATATATAGTACAAAATGCAAATAATAAAACATTTAGTTATAGATACGTATACTTCTGTAAATTTTTTTCCTACTTACTTTTTGCCTTTGAGTTTAGAACTTGAAGCCTCATTCCCATAACGTATGCTTGCGAATCGGATGCAGTTCGGAAGCGACCAATTAAATCACGAGATAGGTTACGCTTAGTCATGTGACCACTTTTTTGAGCGATTTTATTGGTCGAAGAGATATCAATCAAATTCACTTTGCGATTGGAAATTGGTATAACTTTAGCGGAATGCGACCTCTGGGCCTTTTATCTGAGTGACAAACCATTTCGTAACTACGGGTATTCCTAAATGCCGACACATTGAATTGGGTCCAGTTGTATACCATTTCTTTCTTCTGTGATAACCAATTTGTAATCCACCGTCTTCCGTTACGACATCGCTTGAAACTTGAATGTCACCAGAATAATGCCCCTGTATTGAAATTGAATGGATAAGCTGTAAGAACTGGATCTATCTGGATAATCACTATCAGGCACAAAATCGCTTCCCGCTGTCTGTCCGTCCATAGGGACGGACGGTAGGTTTCCTTAAATCTTCAAAACTATGCAACGGATCTTGACGTTTTTTAATGAGTCAAGAGGAATGTTTATATATGGTAATTAACATCATGCATAGGTACCAAAAGCAAAAACGAAAAACGGGGGACAGCTTTTGTGACGCTCACGTATAGTGCATCCAAGTAATCTACACTAACATGTGCTGCATAGCATACCCAAACTCATAGGGAAGGACATACTGGAGTCGAGAAGAGCGACAATGGGGAAGAGGGTGGGGTAAGGAGGGATGGGGAGAGGTAGAGAGAAGTGAAAGGGGCAGATGAGGAGATGCGAAGGAGAAGGTGATGAGGAGTGATGGGGATTTAGGGAAAGTGGTAAAATGGGGAGAAAGGGGCAATGGGTAAAAATGGATAGTCAAGAAGGAGAAGAAAACGAGTCGAGTGTAGAGGCAAATAGAAAGGTGAGTAGAATTGAATTGAGCAGTGCAAAGTTTTTGGTAATAGTGCATTGTAGCACCAATGAGGTGCAAACATTTAGGTAAAGTTGGGTAACATTATTTAGAAACGATAAGTGTGACCAAATCCAGAAGTAATTTCTATTTTGGTAGGATCACTGTAGATCAAAACTGTACCTACCCGTATTTTTTCAAATCATATTAAAAAAAGTTTAATGTCCTTAGCACGAATAACTAACGAGTAAGGCAAATAATGGTTTCGAGTCCTCGATGCCATAACTGAGTATTACGTTAGATGCTCTATTTCCTTGAACACAGCCATTTTTCCTCACAGAGTAAGTAATATTTTTACTTTCGATATTGTCACAATTTGCTATCAGTATGGTGAACTATACTCTTATCCTCTGATACTCACAGTGTTAGAATGATGAAGATGACTAGTATTTATTACGCCATACAATACAACATTCTTAATCGTACACCACATTGTGTGAGGTAAAAGTCTTCTTTGATACTCAAAAGATCTATTATTTTGTGTGAAACCTGTGAGAAGTATTAATTTTATTCTTAATTTTGTAGTATATAGATCCATCATCTATGGACCATCATAATCGATAAGTTATGACATGACAGTTAAATAGCAGAATTTTTAATTCAAATCTGGTCACACTGCAACGACGTATGGCATCGGCGAATTGTTTGCTGTATTCTAAATAAAACTGAAATAAAAGATTTGTTGCCAAAAATTAATGTGATATTGTGAAATTGCATCATGGCTTACCACTATGTGGTTACCGCGCAGAAACCGACCGCTGTTACATCATGTGTTACAGGTAAATCGTCCATTTTCACTATGTTATTGTGACATTGAGGTTAGCTAGCGTATAACTGATCCTGCGCTATATTCGGCGAAATAAGGGCGTTTCTGTAGAATATGTTATACGAAAATCTCTATAAAATGATTTTGTCCAGATTTGACTATATGCGAATATATATTGACATAATAAACAAAAATTGGCAATGTTTGTATTTCACCCCATCACCATGCTTATTTTTTTATACCGCAAACGCAATAATTGTTATTATTTTGTCTTTTTTTTTTAATAAATAATTAGTACCGCGGGAAATCAGATAGCTTTGGAACTAGTTTCGTACAATTGTAATGTTATTTCGACCCAAATAATTATAGTATTTTTATCAGTAGGTAAAACAAACTAAAAATATATCAGGTGTAGATGTAATTTTATGATTTGATTTATAGGTCAAAGATTATAAAAGTAAGTCATAGACTTACCAGCTAGCAGGTTGGCACTGCAAAATAAAAAAATGGAATGGGTTTTCTTAATTTTTTTTACTCTAATGAAACAGTCCTTTTTCGCTTTCACTATTTTTATTTTGTTTTTATTGGACAAACAAACAATATCACACTATGGAATACATAATATAGTCAGGTTATAATATATAGTAATGATTGTGACATACACGGAGGCTACCACAGGGATCCTAAATACACGATAATCTTAAAGGTTAAAAGTAATACAACTGTTTCACCAATTAATAAATATTGTAGCTTTAGACAACATTAGAATAGATTAGTATGATTGGATCGGAGTAGATATGCTTAGATTAGGGGCTAGTGAGCTGCCCTTATGTCATGGAGTCTCGCAATCACCATCCTTCTATATGTACTGGAACTATTTGCATATACAACATGATATATAGTTAAAGTTATTGTTGTATAAAACAAGTAACAGAGGAATGGTGCATGCAAGCCAGTGTCTGTGTGTGGCTTTCATGTAAAGTATGGTGGATTTACTCGACAGCCTATGTGTGATCTAAGTGGTACTCTGTAGCTGACAACTGTGTCAACACAATCATACCGGTTATGGTAAATATCATGCAAAACATTACTTGCATTTGCTTTCTCCTTCACTTCAGGGCAAAAAGATTGTAGTATGTGGAGAGTGAAGCGAGAGAGTGAAGTATAACAGCTTGTAGTGAAATTAGCGGCTGTGATATCATTTATAGTGCATAAATGATCAGCAGGGGTCCATGAATGACTCCCTGTGGCAGACTCGATGACACCACGAAACACTCTCACTACACACCCACTGCTAGTACAAACAGGAAGGGTAGAAGTAATTATATTAGTAATTTCGATTACTTCAATAACCTCTTGCAAAAAAGAATAGAACATTTTAGGGCAAACCATTTGCAATAGCCAGCTTAGGAGTATGGAGCCCCGGGTCCCTGTAAGACGTGCGTTGGGCCTAAGGCAAGACGTAAATTTCCTTTTTAGAGAATTTAATATGCTAGGGATACACTAGATACCATCACCGAGTGCACAAAATGTTTCACCTATGGAAGTTAGAGCGAAGACTAGGGCAAACATGCACAGGGCACACCATAGTAGCGGCGACAAGACCCATCATGGAGGACTGGCCAGAGAGACCACATAGTAGTCTCTCGTTCCGGCTGACGCAGGTGAAAACCGAGCACGGGTACTTAGGGGATTACCTGCGTCGGATCCAGATGACATGACAGCCCGCGATGAGCGAAGGCGACTCGGGCGCCGACGGTCGCGGAATGACCTACGTCCTCCATGAGCGCGGGCCTGGGGATGACGGGCGGAGTCGCCTCTTACTCTAGCAGAAGCAAGCTGCTGCGGCGGTGCAAAGTACGTCTCCCCATATCGGACACCATGGTTTCCCACATTAGCGGAAGGGGGTCATCTCAAGCCTTCGCTCTGCCTGCTAGACTGTGCAACTGGGTAACTAGCTTCCTGGAGGAGTGCTGTATGTGTTTTCGTTGTGATGAACGAGCTTCGGAGTTCTTGCAAGTAAATGTTGGCGTGCCGCAGGGGTCCGCCTTGACACTCACTCTCTTCTGCGTATCTACGACACCGGCATCATGCATTACGGTGCACACGATAGCATCTTACACGGAAGTTATCACGGACGTCCTGCAGCCAAGCAGTCTGATATCGCGGAAGAAAGGCAGCTTCTTATATCACTGAGATTGACCGGATTCTGAATCATATTTCCCAATGAGACTCTGAAAACCTGGTCGAGTCGAATGCTAAAAAGAGCAGCCGAAGTATCTTCTTCCCCTTCCCACCATCAGAGCACGCCACTGCCACTGCAGGACAGTCTCAATATCCTCGGTATGGATGTTCACTGTAAACTAAATAACAAAAACTGTATCGATAGTATCATAAAGACAGCCTCGCGTAAACTCTGCGTCCTGAACAAAGTGAGACGTTTTGTCACGCCAGAGCAATAGTGTTCCTGTTCAAGACACAATTCACAAATGGGTTACTAGCTCTGGATATATTGCAGTGGCGGTCTGCATTATTGGGAATCCCGACGACACGAACACCATCGAGCTTTTAGAAATGCGTAGAGATATTGCGTCCTTGGCAGTATTTTACCGTCTCTGCCATGGTGAATGTTCTGATAACCTCTTCTAATTAGTTCCACCTTCTCCTTTCCTACACAGGACAGCACTTGCAGTGCAAGTCCCATACGGTGCAGAATGTTCCATCAAGAATGTTGCTGCAGCAATAAATCTTTGAATTCCTTACCAGCTTACGTATTTCCTTCTTCCCACAGTCCTGAGTCCTTTAAGCCTTCTTCCCTTTAGCTTCTTGGAATTCCTTACTAGCTCACGTATTTCCTTCTTCCAGCAGTCCCGCTCCCGGGTCCTTCAAGCGGGACGTGAAAAGACTTTTGTGAACGACACCATTGTGACATTGTTACGTACGAGGGGGCGTTTTTAAGTTCGCGGAATGGGAGTATAAAAATAGGAATAAAATTATTTATTTATTTTTCCTTTTCAATATGCTCATCTATAACCCGTATACATTTTTCAGATCTTTCAATTATCTATCTTATGTATCCCTTTAAAAAAAAATGTCTGAATAATACGCAGAAAATGCATCTTTCACTTCTTCATTGCTTGAAAATATCTTCCCGCGAAGTTCTTTTTTGAAGTTTGGGAATAGATAATAATAGCTGGGAGCCAGGTCAGAACTGTAAGGTGGGTGAACCGAAATTTCGAAGCCCACTTTCTGCAGTCTGCACTGCAGAAAGTGGGCTTCGAAATTTCGGTTCGGTTCGGCGATAACGCGCCTGTCCGCAAGAGCCGTGTTGTGATGGCTGCCCATCACAACACGGCTCTTGTGGACAGGCGCATTATCGTGTAGAAGGAGGACACCTCTGGTAAATTTTCCCCTTCTTTTTTCTTTGATGGCTTCCTTTAACTGCACTAGGATTACAGCGTAGTATTCTCCGGGTATTGAGACACCTTTGTCTTTGTAATCGCTCAACAGAATCCCTTCTGAGTCCCAAAAGACTGTTGCCATGATTTTCTCAGCCGACTGTGACACCTTAAACTTCTTGGGTGGTGGTGTACCCTTTTTGTGCCACTGCATAGAGTTTTGTTTGGATTCAGGTTCATAATGATGAACCCAAGTTTCATCCCCAGTAACAATTAGAGTCAATACTTCTTCTCTGTCCTCACTACAGAGGTCCAAAAACTCGCGAGAACAATCTACGCGCTGTTGTTTTTGAGTTGACGAGAGCATTCTCGGCACCCATCTTGCACCCACTTTAGTCATGCCAAGACCATCGTGAATTTTTTTGAAAATGGCTGTATCTGATACTCCAACCATTTCTACGAACTGTTTTTTCTTCAGACGGGCATCTTCCAATATTAATTTTTCCACTTTTTGAATGATTACTGGAGTGGTCACCTTAATCGGCCGTCCTGGCCACTGGTCCTCTTCAAGTGAGTCCCTGCCTTGCCTAAAGAGGTTATGCCACTTGTAAACCATAGCTCTACCCGGGCAAGAGTCTCCATAAACGTATGACATCTCTTCCAATATGGTTTGAAATGATTTTCCTTGCTTGGTAAGGAACTTTATGACAGCGCGGAATTCAATTTTGTCCATACTTCACAATTTTTTCCCGATTGACTTGTTTGATCGACGATAGTTCAAATACTAATGACCTTATTACGATAAAACTTGGTATTTATACTAATAACGAGTTACTTATTTCGTAAAAATTTTGGGAAGTACCCTCACTAGTAATCTACCCACCTATTCCGCGAACTTAAAAACGCATCCTCGTATTTGTAATAGTGACCCTCCTCTTAAGACTTTGCCTTCAGCTTACTGTCAAGCGACGTGTAATCAAATTGACATGTCCAGTATAAAAAAAATTAAGTTCAAGTAACAATAATATTTATTATTTTATTTTTCAGGCAATTTCACATCCCCAACAGACCTGAACCTTCTGGTGGCGAAGGTCTCTCGTCTGGAGATGTACCTGGTGACACCGGAGGGACTACGTCCAATGAAAGAAGTGGGATTGTACGGGCGGGTCGCTAAAATGAAGCTATTCAGGCCTCCCGTGAGTAACTATCAAAAAAATGTACAGAAATATGAAGAACTTTTCACTTTCACTTAGGTATCGCGGTAGCCTAGTGGTATGAGTAATGGACTGTTAAGACGAGGTCTCGGGTTCGATCCCAGGTTACCAGATGGCACACACCAATGACTTCGATGCTTTTCGAAGTTATGTGTGTATTTATCGCAGGTTTATAAGTGCCCGGATAATGGCAATAGGCT
Source organism: Pelosia muscerda (assembly GCA_963691645.1). Lineage (NCBI taxonomy): Eukaryota > Metazoa > Arthropoda > Insecta > Lepidoptera > Erebidae > Pelosia > Pelosia muscerda. The sequence continues at coordinate 2,069,371 of OY829116.1, read as the reverse complement.
CGCCACCTATTACATTGGGAACTAAACATAAACTACCCCTTCGGGGATATAGGCGTGAGTTTATGTTATGTTATGTTATGTTATGTTATGTTTTCACTTAGAATTCATGTAGATTCATGATTATTGTTTTTATCGACAAAAAGCAAACAGTATGTGACAATTACTACAACTGTCGTACTGCTGACAATGACAATTATAATTAGATCTTATATAGCGCGTCGGGTTAGGCTCCTTTCACTCTTCAGCGTGTCACCGATCGCAATCTTCGGCGACCGGTGCAAGTTCTCATAAGGTAGATTTCACACTGACGCGTGCAGCCGGGAACAACTTGCATCCGACTTGCAAAGAAGGTCATGCACGCGACCAGCGTTACACTGAAGAGTGAAGTGAGCCTCAGTGCTGACGGTTTTGGCGTACAAATTGTTCGAGCACTTTTTAAATGTTAATTAGGTATCAAGTTTATTTTAAGTAGTAACTAAATTATTTAGATAAGGCTTAGAATATTAGGCAATTATTGTATATTATTTTACTAAGCTTTGTCTGAATTGGATAAGGTTTATATTTGATTGACTTAAAATCTAACAGCAGCAAACTGATAACGAAACTTGAACTTTCGATATTTTTATAAACACATTGATATATAAATAGATTTTCTTTTATTACAGTATGAAGACAAAGATCTGGTATTCATCCTAACAGCCCGATATAATGCCATGATATTAGAGTGGAGGTCAGGACCCAATGGGGACCTAGAAGTGGTCACTAGGGCTCACGGGAACGTCTCAGACAAAATTGGGAAACCTTCAGAGAATGGTATACTAGCTGTTATCGACCCACAAGCAAGGGTCATTGGCTTAAGATTATATGATGGTCTCTTTAAGATTATACCACTTGACAAGGACTCCACAGAGTTGAAAGCTGCTAGTTTAAGGTTTGTTTTTTATATACCTTTTATAAACGTTTTGTAAGCATCAGTAGTTTCGGTAGTCGGCCTTACGATCAAGGGGTCTGACTTCCTGTAACATTTAACCCATTGCTAACGCAAGCAATTTAGCCTGGCTAGAGGTGTTAACGGGAATATTACTAATTTCTGTAACTAATATGCATTAAACACATCACTCAATCAATCAATCAGCCTATTGCAGGCCTATGTCCAGCAGTATGCTAGACTAAGGCCTCTTTCAATGTGCGCCACTGCTCTCTATCCTCCGCTATAAATAAATAAAGAAAACAAAGCCATTTTACAAGATTTCCGGCGATAATTGTATAATAGGGGATTACCCTGGGCGTGAAGGATAGGCCAGAGGCTTACTCACTGTCGGCAACCGGTCGATTCGGGTCTGGTGTTTCCACACGAAAAAAAAAGAATTGTCATCGCGCGTGTCGTATAAAGCTTCTAAGGTGCCCTAAACGCCCTGTTAATAGCAAGAAAATGGATGATGGATGCATTAAATGATAAGCCTATTACTTTGACTACATATCCTTGATCCATTTTCTTGATGAGTGGTTTGCCTAATAATAGAGCATTTCAAAATTGGCACATAAAAATACGATACATAAATGATGATGACAATTTTACTAAATTTTCATTTTATTTACAGATTGGAAGAATTAAATGTCTATGATGTAGAATTTTTGCATGGCTGTTCAAATCCTACTATTATATTAATACATCAAGATCTCAATGGCCGACATATAAAGGTAAGAGACACAAAAGAACAATGCACAGTGCATCAGCTACCCAAAAATGTGCAATCCTTCCACTATCTGGACAACCTGCCAAATTCTTCATTTTGTATGTATACCTAGAGGGCGCATTTTTACTGAATATTTACATGTATTGTGTTCTTTGATTTAAATCATGACTACGTGACTTGATAACATGAATACTTTTCTAAATATGGGGAAGTATGTTGCTGCATTATAACGGATTCTGATGGTTTTAAGGGTCGGTAGACTAATGCCGTAAATTATAAAATGTGTCCGACTATTTAATAAAGTTTAAAAATAGAAATGTCTCATATGAATTATGTTTAAAAATAGGAAAATCCAATACTAATAATGTACATAAAAAGTATCCAAAAAATGTCCAATATTCATTAGTTTTTCTTTTGCTCCCAGGTTAGCATGGAAGGTTGCCATAAATTAAAAATGTGTAGGCTCGAAATGAATAATTGACTTTCGGACATTATTCTATCTAGGATTAATATGTTTAAACATTATTATTTTTGCATATGATTATTTTTGGGCATAATTATTTTGTGTCTAGTGTGTGTCTAGTGGTCTTGTCAATTCACTTATGAGTTCAACATTTACCTTTTTCTTTTATCAGACACACGAAATATCGTTAAGAGATAAAGAATTCATGAAGATCCCATGGAAGCAAGATAATGTTGAGACAGAGGCTTCAATACTAATTCCTGTGCCAAGCCCACTGGGTAAGTGTACGAATCCTTCATCTTACAGTCTCGGGTCCTTCAAGCGAGGCGAGAAAAAACAACTGTCAGGGTAGGGACCGCCGTTGCAGGGATGACACCTGTAATGGCAGCCACCTTATTCTGGACTGCACCACTGCTTACCATCAGGCGTGGTGCAGTCAGTCTGACGACTTACGCATAAAAAAACAAATATAATATAGTTCTCGGTATATATATTATGTATATTGGCCCCAAGTCGCGAGAGAAAGGAGGAGCGGATTAGTTTTAATATAATCTATAAGTGGTTTATAGAGTACTTTCATGTTCTGACGTCAAGAGATATGCCGGTTACTTAACTATTCATCATCTTAAGCATCCTTCAGTTAATCCGGTTGCATTCGAAGCAGTCACCTCGGACCTGGGGCCAGCTTTTATCCTGTTTAACTGTGTCGTCACGCCACAGTAGCTGTCAATAATAACTATTATATATAAGAATATTATATTCACGTCAACTTCCTCAAATATTTTAAGTTCATATTTGTTACCAGGTGGCGCTATTGTGATAGGCCAGGAATCAATAGTCTACCACGACGGACAAAGCTACGTAGCTGTCGCACCACCTCAAATAAAGGTAGCGTATATAATTATTTTAGGCTCGTTAGTTTAATTTTCAACTATGGTACTACTCGCGGAAGGTATATTTCGGCTTACAGCTATTACTGTTTCGAGATTATTGTCGCTTTTATATGGAACGATTGTCAAATCACTCAGATTACGAAATGCCATGGAATTATAGACTTTACTGCTATGCTCTTAAAGTCTAAATGGCATCCTATAAAGTGAATGAGCCGATGTAATGAACTCTTTTTCTTTATGTTTTTGAATTTTGAACTTTTTAATATCGAAATAATTTCGAAATATCAATAGCAGTAATATGGTTGTAAATACAATTTTCTAAAAAAAACTTGAAACCTGGGTTTTGATTTAAAAATTGGCAGTTGTAAATGATATTGACTATTTTGTCGAACGCTTGAAACAACTGTCCTTCAAAAGTGAATACCAATAGCAGTTTTTGAAATCCCAGTGGTTTCACAATTGTTAACAATTAGTACAATCTAAGTTCTGTTACGAGATCTAGTGTATGTTAGTGTTGACCAAGAGAGCTTTGTTACAGTTAACGCCCATCAATTGCTACTGCCGTGTAGACACGCGTGGGCTTCGCTACCTGCTCGGCGATATCGCTGGACGCCTGTTCATGTTATTACTCGAGCTGCAGGATCGGCCCGATGGCTCACAAGCCGTCAAAGATCTCAAGGTGGAATTACTGGGTGAGTACTGCTCTAGTATTTGGTTGCATTAGTTTCAGGTGCGAGGCATCTGAGCCTTAAACGAAACAAACAATTTGACGCGTGTTTTCTGACAGAGTAGAATTTGGACTACCCATCTCCTCCCATGCGGTGGCGACACAAGGCGACTAAAGGATAGGGCTGAATATCAGACAGCATATACAGCACAGACTCGGCCTCAGATGCATTGTTCGAGTCAACGACAGTGTCCGGAATGAGGCAATCGGCCTTTAATACGTAGGACCAAATATATGGTTGATGAAATGTGGATGTTAATTTACCTCTGACTACCCCGGAAGCAAAATAGGCGTGAGCATATATATGGTTGGAAGATTCAATTGAATACGCGAAAGATATAATAAAACAATGTATGACGGAGTTTCAATTTACAAGTCTATAAAAAAGTACCCGATGGCATCAGTAGCCTTAGCACGAAATACTATCGAATTCGTAATGTAAAGGTATCGACAGAACGGAGCATTGCGATTGGCGGGCTACACACGTACACAGGTTCACAAGAGGCAGACTGCCAATCACAATGCTCCGTTCTCTCGAAACCTTGACATTACGAATTCGTTAGGAGTTCATGCTAGTGCTACTGGTCTAGTTCCTGCAACCTGAAACTTACTCACGAAATCAAAAGTGGCCTATGTCCTGTGCCAAATTTTATCCAGATTAAGCTGGTTTTCAGAAATATAAATATATTGCAGTGACGTCAATATTTCTACACTGAAGTCACAAGTCACTGTTACTGACATTTTAAAGTCGGTTATGCGGTAATGAAGGAGTCTGTCACACTTTGATTATTTTTTTGTTTTCCATGGATTATGTATGAGCGTTCCCCAGGAGACATCCCGATCCCCGAGTGCATGACGTACCTGGACAACGGCGTGGTGTTCGTGGGCTCGCGCTTCGGCGACTCGGCGCTGATCCGCCTGTCGTCGGCGCGCGAGGAGGCGGGCCAGTACGTGCAGCCCATGGAGAGCTTCACCTCGCTCGCGCCCATCGTCGACATGTGCGTCGTGGACCTGGAGCGCCAGGGCCAGAACCAGCTCATCACCTGCTCGGGTCAGTCGCCGCCTCATCATCTTCGTCCTTAACAGCGTTAACTCCTCTGAGAGAGAGTCTGGGATACGCTTTTTCCGGTCTAAATGGTCGTGGTTGAACTTTGATATCTTTCCTGAAGCAACTGCCATCTGGACTATAGGTATAGGCGATATCGAAATACTGCAGTTAAACCGGTTGTTGGACTTTATATAGCTCCAACTATTCGTGATGATTGCCATAGATGTTCATTAACGTGCTCTCCGAGGCATGACTAGACCAATACAAATAGCCAATATGTATACAAATATTTGCACTGAGGAAGGATGGAATACCACGTCTCCTGCATAGCAGTTGTATGCTTGTTAAATGTCATAACATCCTGAAATACAGAATCTTAAAACTCATACTTCTACATTGTATACAGGTGTAATCGTTAAGTGTCTACCTAAAACCCTTCTACTAATCTAATATTAAATGTATGGGAGTGTTTAATGTCAAAATGTTAGATAGGTACCTCTCGTTTGATTTAAAAAAAGTTATTGATGTCATTTTACTCATTAGGTAACCTACATTCGATATCAGTTTAAATTTTTTTGATATCTGTAATAGTTACGGAATAATCGCTTGGACACACTTAACGATTACACCCTGTGTATTCATATGCTTATACATGCCATAGAAAAGACTCAGTGCTTGTGTCCTGTACATCAACATTGAGTCATACTAATTTGTACGATTCATCTGATTAATTCTGTTGTTTCCAGGTGCCTTTAAAATGGGTTCACTGCGAATCATTCGCAATGGCATCGGTATCCAAGAACAGGCTTCTATTGACTTGCCAGGCATCAAGGGCATGTGGGCCCTCACCCTGGACACCACGCAGAGTTACCATGACACACTTGTACTGGCATTTGTTGGTCAAACAAGGTATGTTTATTCTTTTACCCGTCTAGAACATACCATGAAATACTTTTTTTAAGCTATCGCGGTGTAAATTCATACTTTTTATATCGGCAAGGGACTTATCGCGGTAGATTATGAACCTTACTTCTACCGGCGAGCGTCGTTAAGTGCGTGAGGAACATTTTTATCCTAGAAATATTATTTTCATTGCAGCAACATGTTTAACATCTGAAAGTTATGCATTCTATAAATGTATAGCCAGTATGGTAAAAGATTTGTCGAAGAAATTTGTGGAATGCAATGGTCGACATTTAATTATTTTTTTGTACCAAATATATTCTGTTAAAATATTTGTTCTATAATATTATCATATTTTAATAAAGCTGTTTTCACTGTACTGGTTAGAAATGACTACTGTATATCATTATTCTAATACTAAATACACGTATTTCTCATCAGAGTATTAACACTAAACGGCGAGGAGGTCGAAGAGACCGATATCAAAGGCTTCGTGTCAGATCGTCAGACTTTCTACACAGGCAACGTTTGCTTCGATCAACTTGTACAGGTTAGTTCAGTATTTTTTCTACCTCTATATTATAGAATGTAAATGAAGTCCATGGAAGGGTTATATGGAGTAATACTTATTCTGTATACTAAAGGGCCGAATACACCGCAGAGACAATATTAAGTACTCATTGCGGTGGCGACTATGAGGAGTTAGGGGTCAGAGACTAAGAGGCTGATCGGTGAAATCGGTGGCAGTATTCGTAACCGAGGCAGTGACTTTCACTTCGGCCCGTTCCGGAAATAAAGGATGGCTATTGAGTTATTTGACACGGCATGATAATGAATGTACGCTGTACGTTTTGTTTTAATATATTATTGTTGTATATTACAATGAATATGTAAACAAAGCATTTGAAAACAATTTTAGATCGGAAAATGTGAACTCCGAACTCCGATGGGACAAAAATGTTTTACAAAAAAAATCCTGTATCTAGAATAGTACCTACATATCGTTTCAGACGTTGAGGTGAAGTATAAACGATGGGGTGTTACAAAAGTACGTGCGTTCGTGCGTGCGTTCGTGCGTGCGTGCGTGCGTGCGTGCGTGCGTGCGTGCGTTCGTGCGTGCTTGCGTGCGTGCGTGCGTGCGTGCGTGTGTGTGTGTGTTGGGAGTCGGGAGTGTTCCTAGCTATGTTTGATGAAAATCGATCCAGGATGACCGCCGCTGATGAATATCGAATAAAAAAAAAATTGAACTAAAGCCCCACACAAAAATGTCATGCCATGTCTCGAGCTATCGGAATTCTGTATTCACTTTTTCCTATTTAAATGAATTCGAAACTGTTGCAATACTAATCGGTCCCCTCCCCAGGTGACGGACGAGGGCATCCGCCTGATAGCGCAAGGGCCGGGCGGCTGGGCGCTGGCGGCGGAGTGGCGCGTGGCGGGCGCGCGCGCGCTGTCGGTGGTGGCGTGCAGCGACGTGCGCGTGGTGGCGGCGGCGGGCCCGCGCGTGTTCCTCGTGGCCATCCGCCAGCGCGCGCTCGAGCTGTGCGCGTGAGTACTGATAGCGCAGGGCGCGGCGCGGAGTGGCGCGTGGCGGGCGCGCGCGCGCTGTCGGTGGTGGCGTGCAGCGACGTGCGCGTGGTGGCGGCGGCGGGCCCGCGCGTGTTCCTCGTGGCCATCCGCCAGCGCGCGCTCGAGCTGTGCGCGTGAGTACTGATAGCGCAGGGCGCGGCGCGGAGTGGCGCGTGGCGGGCGCGCGCGCGCTGTCGGTGGTGGCGTGCAGCGACGTGCGCGTGGTGGCGGCGGCGGGCCCGCGCGTGTTCCTCGTGGCCATCCGCCAGCGCGCGCTCGAGCTGTGCGCGTGAGTACTGATAGCGCAGGGCGCGGCGCGGAGTGGCGCGTGGCGGGCGCGCGCGCGCTGTCGGTGGTGGCGTGCAGCGACGTGCGCGTGGTGGCGGCGGCGGGCCCGCGCGTGTTCCTCGTGGCCATCCGCCAGCGCGCGCTCGAGCTGTGCGCGTGAGTACTGATAGCGCAGGGCGCGGCGCGGAGTGGCGCGTGGCGGGCGCGCGCGCGCTGTCGGTGGTGGCGTGCAGCGACGTGCGCGTGGTGGCGGCGGCGGGCCCGCGCGTGTTCCTCGTGGCCATCCGCCAGCGCGCGCTCGAGCTGTGCGCGTGAGTACTGATAGCGCAGGGCGCGGCGCGGAGTGGCGCGTGGCGGGCGCGCGCGCGCTGTCGGTGGTGGCGTGCAGCGACGTGCGCGTGGTGGCGGCGGCGGGCCCGCGCGTGTTCCTCGTGGCCATCCGCCAGCGCGCGCTCGAGCTGTGCGCGTGAGTACTGATAGCGCAGGGCGCGGCGCGGAGTGGCGCGTGGCGGGCGCGCGCGCGCTGTCGGTGGTGGCGTGCAGCGACGTGCGCGTGGTGGCGGCGGCGGGCCCGCGCGTGTTCCTCGTGGCCATCCGCCAGCGCGCGCTCGAGCTGTGCGCGTGAGTACTGATAGCGCAGGGCGCGGCGCGGAGTGGCGCGTGGCGGGCGCGCGCGCGCTGTCGGTGGTGGCGTGCAGCGACGTGCGCGTGGTGGCGGCGGCGGGCCCGCGCGTGTTCCTCGTGGCCATCCGCCAGCGCGCGCTCGAGCTGTGCGCGTGAGTACTGATAGCGCAGGGCGCGGCGCGGAGTGGCGCGTGGCGGGCGCGCGCGCGCTGTCGGTGGTGGCGTGCAGCGACGTGCGCGTGGTGGCGGCGGCGGGCCCGCGCGTGTTCCTCGTGGCCATCCGCCAGCGCGCGCTCGAGCTGTGCGCGTGAGTACTGATGGCGCAGGGCGCGGCGCGGAGTGGCGCGTGGCGACGTGGTGGCGTGCAGCGACAGCGACTCTCTCTCTCTCTCTCTCCCTCTCCTTTTCTCTCTCTCTCTCTCTCTCTCTCTCTCTCTCTCTCTCCCTCTCCCTCTTTCGCTCTCAATTTTTACTCATAATGCCTACCCTATTCCTCCCCTCTCTATATGAAGTCCTGTATGTATTTACTGGATGAAAGTAATAAGAAGTAAACATCTTCAAGTGACTGAAAAACTTTTTTCTAAGTTTATTGTATGAGTGTAATATATGACTTGTATCTTTGTATCCGATAGAGAAGTGTGCATGGAGGAGGAGGTGGCGTGCCTGGACCTGGGCCCCGGCGGGGACGAGGCTCTCCTAGGAGTGGGGCTGTGGACCGACATCTCCGTCAAGGTGCTCAAGCTGCCCGACCTCCGCCATATGCACACTGAGAAGTTGTCTGGCGGTGAGTAGCAATTCACTTATTGTGTTAATAAGATGACTAAAAACTAGTGTCAAGAAACAATATCTGCCATTTACAACCAATTCTGACGGACGCGAGGGACACTCCCACCCCCGTTTTCTGGGGTAGAATGTGGTGGGGTCATCACAAAAATGTAGATGCTCCAGGGTTAGTCACGTAAAGGAAATGTATTTTTAGGTAATTTTACACCTTGCGGACCTAACACGGAAGGTGAACAAATATCTCTCTGCACCAATTATATCAAATTAACTAGAGACAAACGTGTTTCTCCCCAGTTATTACCATTATAATATTTTCGGTCCCACGTAATTGGGAGCGAGCCTATTGCCGCCAATCGGGCACTTTGTACAAAAATTGGTACATTAAATAAATTCCTGACCGAAAATATAGCAGCTAGATAAAATTGGGAAAAAATAATTGATCTATTAAATTGGAACTCTATTACGTGCTATTAGCCGCACAAGCACTACCCATTAACGTCTTGGAAAGTATCAGACTTGTAATAAATATGAGTGTTTATGGGTGTTATATATATGGAACCTGTGTACCATTTACAAAATTAAGAATGCTATGCGTTGGACACAAGCTAAAAACAAACAAGTGTGGTCTCCTAAAAGAAAGAAAATAATACAAAAAAAGAAATATAAATAATAATCGGGCGCCATGGAGACACACAATAAAATAATGCTAGGATAGTCAACGGTAGATTGGAACTTTTAATCTGCCGGAGGTAAGCTAAATAAAACTAAAACTGAGGTTTACAGATTTATTGTCATCGCTCCAGTGTGCAAAATTTAATAGATATGCGTCCAAAGGGGACATACATATAAGAATAGGTTCTAAAGTAAAACTAATCACTTATAGGTAAGTATATCCTACATCACCAATGCATTTAAAATAAAGTTAAATAAAATAAAAGTTAAATTTAGCTCACGGTTTCCCACGTGGCGAGATTAATCCTCAAGCTTAAGCATGTATAGCACTGGACTGGATCATCCTCAGCATGTGACGGCAGGAAAACCATGCGGTTCCGTCCCAGCGAAATGCAACCATCAAAAAAATGCAGTTTTGCGAGCCGCATGCCAAAACAAATGCACAGCCAGGCCATCCAAACAAACAGGCAATGCAAGACAGAAAAAGAAAAGTAGAAAAACAAAAAGGGTATTCAAAAGGCTGATTAAAAGGCGGCCCTTTCGGAAACCTGAAACAAATATTGGTTATCAATTTACGATTCGAATCCACGAGGCCCTAAGTTTTTATTCTTTGAATAAATATATAACTTACCGCCTTAATCCCGTGAAATAATCATCTTGATAATAAGATTTATCAAAAGATACAAATATAGGTACTGTAACAATAAAATTGCGATTAAATTCAAAGTCAACGTGTGAATCCCAATGAAAAACAGCGACTTACCAAAAATATTGAATTATATCATCATAATTCCTTGTGGGAAACACAATTTACGGTCCCACAGACAAAAATACTCTCATATTGATGAGATTAAACCAAATAATTCTAAGCAGACATTATGAACCTCCGACCGCTTAGAGGAATAGGGAGAAAAGTGACAACTTACGTCAAAATGACAATCACCTCCCGCTCCGCTCACAGTCGTTCAGAAACTTGAAATGAAAAATCGACTAAAAACTCGAAATAAAAACCGATGTAACGAACGTTCTAAAACGTGACGTTACAGACTTCTAATCGGTTCGAGTTTGGCATATTCTCCGCTCAAGAGTCTAACCACTCTTGGTAGGCATGGTTTCCTCATAAAAACCCAATGTTTTAATAGTCACGTATTCTAACGGCCGTACTATAAACAATCAAATTTTAACAACCTTACTAAATTCATCTACCATTTGAATTTCTTTCACAGAAATTATTCCACGATCTCTACTCATATGCGTGTTGGAAGGCGTATTCTACTTGTTATGTGCCCTTGGTGACGGATCCATGTTCTACTTCACGGTGGACCAACACACCGGAGTGCTTACCAACAAGAAGAAAGTCACGCTAGGAACACAACCCACCGTACTGAGAAGTTTTAGGTAAGAGCCATCTCGCAACCTCTTATAAGACAAATATTTGGTGACAGGAAAAGCCGCCTGTCCAGTGTAATATGGGGTGGCCCTGAGGGTGGCCCCAATCAGGGGGATCTCAAAGGCGTATATTTTGACCAGTGTCATCTAGGGTACGATGGAAATGTCTTATCAGGCCACCATACCTTAGACAACGTACGGTATTATTTTGTACGAGTCCGACATATATCCGCCCCCTCAAAAGTATCAAGCGCATACCACACTATATCACATCTTATATATCTTATGTTATTGGGGTGCGTGCTCTGGAGCTTTCGCGGACACTTCGACCCTATTGAATCCTTTGTGTCGACCCCATCCTGACTCCTAGGTTAGAGTAGGAATAGTCCTCACATTATATCACATACTGAACTGGGATAAATTCCTCACTTGGATGCAGTTTACTGTTAGTTCTAAAATTCATATTTTTTGAATATTACAAGCGTTTATCTAGGTTCTATTCTTATTTCTTGATTGCCCTCAAGAAATACATACCTCATATCCATTGAACGCTATATAAAACGTTTTTCGACCAGGTCGCTGTCAACTACAAATATATTCGCGTGCTCAGACCGGCCCACAGTCATTTTCTCGTCGAATCACAAGCTGGTTTTCTCGAACGTTAACTTGAAGGAAGTCACTCACATGTGTTCACTCAACGCGCAGGCATATCCTGACAGGTAAGATTTTTTTGAATTTGGAATTTGTTTTTAAAAAAATATGCATGATGAATTATTCGTAACTGGCAACTGATACTATTAAACATAGTTGTTTCTAATGCTGTGTCTACACTATCGGGATAAGCTGTTAATTTTTGTGCCATTATCGCAATAATTAACGACATTTCCTGTTAATGTAGTCGCAACATTAGAAACACACATTCGATGTGGATGTAACCATGAATTATCGCGATAATTTGACAATGGCATACACATTGCCGTTCGTCAAACAGGAAGACTTTGGTTATGTGCTCCCCATAACCAAAGTCTTCTTGAAATGATTAAAATGGGAATTACAGGTAACCCTTCTTCTGTCGAGTCGACGGCATTTCCTTGAGTTGCCATCGTGGTGTAGTAATTTGTTGCACGCCAGTGCCGCTACTCACGGATAGGGGTTGAGATTTTGCTCTTCGGGAAGTTTACTACGTGTCGTTTTAAGTGCATCTCCCCATTTGACATTATTGAAAATATAGTGGCGGCCTCACTCAGTTCAAAATAATGTTAGTTTTACTGTACACTCTTTTCTTGTTTACTACTACAACTACATTTAACGCGATGGAGGACGTTGCCCGGTATAGTGACCCAAAAGAAAATTATGGATTGATATCAATTTGTTTTGTACAGTTTAGCGTTGGCGACAGACAGCACAGTAACTATAGGCACAATAGACGAAATACAGAAGTTACACATTAGGACAGTGCCACTGGGAGAAACGCCGCGAAGGATTGCTTACCAAGAAGCCACACAGGTATTTGTTCAAACGATATGTTTAAATTTTACTGAATTTTTTAGGCATTAATATAGTCATCAGTATTCAATATCATTAAAATTGGAAAATTGATGAAGTCTAGACTATGAAGTGGTCAGAGCATTCATAAGAGAATGATCGCATAATCAAGTCTTTATTTTAAATCAATATGATTGTAATTTATAACATAAATGTCGTGACAGTATGCCCCCTATATATGAGCCATTTTCTGTGTCAGAGTGGTCCTGAATTCCCTTGCCGCCTGTTCATTTCTACTAACGTGTAAAAGCTTACTTACTCTGTGAGCGTGTGTAATATTTTAGGTGTAGCTCGAGTACAACTGTCAGAACTCTATATATATATATATATATATATATATATATATATATATATATATATATATATATATATATATATATATAGCTATATAACTCTATATATACATTTTTTTGTCATCATTAATCACGTGTCTCAATAATCCACTCAATAGTGGTGCTAGCTTAAAAAGTCGCAGGAGCATTACACAACCCAAAAGGACTTCCGTTTAGCACGTCATTCCCATCAACGTGTACAGTGGTGTCCATCATAATTTCACTCCATCGACATTAGTACACAAAAGACCTCTGTGGTTTTAATAGTTTCAACTTTGACATAGTCGCCAAACCAGATCGGCTCCACCGGGTTCCATATAGACAAAAATGGTTATCACTTTTTTAGTAAACTATATTATACTGTTGATTGATGACTCTTGTTGAAACTTACTGTTATTCTATGCTATTTTTTATACATTATAATGTATTCATTATTTAAAAATAAGAATTTTATGGTATACTTCATTTTAATTACTACCCACATAAAAAAGATAGTCAATGTAATGTTTAGGAATTGTAATGTTCATAACTGTTGAGAATGTAAACATGTCGTGGTATCGTGCAAGAGTTATCAATGAGGTTCCCGGCAGACGTTCTGCGTGATCACGATGCGCGTGGACAAGCTGGAGTGGAACATCGGCGGCGGCAGCGCGGCCGTGTCGGTGCGCGCCAGCGCGTCCACGGCGGCCGCGTCGTCCAGCGCCGCGTCGGCCAGCGGCGCCAACCTCGCCGCGCCCAAGCACGCGCCCAACGCGCTCGACCTGGAGGTGCACAACCTGCTCATCCTGGACCATCACACCTTTGAAGGTACGTCCTGCGTGTAACTCGCGTGTTCTCCACGTCCAGCGCCGCGTCGGCCAGCGGCGCCAACCTCGCCGCGCCCAAGCACGCGCCCAACGCGCTCGACCTGGAGGTGCACAACCTGCTCATCCTGGACCATCACACCTTTGAAGGTACGTCCTGCGTGTAACTCGCGTGTTCTCCACGTCCAGCGCCGCGTCGGCCAGCGGCGCCAACCTCGCCGCGCCCAAGCACGCGCCCAACGCGCTCGACCTGGAGGTGCACAACCTGCTCATCCTGGACCATCACACCTTTGAAGGTACGTCCTGCGTGTAACTCGCGTGTTCTCCACGTCCAGCGCCGCGTCGGCCAGCGGCGCCAACCTCGCCGCGCCCAAGCACGCGCCCAACGCGCTCGACCTGGAGGTGCACAACCTGCTCATCCTGGACCATCACACCTTTGAAGGTACGTCCTGCGTGTAACTCGCGTGTTCTCCACGTCCAGCGCCGCGTCGGCCAGCGGCGCCAACCTCGCCGCGCCCAAGCACGCGCCCAACGCGCTCGACCTGGAGGTGCACAACCTGCTCATCCTGGACCATCACACCTTTGAAGGTACGTCCTGCGTGTAACTCGCGTGTTCTCCACGTCCAGCGCCGCGTCGGCCAGCGGCGCCAACCTCGCCGCGCCCAAGCACGCGCCCAACGCGCTCGACCTGGAGGTGCACAACCTGCTCATCCTGGACCATCACACCTTTGAAGGTACGTCCTGCGTGTAACTCGCGTGTTCTCCACGTCCAGCGCCGCGTCGGCCAGCGGCGCCAACCTCGCCGCGCCCAAGCACGCGCCCAACGCGCTCGACCTGGAGGTGCACAACCTGCTCATCCTGGACCATCACACCTTTGAAGGTACGTCCTGCGTGTAACTCGCGTGTTCTCCACGTCCAGCGCCGCGTCGGCCAGCGGCGCCAACCTCGCCGCGCCCAAGCACGCGCCCAACGCGCTCGACCTGGAGGTGCACAACCTGCTCATCCTGGACCATCACACCTTTGAAGGTACGTCCTGCGTGTAACTCGCGTGTTCTCCACGTCCAGCGCCGCGTCGGCCAGCGGCGCCAACCTCGCCGCGCCCAAGCACGCGCCCAACGCGCTCGACCTGGAGGTGCACAACCTGCTCATCCTGGACCATCACACCTTTGAAGGTACGTCCTGCATGTAACTCGCGGGTTCTCACCCCTCATCCCTCCCCCTCTCCCGCTACCCCCTCATTTACATTGCGTCCCCGACAATGCCAGTTACTGAATTAGAACCAACCAGAATATGAATAACGAGAATACCAGCAAAACCAGGTATAGTTAATTGCATATAACAACACATACACAGCGGCTCACTGGCTCCCATAATACTCCACTACGACTGTAATGTATCTTTTCTGTGGTTGTTCTATTTCGAGGGACGTATACGGAGTAAAACACTTGAATCAATATGGAGAAAACCAATTTATATCACTTTTTCACAGCTCGGTTCTACAAGCGCCACAAGCTTGCCACCATGGCCAAGCGAAAGTGGTCTATATTAGTAGTTGTCAAAAGTGTCTAAAACTACATCCTCCACATTTCCATTGGTGTTGCCACCAACTATGACCACCATTAGGGGATGCTAGTAAGAAGATAATGGTAAAAAGATAGGCTACATAATTCAAATTAAAAATTGTTTAAAAATCTTACTTATTGTCTATTTCAGTATTACACGCTCTCCAGCTGATGACGAACGAGTTCGCCATGTCGTTAGTTTCGTGCAAGCTGGGAGAGGACCCTAACTACTACTACGCTGTCGGCACAGCCTTCTTGAACCCAGAAGAATCAGAGCCCAAACAGGTATATCTAACGAACTAACGATGATGGAATAAAATATGTATTGTATAACCTTAATGGGTCCTTACGAATCCTTATGCGCACCCCAACGGGTAAGAAACGCACATAGTAAAACGGGGTGAATAGGGATAAAATGGTCTGCTAAATTTTGTAGTTATTTTCTTTCAAGCGAAACTTTGGACTAACAGAATCAATAAATATCTGGTAATGGACTTAATTAAGATTTTGTAAAAGAAATTATTTAAAATATTCCAATGACCATTTTATCCCTATTCACCCCGTTTTACTGGGTATGTATCTACAAATATTTAGTTACATAGGCATACCTTTCCTAGGACTTAGGGTTTTATATCTCTTCCAATATGCCCCTGTATCTCATACTAAGTATTATTGTATTATGGGAGGCAGTGATCCGCTGTGTATGTGTTGTTATATGCAATTAACTATACCTGGTTTTGCTGGTATTCTCGTTATCTACTTCAGACGCCCTAAATAGCCTAGGTAGTTAACAAGATTACTAGCAAATAACATCATTTTTTATCTTCCTAAAAATTAATTATCAAAATTTTCCTTCAGGGCAGGATTCTCCTATTTCACTGGACGGAAGGCAAACTGGTGCAAATCGGTGAGAAAGATATCAAAGGTGCCTGCTACTCCCTAGTCGAATTCAACGGAAAATTACTCGCGTCTATCAATAGCACGGTAAGTACATTTTTATCCCTTCTATTCGAAGAGTGTCATTTTATTATTCTATAAGCTAGAGCAAAAGTAGTAAATTATAGAAAGGGGATGAAAATTTGAGTATATTTATATCACTCAAAAGCAAATTATTTTTCCCTCGGGCGGTGTATTTTGTATTATAGAAATTTTGTATTATAGAATCTCTCGCTCGGGATTCTACGTTAGAATCTCTCGCTCGGGATTCTATTCTAGAATCTTTTGCTTCGCTCGTGATTTAAGGTGGATTAAAAGGACTCCAGTCCTTGCCGTAAAAAAATTATTTTGCTGGATAAACAATCAACTATTTAGATATATAAATATTTTCTAAAATAATTCACTATCGGTAAAGTAATACTTGAAATTGTTACCAGGTGCGGTTATTCGAATGGACGTCAGACAAAGAACTACGGTTGGAATGTAGTCATTTCAACAATGTGGTCGCGCTGTACCTTAAGGTCAAGGGCGACTTCATCCTCGTCGGTGACCTTATGAGGTCAATGTCATTACTACAGTACAAACAGGTAAAGTTAACTTTTCGGCTTGTACACTTGAAAGCAAACACAGAGAGGAGGCGACATGTGCACAGCGTTAGTGTCTTCCAACATAATTTGGCACTCCTCGTAATACTCTATAATTTTGAAATTTATGTTTAGATGGAAAATAAAGATTTGGGTGGAAACAAATGCCCCACTCCCTTTTAGCACTAACACCTCCTCTCTGTGTTTGCTCTGTATTGTGAGTCCTCAATTTCAGTACATTAGTAGTGTCGATCATAGTACTTACTAGTTCATTTTTTATTCTAGATGGAAGGTAGTTTCGAAGAAATAGCACGTGACTATAGTCCTAACTGGATGACAGCGGTTGAAATACTTGATGATGACACTTTCCTGGGAGCAGAGAACAGTTTCAACTTGTTCGTGTGCCAAAAAGATAGGTAAGGTATAGGCTTTTATACTTGTAGGTACTAGATGATCTGGAAAATATTGTTTTGCCGCTATGTCTATAAGAAAATTAAGGGTTTTAAAGGGCTGAACATTAAAGGGATATATTCTCAGATCTACCAAATATACACAAACATTTCATAAAACCGGTTAGAAAAGCACCCGTAGTTACTTAGGCCACCTCCTCTCTGCGTTTGCTATATATATATGATATATTAAGCGTCGGTAGCTTTGTAGTTGATCTTACGTCCCGGGTTCGGATCCTGACCATTACACTACCGACGTGAACCCACTTCAAACACAAGCCATTGAGTTAAACTGGAGGGGTTAAAGGGAATATATCGGTTTCTAATATTGCCATAAAAAAAGTTTCGATACATCGGTGTGTAGCCGTGCCAACAAATCTGTGACCGAATGTTATTAAATTGTGCTAAATCCACTTTGATTTGATATGTAAGCTTCACAATTCACAATAATATTATATTTTCATACATCTGTGCGCTTCGTCTAAGCTGTTTTATCCAAAATTCACCATTTTTTATACATAAAAACTCGAATTCACACTAAACTTAGTAAATGAAACATAATAGCGATATGAAACTTTTCGTGTTCCGGCAATAACCTTATCCCTCTACATTTACGTACCATTTTGCCGTGACCGTGTTAAAAGTGTGTGTCCGTTACATATTCAGCTGCGTGGTAGCTGAGTTTAAATGAAACCATCGGTCGACTGGTGGCCGTGTCAGCGCAATTCTAGATTGTGTGGCCATGTGTTGTTATGTCCACACTCAACGTTTAGTCTTGATGTCACGCTGTCCGGTCCGCTGTTTATTACCTTAAGCATGAACAACTATCGAATTCGTAATGTAAAGGTATCGAGACAACGGAGCATTACGATTAGTGTGTTTCTCACGCATACATGTTCAAAGTGGGCAGGTTGCTAATCGCAAAGGTCCATTCTCTCAATACCTTTTCATTACGAATACGATAGTGTTTCGTGCCAAGGGCAATGAACAGCGGACCGGACAGCGTGACATCAAGACAAAACGTTGAGTGTGGACATAATAACTTGTAGCACAATAAGCACACAAACTAGAGTTGTGCTGACACGGCCACCAGCCGATCGATAGTTTCATTTAAACTCTGCTATCACGCAGCTGAATACATAACAGACACGCACTTTTGACACGGTCACGGCAAAATGTTACGTAAATGTCACAAACCTGTAGCACTAGCATGAACTCCTATCGAAATCGTGATGTAAAGGTTTCGAGACAACGGAGCATTGCGATTGGCAGTCTGCCTCCTGTGAACCTGTGTGCGTGTGTAGCCCGCCAATCGCAATGCTCCGTTCTGTCGATACCTTTACATTACGAACTCGATAGTATTTCGTGCTAAGGCTACTGTTCTGTAACACGTTTACACGCTGCATGTTTGCTTGGCGCAGCGCGGCGACGACGGACGAGGAGCGGCAGCAGATGGGCTACATGGGGCTGTTCCACTGCGGCGACATGGTCAACGTCATGCGCGCCGGCAGCCTCGTGGGGCAGCACGCCGACACCGCCGCGCCCGTCGCGCACCCCGTGCTGCTCGCCTCCGTGTCCGGCGGCATCTGTGCGTCCATTTTTATTCACCTTTGTTTTTTTTTTTATCTATGGCACGTCGCAGAACGACCTCCGTCCCCCCTGAGCGCGGGCCTGGGGATACCTGGTGGAGTCGCCTGTCACCCTAGCCGAAACAGGCCGCCACGACGGCGCAATTTGCACCGCCCTATTGGCACCCTTGACGGCCTCATCAGATGCTTTTTGTCGCCCTGCTTAAAGAACCGGGAGCGCGAACTCAAGGCGAGGATCTTGGACCCAAGTCGCTAGAGGAACGACGCCTTGAAGCGCAGATTGTTTTGTTATAATCGTTGACTGGACTGGAGTAGAATCCCCATGCTATCTTTATAGCCCAAAAACGCGTATAAAGCGCATCAAGAATACATTTTGAGTCCGCAACTCGTATCTTTAACTATACCTCATGCTATCTTGTCTTATGTAGCGCGTGGACAGCACACTTACATATACCAGTGCAAATATTTGTGTGTAAGAAATATGAATATCTGCATTGGTCTGGGTATTTCTATGTATAATATGTAAGTATTTACAAAAAAAAATGTATATAAGTATGTTTATCCGCATTCTAGAACCCGTAACACAAGCTAGTTAAGCTATGCTTACCATGGGTCTAGATGGCGTTGTGTAGATTGTCCTAGAATATTTATTTATTTATCATGAATTTTCTTACAGCCCTAGTGGTACAACTATCGCAGGAGCTATACGAGTTCCTCCACCAGTTGGAAGAGCGGTTGACGCACACGATCAAATCGGTGGGCAAGATCCCGCACTCGTTCTGGCGCTCCTTCAACACCGACATCAAGACTGAGCCGGCCGAGGGATTCATTGACGGTGACCTCATCGAGAGCTTCCTAGATCTCAGCAGAGAAATGCAGAAGGAGACAATTATGGGCTTACAGGTTTGTATATTTCATTTAAAACTTGTATCGAAGATAAGTATATATGTAAATATCTAACTATATATAAAAATGAATTGCTGTTCGTTAGTCTCGCTAAAACTCGCAGGACCAATTCGGCTAATTTTGGTCTTGAATTATTCGTGGAAGTCAAGACAAGGTTTAAGAGGTGAACAAATATGAAAATGCTCGGAATGGAGCAGCGGGAACGGAAGCAGAAGTCCACGCGGGCGGAGCCGCGGGCAGCAGCTAGTATTATTATATGTTTTTACAACAGTATCATCAATTAGCCTATCGCAGTCCACTGCTGGACATAGGCCTCACCTAGTGTGCGCCACGCATCTAGTCTGTCCCAGCCACCTTTTTTAGGTCATCAGTCCATCTGCCTATGAAGCGTCCCATTTTCCGTTTGCCTTCTCGCGGTCTCCACTCAAGGACCCGTTTGCTCCAGCGGCCATCGGTCTTTCGGCAGATGTGGCCAGCCCCCTGCCACTTACAACAGTACCGTAAAACGGGGTGAATAGGGATTAAATGGTCAGCTAAATTCTGTAGTTTTTTTCTTTCAACCGTAATTTTGAACCAGTTCATTGTAATAACAGAATCATCAAATATCTGATAAGAGGCTTATTTTAGATCTAGTAAAGGAAATTATGTAAAATATTCCATTGACCATTTTATCCCTATTCACCCCGTTATACCGTATTTGAGATCTAGTAAAAGAAATTATGTAAAATATTGCATTGACCATTTTATCCCTATTCACCCTTGGATCCCTATTCACTCCGTTATACCGTATTTGAGATCTAGTAAAAGAAATTATGTAAAATATTGCATTGACCATTTTATCCCTATTCACCCTTGGATCCCTATTCACCCTTAGATCCCTATTCACCCTTGGATCCCTATTCACCCCGTTATACCGTAGCTTAATATAATAAGTATATGGTCCTCAGATCGACGATGGCGGCGGGATGATGCGCGAGGCGACGGTGGACGACCTGGTCAAGGTGGTGGAGGACCTCACCAGGATACACTAGCGCGTTATGTTTAGCTCGTATTGAAGATTTAATAAATACTATATGTACCGCCATACACGCCTCTCAACATGTTTTATACTATAAATCTTACCGTTTAGCCAAATATACTATTGTAATGGTTGCCATTATGCAAATGAAGAGAAGACTCTAGTCTGGACTAAGTGTATACCGGGTCTAACGCTGTGATGATACTGACACCTGTATAATCCTTTCTTTTATTTTCCCGAATACGGATGCAGCTTCCACCAAAGTCAGTGGAGGTGATTATGTCGGACTTGAACCGACCAAAACGAACGCCGTCTATGGGTCTTTGGTTAAATTGTTGCCGGAGGTGAGATTATACAAGACATCTCTCTCGCGCCCCGGGCAGACCCTGGAGATGTCTATAATGTGTCAATCGACATTTTTTAATGACGTGCGTATATCTATATTTTTATTAGCTGTAGCCCGCGAGGCGTTTTCCCGGCTATTTCCACTTCGGCAGTGTATTGTGCTTGGCGTGATTTCTATATAAATTGAGATACTTGCATACAAATGGTTAAAGCTGCCGCCCCGTCGCGTAGCCCGGTATACTGTAGGTGGAGCGCCTTACATAACATAACCTCCCCAACCGGCTCCGGCGGGAGATGTATCCGTGGAGTTTTTGCGTACGATAAAAAAAGAGATTACCCTCACGATTCATAAACTTTCTATCTTCATAATGTTAGTATAGATTTCAGCATTTGAAGGAAATCAGATTACACTTGCGAAACTAGAGAGGTCGCTACGTAAATATAAAACATACTTTCTGTTCAAACATTTTAATAACAGAAAATCATTGCAATCACAGTTTATTATGTACCCATAATTATAATAAAATAAATATTTACAACTCAACAAACATATAAGAAACATAAATCATTGACAAAAATATATTGCTTCCAATATGCGGTGTGCTTCACCGATGTGCGGTTAGGCTGTCAGCTTACGTCTCCACGCCCTCAGTCCTGTGGAACGACAAAATGTAGGTACGGTGATGTCTTATAGTTGCCGTACAAGTTATGGTAGGCACACACGTTGCAATATACTTGCGCAAATTCAGACTTCCACAAATATACTGTAAGTGTGTTGGAATTTTCATTGAAGTGTATTTGCGCAAGCCTAGTTAAACATGTATTGCTACCAAAACAGTTAAATTGCGCAAGTCTAGGCTTAAGAGCAAGTTGTAGATTATACAATACATCGCGCTGTTAATGATACATACATTATATCGATAGTGAAACGCAAAAGGATGTATCCCGCATCAAATATTCAAATAATCACTTTGCCAAAAACAGATTTTCTTGGTAACTACAAAATTGTCCCATACACAATATATTGTAGTTCGTCACTTACCCGTGATAGCAGAGCGTGGTTAATGTTCTGATTTGTTACAATCTCATTTACACACTACACAGATAGTTTTAATTTAATTTATTCGTTTTTACACAATTTTTCACATCACATAATGTCAACAACACTCACTTATTTTTATTTACTTTTCTTTTATAGTCTTTGAATAATACAAAAGAGGTTGTCCAACAACACTTCCCCTTATTCAATAGATCTATTTAGGTATAAGACCCATTGCCCGAGAGAGAGACGTGAAGATAGGACGAGGCAGTGGTTTTGTCAAAATATCAGCCACTTGATTTGCTGTACCAATTCTCGTGACTTCAATTGCGTCTTCTGCCACTAGTTCTCTCACATAAAAGTGACGAATTCGAATGTGCTTTGTCCTCTTGTGAAATTCGGGATTGTGGGCAAGTCGGACTGCTGCCTCATTGTCCACACTTAGCGTCGGTGTAAGCGTAAGCATAGTCAGATCTTGCAGAATTCTAGTTAGCCATACAAGTTCTCTAGCAGCTTCACTTGCTGCTACCAGCTCGGCTTCGGTTGTAGAAATAGCGACTGACACTTGTCGCTGACTGATCCACGAAATTATTCCACCAGAATAGCGACAGACTACTCCTGTAGTAGAGCGTCCGGTTTCTGGATCTCCACCGTGATCCGCATCGCTAAAACCTTCTAGCATGCCAGGCAAATGATGCGCTTTATATTCTATTCCATAGGAGCTTGTCCCTTTAATGTAACGCATAATCCGTTTAACTCGTAGCCAATCTTCTTTGGACGGTGATTCCAATTTTCGAGATGCAACGCCAACAGCATAGGCAATGTCCGGACGTGTTCCGACCATTAAATATGCAAGAGCACCAACTGCTTCACGATATGGAAAGTTTTCCACTTCTGTAGCTTTCCCTGATTGTGAAGGTTCCTTCTCTATAGGTGTAGCAACAGGGTTGCAATTAGCCATCGCAAAACGGTCCAAAATTCTTTTTGCGTAGGCTTCTTGATTGATGAAAACTGATCCATCCTCTTTCCTGATTATTTGAAGACCTAAGTAATGTGACGCAGGTTTCGTTGTAATCTGCAATCTTGCTTTGAGGTCATTCAAAAAGATATTGGCCAGGGCTTCATCCGTGGCAGCTACCAATCCATCATCTACGTACAATGTAATGAGTAGCTTCTTGCCATCCATATGTTTTGTGTACAGACAACAGTCAGCTTCGCACTGCTTGAAGTCCATATCTAATAATATTTGTTGAAAACAGGCGTTCCAGCACCTTGGAGCTTGCTTCAAACCATATAGGCTGCGATTGAGTCTCCAAACATTAGTCGTACTATCAGTATGACCTTCTGGCTGTTGTACATAAATTTCCTCCTTCAAGTTACCATTGAGGAATGCAGTACAGACATCAAACTGCACAAGGTGAAGGTTTTCCTGAGCGCTGACACTCAACAGAGCTCTGATTGTTGCAAGGCGAGCAACAGGACTGAACGTCTGGTCATAATCCTGTCCCTTTTTCTGTTTGTACCCTTTGACGACAAGGCGAGCTTTATACTTGTCGACAGAGCCATCTGGATTTCGTTTGATACGTAGAACCCATTTGCAGGGAAGAGCTTTCTTACCTTCCGGCAAACTACAGGGCGTCCAAACATTGAGGTCCTTCAGGGATTTCAACTCGTTTTCCATAGCCTTTTGCCACTCACTATGATCGTCTCGCTTCATCGCATCCGCAAAATTTGACGGATAGGCTTCTGTAGCACATATGTAGTTTTCAAATCTCTTGGGACGCTGAATTTGACTACGGTCACGAAGATTGTAACGCGGCAAAGACTCTACAGCGTCATGAAAATCCTCTGAGTTGGGATCATTATGATCTTCTTGTTGATCATGGACAAGGTCTTCTTCTTGGACGTCTTCCAGGTTTTCTCCCTCAAGACTTTGTCTTTGATCTAAGAAAGTTATTGGTTCTTCAAGAACATGGTCTCCCTCGTGTTCAGTTGGATTTTGAGGTACTTGTGATGAAACCGGCTCCTCTCTGTCATTCCCTATATCAATCGGCAGCTTAAAGGTATATTCCCACGAACTTGTGACTGGTTCTTCACATTTGTTGTTGGGAAGTGGTTTTTCATCAAAAGTAACATCTCGCGAACGGACAAGCATATTCTTCTTTCCATCCGATATCCAAATTCGGTAGCAATCTTCATCATATCCGACGAGTCTGCCTTTGATAGCTTTCTTATCTAGTTTCTTCCGCTTTTGCTTTGGAATGTGTGCATAAGCTGGACATCCTATAATTCTCAGATGCTTTATTATAGGCTTCTTCCCAAACCAAAGTTCGTACGGAGACTTGTTGGTTATGTTAGTAGGACCCGTTCTGTTTAGGATGTATGCGGCAGTATTTATAAGTTCTGCCCATAGCTCTTGAGGCATTCGTTCATGTGCATACATCATGGATCTTGCAGTTTCAACCAGAGTTCTATTTTCTCGTTCGCTGACTCCATTCTGTTCCGGTGTGTAAGGCGTGACAAGTCTTTGTTGAATTCCATTGGAGTCGAGTATACTACGAATGGACTTGTTGTCGAATTCACCGCCGTTATCACTAAGTAGGCACTTTATGGTATGTCCAACTGCTTTAGCCTGAGCGAGCATCAAAACGAGCTTGTCTTTGACCTCAGACTTGCGTCGCAAGAAGTACACCATACGGTAACCTGTGTAGTCGTCTTTAAATAAAACGTAGTACTGATACTTTGAATAACTCTGTTGAAATGGTCCACACACATCGGTATGTACGAGTTCTCCTGGCGCGGTAGCTCGAGTCCTCGTACCAAATTTAAGTCTATGTGCTTTCCCGTATATGCAGCCTTCACATGTATCCTTATCAAGAGGAAGTTCTACACCCAATGCTTGCTTAATTGTTACTTTAACATGCCTTTTGTTTTGGTGCGCAAGCCTCTCGTGATACAGCTGCATCATCTCAGTTGTTTCATAGACTTCGAGACTATTCGTAGACGTAGGTGGTATATTTGCAACGTCGAGTTTGTATAAGCCACCTCGATGCTGACGTTTTCCTATTAAGCTTGCTTCTCCGTTGACATAGACGGTACATTCTTTTGTCGACGATATGAAGGTGCTATTCGGATTTTTGTCATGAAGTGCGAGAACTGAGAATAAATTCCTATTTATGGCTGGGACATACCAGACGTCTGTGAGGGTAACACGTTGTTGTTTTCCTTTCACGTTTGCTTCGAGTATTACAGAACCTTTGCCTTTAGCATGGATCGTGTTTCCATTGGCAGTTGTTACCGTACGTAACTCATCAAAGCGTTCGTAGTTCTGGAACAAATCAGCCCGATTGGTGACATGGTTCGTCGCGCCATTGTCAACAAACCAGTTCTCGGTGTTTCTATCGATGTGAAAAACTTCTGTGTTCTCTATAGACATTAGAATCATGTTAGCTGTCTTGGAAGTAGAAGGCGCTGCATTGCTACTTTTTGGAGGCTTACCATCACGGATCCACTTCTGGCAGTTTCTTACTCGATGACCTATAGCCTGACAATAATTGCATTTCATTTTCTTATCCTTCTTCTTCTCTGTAGCTGAGGTGCTAGAATTCGTTAACAAGGCTTCTTGCTGCTGTAATACGATATTATTACCCAGCAGTGCTCGTTCGAATGAGCATAGATGACTTGTGAGACTTTCGATGTTTCTGTTCGCTTTCGGGAGTAAAAGCCAACTGCTTCTGAAACTAAAGAATGATTCGTCGAGCGTGTCCAGGATCTTACAAATGAGCATCAATTCTGGTAGCTCCTGGTTCTCATCTTTCACGAGTTCCAGATTCAGCTGTGTCCAAATATTCTTTAATTTCGACATATGTGTGGCTACATCGTCAGCGGGGTCTTTTTTAAAACCGAAAAAGTCCATACACAGATTGTATGCCTTATCTTCATTAGTCCCATCAAAAAGTCTATGTAATTCAAGCCATACCTCTCGAGCTTCAGCAAATCTCATGACTTTCCTAAGTGTCTCTTCTTGCATATTGGTCGTCAGAATAAGAAGAGCATTCGCGTCAGCTTTAGCAAACATCACTACATGATTTTCGTACGCGCTGACGGCTGCATCTCCAGCGCCGGCGGCTGGTGGTGTGGGTTTCTGAAACGTGCCCTCAACTACCTCTAGCGCCTTTGGTACGGTGCGTAGAAGACATTTGGCTTTAAATTTCCAGGTATCCCAGTTCGACTTGCCCTCTAGTAGACCAATCTTTCCTGTGAATGTTTCCATTTTTGCACGCGGGGGCCACAACCTATTGTGGTTCGTCACTTACCCGTGATAGCAGAGCGTGGTTAATGTTCTGATTTGTTACAATCTCATTTACACACTACACAGATAGTTTTAATTTAATTTATTCGTTTTTACACAATTTTTCACATCACATAATGTCAACAACACTCACTTATTTTTATTTACTTTTCTTTTATAGTCTTTGAATAATACAAAAGAGGTTGTCCAACAACACTTCCCCTTATTCAATAGATCTATTTAGGTATAAGACCCATTGCCCGAGAGAGAGACGTGAAGATAGGACGAGGCAGTGGTTTTGTCAAAATATCAGCCACTTGATTTGCTGTACCAATTCTCGTGACTTCAATTGCGTCTTCTGCCACTAGTTCTCTCACATAAAAGTGACGAATTCGAATGTGCTTTGTCCTCTTGTGAAATTCGGGATTGTGGGCAAGTCGGACTGCTGCCTCATTGTCCACACTTAGCGTCGGTGTAAGCGTAAGCATAGTCAGATCTTGCAGAATTCTAGTTAGCCATACAAGTTCTCTAGCAGCTTCACTTGCTGCTACCAGCTCGGCTTCGGTTGTAGAAATAGCGACTGACACTTGTCGCTGACTGATCCACGAAATTATTCCACCAGAATAGCGACAGACTACTCCTGTAGTAGAGCGTCCGGTTTCTGGATCTCCACCGTGATCCGCATCGCTAAAACCTTCTAGCATGCCAGGCAAATGATGCGCTTTATATTCTATTCCATAGGAGCTTGTCCCTTTAATGTAACGCATAATCCGTTTAACTCGTAGCCAATCTTCTTTGGACGGTGATTCCAATTTTCGAGATGCAACGCCAACAGCATAGGCAATGTCCGGACGTGTTCCGACCATTAAATATGCAAGAGCACCAACTGCTTCACGATATGGAAAGTTTTCCACTTCTGTAGCTTTCCCTGATTGTGAAGGTTCCTTCTCTATAGGTGTAGCAACAGGGTTGCAATTAGCCATCGCAAAACGGTCCAAAATTCTTTTTGCGTAGGCTTCTTGATTGATGAAAACTGATCCATCCTCTTTCCTGATTATTTGAAGACCTAAGTAATGTGACGCAGGTTTCGTTGTAATCTGCAATCTTGCTTTGAGGTCATTCAAAAAGATATTGGCCAGGGCTTCATCCGTGGCAGCTACCAATCCATCATCTACGTACAATGTAATGAGTAGCTTCTTGCCATCCATATGTTTTGTGTACAGACAACAGTCAGCTTCGCACTGCTTGAAGTCCATATCTAATAATATTTGTTGAAAACAGGCGTTCCAGCACCTTGGAGCTTGCTTCAAACCATATAGGCTGCGATTGAGTCTCCAAACATTAGTCGTACTATCAGTATGACCTTCTGGCTGTTGTACATAAATTTCCTCCTTCAAGTTACCATTGAGGAATGCAGTACAGACATCAAACTGCACAAGGTGAAGGTTTTCCTGAGCGCTGACACTCAACAGAGCTCTGATTGTTGCAAGGCGAGCAACAGGACTGAACGTCTGGTCATAATCCTGTCCCTTTTTCTGTTTGTACCCTTTGACGACAAGGCGAGCTTTATACTTGTCGACAGAGCCATCTGGATTTCGTTTGATACGTAGAACCCATTTGCAGGGAAGAGCTTTCTTACCTTCCGGCAAACTACAGGGCGTCCAAACATTGAGGTCCTTCAGGGATTTCAACTCGTTTTCCATAGCCTTTTGCCACTCACTATGATCGTCTCGCTTCATCGCATCCGCAAAATTTGACGGATAGGCTTCTGTAGCACATATGTAGTTTTCAAATCTCTTGGGACGCTGAATTTGACTACGGTCACGAAGATTGTAACGCGGCAAAGACTCTACAGCGTCATGAAAATCCTCTGAGTTGGGATCATTATGATCTTCTTGTTGATCATGGACAAGGTCTTCTTCTTGGACGTCTTCCAGGTTTTCTCCCTCAAGACTTTGTCTTTGATCTAAGAAAGTTATTGGTTCTTCAAGAACATGGTCTCCCTCGTGTTCAGTTGGATTTTGAGGTACTTGTGATGAAACCGGCTCCTCTCTGTCATTCCCTATATCAATCGGCAGCTTAAAGGTATATTCCCACGAACTTGTGACTGGTTCTTCACATTTGTTGTTGGGAAGTGGTTTTTCATCAAAAGTAACATCTCGCGAACGGACAAGCATATTCTTCTTTCCATCCGATATCCAAATTCGGTAGCAATCTTCATCATATCCGACGAGTCTGCCTTTGATAGCTTTCTTATCTAGTTTCTTCCGCTTTTGCTTTGGAATGTGTGCATAAGCTGGACATCCTATAATTCTCAGATGCTTTATTATAGGCTTCTTCCCAAACCAAAGTTCGTACGGAGACTTGTTGGTTATGTTAGTAGGACCCGTTCTGTTTAGGATGTATGCGGCAGTATTTATAAGTTCTGCCCATAGCTCTTGAGGCATTCGTTCATGTGCATACATCATGGATCTTGCAGTTTCAACCAGAGTTCTATTTTCTCGTTCGCTGACTCCATTCTGTTCCGGTGTGTAAGGCGTGACGAGTCTTTGTTGAATTCCATTGGAGTCGAGTATACTACGAATGGACTTGTTGTCGAATTCACCGCCGTTATCACTAAGTAGGCACTTTATGGTATGTCCAACTGCTTTAGCCTGAGCGAGCATCAAAACGAGCTTGTCTTTGACCTCAGACTTGCGTCGCAAGAAGTACACCATACGGTAACCTGTGTAGTCGTCTTTAAATAAAACGTAGTACTGATACTTTGAATAACTCTGTTGAAATGGTCCACACACATCGGTATGTACGAGTTCTCCTGGCGCGGTAGCTCGAGTCCTCGTACCAAATTTAAGTCTATGTGCTTTCCCGTATATGCAGCCTTCACATGTATCCTTATCAAGAGGAAGTTCTACACCCAATGCTTGCTTAATTGTTACTTTAACATGCCTTTTGTTTTGGTGCGCAAGCCTCTCGTGATACAGCTGCATCATCTCAGTTGTTTCATAGACTTCGAGACTATTCGTAGACGTAGGTGGTATATTTGCAACGTCGAGTTTGTATAAGCCACCTCGATGCTGACGTTTTCCTATTAAGCTTGCTTCTCCGTTGACATAGACGGTACATTCTTTTGTCGACGATATGAAGGTGCTATTCGGATTTTTGTCATGAAGTGCGAGAACTGAGAATAAATTCCTATTTATGGCTGGGACATACCAGACGTCTGTGAGGGTAACACGTTGTTGTTTTCCTTTCACGTTTGCTTCGAGTATTACAGAACCTTTGCCTTTAGCATGGATCGTGTTTCCATTGGCAGTTGTTACCGTACGTAACTCATCAAAGCGTTCGTAGTTCTGGAACAAATCAGCCCGATTGGTGACATGGTTCGTCGCGCCATTGTCAACAAACCAGTTCTCGGTGTTTCTATCGATGTGAAAAACTTCTGTGTTCTCTATAGACATTAGAATCATGTTAGCTGTCTTGGAAGTAGAAGGCGCTGCATTGCTACTTTTTGGAGGCTTACCATCACGGATCCACTTCTGGCAGTTTCTTACTCGATGACCTATAGCCTGACAATAATTGCATTTCATTTTCTTATCCTTCTTCTTCTCTGTAGCTGAGGTGCTAGAATTCGTTAACAAGGCTTCTTGCTGCTGTAATACGATATTATTACCCAGCAGTGCTCGTTCGAATGAGCATAGATGACTTGTGAGACTTTCGATGTTTCTGTTCGCTTTCGGGAGTAAAAGCCAACTGCTTCTGAAACTAAAGAATGATTCGTCGAGCGTGTCCAGGATCTTACAAATGAGCATCAATTCTGGTAGCTCCTGGTTCTCATCTTTCACGAGTTCCAGATTCAGCTGTGTCCAAATATTCTTTAATTTCGACATATGTGTGGCTACATCGTCAGCGGGGTCTTTTTTAAAACCGAAAAAGTCCATACACAGATTGTATGCCTTATCTTCATTAGTCCCATCAAAAAGTCTATGTAATTCAAGCCATACCTCTCGAGCTTCAGCAAATCTCATGACTTTCCTAAGTGTCTCTTCTTGCATATTGGTCGTCAGAATAAGAAGAGCATTCGCGTCAGCTTTAGCAAACATCACTACATGATTTTCGTACGCGCTGACGGCTGCATCTCCAGCGCCGGCGGCTGGTGGTGTGGGTTTCTGAAACGTGCCCTCAACTACCTCTAGCGCCTTTGGTACGGTGCGTAGAAGACATTTGGCTTTAAATTTCCAGGTATCCCAGTTCGACTTGCCCTCTAGTAGACCAATCTTTCCTGTGAATGTTTCCATTTTTGCACGCGGGGGCCACAACCTATTGTGGTTCGTCACTTACCCGTGATAGCAGAGCGTGGTTAATGTTCTGATTTGTTACAATCTCATTTACACACTACACAGATAGTTTTAATTTAATTTATTCGTTTTTACACAATTTTTCACATCACATAATGTCAACAACACTCACTTATTTTTATTTACTTTTCTTTTATAGTCTTTGAATAATACAAAAGAGGTTGTCCAACAACACAATATACTCATGCTTTTACGTGAAGTGGTAAAAACTATTATTTTTATTAAAAACACATAGGTATAATATCCACCACTACCTTTTTTGCGTACTATTCATAGCCTAATATTCCACCCCTATATAAATAGAACTACATATTCTATAGGTACTTTAAAAAAAAATAGGCAGCTCACATACGTTACTCCTATTTCCTACTTCGTACACGGCACTTTTCGGTATGGGCTCTCTACAAGCCCCGCAAGTTCTTTCAAAAGACCTGTGTTTACATCAACATGATATAATTTATGACTATCAAAATGGCAACACTGAGGTATACTTAACTATATTAATGTTGCCACGAGATATAATTATTCACATTTAGTATTTTTTGTATGCATCCGTTACCATACAATACTACAATACGACAATTTTGATAAAATGGTAAAATCCTAAACATTAAGAGCCTCAAGACATAGATATTATTTCTTTGACCAACATAGTCGGAACAGGGGCCCAACACAAGTGGCGATCGTTTTGTAGAATAGAATAGATTAGATTGACATTAGGTCATAAATGTCATATACGTCAAAACACGTGTCAATCCCATACATTGAACATTATATATGCTATTCCATTCCACAAAACGACTACCTACGAACTGCCACATATCTAGGAGTCCAGATACGTCTACATCATGATCATGACCTTCATTATAAAAACAAACGAGGCTGAAGTCAATATCTAAAATATTCTAAACACTTTTACGGTAGATATTGTTAAAAAAAAGTTGCAAACGTCCATAGGCCTTTCTGCTAAGTAAGTGGTATAAAAAAATCTATTCTTGACACCGGTATATATACGTACTTTCTAAATTTGTCCGCCTTGTGACGAATGAACCACATGAGTGCCAGCAGACAGCTCGGTGGACTGTTCAAGGTATGAGTGGACGACAGCATCTTCTCTATCTCAGGAATAGTCATCTCCACGACTTCGATTATTTCGTCGCCAACGCCCCCACCTGAAGAGAAACATTTTTATTTTAACAAAACATTTTCATGCTTATGGTCTTCTTCTTCTTCGTGTCAGTGGCAACAATTAGAAATAATGTTAATACGCCCAGCCCACCACAACCCAATTGATTTAAAGTTGTTAACAAAACATTCATACCCGCTAATTTTCTTACTTATTGATTTAAGTTTTTATGAATCGTAACTAAAAAGTATAAAATAAAAATAATAATTAAAAGAAAAAAAACCCGACTGCGTAAAAACTATTTTTGAAAATTACGTGAAGAAATTAACTTAAGGCGAGGTTGCAGTGAGACAAGTAGGTATTTTACGTCGCCTCAGTACCTCAGTCCCCGCAGCCGAATCGAGTGTAATCGACGCAACGAGCGGGCAGCGCGGGCGGCGCGCAGGCGCGCGCTATCGTATAGTATAACCCGGTACGCGAAAACTTGAGACTCGTGTTTGTTAGAAAAACTAAGAAACTGGAATGGAGTCCAAAAGCTGACAAAGGGTGACACCTAAGACCTGAATATATAGGTCATAGGCCACCGTGACCCTCTTTGCATCAGGTGGGCCGTATGCTTGTCTGCCACATAAGTGATATAAAAAAACATGTTGTTCTGGATAAAGGGAGGGTGGGATTGATTGTAAGAGTTCATCGGAATACTCACTATAGGCTATGTGTAGGTACCTTTTTCACTTATATGTGTAGGTATATACTGTGTAGCAACACTGTTTTAAATATTTTTTTTATTATATAAAAAAAACATACATGAAGTCGCGTGCGGGAGATTGTAGTGCTATTTTAGAGTACTCGTGCCGTGACGTCACCAAGCTAGGGTGCCACTACGCCACGGTACGTATATCGTAAAAGCAGTAGGTTAGATTCGGGCACATAAAGTTATAGTTTTTCATTGTATAGGTAGAGAAAAAAAATCACTTAAATTTAACATACATATTTTTGTATTTTCATTTCATTGGAACATATGAACATACAGAAAAAATAAAAGCGTCTTCAAAAAACAAAGCCTATTGAAAAGTGAAACATAAATAAACACATTACCATTTCTTTGCGTCGCGCAGTCGGGTAAAAAAGACATTTTGTGCTGCCTACTGATCTCTTAGTAGATAGATAGTTAGTAGAAAATGTACGCCGTCACATGCAATCCTAAAATCACGTCAAGTTTCTTTCAACTTGACTGGGCATTTTAGGGTTTAGGTTTAGGGAGACGCCCAAGATCGTGTGAAGTGGAAGAGGAAGAGCCGGAAGGCGGACCCTGAGCTCCGAGTTCACCTTGGCCTTGGATACAGTCAGGATAATAAGTCTCTATGAGGATGGTGATGATGAAAACGCACAATTCAAAAATTTTCAAATATGATATTATACTCTCTATTTGTAGTACTAGAGCCAGCCTCAACTAGATTGGATTGATCGAAGGAACATGGTTTTCTTTATTTTCTTTCTCTTCCTTCAAGACAATGCTTCTAATAGGCATACCGCGGATATGCCTTGGATCAACTAACTCCGGCAGCAGACTCTTCATATGAAACTGAATTATTCGTTGTTCCATTTTATCGGTCCAGAACTGTCTCTATATATTCTATATACACTGGTTCTGTTTGAGAATAATAAACCAAAAATACACATTTTGCGCTCCGTCACATGCAACTGACCTTGAATTTGGTAAAACCAATTACTATTTTTATTTATGGTAAATTGTTAAGTTGTACTTTATTATTTTCTAGAGATTTTTCTAAACCATTTTTTGACGCAATCAAAGAGCACTTGACTGCGACAATTTAGTCATTTCCAACAAGACCATCTGGAGTGGCTCCAATAAAAGGGTATTTGCGGTCAATAAAAAGTCCTTACTGATCTATTTTTTTTATGTTTTTCTGTTGTTCCATTTGCTGTATGGAATGTTTCTCGTTTTCAATGCCGTGAGCTACTGAAACCACTTGGTTTAGATTTTTTTATATAGGATTATTTTTTACTAATGGTGCACTATCTATTGTAAGTTTTCGTTTACAAATGGGACCGAAGTTTGAAGCTGTAAGCTCGAACTAAGAAAAAAAATATTTTTTTCTTAGTTCGAGCTATTTACTTGAATCTCTTTGTAAAATCGTTGATCGTTCAATACGATTCCTGTCTGCTGTAAGTTTCATCAGGTTTATGAGATAATTTTTTTTACAAGTTTTATATTATTCAAATATGTCACAGATTTTAGTAAAAGTACTGATAGTTACGTGGCAATTTGCAAACGAGAATTAGAAACGTCTACGGGCTGTTCAACACCAGCGGCTTTTCGTCTTCTCATTGCAGCACTGCAACATAAAATATGTATAATTATACTCAGCTGCGGTAGCCTAGTGACTAAAGCAATCTATTCAATAAAAAATAAAAACTCTGACCAACTGCTGACGTGAACCCACTTGTAATTTAGCTAAGAGTTAGGGGCTAAGAAAACTAGAGCAGTCATCAATAAAAGCCTACCAACATTTTTAGAGCCATAGCTATAGACTAGTTATTGTACAGCAAATTCAAATTTTTATATACCTACTGTACATTTTTTGTACAGTGGCACAAAAGAAAAAAAAAATAAACATAAATTAAAAAATAAATTAAATTGACAGCACAATTGTGCGAGCGAGAGAAAGTGATAAGCTCCGCCATTTTAGAATTCTTCCTTTAATGAACCGAGTTATACCCATTTTTTCAGCGAAACCGATTGTACGTACGTGCGGGGGGGGGGGGGAAGCTCGCAGAAACAAACAGCACACGTCCTACCTTGAACACGCCTCGGCGGGTACTGACTCAACTGACTGACCGCTGCGATTGCTCAAATGCAAAGATTTTGAGGTTTATTAAGTTTTTGAAAAAAAAAATAATTGCTTGATAAAATATAATTTTACCAGTCGCTAGATATTTTTATGCTCTTTATAATGATATCAATCTCGGCATTATTTGATGATGGCGTCTTAGTGTAAAACGTGTTTGAAATATCGATTTGGAGCGTTTTAGACCCATGTTTGACGCTAATTTCTATCGAGGTAATTATCATAAATCGTGTTTCTGTTTTCACAGGACCCTAGAAGGTACAGTCTATTTTATGAATATGCTTTTTATTTAGCGCAATTTGCAATATTACTTGATATCCAGACGTTTGAAAATGTTAAAAACTACTGCAACCTGGCCTTAAATAAAAACTAAAAAGAAAGAAATTTAACAAGCCCAGTAGTTTTAATGTCATAAATGCGTGTCCGTTGCGTGATTGCGTGATAGCTGAACTTAAATGAAACCATCGATCGAATGGTGGCCGTGTCGCTGACACGGTGTCAGCACAACTCTAGTTTATGTGCCCATGTGCCAAGTTGTTACGACCACACTCAACATCATGTCTTGATGCCACGCTGTCTGCTCCGCTGTTCATGTCACAAATCTGGACGCACCTTAACGTTCGGCAACGGTCTAATTGAAGCAATTACGGTCCTATAGATCTATGAAATGATTATATAGATTACAATCATAAATGCAATATATTCTATTATCATGATACTCGCAATTCCTGTTAACAGAATTATGGTTTTGGTTTTATAGGACTATATAGCCTACAGACTTCTTGATATTAATTAACGCGAATTTTGCTCACATCTCCGGTTGTATAGGACTGATCAAACAAACGTAAGATTCAATAAATCTGACCAAGGCCTTTCAAACGAAAAAACCGCATCAAAATCCGTTCAGTAATTTTTGCGTACAAACAGACAAAAATACCAAAGAAAATATTTTCGTGTTCAGTATCGTTAATGTCGCATAACTCAAGGTTTTTTCTAATCACCAACGTACAATTATAAATACTTAATTTAATGTTCTAATTCAATAATTCAATAAATCAATCAATCAGTCTCTCGTAGTCAACTGCTATCCAATCCTATCGTAGGTCTTTCCCAAATATGTATATTATGATATAGGTACTTTGTACAGTCGCTTCACGGCAAATATCAAAGTTTAGCCGCATCTTAGTTAGACTAGAAAGCCGACCCCAACTGAGTTGGGAATAGGCTCAGAGAATACTATCTAGTATCTACTAATAATATACTTTGGTATAATTTCAAAAGGTAGCGGTAACATGTAGGTACAATATAATATACAAATGGTTGATAATCATGCGATTGATTCTATAATGCCGGAAATCTAATCAATCCTGTTGCTTTTTGTGAGAAATAAATGTCGTACTATGAGTCATTTCAGATAGGAAGAGGTACTCCGGACCCGCACAGCACGCAACTAGCGAAGGCGATTCGGGCGATGGAGGTCGCAGAATAACCTCCGTCCACCATTCGAGAGGGCCTTCGATAGCCCTGAGTCACCCTCGGCAACTCCATCCCGAGATGGCCGTGCGGTTTTAGTCGGTTCGAGTCCGATATAACTA
This sequence comes from Pelosia muscerda, assembly GCA_963691645.1. NCBI lineage: Eukaryota > Metazoa > Arthropoda > Insecta > Lepidoptera > Erebidae > Pelosia > Pelosia muscerda. Next base: position 2,032,967 of record OY829116.1, on the reverse strand, counting down.
ACCACCGGTGGAGCCTTCTGCACGGGAACAAAGCTAAACTAAACATACCTTAGGACCTAAGGTATTTTTAGTTTATTTTAGGTATGAAAGTTGGTAAACCAACTTCTCTTCTTTCTTAGCTGATTAGAAGTGAAGAAGTTGGTAAATCAACTTCTAAAAAAATCTCATCTGTAATCGATTTAGTGGTTTAGGCGTGAACACGTAACAGACAGAGGGACAGAAAGAGTTACTTTCGCATTCATAATAATTAGCATGAATGTCAAAGGGTCTAGGTCAGAAGGTTGTAGTTAATCGATTGTGTCGTGTTTACCGACTTTCTACGTCATAGATGTGAGTCGATACCGTTATTAACCGAGTACGACATGCAAAGAATACATTTGTGTAGAATTATTCATATAACTAGTGTTATTATTTATACCTATTGTTACGTCACTGAATATTAAGTTAAGCAACCGCTTTTTTTTTTTTATTCTTATTTATTTTATAAGCCTAGTACAAGCAACTGCTTTGTTACTATAGGAATAGTTTTCAAACCGTATTCAGTAAGGTTACCTAACATGATTGATTATATATTTTTAATTCTACAAATATCTAGTACTAGCTGTTGCCCGCGGCTCCACCCGCGTGGATGTCGATTATCGCGTTGTACGACTCAACTTAATTCACTACTTGCCTCTCTATACTACTTTTCCTTGCTGTCATGACAACGGAATTTGTTAGCGATATTAGCGCCAATGTATAGAAATTTACCGGATCAATTGAGATTTATGATTATTACTCCGCTACCTTGTATGGTAGCGTGATGATAATTATATAGCCTATGTTACTCCTAGATATTGTAGCCTTTTAGAGGTGAAAGAATTGTTTAAATCGGCCCAGTACTTTTTGAGCCCATTCATTACAAACATACAAACATACAAAAATAGGTACAAATCTTTCCTCTTTATAATATTAGTATAGATATTCAATTAATGCCGAATGTTGGTTGTCTCGACCAAGTATGTCCTTTCCCAAGCCTAATCTATCTGCTGAAGATAGAAGAAAAAAAGATTTATACATGGGTATGACAAGCACACGGCCCACTTGATGAAGGTAATGCTGCCTTCGGCTTTGGTATGTATTTACAAAATTTCAATTCAATTAATTTCTTAAATAATACAGTTAATAAAAATAATTAAAAAGAAAATGTTATGAATATTTAGGTACATTTTCTTTCTGTATTCTTAATTCCATAAGTTAGTGAATCTATGTTCACTTTCGGTTACATACGAATATCCCAGAATATACCTATTTAAATAGAGTTGTTAATACCCACTCACCTTGTTCTGTTTTCATGTCATCTGTAACTTCAACGTAGTACAGAGTTTGAACTGCACCTTGGACACCTACTCCTGAACTGTGGACATAAATATTTAATGTCATACTGTGCTATTGAATCTTCTTTTTTTACAGATTACAAGCTATATCTACTCTAAATTTTGATAAACTGTGCATATCAGTAATTGGGTTATGTACTAGATATAAGTCCATAAACCTAGTATTTAAGTTTGAAATGTAATGTACATAATCTGTTGATGTGCCTAATAAATAAATAAATAAATAAATAAATAGATAAAGCTATACTTTTTAGATGGATTATCAGACAGACAGAAAGTATCTGTAAATATAAATGTATTTACTTGGTAACAGAAACTAGCTGAAAGTAGAAAGTATAAGAGGCTTTTTAGAGTAACTTGTAAAAAGTCAATTGAGGAAGGTTTAGGTATAACTACTGACATGATGACATGATGATAGAACGAAAATTAGGGAAGTACTAAAATGCGCATTTTAATTTTATACTCCTGAAAAATAATTAAAATTACAATTAGGGTAAAGAAATAATGTGGCAAGACAAATCATAATTAATTTTAGTTCTAAAATAACATCTATCATTTATAAATTAGTACAACTTGAGGTGGCTGTATTTACACACTGTGTCTTTAAAAGAAGAGAAAATTTCAGAGGTAAAGGGTTTTGAACAGTGCACAGTGCTGCAGTGCAAATGTGGGCTAAGATAAAAAATGCAAAGTGATATTTACCGGTAACTCATAACTTTATTAAGCTCTTCAACTTTCACATTATAGCCACACTCTTCAAGAACTTCTTCACGAGCTATTTCATCCAATGATATATTTTTATCCACTATACCAGCACATATTTCCAGAGCAACTCCAAGTTTAGGTGCATACTTTTCTGTATCAATATGTTGATTTTCCCGGTCTGCTTTAGAGACACAATTGTAGTAAATGGCTGGAAGGAAAATGTTAATAGTAATGTAAGGTATAAATAACCATGTTAATTCCTTTAGTGAATTTAAAACAGAAACAACCATAATACGGTTCCTTATTAGTGAGTAAAGTCAAACATTTGTTCAAACATGAAACAATTTGTGAAAAAAATAAACTGTAGAATTAGTTTTAAACACAATGAAAGTCAAATAGGGATGCAGACTATTGGTATTTATTGGTAGTAGGTACCTATATACCACACACATCACTAAAGTAAGACTTACCTGGACGAAATTGCTTCACAAATATCATGACTTTTCTTGTGATGTTAAAAACGATGACAGCGACACTGTCATGCACTTCCAATAAATCCCAGGACTTCTTCGTGCCATTCTGAGTGTAGTTCAAACGAAAAGGTTTCACGTACGGGGAGTCCGGAAGCGGGCTGAAGTATACATTGCTTACATCTTCCATGGTCACCCTATTCTATACGTAAGCAGTCAATATTCCGTTTTCTATACGGTTGTGGTGAAGTTACGTTTAAAAATTTGTAGCTAACTAATTAATAATTTAATTTCTCAGTGACTAACCAAGCAGCTATGGTAACTCCGCTCATATAATACAAAAATCGAATGAAATGAATCCAAATCACGCACGAATCACGAATAGTTGCGGGAGTTGGGATTTGACAGTTGACAGGCAAATGACAAATGAACATGAACGATATTGACATACATGCACAGGGCGGCCCTAACGCACTATTATAAGGAAGAACAGCGTGCCAAGCTCACCAAAATCTATGAATGCTTTGCGCCCCGTCATTCATAATTTTTTCTAGTCTTTTACTACAACAAGCATACTAGTGACGTACTTCAAGAAAAAGAATTATCGACGAACGATGAGCCGATGACTGACTATTTAAAATTTAATATCCATAATGATTATGAAGAATTCTTAAAGTGAATTTTCTTAACACAAATATGTAGTTTTGAAGATATTTGATTTCGAAAATTGAAACGAGCAGCTAGAAAATGGTTTTTGTGTGAGTGACGGCATGACTTCTTAGTAAGTAGTGTAAATGCATGAAGTGCAAGAGAATATTGCATTTATCTCGGTCCCGGTTGTGTTTTGTTGTGTTTACGTGTATGATTCATTAAAAAATAAAAGTCATTTGGAATAGTATGAAATCTATAAATTATAATAAAAATAAGAATAATAATATTATCTCATAAGTGTAGCATGTTACCGGTCTTGTTAAGTTAATACACGTTAAAAGATAAGTAAACCCAATCGTATTAGTATACATAAATCGACCACTTCTGCGATAGTAGAAGGCACAGCACTAACGTAGTAAAACGTCCATTCATAAAAATGGAACGTAGGTAGGACACAGCGTTTTGTAGGTAGGGCCCATCCCCCCCCTTATACATCAATGCATACATGACATCAAATTGACAAAGAAAAGTCAAATTGGATAAAGCAGCACCACAGACTACTAATAGCCCAGCACCCATGGTCATGCAGTCTATAACAAGTAGAGATGGTATAAATTAAAATAATCGATGTTTTATAAGAAGTAATTATACAGGGTTACTGTTAACTCCACCAATTCCTGGCTGGTTAGAGAACGTAAAATGCTTTAATTTTGACATCTCATAATGTAGGACTGAAAATTAATAGTTTTCGATATGGTTGTTAATACACCTCTGCCTACCCCTACCCCCACAGGGATTTACTAGCGTGAATATAAAGCTTTGCATGCATGTATGTTAGTTAGTTTAGTGCACATGGGTGAACTTTTAAACCATTATTCACTAAATTTGCAGGTACCATTATACATACTTTATTACGTTGATGTCGCCATCTCTTCTTTTCCTGTTGTAGATACCGCATCCTATGTAAGTTCAGAAACATAATACATGAGAAAATATTTTGACTTATCGATGCCACTGAAGCATCACTAAGGCTTAGTTGCACGAACTATCTGTCATGGTCATGGTCAAAAACAACGGTCACCGTCAAATTTAACAGTTTGATAGTAATGGTTTGGTTAACTCTATGGTTAGTACACAGAACAGAAAAACTAGTAGAAGTGCGACGCGATAGCTGCAGTAGCGGAACCGATGTCGTAAAACTCACACACATAACCGTTAATAATACCGTGCTCTACTAGTAAATAATTGTTTTTTGGCCTACCCTTTCCGGGATATAGGCGTGAGTTTATGTTATGTTATAATACATTAAAATATTAAATAATTTAAATAAAGAACATGGTTATTCGTTTTACAAATACCTTTCAAATTTAGAATTTCGAAATTGGACCTTCATATTTTAAAGAACTTTCTAAAGGACGGCCAAGGACAGATTATGTAGTTGGAAAGTTCATCGCGGAACAATTCTTTTTAAAATCTATGGTTGGCACTGTTTATAGAAAAAATAAAAAATATATATTAAAAAGTTACTTTGTCTCACGCAGTGGGCGAAATCGCTTTTGCACACTGTTGTTATGCAGTAAAACTTACTTGTTTGAGCTGCCGTAGTGAAAAAAGTATTTATGGCATTTCATACTTTGAATTGAAAAGCTTGAATATTTACGAAAAAGTTTAGACGTATTCTTATCAAAAACGTTCATATTATCGAATTTATCCTTCGTAGCATAAATACGCCAACCAATGACACGCGTGTACCGACTACATGCCGCTTCCACTTATTTTTGTTTTCCATGATTTTGTAGCTCTGTTTTTGACAGAATTTGACGTTTGAGCGTGGCTGGTCATAGTTACAACCATTGATGTATAAGGGGGGGGATGGGCCCTACCTACAAAACGCTGTGTCCTACCTACGTTCCATTTTTATGAATGGACGTTTTACTACGTTAGTGCTGTGCCTTCTACTATCGCAGAAGTGGTCGATTTACGTATACTAATACGATTGTGTTTACTTATCTTTTAACGTGTATTAACTTAACAAGACCGGTAACATGCTACACTTATGAGATAATATTATAATTCTTATTTTTATTATAATTTATAGATTTCTTACTATTCCAAATGACTTTTATTTTTTATTGAATCATACACGTAAACACAACAAAACACAACTGGGACCAAGATAAATGCAATATTCTCTTGCACTTCATGCATTTGCACTACTTACTAAGAAATCATGCCGTAACTCACACAAAAACCGTTTTCTAGCTGCTCGTTTCAATTTTCGAAATCAAATATCTTCAAAACTACATATTTGTGTTAAGAAAATTCACTTTAACAATTCTTCATAATCATTATGGATATTAAATTTTAAATGAGCAGTCATCGGCTCATCGTTCGTCGATAAATTTTTTTCTTGAAGTACATCACTAGTATGCTAGTTGTAGTAAAAGACTAGAAAATTTTATGAATGACGGGGCGCAAAGCATTCATACATTTTGGTGACCTTGGCACGCTGTTCTTCCTTATAATAGTGCGTTAGGGCCGCCCTGTGGTTACAACCAAGGCTATGACGTTTTATACCTAACCGTACCGGTCAACCAGCTTTGTCACGGTCAAAGTAAGATCGTGCAACTAAGGCTAAGCCTCATAATGGATGAGAAACCTATTTCATTCGTTCAAGTTCACCTCTTTGTCAAATTCAGTCATTCTGTCAATAGTGTCAAATGTGTCAATGCAAGAGGTTAAAAATTAAAATGCTTGGATTGGAATGAATTAACAATTCAATTCATATATCCTATTCTGCATTAATTGATATTTACCGCATTAATAACGTCCATTTCCAAAGTCTCATGTTTGCACCCTTTGGATTATGATGGCTAGGCAAGAGAAAGGACTCAAATCAGGCTTTGTGATAAAACTTTCCAATGAGACTGCACAAAAATTAGCCGAAGAACAGCAGGCTAAGCCTCCCGTAGAAAAAGAAATTATAGGTGATTTCGAGATCAAGAGCACAGATAAAAAACTAGAGACAAGTGACTCTACAGATCCAATACAAGCTATCCCTGACAGTAAAAAGGATATTGTTGAAGAGGTTGTTAAAACTAGTAAACAAGAAGACAAAAAATTGGATTTAAATGTAACGAAAGAGTATAAAGTTGTGGCATCGGACGCGGACAGTGAAATAAAGATACCTGATTCCTCATCTTGGAGTGATCATGCCCAATATGTCACTTATGAAGGTGAGGAAGCTATCTATACAGACCCTTCAACACATCAGAAGTATATCTGGAGCAAGGATTCCAACTCTTGGGTTTGTAGAGAAGTTATTATTTCCTTTATTTATTTAAAATTATTTATTTATTTAAAATAAACATATTATTTATATTTTTAAATAGTTACATCTATAAAAAATATTATATTTATTACAGTCCAATGGAAGGATAGCAACCTGCTGATATATCAGTATCTATTCATTCACATGGGATTTATAACTATTGATCAATTTACAGTCACAAATCTTCCAAGAAGTTGGTTCCATTTATCACATACATGAAATAGCATTGATTCATGCAAAAAAAGTGTTTAGTATTTTGCAATGCAAAAAAGAGAGAGAAAACATTTTTGCTACTTATTGTTTGATTTTTCCAAAATTTGTGAAGGCAGTTCAGGATATTTTAAAAGTTCTAATTAGACGTCTAGCAATATTTTGCTGTAGATATTACAATTGGGTTGCCCACCTTTACTACTCTATCTCAAATACCTCATATATATCATGTGAATGTACTTTAGATATTATATGATGTGTATTATGTATGTTTATCGTGGGTATAAATGTTAATTGTATATTTACATTTATACACACAGTATACATACATAATATACTATATATTTATATATTTTATACTGTGTGTGTAATACATAATGGTGTATGATACAAATATGGTAATACTTTGTGTACTCCGCAGGTTCTACAAGAAGGTGATAGCCGAGTGTATAGCTATGAAGATGATACCCACATATATACCGAGTCAGACGGGTCCAAGTTCTTTTGGGATGTCGATAAAAAGGCATGGATACCTAAAGTTGATGATGACTTCTTAGCTTACTATCAGATGTCATATGGTTTTGTTGACAATAAAACAGAAGAGAAAGTGAAAGTTGAAGAGAAGAAAAAAGAACCAAAAGCAGCTGCACCAACTCCCGGTACAATAAAGCGGAAACAGGAGCCGCAGTGGTTTCAACCAGATCAGGAGACAAATACAAAAGTGTATGTTTCCAACTTACCCCTAGAGCTAACTGAAGAAGAGTTTGTCAATTTTATGCAAAAATGTGGTCTTGTTGAGCGAGATCCTAGTACACAGAAAATGAAGGTCAAACTCTATATGGACAAGGAACACAATTGTTTCAAAGGTGATGCTTTATGTACTTACATCAAAATTGAATCAGTGGACTTGGCATTGAAATTACTAGACGGCAGTGATCTCAAAGGTAGTAAAGTGAAGGTTGAAAAAGCTGAATTTCAAATGAAAGGAAATTACAATCCCGCCTTAAAACCAAAGAAGAAAAAGAAAAAAGAGCTAGAGAAAATCAAGAAAATGCAGCAGAAGTTATTTGATTGGAGACCTGAAAAGTTTATCGGAGAACGGTCAAAGCATGAAAGGGTTGTTATAGTAAAGAATTTGTTCCATCCCACTGATTTTGATAAGGAAGTGCAGTTGATTTTGGATTACCAACAAGATTTGAGAGAGGAATGTTCAAAGTGCGGTGAGGTGAGGAAAGTTGTCATTTATGATAGACATCCTGAAGGTGTAGCCCAAATCACAATGAAAGAACCAGAAATGGCAGATGCAGTTATACAACTCATTAATGGAAGGTGGTTTGGTAAAAGGCAAATCACTGCTGAAATATGGGATGGCAGGACAAAGTACAGAATTGCTGAAACTGATGCAGAAATCAGCAAGAGGATAGGTAAGTGGGATCAATTTTTGGAACAAGGAGAAGAGGGGACTACAAAGGAAAGCTCTGGATCAGATAACAAGGAAACCAGTGACTTGACAGATAAAAGCAAAGTACAAACAGAAACTGTGAGCAGTGATGAAATGCAGGTAGATAAAAGTGAAATACAAAAAGAAACTGTGAGCAGTGATGAAATGCAGGCAGATAAAGGCAAAATACAAAAAGAAACTGAGAGCAGTGATGTAGAAATGCCAGAAAAGATAGAAAATGATTAGGTTGGTGTAAGTAAATAAAAAGCTTATTGTAAAAATAGACTTAAGTGTCTTAATAAATCAATAATTTCAGTTTTATTTAGATTTTTATTTAACTAGAAATACAATTTTGACAAATTCATACTTATTGGAAGACCATTGGATGGCAACCGTCGTAATAGGAAATATTTGCGGTCGATAATTTTTCTCCGATATGGGTGCTAGCACTCTTGAAAAAGCCGCGGCCGATCACTGCTCTTTCAGTGGCGATAGCCCCTAACAATAAACACAGTACACATTGTTCATAGTTTTATTGACCCTAGAAAATTAAAAACTTAAGTACTTAATAACAATAAGAAAATGAATGAGCAAATATGTACTCAGGTGGCTGCAGTTATAATGTGAGAGACAGAAATACTTTCTTTTTTGCAAAACACGGTCCACTTGATCGGAAGCAGTTACCGTGGCCTATGGATGTTAGCTATGTAGGGGCGGAGATACGATACGTCCCTAGTCGGACTGCTCATTTAGGACGAGTGATATGTACCGTCAAATACTCATGTCCTGTTTCCGTACTAACGGCATGTAACCTATGGACTATGGATGAACCTGTGGTTCAATAAAATTTAAGAATTACATGTCTGGGATGTTTCAATAATTTGCATGTGCTTGAAATATACCTCACACACTGAATTTCAGTCAAAATATTATTATACATTATAATGTCTATGGTATTAGGATGTATAAAATGGAGGCCTATGCATTTCGGTCAATCGTTAATTTATAATTAAAAAAAGACCATAAACAACAAGCCGTCATGTTGTCTGACACCTGACTTTTTAGTTTCATACACAAATTTATCTAATTCGACGTTTTGTAAGCAAAAACGTTCACTGTAATGCTTCTTAACCGAGAGTCAGAAGTATTAGGATTACAACTGTGTTTTATTTTATTTTGCCAATAACGTAAGAACGCTGAAATACGAGTTGATAGCAGGAGTCAAGTGTCACGTCTAATCGGGGCTTCTCTAGCGGCTGACTCCATGTATAATAACAGGATAATATGTTAACATGGCTGTGCAATCCGACTCCGGGGGGAAGGACGACGTGAAGACACAGTTTGTGACGAGAGAAGGCACATACCGCTTGATGACTTTGTCGGAGTATTCCAGGCCTAATCGAGTCGGTTACACGAGTGGATCAGGGTCTTCACATGTGCGCGTATCGCTGGTCAGCCTACCGCCGGGGCCCGGAGGTGGGGCACCCGGCTCTGACGGTCAGGGCTCTGATGATAGAATATGTTTCAACCATGGGAAAGAACTCTATGTTTATGTGTACAGAGGTGTTAAAAAGGTAAGGTATACTATGATTTCACTCTGAATTTAGAGATTAAACACAGAATAATTTGTTAGATGGAATATATTATCCCATTTCTTATAAACATATTGTACACTTAAATTTAAAAAATTGATTGACGATAAATCCTGTTCTTGAAACAATAATGTTTTATTAAATTATGTAATTCTTTTGAAAAGAAAAATTAGATACTTTAAACTATAGCTGTTAAAACTCACCCCATTATTATGTGAATCATTCTCAAAAAAAGTTTATCACAGAATTAGGTGACTGCTTTTCTTCTTTTACACACACACACACACACACACACACGCACACCCCTGAGAATCTAATAAAATAATCCAATTCTAATATGGTGTAGCATATTTCTTATTTGAAAAAAATATCAATAATAGGGAATCAGACACTTATCAGATAAGAATCTAAATTCATAGTGTTTATAATTTTCAAATTTATATAAATATATATATATAGGTATATATAAAGTTTAAAAGAATCTAAATTGTTCAAAATTTAGTTTTGTACAATATAAAACACAAGTGACAGACTCCATCCATCCATCCATTGACTGTGAGTTGTGAGTGTGAGTGATTATGGATACCTGTGAGCATTTTTGGAAAGATAAGAAAAATGTATGCAGGAAATGCAACTGACCAAAGTGCATGACTTCACACTCTCCCAGATGATGTTTTGGGAGAATTTTAAACAAACAATATTGAACATGTTGAGACCCTAATTTTTTTTTCAAGGGTTAATAGTCAATGAAGAGTGATTAAAACACTTTCTTATAATCCTAAAAACCTCTATTAAGGAAATATCAAATGTGTTTATATATTACATTCCTACTGGGCTAGTATTATTCTTATCACAGTCACTATCTCAAAAAAAAGTAGTATAGGTTATAGTTACGATGTTTGATTTGATTACTAGTGTTTAACTACCTGTAATCTCACAGGTAATCTGCTTATTCATATCTTTGTAACAAGATGTTTTATGTTTCATGGTAATCTCATTACAAATGATATAGTTTTTTAAAGTACAATATTACACAGATTCTAAAATTGGTTAACTTGTTGTACTTTGCTCTACGTCTCAGCTATGCTATGGAATTTGTCACTAAGTCTTACAGATAGCTATTTATAAAAATAGATATTCACACAGTGTAATGTTTAACATTGAATATTAAAAAAAACAGACACCTTCACTTGTTAAATAAAAGGGTTTTTGCAATGCAATAAAAATTAACATAGTTAGGGTTCCTAAAACAAATTTAATTAAACCACACACAATACAATTTCAAATTCAAACTGTCAAAATCTATTTTTAGGAGTCAGAATTGACCATGCTCTATTTACTGCATCAATCCCATTGTAGGTAATTGCATATTCAATCCGCAAATTGTAAGCAGATTGAATATGAAAAGGTATTAAGTGGGTCCATTTTTAGGCTAAGTTATCCTTAAGTGAAATAAGTTTTTAAGTTTTTTTTTATTTACATGCATGCAAACTAACTGGATATCTTTGTATATCCAACAGGGCATGTCACTATACTACCAATTTACTTGGCAGGCGGCAGATCTCACAAAGCCCGTGGACAAGAAGATGTACAAAGGCACAAATCCAACGTGCCATGACTTTAACACGGTCACGATGACACCGGACAGTGTGTCGTTAGTTATAGGATTTTCTACTGGCCAAATACAACTCATAGACCCTATTAAGAAAGAATTAAGTAAATTATACAATGAAGAGGTAAGTTTCCTTAAATCATATTAATTTAAATGGCCACTAAAACTTTGCCACCTATTACATTGGGACCTAAACATAAACAAGCTAAATATGGGGCTAGCACCTCTGCCTACCCCTTCAGGGATAAAGGTAAAGGATGTTATGTTTTATAAAAACTTTCAAATGTTGACATCCATAACAAAATATTACGGGTTATATTTTTGTCCTAAGTCATAGAACCTTTAGAAATTTGCTAGCAAGTTTGTGACAGAAGTAACATAGTAAAATTGCTGACTGAACTGAACTGAGTGAAGAAAATAACTGAGCTTAAATGTAATCCTGAACTCTAATAATAATGACGGCTGTAAAAGGTGGTTCAATGCGCGTCAATACTTATCGGAATATTTAACTACCGTCATTGCCATAAGCTAAGGGAACATTCATTAACTACGTAAGACGATTTCAGGGGGAAATACGGCGACCATGTCGTATGATTCCTCAAAATGGTGGGAGAGAGAGTTTTAATAGTTCTTACTTTATATTACAAAATGCTCAAAGTTCAAATTGTGCTTTGATAAGGCGCGATCTTTCGTGTGGGTTTTGAATTCCAGAAATATTAAAAAAATAAGTTAATTAGGTAAATTTGAATGATTAAAAGCAAAGTTTATTACTACCAAAAATTTAAAATTGTTTGTAGTTATAAGTAGGTACGGATAGATATATCAAAAAGTAACGAAAATAATCTTACGTAATAAATGAATAGCTCCTAAAGGCAATTATACTTTAAATGATAATCACAGCGCTGCAGCGCGCTGTCGAATCGATGCCGACAATAGTCAAAGATGGTCATTGAAATTTTAACTTTATAATGATGATTGTTTGGCCTATTGTTATTTGACAAATAAAAATCCTGATTAAATAAATCCTAATCGTTGCGCCGGCGCCGCGCCGGACCTAAGACATACTATTAACATTATTGGCCCATGTTGGGCAAATGTGCATCTGGCTTAACACTATTCATTATCATGGCAATATTATCCACTACATAATATTATGTTGCATTATTTGTCATAACTTTAGGTACAAAAAGGAAACTGTGATAACAACATCGATATAGGCAACGGGCTCTGGTATAACGTTGATAGGTGGATGATTCTTTTCATTTTATTATACCTACTATGAGAGAATTATACATTTTTGACTTAATCTGTCTGGCTGTTTATTTGAAGCATAATGCTTTACGCTTGAATTGGAACATTGGAAGTAGCCTATGTCCAGCCATGAATTAGGTACACTAGGTATGCTAATTGATTGATTGGAAGTTGTAAACAGTTGCAATCTGATGACTATGTTAAAGTGCTTTTTGAGACTTTCCTGGCCCCCTCTTTCTCTTTCTGTTATGCTTGGTTACCCTGTACCAGACTGTATTCACAAAATGCTCACAAATCTAAGGGGAACTTACCTGCCGATATGTACTAGGTTATTGTTACGAAGGATTTTCTTCATTAGAGAGCAAAAACCCGTTTCTATCCATTGCAACACAAAATGGGCAGAGCCGAAGAATGCGTCGCGTCAATCACTCGATTAAGAACCCTTTTTGCAATAAATACTGATTATTTTTTATTAATCTGTATTCCAGAGACTGATTGATAAAACCCGAGTGACGTGCATCAAATGGGTGCCGGGCTCAAGCAACCTATTCATTACTTCGCACGCTTCCGGCCAACTTTACGTGTACAACGAAGAACTAACGTGCGGGACCACGGCCCCACACTATCAACTGTTCAAGCAGGGAGATGGCTACTCAATACATACGTGTCGAACTAAGTCTACCAGAAACCCCCTGTACAGGTGGGTCATAGGAGCCGATGGCAGTTGTATAAACGAGTTCGCGTTCTCACCGTGCGGAACCAACTTGGCGATCGTGTCCCAGGATGGTTTTCTTAGAGTGTTTCATTACGATACGATGGAACTCATCGGTAGAGCTCGATCGTATTTCGGAGGATTTCTGTGCGTCTGCTGGTCGCCTGACGGCAAATACGTGGTCGTGGGCGGCGAGGACGATCTAGTGACGGTTTGGTCTTTTAGTGAAAGAAGAGTGGTAGCAAGGGGACAGGGTCACAGGTCGTGGGTGTCGGTCGTCGCGTTCGATCCCTACGTCGTGAGCTTCAGCGAGCCAGAGTGCGAGGAGGGAGTGGAGGACGACAGACAGAAGAGCGAGAGCGTACAGTGCTACAGGCTCGGCAGCGTGTCGCAGGACACGCAGCTGTGCCTCTGGGACCTCACCGAGGACGTGCTGCGGCCGCCCGTGCGGGCCCGGGCGTCGGCGCACCTCTCGCCCAACAGCCAGACGTTCTCCCCCAACGGGGTGCCCGGGGCGAAGGCGCCGGCCAAGGGCGCCAAGACGAACAAGATCGGGCACAAGCACGCCGAGCTGAGCGGCGCCGCCAACGCGGCCGGCGAGCCGTCCGGGTCGAAGCCGACGAAGGCGAAAGCGAACAACGTGTCGACGCTCAACATCAGCGTCGGGAAGGCGAAGGAGGAGAGCTCGGGCTCGCTGGGCGCCAACTCGCTGACGCAGCGGCTGGCCGGCTTCTCGTTCGGCGAGCGGCGTTCCGAGCACCGGCGCCAGTTCAGCCTCACGGCGCGGCCGGCCGAGCACAAGGTGGCCGGCGCGGCGCGCGGGCGCTCGGCGGGCGACGCGGGCGACGCGCTGCGCCTCATGGGCACGGCGTCGTGCCCGCGCTTCGACGAGTGCCCCGTGCTGGAGCCGCTCGTGTGCAAGAAGGTGGCGCACGAGCGGCTCACGGCGCTGCACTTCCGCGCAGAGTACTTCGTCACGGCCTGCGCCGACGGCGCCGTCAACACGTGGGCGCGCCCCGCGCGACCGCCGCCCCCGACCGCCGCGACCGCCGCGCCCGCCGCGCCCGAGTAGCCCACTAGCCCCGCGATAGCCGACCGTGAGTGACGACGGACTTTCTCTCCTCAAGATTGATTTGTTCCCGACTACATTATTTATTTACTAGTGTCGATATCGATTTGAAAATTTTCCAAATTACGACCTACCCTCAATGTTTAAAATGTTATTTTTGCCCACAGTCCTAATGTAACTAGTGACGTTAACGTCAGATATTTCAGAACCGAGTTGAACGATAAGGAGACTGAGATGTTAAAAGTTTATTTTATAATACTCCAGGTTGTATGCAGTGGTACTGTTGTTTGTTAGTTATAGTGTACGGTGAGTGTGTTCGCGTGCATTCTATGTTAGACGCGTTGTTCTGAGATCGTGTGAGTGTATACGTCAGGTCCTGGAGCTCTCCTGTCTATGTCGACACACTTCTAATACATTCCTATATCGTCCAAATAAGGGCCTAACTAAAATTATGAAAGTGTGGATAAATTGACACAATGTAATTCCATGATTTTCTTGAGTAATGACAACACAAACGAAAGATGTTTATGTCAGTTATATTACGTAAGTGAACTACACCGTGATATTAACCAGTTACGATGCTTACATTAATGTAATCAATACTTCGAATATTTTACAAATTTGTGATATTCTTTTGAATCAGTTGGACAAGTTGTCGACAGTTCTAATTAACATGTTAATACGTCTTCATAGTTATATACAAATGTTGTCAAAAATACATAATATAGCACTTTATATCAACAAGTCTAAACTTAGTAATTAATCAAAACAGGAAAGTTCCAGTTGTGTGTAAAGTTCCGCTAAGCATTTCTAGTGTTGTAACGATATACGATGAAAGAAAAAACATTTTAGATAGAAATAGATAATATGAGATTCGTAATTATGTATAGACAAGTGTATATTGTAATTAAGGAAAATTATGTTTCTCTCGGCTCACTTCTGTACATATAGTTGGTAAGACCTAAAGCGATGTAATCGCTTGATTATCGCGAACCGCACTCATGCGCTTTCACTTTAAAGCTATTTATTACGATTTTTATCGGTTTTAGGGTCAATTCCCACTGAAAGAGTAGCAGTACGAAATTGTTACTAGATATATTTGCAAAAAAACTACAAGTGATTATGAACCCTTTCACCCGTAGACAAGAAACAAAATGGTTTGTAATATTTTACCTCGAAAATTTGCTGCCCGCTCGCTCTTTCAATGAGAATTAACCCTGAATGTTGTTGCAATTATTGACGCGTCTGTAAGACTTGCTGAGTTTCATCGTTTATTTATCTATAAATATTTTTTATTCTGTGAGACTCTTATAAGTTGTTAATTATTTAGATATTAGTGTATAGTTTAGTGAATTTATTTCGTCATAGATCAATTTTGGTTCTATATTATTGCTCTCGTGTAGTTAAATGAATGTGCGCGGATTTGAGGTTTTATTAAAGGAGGGTGTGTCTAAAGTTTCTTACAATTTATTATATTTGTTATAGATTGTACTAAATCCTTTCATTTTGAAGTTGCACTAAGACTGAATTTTCATTGGTTTTCAATAAATATTTGATGGCTTACATGAGCTCAGGTAGGTAACCCAATTGCACGTAATTATGAATGTGAATTCTATATAATTTATTGTGATTCCCTCCGCCAAGTCCGCGCTACAGATAATATTCCTAATGTATGTTTAGATATTTCCACAGATGTCCATCGTTATGCAAAAACTTAGCAACACATGTAAAACGTTAAATAACTGTTATAACAATGCAATAGCGTAGTAAAACTAAATACTGGAATCGTCTATTTCCTAAATTATTCGTTATCGTTTTATAGTCATTATATAAATAAGCGTATAACGTTATAATTTTTCAACCGCCAGTAACGTTATTAAATTTGTGACAGTTATATAACCGTTATTTTAAACTTATGGAATAACGTTGGCCATTATAGCAAATCGCAGAATATTTCAAACGACATCCCCTGTTTGTATTGTAAAAGAAATATTTTCTGTAAATGACAGTTTGACATTTTTTATTTATCAATTAATTCAAGTAAGCTGCAAATAAAGACAGTAGTGATTTTGTGTTAACTGTGGCCAATATATCGGCCAAATATGGACACACTTGATAATGTTGGCGTGTCCAATATATGTCAATTCAATATATCTCGTAAGCACCGTGATACCCATTGTAACGACTGCATTAAAACATTTTCAAATACGGTATAAGTAATGTGCCATTGAATTTTACCAATTTCGAAAGCATTAATATTTATACAAACATTAAAAATATCTATATAAAAAGAGATTTTTTAGGTGTTGAAACATTTTAATTCACTTAATATTGACGCAGCAATCTTTAAACTGTATAAAGATGCTCTTGCACTCAATGTTCTTCTAATATAACTAGGTAGATAATAATGTTTGGTATATATTTAAATTTTATGTAAATGTCGAAGTGTTCCTCGTATTATGTTGCATTACAGAAGTCATACTATGTTCTCGTTCGCACACGATCAGTACAATAAGCTTCAGTAGATTATTGGTTAAGGAATCGACCTTGCGAGGTGAGGAGGGTTCGAATCTTGGCTATTACTATACCGACTTGAAACCACTCCCAACACAAACCATGGCTTAGTTAATGTTAGTAATTTCGATGGCTAATATTCTTTTTAAAAAAGAATAGAAAATCTGTTGTAGCTCGTGTTGAGCGGGACTGCTAAATACCGTTTTTGAGGATTGGTTTTGAGCGCCAACGACTCTTTAACTTTTTTTTTATAAGATCATTGGTAGCAGCTAAGTATATCACGGTGTGATGAGATATTTTGACCTTCTGTATTGTACTGTGCAACTTGTTTACTGTATTGAATTGTTTCTCCACGCATTAAAAGTACTCGTAACAGGCAGCTGGTTCACTGAGCCATTTGGATGTTTTAATTTCATACTTAAATCATAGCTTGTTCTCATAGATATAATGTTAGCACAGCCCTTCAACAGTCGTACGGCACTGTTTTAACTGTCGAGGATAAGATATTTTAATCAATTTAGGCATTGAAAATGGCCAGTTTTGATCGGAACCGGCCAATTAGTGATCAGAAATAGTCAAATTTTGATCAACAGAACACAACATCAGACAAGTGGTAAAATAAATTCAAACTCAGATCATGTTTAGTTTTGTGTGATATTTCGTTATAGAATGAAAATATTCCTATAATTTTAATTTAGATGTAAAGATATGACGATGATAAAAACGATCACACGAAAATGTTTGTGATTCAATTTATTCATTTAATCAAATTTTGATGGGAGAAAGTGAATGTTTCGACGGGATCCGAACCTTTGGGGCGATGGTTGTATAGGATAATTTCGAATGATTCAGACGAGGCTTCGTTACCCCTGTAAGGGAAACATCGCGGGTTCGAATCCCGTCGAAATATTCACTTCTTCCTATCTAAATTTCATTTGAACAATCGACTACTACTAATTGTTTTTTTTTTGTATATTATTAATTTAATTCAGTCAAAACAGCGCCCATTCACGAAGCAGTGTTGCAAAAGTGGTGATTTCCAGACTAAAATGTTTGCCTCATCATACCTAAGTTGCGATCATCTCCAGTTGACCAATTTTTGCTGTCACTTTGCCCGAAGCCACTTACTTTCAAGATTAGTGAATCACTGTAGGTACTGGTTTCTACATTTTTATGTCGAACTGAACTTCCTGTATGCTCTGAGTCAGAGTAAGTTGCGGGGCTAAAATTTATTAGACTGCATCAAACAAATTCAGTATAAAATTTTTGATTGAAAACTATTTTTGACAATTTATTGGATTATGAATTCTATTTTAACAATTAGGTCTTGTTTTTGAACTATTTTATTTCGTCTGACCAGCTGTATATGTGACATATCCTCGGAGATTGTTGTATATTTAGAATATACTGTGTATTCTGCACAATATGTGTATTTTATGAACCAGTGACTCTGAGTACAGTATTATTTTGTTAAAACGAGTGTTCCTAAGTGAGCAGTTTGGTAAAGTTTAAAAGACACTGTGTATTTTACACAGGCGTATTAGTGACTCCACATATTATGAAATAAATTTAAAAAAAAGCAAATTCTCCGAAGCAAGTTAGTTAGGTACGGTCAAACCCACACACAGTCAAACCGTGAAAATGGTTTTGCGGGGCCATGTTTACATTAAGTTTTATATAATTTTATTTAATAAAGATACATGCGTAAAGTACGTACCTATCGAAATCGCTTTCTGGTTCTAATGTTAGTTCATTCAAATTTTATCGTTTGAGTGTAGTCATTGAAGGACGTTTTCTGTATGACCCGTATCCGCGGGTGATATGGTCCTTTTGTCACTGGCAGTGTCAATAATATTAGCCCCGCACAATGTTGACATGACCGATGTATCAATGATGTTTAATACTGGTTAATATATTGAATTATTTATTCAATAATAGTGAGACACGAATTACAAGCCTATCAAGTTAATATTTGACGATTTAAATAGATTCTCTTTATAATTTAGTAGTTTTATTTTGAAACACAGAGACGAAGGAGGTAGTAACATCCATCCTTGTTGAACACAAACGGTACGGTACATTTATCTAATTGGTGTAGGGTAGGCAACATTTTTTGTACTCTATGCACGCCCCCTACAATCCATAGTCGATTGACTTGCTTCCATGGCAACTCTTTAGCGGTCCTGAAGATCTCTCGTGTGTAGAGGCCAGGCGGAACACGTGTCGAAGTTTTTTCCGCACTTGTGGAATATTGCACACACGACAGCATATCTTCCCAGGTAAGAAGTCTTTTTACTTGCTTTGAGGGGTGCGGTTTAGCATTCCTTCTATGTTGCTATCGTTAGAATTTTT
Source organism: Pelosia muscerda (assembly GCA_963691645.1). Taxonomy (NCBI): domain Eukaryota; kingdom Metazoa; phylum Arthropoda; class Insecta; order Lepidoptera; family Erebidae; genus Pelosia; species Pelosia muscerda. The sequence continues at coordinate 2,013,681 of OY829116.1, read as the reverse complement.
AAACCGTGGCTAAATGGTAGGTAAATATATTTTCTTAAGCCGAACCGAACTCTCTGCATAACATGTCCAAAAAAACTGATACTGTACTGGTTAAGCTAAGCTAACCCCGGATTCCGAGGTGAAATGCGGATGCGATAGGGACTAACGCAAGGATAATGACGATTTTCAGGTTAAGCTCATAAAGGCTTACTAAAAAAATGTGGGTAGTTCACAATAAAACAGCAAGCACTATCCACTACGTTTATTGCGGGCCTAGAAGCCCGGGTCCCAGTTGGTGCGCTCGCTCGCGTCCACCAGCTTGTAGCACACGACGGTGTCGCCGGGCCGCACGGAGAACGACATGTCGTCGAAGCGCAGGCCGCACTCCATGTCGCGTTTGATCGTCTGTACCTCGTCCTTTAGGTGCTTCATTGAGGCTAGTTTACCTGACGATATAAGTGAAGTTGTTATACCGGCACCACAGTAGGAGTCACTTGTGTACACAGCAATTTTAGCCATGATAGGTAGACTTTACAAAGTGCACAAGACAAAATTATAAAACCGTCTTTCATTTATTTTTTGTACATTATCGTAAGCGTTTATTTGTGCGTTCGTTGGTTAGAAGACGCAGTCGTGCAATTCTGAACTCTCAGGTTGCGGGCGAAAGATTTATATTTTTGCTTGCAGCTATTTACTGTTTAGCTGTGCAATGGGGAGATAAACTCAAAGGTGGAGGTAGATGTCGCTACCATCGAATTTTGTGTCAATTTGCTTTTCGTTTGACATTATATCAAAGACTAAAGAATATTCTTTATCTATGGTTTGTGGTTTAAGTCATGAATTTCGTCTCGTGCACACTGAGATTACTGTTGCAATTTTTTTTTGTTGTTGTTTCTTTTTAGTTATAGTTTAAATTGCGCTTTTTGAACTGGCCATATCGGAAAATTCATATGTGCATCCTTATATTCTTTGTTCGAGATTTGACAAACCAGAGTGCGACATCTGGTGGGATAAAAGGAAGTTTCTCTTGTCATTCTCTAAGCATAAAACGGCGAGCACAGTGCTGCCACAGCCTTAGTAAAGATTGCTATTGGTCGGACTGGACGATGTCACTAGAGATCGACCAATGCCGATGTCTATTAAGGCATAGCAGAGAGTTATTATCCTTTGTGTGTGGAATTGATGTATCTGGTACTAGGTAACTATTATGTAATCTGTGCAGGGGACAGCATGTATTGGTACAGTCACCTTCGTACACGACTTCCTGGTCGCGCAACACGCGGTACAGTCCGGCGCGCGCCAGGGATCCCTTGGTGCAGCGGCAGCCCGCCACCGGCACCTTCTTCTTGTTCTCCGTCACCACGAACTCTTGCAGAACGTTGGCCTCGCCTGCGGATAACACGACCGTGATACAAGTTCTGGGAAGTTCGGTCGGAGTGATATTGATGAACCACCGTCTCTACCATGGTGAATGTTCTGATGAGCTCTTCCAACTAATCCCACCCTCCCCTTTCCTACACAGGACAACGCGTGCAGGGCTTAGGTGTCACTCGCATACGGTACAGAGTATTCCATCAAGAACCAAGCGGTTCGGTGAGTCTTTTCTCTGCCGTACCATTAAGTCCTGGAATTCCTTGCCGGCGCACGTGTTTCCTTCTTCCTACAGTCCCGGGTCCTTTAAGCGGGGCGTGAAAAAGCATCTGATGAGGCCGTCAAGCTGAGCGCCACCATTGTAGCACTGAACGTGTTAGCAATGGTGACCCTCTTTCATGGGACTTTGCCTTCAGCTTAACATCAGGCGAGGTGAAGTCAAATTGACGTGCCATAGATAAAAAAAAAAAAAAAAAAAAAAAAAACCACGGGAGGAATAGCATAATAAGGATTGTTGGACGCACGGATTAACACAAATTTCATTAACGTGAGGGGGGGAGGGTAACGGAGAATTCGTCTGAAAACTAATAGAAGGCTGACATAATATTCACAAGATAAAAATATCGTGCAGTTCGACTCTGGGGTCCGTTCTTGTCCTGTAATTTATCAAACTAGATATTCCATGATCTGGTCAACTATGGAACAAAATCCATTTTCTATAGCCCGATTAACTGTACCATGGATATTCTCAGTACAGTCCGGTTGACCGGCAAACTTAACCGTACTACGGGTAATAGATCTTTTAAGTATTATCTAGAAATTAATGGGTGAGTTGCTATGAGAGCAGACCCCAGGCTCGTGTGTTTTAGATGCGACCGGGATAGACCTAAGAGCAACACTAACCTATTAACTCTTCCTCCTGTCTCTTCGGTATCCTGAGAGTAATCTCTTCCTTGATGTCGTCCACCATGCGGTAGATGACGTTGTGTTTCTTGATGGCGATATTCTTTTTCTTCGCCTCCACGGCTAAAGGCGGCGGGCAGTCCACATTGAACGCGTAGATCACGGCTTTGAATGCCTCTGCTATCTGCGAATTCATCACCCAGAATGGCTAAATGAATTCGGATGGAAGGTCCATTTCTAGATAAAAGTCTGGCTTCGGGAAAAAGTAATCCTTCCCGATGAATAATTCCATGTGAACGGAACCGCGGGTAGCAATTTATACTACAATAATAATTATACAAGTGAAGTCCATTAACATTGTGGTGCAATTGTCCGCTTACCATGCAGCTAATAAGTGAATTAATGGTCGGTTTACCTCCAAGTCATTAGGTGTGACAGGTCCAACTCCGAAGTGCACCAGGTCCAGTCTCACAATGTTGTTTTCGTCGTATGTTTCTAGAATGTCCAATATGGCTTCCACGGAACCGTCGACGTCACCTAGTAGAAATATAATTAAGTAATACTGGAACTTCATGATTATAAGAACTTAATGCAGAATAGTTTGAAAGAAGGCATACTTTTTAAATTGGGATATAAGTTGGTATAACATTCAATTGTCTCGACGACTTGCTGCGAATAGAATCTAACGTATGACGTCATTTGGATCTTGAAAATCAATAAATCAATAGAACGTTTTAAAGTGGTGTTTACGTACAGATCTTTACAATTGAAAATCAATTAAAGGAAGTTATGTGGATATACAGATCTTGACGATCAAAATTCGTTTAAAGATTTGGAAGTACCTAATCTTAATATATATAAATCTCGTGTCACAATGTTTGTCCTCAATGGACTTCTAAACCACTTAACCGATTATAATAAAATTCGCACACCATGTGCAGTTCGATCCAACTTGAGAGATAGGATAGTTTAAATCTCAAATTATAGTCGCAATTTTAATTTATTGCTAATTATTTGTCTGTTATTATTTGACAGTCACAATTATCTGTTAACTCCAAATGATTCTAACAGATGTCGATACCTTTCGACTGGGTTGAGTAAGTAATCAATAGATGGCGCTGCTATGGTAAATCTACGAACGTGTCATTATCATACATTTTAACAGCATAATTACCACGTGTTGTTGACGCTATAAAACGCAGACGAAGTTGCGCGGGTCAGCTAGTATGGATATATAGATCTTGAAGATCAAAATTCGATGTAAGGTTTGGCAGTTATGTGGACATTTAGATCTCGACGATCAAAATTCGATCCAAGGTTTGGAAGTAACATGAACATACAAATCTCGACGATTAAAATTCGATCATAGATTTGGAAGTAATGTGGATATACCGATCTTGACGATCAAAGTTTTGGAAGTAATCTGGACATACAGATCAAAATTCGATCAAAGGTTTGAGAATAATGTAGACATACAGATTTTGACGATCGAAATTTGATCAAAACCATCGTAAGTGCCGTTGTGGTACGGGTGTCGTCACAATAGAAGTTGTCGTTACCCTTGACGAGCACGCAGAGCGCGGGGTGCGTGTCGGGCTGGATCTGCTTGGCGCGCGGCCCGTCGGGGCGCATGCGGTAGCGGCCGAGCGCGCGCTTGCGGGCGAGCGCGGCGCCGTAGTGCGCGCTGTGCTCGGCCGCGCGCGCCGCGATCGCTTCCCCATCCGCTTCCTGCTTCGAGCGCATGTGCATGTTGTGGCGCCACTTCATCACCTCGTTGGCGCGTTTCTGTGGAGCACGACACCTTTGGTGTGATGTTCTGCGCAGGTATTTATCAGCCTGCCAGGCAGTGACGTGCGTAGACATTTACAGAAGGGTGGACAAACGAAATTCTTTACAAAACTACTCAGTTTCGTCAGCGCGCAAGTGGACGGTTAAATTAGGTTAGGTAAGGTTATCTATTTAGGCCCATCTTCAGGACTTTTTGCAACGATACTGTCGTGCATACGTATCGATACAGTCGCGAAGCGGTCGCTAGCTTAGTATAGAAACACGCGTTAGCAGCGATACTGTCGCACGTTCAGTAAACGCGCGACAGCATCGCTACAAAAAGTCACAGTGGGCGAGGGGCCGAATTTTTAAGCAACGCTTCATTTATTATTTGTTTTTAAAAATACGCATGCAGTTTGTAACCTAACCGTGCCTTCTTCATCCTCTATTTCGAAAAGGATTCAACGTATAAAAATATTGAAAGCTTAAGTTATAAGGAAGAAAAAAAATAGCTAAAACCCCATTAGAAGCGATATATTTGCCAAAACTTCTAGGCGCCATTTTTCTAATATGGTGATACTAAACTTCGAGTACGAGATGACAAAGTCCAAATTCGGAAAGAGCACAATAAGATTTATAAAATTACCATGTTTTTAGAATTCCTGGAAAGCTTTTCAGGTAACCATGATCAAAGCAAATGACAGGATTAACTACTAAATCTTCTAGGATGAGTGTGATAAGTCACCTCACCTATCCGTTATTAATTACTAGTTGCTACCGCGGCGGTGTGTCGCGGGTGACCAAGTCAATAGTTGCGATACATCATTTCCTACTTGTTTAATTTTTGTTTAGTTAGTTAGAAAATTATTAATGTAGACAGCGCATATTTCCATAAATAAAATGTTTGCCCCTAGCGTGATTGGACGATCCTTCTTCCAAACCTGAACATCAACCATGTCCCTCTACAGGTGTTTATTTGCCTGCTAGGCATATTCATCTAATCTGATCGGAACATCACACTTCATTCCTCCATCATAACTATGATTATGACCCTACCTGTAACAAATGTCCAAGGTTTCTCCCCCTGTTGGATATGTTGAAAATGTATCACTTACCTCAGAATTAACTTCCAGCACTTGGTCTCCAGCCGAAGGCATTTCCCTCCACCCCAGTACCGACACTGGCATCGATGGAGGTGCTTCCTGAACTGTTCTTCCGTCTGCTGAGTTTAAAACCCTTACCTGTTGGATATAATCAAGTATTTCATGACTGGAGTAAAATCCAACAAAGACTATGTCCAGCAGTTGATCACAAATTACTAGAGACTGATGAATTCAAGAACTTATGTCATGACATACCTTGGCCCACCCGTTGCCTGCGACAATAATGCATCCTCGCCTCAACGTGCCCCGTTGCACTAATACTGTTGCCTGTTTTCTGAAGACATAACATGGACGAATTTTTTTTTTTAAGTTATAGAACGAAAGTTATAGAACTATAATGATATATTCAAATTTATGATTAGGGTAATTTTCGCGAAAAAGTTATCCTTAGAGGGTGTTCAAGTGATATATTATAGGTACATAACTTCACATAAAACCTAGGCGTAAAAAAGTGTTAGTACACGAATAATTTCATATAACATTAGTAGTTAGTCAGGAACATAATCACGTATTATGAGATTTCAAAAACGTTGATTATTTTTGTTTTTTATTATTATTTTTTATAAATAACACAAAAATAGATATTGCAATGACGTAACAAATAACGTAAACGTCTCTACATTAAAAGTCATAGGCCATTGACATTTTAAATTCGGTACGAGGTGATAAGGTGATTGTATCTCTATTTACTGAAATGTTGATGATAGTATTAAGATAGTATTTATTTAAAATATTAACTGTATCCTCACCCTGTCCGGACATCCAACTGAGCTTCAAGGACCACACCTTCAACATAACCCCCAGGATCTGCTTTCAGTTCCATCAACTGGGCTTGCAGTGTAAGAGCTTCAACTAACGTGTCCAAGTTTTGTTTCTTCAGAGCTGATATCGGTATGGCTTGGACGTCGCCTCCTAACTCTTCACAAACGATGCCATGAGCTGATAGCGCGCGCATTGTCTTCTCCTATTAAACATAAAGAAAGTAAGACCATTCTGTACCTACCTACATAACGATAAGGGATTTTTTTCCTTTCTTTCTTTTGTCTATGGGAAATGTGGAAACTTCCAGTAACCATTGTAGAAGCAGTTAGGTCAGAATCGAACCAACTAAGAGTCAGCGCAGCGGAGAGCGTTTTATGAATGTCCTCGAAATTCAACTTCAATTGTAATTAAATGCAACCTGTCAAAAAATTCTCGCGCGTCTTTCAAGATGACACGGTTCCTGAAGATGCCTCGTGTAGAGGCGAAACACGAGCCAAGGTTTATTCTTCGCACTTGCGGAATACTGCTTATACGAATTCCTATCTCGTCAAGTAAGTCTTTTTACTTGCTTGAGGGATGCGGTTTGGCATTCCTTTCTATGACAGTTAGTAATATTTTAGTAGCGCTATCCTTGAGATTGTTAAACGACCGAGTGGTGGGTAACCCCCCTCCCCCCCCCTCCCCCCGAATAGAGAATTGCCGTCATGTAACGCCTACTTTAATGTCTTATCGCATATGATACCCCACTATCTGCGCTGCCCTATCACTACATACCTATTATAATGAAATAACCACCAATCCCCAATATTACTACTAATTACGAAGGACAGCAAGTCCCTCCTGTTTTAAGAGATCTAAATACGGAGGTGGAAGTTCACATTAAACAAGCATTATAATAAACTGTCAAGTGGTTACTGTACTTATATATAATTATACAATATACATCAAATAGAGGCATACCTACAATGTCTACACCTGGCTTGTCGATTTTGTTGATCGCCACCAATATTGGAACTGTTAAAACAAGTAATTCCGTTAACAATGTCAACATTAAAAGGCTTGTATGACGATTTAGGGTCAATCCCCACTGAAAGAGCAGTTGCTGGTGGCGGCATTTTGAGATCAAATACCTATTGTAAATCATTTTTAATCTTATTTATATGAACTAAACGTTCAAAGTCACTTGTAGGGAAGGGAAAAGCATCGCGGCGCCGTTTTGGGTCACAAGCCTACACAAATCTTTAGCAAAAACTACCGGTCGCTGCTTTCAATGGGAATTGACTTTTAATAACAGTAGAGGAAGCTTGCAGAGTGTAAATACAGAAGTAAACGGTGGATTGTTGTCTCTAGCTAACACAGAGGGACATCTATACCTACTATTATATAATTGTAAAAAGTTTGTTTGTCCGTGAAAAACTACTAAACGGATTTCGATGCGGTTTATTTTGTACAAAGGAGTTGGCTCCAACTTAAAATTTTACGTTTGTTTGATTGCTATCGGTTAAGTAGAACTAGAGTTATGATTAGTAATATAGAATTTAAGTTGCACAGATGGCGTTACGTCGCGATAACCGACAGCCACGCGGGCAGAGCTGCGGGCATAGGATATTAGTATTATACGTATATCATGTAATCATGCTTGTAAGTTGTCTTTTAAAGTAATAAATCAAAAATGAAGGAGACAATCACACAAATCAATAACAGTTAAAGCAGTTCCGTAGGCAACGTACCGTGCGCCTCGCGCGCCATGCGGATGGACTCCAGGGTCTGCTCCATGACGCCGTCGTCGGCCGCCACCACCAGCACCACCAGGTCCGTGGCCAGCGCGCCGCGCGCCCGCATCGCCGAGAACGCGGCGTGCCCCGGCGTGTCCAGGAACGTCACGCGCTCGCCCGACCCCAGCTGCACTGCAAGCGGCCAGGGACCATCAGCTCTGTGACTTCTATACCCATCAGCACAGCAGCACAAGCATGAACTCCTATCGAATTCGTAATGTAAAGGTATCGACAGAACGGAGCATTGCGACTGGCGGGCTACACACGCACACAGGTTCACAAGAGGCAGACTGTCAATCACAATGCTCCGTTCTCTCGAAACCTTTACATTACGAATTCGATAGGAGTTTATGCTAGTGCTACAGATCTTGGACCTCAGTCGCAAGAGAAACGAGACCCTGGTGCATGTGGATCGTTTTGATATAATCCATGATTGATAGATTTGATCACGTCTACCACCATTCGACCCTGTGCTACCCTCAAAGAACCACGTACTGCGCGTATTTTGAGCACATTTTGGATCCACAACTCGTGACTACTCTATACATATACCTAGGGATGACACACGGATGTTCGGGTAGGAACAACACTGGAAATCACAAGTTTGTTCTTTTGAAGTTGAGAAATATTAACAGCACAGAACCCTTATTGCCCCACTGGATTCACGAGCGGGTGGATGTATATGGGGTTTTTCGGAGTCAATATACGGGTAATGTGTATGCTTTGAGTGTAAAAGAAATAAACTGACTGAGATGATAACTATTGAATTCTAACAGGACAGTATGGGAGAGATTGTACAAGTTAACCTTCAATAAATATTAGTATTATAGTTCCCACTTCTAATGAAATACCTTCAAAAGCGCCAATATGCTGTGTGATGCCACCAAACTCTTGGTCGACCACCGATGTGTCTCTAAGGGAGTCTAGCAATGTAGTCTTGCCGTGGTCTACGTGCCCCATGACACAGACGACTGGTGGTCGAGGCTTTAGAGCTTCCGGAGGTGCCGGTGGCGCGGGCACAGCATCCTTGTTCTACGGTTTGGAAAAAATGAATATTATAATGTATAAAATTATAAGAAAAAAAAAGTGATAGTGTACATTTTATTCCGAAAAATAAGTGTTCTTCGAAATCGTTCTCCTTCCTTCTTTGAAAAATTCGGGGTAGCCGAAATGTCAGGCTAAAAGTAAATAATATCAAATATATCGAGATAAAATCCGTAAAAAGTGGTTTCATTTCAAAGTGCATTTATAAGGTACGATAGGGTTGTCATATCTTTATACATAAAACCCCCATAAAAAAATTGATTAATTAAAAACAATTTAAATGTGTGACATTCACGTAAACTTCAACGAAATAAAAAGCGGTTAAACTTTACCTCTTCTTCCAATGATTCCTGATCAGGCCTGGGTACAATCTTGAATCTACAACCAGAAATTTTGACCACATCCCTAATGATCTGTGGGTTATGTATCACAGTGTTTTTGGTATACTCTATGACGGAATCTTTGTCAGCAAACTCTAGGGCTTTCAATACATGATCTGCAACAAGTAAATTACTCATAATTATTTTTTTCAAGTGTGTTGTACATTAGCTTCGTAGCTTTTAGCTATCATGAAAATAAATTATACCTATGTAATACAAATTTGAAACAAATAATGAAATGAAAGAACCTTCTTAAATGGAAACAAAAAACTTATTTCATATACATAGACTTCAAACAGGGTCTAAATTTTCTTGCAGAGTTAAAAAAAATAAGCAATTTACACTATAACATAAGCTATCTACAGTACTAAACTCATCAATGTTGTTATTTTTTCATTAATCTTGTGTGGGCAACCCGTAGCATTATTCAATACGATGTATTAAAAAAATAGTAAAAATAAAAAATCATTTAAAAATTGCTTCCAAACTATTTGTCTAAGAAAATTTACGGTTGGCATGATAATATATGTATAGTATATTTATGATGTCATTCTACTAAAAAAAATACTATACAGAACATAAGATTTGTATAAGAAAAACAATTGTTATACTAATATTTACGTACCTACGTCTTTGTTCAGGACGTCAGCAACTTCCTTCACAGTCATATTACGCCATATGCCCACTACTTCGGCACTCTTCGGAGAATATCTAATTGATGATCTTCCTTGACTCTCTGCAATCTACGCAAATATTAAAGGTTAGAAAAGATTGACGGGTTCTGTGAAAGATGATATAAAAACAAATAATCTCATTAGATGAAAATGGCCCCTGGCTAGCTCCACAGCAATAACCTTACCCAAGATAGTCAGTAAAATGTTTAACACACTGCCTACCCCTTCAGAAATTTATAGATTTTTATAGGTAGGTATGTCATAGGAAAATGATCAAGTCCATAATATATGGATACTATTCTCAATGTATATTCTCAATTTTAACCATGCAGTCACTTCACCAAACTTATTGCATTTCAACTGAAAGTTAACCCTAACTAAGTATTTTGGTCATGCCAGCCAACATATTATTATTGATAATATACAATATCCAATTGTACTTAATTTTTGTTAAGTTGTTTAAAAAATTGTACTTAATAATAATATAAATTGTTCGTTTTTATGATTTTTATTTTAATTTTGTAATTTTCAATACAACGTAAAGTTGTTTATGAAATAAATAAATAAAAAAAAAACAGTTTTCAAGTGAGATTTAGGGGGTTTCATGCAAATGTCTGTGGCTCGCGTTGGGGTTTAGCCTTGAACTTTAAAAAAAATAGCAACCATATTTACTAATATTTAACTGACCCCTCCAGTTAACTCAATGGCTTGTGTTAGGAGAGGACTGTAATGACCAGGATTTGAAACTGGGACCTCACAATGGTAAGGCTGACTGCTTAACGAATAAGCTACCAAACCAGGCTTGAACCAGGGTTTATTTTTGTACCCCAAAATCTATCTGGAAAATGTTAGGAGAGAGTAAGAGGGGTAAATTTGTTTGCCTGTGCTATTCTATAATTCAACATTGGTACGTACCTTCTCCTCAGGTGATCTCCTTTTTTTACAGCATATATATGATACAGACAACTGCCTGGCCCATTGATATCTTTTGCTTAGAGGAACTTTCTTGATACCCGATACTTGTGCTACAAGTTCATTCTTTATTAAATCTATTGGTAACCTGGAAGGAATAGTATTGTTATTTAGTACTGATCTATCATTCAACATATATAAGACTTTCACTTGTGGGCTCCATTTATCATATTATAACTGCAAGCATAAATTGTGTGCATATATAAATTGTAGTTACAAAATATTAGCAGTGTATTGTCTCTTTTCGAAATATAACTTAGTAAAGGATAAAAAGAATTTAACTTTATTTTCTCTTTTAAGTATAATGCCTATTATTATATATAAAATTATTTCATTGAAAGTTTCTAGCAAGAAGTGTGTTTGATTTGGTCATAAGACTTTTTCAATTCTTGAGATTTACATAAATCATTCATAAAAGCATTCGTAAAATACTTACCGTCTTAATAATATACATTTGTACATTTTTATTCCACGAAAGAATAAATTAATATCCGGGAATTTCTAAACTTGTCCTGAACCGATAAGAACAGGGTTATGTCATAGAATTTGAAGATTGTAAATGATAAGTATGTTTATCACTGAGTAAACATATATATAATAGTTAAATAATTCACTTCCGTTTGAAAAATATAATTAATCATGGCATGTTTTATTATAGTATAGCATAAATCGTATCTATAAAAGTTCAGTTCATAACATAACCTATACCAATTACCAATACCAATTTGACTTTGACAATGACATAACTGACCATAAGCAATTAATGATTTCAGTGGAATGCTTTCTTATGACTATCAGCAAATTAAGATCTTTTAAAAGTATCAGGGTGACTTTGGCTTATATTTTTTGAACGTTCAGTAATTCAAATTGTACTTAAGTACTTAACCCGAGACAATAGTATTATAAGAACACCATTATCTCAAGTAGTTGTTACATAATATATTAAGTACGTACTTTACTTAACTATCATTATTCCTAATAAAAAGAAATGAGTATTTGAAGACTATGGTATGGTAGAAAAATCTTTTTGTTTTGTCTCTATTTTCATGTCTTTGTGTCTTTATTTACAAAGGGTTCTCATATGATATACGATAGGTACGATGAATGAAGAGGTATTAAATATTTCAAAAACGTAATATGACCATAGTGTGTTTCATAATTTTTTCTTAGAACAATGTTCTTAAATTCTAGAATAATGTCCATAAACAATATCCAATAATACTTAATTTAAAAAAGCAAATCATAGACAATTACTATTTATGTCCGCCATTCATTCTTTTGAGTTGCTTTTTCGTTTTACGATTCCCGAGAGCACGATTTGTCACCGAGATCTACGCAACACCATCGCGTAATTAATTAACCTACGTTACAGGTGCTGAAACAATAAACTCCACGCGTGGAGGAACCATCAACATCAGTGTAGTGTAACAGCCATCTGACGTGATCAAACTGTGAGATCGTATCTACCAGTGTGATGCTTTTGCTCGCCTTTTACGTTATCGGTTGCGACGTGAGTTCGAGTGCCTGATGGTGTGGAAACTATGTGCGAATAACTCAATAGAATCAGAGGACTCAGCATGGGGGCGTTTTTGAATAAGCCCGAAACTAGGAAGTACAACGAGAATGGGGAAGGGAATGGTCTTCGCTATGGCGTGGCGTCGATGCAGGGTTGGCGCGTCGAGATGGAAGATGCGCATCACGCGCAGTTAACATTGAATGGAACTCTATCGGACTGGTCTTATTTCGCAGTGTTCGACGGACACGCGGGAGCGCGGGTATCGGCGCATTGCGCGGACAACCTCCTCGAATGTATCCTTCAAACAGACGAGTTCCGGCGCGAGGAGATAGCCCAGGCTATTCGCGCCGGCTTTCTAGACCTGGACAAGAAAATGCGAGAGCTACCGGAGCTCTGCAACGGTGAGGAGAAATCAGGCTCGACAGCGGTGTGCGCGTTTGTATCGCCTAAACAAATATACATAGCTAACTGTGGCGACTCGCGTGCAGTGCTGGCTCGCAATGGCACTCCGATCTTCGCGACTAGAGACCACAAACCAGAGCTGCCATCTGAGAAGTCACGTATAGTGCAAGCCGGTGGCTCTGTTATGATTCAACGTGTGAACGGAAGTTTGGCTGTATCAAGGGCACTGGGAGACTATGAGTATAAGAAGGTCATGGATCGTGGTCCATGTGAGCAGCTTGTGTCTCCAGAGCCTGAAGTGTCTGTTCTTGAACGGGTTGATGCAGAGGATGAGTTCTTGGTGCTGGCCTGCGATGGAGTATGGGATGTGATGACTAATGAAGCGTTGTGTGCATATGTACACTCGCTGCTCCAGCTAACAGATGATCTGGTTGCTATAACCAACCAGGTTATTGATACCTGCCTCTATAAGGTTAGTGCTTTTTTTAGATAATTGGTTTTTAATTTTATCATGGCAAAAAGTCTGAATTTCTGCTTGACACTTAAAAATATAATCACTATATTAGTTTTATTTTTTCATTAAAATTGCAATTGGAGTTTAGTCCAAATTCATCATGAACCACCATTGAAGAAAATATTGCTATATAATATTTTAATAGGAACACAAATTAAATAAATTGTAATTTATTCTGCCCATATCCACTAGTAACTTTAAAAGCACAAAATGACACTTATAATCTATCAATATATTGAAAGAAGTTCTATAAGTTGTATACTTTATTGATCTGTATATCAATTTTATTTTAATGATTCTATTGTGTCATTCTCTCATCATTATCACAATAATCTATTTTTTATTTATTTCTGGCACGTCAATTTGACTTCACCATGCCTGATGTTAAGATGAAATCAAAGTCTCTTGTAAGAGGGTTACCATTGCGAACATACAGTGTTGAACTGAACTTTTTGCCATCCAATAAATTGGGGTTATTTTTACTAATGTTGCTATTTTGACTGGTGTGGTGTTAGAACTTATATCATCATCAGAGAATTTGCTTACCATTTGGTATGCCATGAGCTAAGTCTTAACTGCCTATTTTTTTTATTTCATCCTGGCTGCCTGGCCTTAAAAATAATATTGACGGTTTTTTGTGTACTCCTTGTTTTAAATACGTAACAAAAAAATTACATCTAAACATTATACTAAATTTACCCTAACCTTATAAAAATAATTAACTCATTTAGTATTAATTAAAGTAGCCAAATGTCAGACCAGCCAGGACTCCGGTATGAGGGCTAGACCAAAAAAGTGTTAGCGTCATGGAGGATGTCATGCTTACCATTTACAATCAAATCATGAATACACAAGATCATGCAGAGTAGAAAATGAAATTATAAAAGTCCAGTTCAGGTCTAACACAAGGATGATAATGATGATGAGTTTTTATTAATATGGGCAAGAGATTCAATTTAATTTTTTTGAAAATTGTGCTCTGTATTCAAAATTAATCTTCACAATATTAGGTGGTTCTCACACCACTATGGTTGGTATCGTAAAATAGGTTGAATAATGTTCCAAGGGTAGATAGAGATAAAATGGTCAATAGTGTCAATAGTATTTCTTAAGTAATTTCTTTAACTATATTTCAAATAAGCCTATTATCAGGTATTTGATTATTCTGTTATTACTATGAACTAGTACAAAGTTTCGCTAGTCAGAATTTAGTTGATAATTTTATTTCTATTCTCCCTTTGATCTCTATTCTCCCCTTTATACCCTGTAACTTTGCATTTAGAAAGGTACAAGAAATTTTGGAAAAACGAGTAATACATCAGCATTGTCACTATTCTTTTTCTGAGTAAATATGGAACCCTATTCCTAAAACTCATGCTATATCTAGTGAACTGTGACCAGTCACAACTTCACCAGGTTACTAACCCGGAGACACCAATGTCAATGCTGAATTGTTATAAAACTAATCTTAAATTATTATTGACTTTTTAGTACTATCCATTTTAAGTGACAGGTTATTGCTCTTTCACGAAAGGTCATCCCATAAATTATTCATAAGAATTATTGGTGTTGTCTCTAATGATCCCTTTTTATGAAGTCACTCAGAGAGTAATGCATAAATATAAAATATCATACATACAGTATAGTCTAAGATCCGTCCTTAACGTTACCTTCACGGGGTTAGTAAATGTATGAAAAGTATTTTATATTCAATTAAAAATGAATTTATTGCAAATGGGTATGCTAAAAAATTTCAGTCCAGAATATGATTAATTAATACCTAATTAAAAAATTGCTTTCTTTTTAAACATTTCACTGGATCGGTTAATAGACAAATTCCAACTCAATTGAAATATGAAGCCCATAGAATATGCAAAACCTAGGCTGACTATTTATTTCCCATTACAACTCTTGGGTTGGCAGGTATAAACTGGTAAATTAATACTAGTGGCTTGCACTTTGCACCAGTAACAAGCTACTAATGAGTGACTTTAAGCTGAATGAGTTTTAAGTGGGATGGGTACAGTCCAGAAGTCTGATAAAAAGAAAAATATTATACTTGCTGATACCTTTGGCTGGCATAGCGTTTTGATCCCATTCCTTCAACTCATGGCAGTAGGAGAGATAAAGCCTATGTGTTATTCTAGGACATAAGTTTCATAATCATTTTAGTTAGATCTTTGCCAACTTCCACTTTTATATTATTGAGTAGGATCACTGTTGCATCTGCTGTTGCACTGTTGGGCATCTCACGATTTTTCTTATACCTACCTATCTATTATATCTGCTTTAATAAATGCTTTAAATAAATATGTGGTGTGTATTCTGTGCTTATGAACGTCATTCGGAGGTCTCTCGGAGGGAGGAGTTGTTGTTACGGACAACTCTTCTATAAGATTCCACATATTATTATCCAATATTTCACTACTGTCTGCACTCCTGGAGGGACACTGTTTTTTCTGCAGTTAGGTTTAATTCTCATTCTAAATATTATTTACAGGGCAGTAAAGACAACATGAGCATCGTGCTGGTGGTGTTCCCCGCTGCACCTAAACCCAACGCTGAGGCACAGCGCGCGGACCGCGAGCTTGACGACACGCTGCGACAAAGGCTCACAGGTTGCTATCATTCATTACTGCATGCCTGTTCCCACAAACACAGAGACAGACGGACAGACAATCATATCAACAAACAACTTCCTGAAACTGATGCCAATGGCATTTCCATTACCAGAATTTAGAATGACATTTATCATTGATAGAGTATAATGGGGGCTACACACAATAGCAGCATTTGCTGCGCACACTGCTAATTGCTACGTTAATGTATAAGACACCAAAGCACACACAGTATATGCTATACTATGTGTACAGCAAATACTGCTTTGGTGTGTGGCCTCCCTTATAGGACATTATAGGAGAATAGTTTACATTTGTTGAAAATCGTTTTCCTTGTATATATGGGGCATTTATAAGGAAAACCTTGCATATCATCATATTATATTGAATGAATGGACTTGAACGAATGCCAGGATAAAGGCCTTAGATTAACTGGAACAGATTTGAAGCTTTAAACAGTGAACTAAAATTACCTTTAGTATAATAATTTCATATTATAGGACGAAGTCCTAATGTCAAAAATATTTTTTTAGTTTATTTTCGTTGAGATCTTGCCATAGGTTATAAAGTAAACGTCATAAATTATATTATATAATCGGGTATCGAATTACGACGGATTGACTCATCTTGAGTCTATATTTATTTTTTAAGAGTACCCTTAGTTTTATCGAAAATTGCCATTGTTGCCAAATAATATTTTTCAAAGATAGCCAGGGATTGGTAGTATTTAACGATACATGTTTTACCATAGATACCACCACAATCGATTGATTGGTAATACCTCTCAGTGCTCATTTTTAAGTACAAATGAATAGTTTATTGCGTTTTAAAAGACAATGCTCTGATGTACATCGAAGAATTAACAGTGTTATAACACTAGACTCAAACAAGCCAGTTGGACCCTGATTCTACTATTTGTCAACCATTGTCAAACCACTGAGATTACAAAAAATGACATTTATTTTTGTATTTTACTGATATGCTTTTAAATCCTAAAATTAAATGGCACCGTGTAGAGTGGATGAAGCCATGTAATGAACAATTTTTCAATTTCGAACTCTAAATTTATATTTTGAATTGTAGTTTTTGTAGTCTCAGTGGTTTAACAACGGTTAACAATTAGTAGAATCGGGGTCCTGAGTGCCATTTAGGGGTTTACTCACCGAAGTATCATTTTACTACGCACACTGCAAATTGCTAAGAAAAATACATCTTGACAAGAGATGTCATGAAGTATTTGCTGCATGAATGTAGGGCACCAAAGCAGCATTCACTGTGTGCGAAGCAAATGGTGCTATTGTGTGTGACCCTCCTTAGCCATAAAGGGGTCCTACATTACTATAGTAGGTAGTATAGTACTAGTAATCGCGCTAGTAATTAAATGTTCAAAAAGAACGGAGGGAGTAACAGGAATTTGACTTTTTAACATAACTTTGTGATTTACGCGCAAATATTGGCAACGCCGCAACGGCTCTCTAAAATTTTTGATGTTATGAAATTAAGTAGGGTTAATAAAATTAGAAGAATAGATTGATTTTACAATTTTTAGGTAAATTTAACTTGTGATATGAGGATTCTGTAGAAGTAACAGAGTTAAAAGAAATGTAAATACGTCTTTATTTTAAAAAGATGTATTTTTGTGAACGAATAAAGAGTTATCTATCTAAGTCAGACAACGATTCCAGTAAGCAATCTCGTCAGCCAATATTCAGTGCCATCAAATAGATGGGAGAGGGAAAGGGGGAGGGGGGGCACAGTATATATTTATAGTTCTATAATAATTCACTATCGCACCCCCTTCAAACCGGTAGAATAAGATTTACTTCGCCCACATTCTGGCCCTATTTCTTGATGTACCTACATCTTGTTTCTATTGTATATCGATGTTAGCAACTTATTGCATTATGCATTTGCAGCACTTAGCAAGTTTTGTGAGATTTCCTTGCTTCGTCCGAAGTTTGCATCTTGATTTTTATTAGTGTGTCGGTCATTCTGGTCGTAAATGCCTTCTGTTCGTCTGATCTCTGAATACCTATAGTTTTATACGCGTTCATAGGTCACTACACTATTTTAAATAGGCGTGATTTGTGGATGACTACTAACCCGTTCACCTACAAAGGGGCCTTGTACCGTTTTAATAAAGGTCCCTGTATACAGTCACAGGCTTCAGATGAATAATCCAATCTGTAAACAGGAAAGTTCAGCAAATTTCATAAATCGATTTATTCATTATGCATAATAAATAAACGTCTTAAGCGACATCGAATTTTCAAAGCGAAAAGGTTCCAATCAACATCGTAAATAATTCACAGCGCAGTGATTGTTCTGTAAACTATTTTTGTCACTTGCACCTTTGCTTTATTACAGTCAATATTGTTTCATAGTTAATGAATGGAGACTTATATCATCGCAGCACTTGTGTACATAGCATTCAAGGGCATGTTGAAGATGTGTATGACCTAATAGTAGTTGGTTTTTAATTATATAAAATAAATATGGTTTCATGTTTTTCTTATACTATGAATGGAAAGGCTAAAATCCAGTTTTAGGTTGCAGCATTGGGTACTGGTGTAGAGTTTCTATTGTAAAAGTCAACGGAATATTTACAAAGTTTGTTCTTTTCTAGAACCGATATTTCGACGCTGTGACAAGCGCCATGATAACGCTACTTCTTATTGGGCCTTCCGTATCGGACTACCGCCTTTCTCACTCGTTTACGCGCGCCGTGGGTTCTTTGTCATGAGCTATATGTTTGATGTAAGGATCGAGTACCTAAGTACAAAGGGCTGGTTTATATACCGGTTCAATGAAAACTACGTGTAGTTGCACAACGGTTCTCAGATCGTTATCAAGGTGACAATCATAGCAATATTTACTATCGGGGCATGACATCATTTTCATAAGTAACATGTATACTATTATGTTGTGGCGCTACATATATGATATACACTAACGTGTTGTTGACTAAAGGGGCTTGTGATATGATTACATAACTTGGATGATCCATCTGCTGGGGAGCAGTTCCAGTGACGTATACTTTAGTTAGACGGTAGATACAAACTTCATCTCACACACACGCTTAGTGTGTGGAATGCTGTGGTTTTTACAAGCGGCTATATCATCATCATCATCAACCTTGCGTTAGTCCTGGTCGCGTCCATAACTTTCAGTCCGGGGTCCGCTTTGGAATGAACTCCATGCTATGGTTTTTACAAGTGACTATATCATCATCATCATCGTCCTTGCGTTAGTCCCGGTCGCATCGGAAACTTTCACCTCGGAGTCCGGGGTTCGATTTCCGGTATTTTCTCTCCCACTTCGCACGGTCTAGCACATTTTCCAAGTGACTATAATATAAGGTAAAGAAGGACATTAGATAGTTACAGGGTCGAAAGCACGAGTCTGTGGCGCCTCTGGTGTTGAAAACGTTAACTTTCTATCAGGAGAGCCATGTGCTTGTCTGCCATTAAAAAAAAACGTTTCATTTTCGATCGCAACATAATTGAATTATTATAAAATGCCTTGGGACAGTCGCTCACAGTTTTTATTGTTTTTAGTTTTATTATATTATTTTATGTAATAGCATATATGCATATTATGTGCCTTTTTTATAGTGCAAAAATAAAAAAACCCACGGTAAACGAGTGGTGACCAAAGCCGGATCGGGAGGTTATGTCGAACTCGAATCGACTAAAATGCACGCCGGAATTGAGATAGTAGCCAACATATCCCAGGGTGCATCTCAAGTTGAGATAGTAGCCAACATATCTCATATAAGGGATACTATCCCTTGCACCCCGGCAGACCAGGGTGTAGGGATCACAGTGTCCCCATTTAGATAATATACCTCGCAACGTAATTCCTATTTATAATTTGTACGGTTTCAGTTTGTAGTATCTATCTAGCATTCTCTACATTGTTTATTACACACGTAGGTACATCACGAGCCCCTAATATAGGGTGTTGTAAATTATCATTCCATAGTTCATTCGCCGATTTGTCGAAGCTATCGCTTCCATGTCATTATGTTTGCCTTCACGAGCAGAATTCTAATGAACCATTATAAATACAAACTATAAAATATATTAACTGTATCGATGGCTCTATAGTCTAACGTTATATCTGCTTGCGTAATGTCTTAGGTTCAGAAAACCAATAACAGTTTGTTATTCATTTTCTGTTATGCTGAATCCACATTTACGTATAATTATAGCGTAACCGTATCAGAAGCGCGTGTCAGTCTGGTAACGTTTTAGCTGCGTGATAGCTGAGGTTAAATCAAATCATCGATCGACTCGTGGTGTCAGCGCAACTAGTTTGTGCTGATTCAGCCACGAGTTGTTCTGTCCACACTCAAACGTCATGTCCTGTACCGATGATCGCAGTCCGAACCGTTGTACGTGTCACAATTGTGGACCCAGGTTTAGAATATTTTAGTAACAATGCTGATACACATCA
Organism: Pelosia muscerda; assembly: GCA_963691645.1. Classification (NCBI taxonomy): domain Eukaryota; kingdom Metazoa; phylum Arthropoda; class Insecta; order Lepidoptera; family Erebidae; genus Pelosia; species Pelosia muscerda. The sequence goes on along the minus strand of OY829116.1, from coordinate 1,993,383 downwards.
TACGCATCTTAATTTCGCAAACAGCTTTTGACATTGACTTTAGCACAGACTATAATAATTATTTATTCACTATTTAATTATGGTTGATAGGTTGTGAAATATCTATTTAAAATATTACCTAAAAATCCTAATCCTAATAATGCTCCGACTCGGGATTCCAACCCGAGACTTGCCATAGCAGTCGCATCTGACACTTCAGCAGCAAACAGTCATTCATCACGCGTGAACATATTTCATCACACATCAAAAATGACTATGTTTAACCTTCACGAATGAGAGAATCATTAACATCTAATATCTAATGCCCAGACTACAGTTGCATGATTACTACATAAATAACAATACGATCTAGTGTAAATCCGCTAAACAATTGCTAGAATATTAATATTCTTGAACGCAGCGCAGATCACCATTACAGTTATCCAATCCAGACTCTATACTATCTGTGACACGTGTCTAGAAGTTGTGACGTCACTTAAATAAATAATGAGCATTGTGCACTCATGTGATTGAGTCTTCAGAATAATAATTTATCTTATAGGCCAAGTTTGATTACTAGCCAAATGAGTATTTAAAAATCTAGTGAGTCCATAGATCTTGTCGGATATATTTTTAAGAATACCGATTTGAAAGTTAATCCACATATTTAAATAATAAAATATGGTCGTATAAACATACATGCTTGTAATACATTTATATATATACTACAGATTATAAATATCTATTTATGTGTGTAACTCCTTTATTAACTTTAGAATTTATTATTATACTATTATCAGTAGCTACTAATGTTGCTATTTCGTTTTACTTCTTATTACAATGTAGTTTAAGAATCAACAAAATACCTTAGACAACAAATTATTCTATTCATTAAAATTACTAAGAATTAAACATTATCCGAAAGGATTTGAGCATAATTATTATGCCAAATTGGTCTGCTAAAAGACATTATCCCATTGTAGTTCCATTGTTTTTTAATTAGTTAGTACATACTTTTATTTATTTCTACACTTGTTACTTAAATTATAATACACTTTACTAGTTTAGAATAAATATTTACCTTTCATCTTATACAGAGATCTGTGTTACCTATTTATTTATTAGTTATTTATTACACAAAGGGTAATTTATTTTGTTATATTTTGTAAAGTCGTTTATTACTATATCTACTCAATATTTATTTATTTCGTAGTACATTATACCTATGTTTGAATTGTATCTACACCTTACATACAAAGTGTTAATGCGATGAAGGCTTTTTAAATATTTTCAGAAATAGACAATATAATATAGTGCCATTATTAATAGCCCTTTAAGACAGAGCTTTTAAAATAAGAATAATTATGACATTTTGGTAGCGTGTCAAGACACATCCGTTCTTGTTTTTAAATTTACCTACTGCTGTCGTTTGGAAACCATAGACATATTTTATGCAGTCTATAGTGGTGTTTTAAAAAGTCTTCAAACTAGCTTATGTGGATAATTGTGTGTTTTGTACAAAATATTGTACTAAAATGTACTTAATCGAATATGCGATTTTTTGTATAACCTAACATTGTGATATTAACAATTTAATTGAAAAAAACTTTTGAGATATTCTAATCTTTTTATAAAAATTTACTAACTTGTATAAATTGTGAGACTAAAATTCACACTAAATCTATATTGTCTTTAAATGTTACCCCTTGTTGTCGAACATTAAAGTATTTTTGACAAAAACAGGTTAGTTTCATTGCTTTAGTCCTCACCCCAAAAGTGTCATGGCTTGTTTGAAATACAATTAAAAAGTAAAAAAGCATAAACATTTTCTTTTAAATAGAAGGGTTAAAGCAATGAACGTGCGATTAGGCCGGCGGCTTGGGCGTCAGTGTCCGCGATTGTAAAAAGCAAGTATGTTTATAAGAGAAACCATAGTAATGCAGTTCTAATCTCATTGGTCTTGACTGTTATCGATTATGTGGAGGACATGCCGCTTATATCTTGTTATAATATAAATAGGGTTTGAGTCACTTGATTGTGTTAACTAAGTATCGCCGACAGACAGATACTGTTAATGGGTTGGCGAAAAAGTCCTTTTAACTTCACTACATAGTATAAAACAAATTCGCTTTCTCTGTCCCTATGTATGCTTAAATCTGTAAAACTACGCAACGTATTTTGATGCGGTTTTTTAAAATGGAAAGTATGATTAAAGAGGAAGGTTTATGTATATAACATCATGCTACAACTGGTGCAGAGCAGAAGTGAAAAATGTTGCAAAAACGGGGTGGTGCGAGTTGCACGGGTCAGCTAGTTAAAAATTATAATAAAATCTAGATTCTCATGATATGATGAAAATAGGAACTATGGTTGTCACTGTCAAATGCATACAAATCAAAGACAATTTAGTACGAGTTGACACAATTAAAGGTATAGTGGCGGCCGGCGGTAAAGTATTTATGGCATCTCATACGTTGGATCGAACAACCTTGAATATTTACGAAAACGTTTAGGCGTATTTAGTTCATATTGTCGAATTTATCCTTTGTTGCGTAAATACGCAAACCAATTACACACGTGCAGCGACAACATCACACTTCCAGGTCTCACTTCCGATATTATAAGTATGTATGTAGGTACGACATTTTGTAGCACATGAGTGTTTGTGATTTGCGGTTAAATCAAGTTCATTTTATACTTAGAAATGGAATAACCGGTGGTCAAGGAGTTGTTACATCATAATTCTTATTACATGTGACGTTCAATAAAAATATACTAGGCGGATGTAAGAAGTGAACTTAATTAGAATGTCAGGAATGTTATATTCAGCGCGGATTTCATTCTATAAGTGGTCGTATTCACGCTGTATCGAAACAATATATTCGAACTATGTTTAAATTAAGAACAATATATAGTAGATGTGAATTTCAAAAATGAGGCTATTAGGCCGTCCGCTGCGTTGCATGTGACCCGGTGCGGGTGTCCGTCAAGGACCCACGAGGTCATAATAAAATCGTGTGGTGGGCGACCCGAGTCTAGTGCATGGGTGTTATCTTATACTATTATATTTGACGGAACGGGTCTAGACGAAAGATAGGCTACTTTTTATGAGTTTTTATCCCGGGAAAAGCTAATAGGTTTCTTCAGTATTTCTCTCGTAATTATGTACAATAAAATATTGCCAATACAGGTTTATTTATGTTCCGTTTCGCGTTGATTTTGAAAGAGAAATTCTTGGTAGGTTTCAGCCATTTGAAACGATCAAAGCGCCCGAATTCTCAAGTTCAAGAAACCACAAAAGCAATAAATGGTTTGCCTTTTATAAAAAAATCCTTGACCTTCTTCAAGGTCAAATGTCAACGTCAAAGTCAACTGTGAAATGTGTCTGCAATGTTACTTTACGTTGCGTGCTTGAACACTATTTCCCGTCCTCGTACCTACATACAGAAAATAAAATAGGCTGGTTTATCATGCCTATAGTTTTATGAGTTTATGATATAAAATAGGAACGATGAACCGTTTTACGAGCATTTCTGAAATATATATTTTCAAAGTGCAACATTTTCTTGTAAAAATATGCCTACTTACATCGTGAGACAAGACTTTATGATCAAACAAACAAACTTCGTAAATTCGATTCCCGAACAGTATTTGTGTGAATGAATGTTGAATATGTATATTTGCATTGGCTTGGGTGTATGATATGTATTTATGTTTGGTAGTATTTTAGAAAGGGGTTTATTCAGTAGCTAGTTTCGCGTCTCTATGCAGCGTCAACTTAATAATGGTATTCTTATTTATTCAAAAATTGCGCGTTGTATTTGCTTGACGTATTCTTACGTCTCAAATCTCCTACCTTATTAGGGACGCGCAAAAACACAACGAGCCACCTCCCTGTACCTTAATCCGTACACGACTTCTTCCGTAGACATGACATCACCAGTCACCAGCCGGTGCACATTGTGCGGCGTTAGTGGGTGCTTGCTTGATTTCTAGTTTCTTACCTGTCACCTCATAAATAATAGTGCCTCGCAAATAAATACACCGGTATTCCACAAGCTCTCACCGCTGATCATAGCCCGCTGCAGCGTAAACCGTCGATTGTTACAAAGACGACAAAGTGTCGTTCCATCCATGATGAGCACTTCGTCGAATTGTCTATGGAACATTGCAGTAGTGGCACACACGAGTTAGCTCCTGACCTATACGGGATGCAAAGGAATACCTCTCAAGAATATATTAATTCTAAAATATTTACCATTCCGTTTGTTTCCAACGTAAAATATCGTGAGAAATGCTATGTCGATACGAATTACGTTGTACGGCGAAATTTCTCGATTTCTTTTACCATTATTTAGATTGTTTAGCCTCTAAATCGTTATAACTAGTATAGTTGGTACCTTTGAATTGAATTTATTAATGTTTTCGACGTTCCAACAAGTTAATTGCTGGTATTTCTGTTACAAATCGTGTTGTAGGTGCTACACGAACGACGAATATTTGGTAACGTACATTTACTACATTCTGAGGCTTGACCTTCAGCTTACCTACAGGTGAAGTCAAATTGATGTGACCGTTATTATAAAAAAGCAAATTGAATTTGTCTTTGCTGTAAAAGTTAGGTCGTAATCGTGTCGTGAGATCTAAGTCAGATAAAACTATTAAACATAGAAAAAATATGTTTTTAACTTTTTGTTTGTGTTGTGGACAACGGTTGCAGTCAGCGGACGGCCTAATGGTAGCGGTTCGTTTGAGTTATAGGGTTAAACTTATATTTACAATACGAGAGTGCGATATGAAAGAAACTTCATCCTCACGCTCGGGCTGTGAAATCAACTCCCTGCAATTGTTTCTCCAAGCGACTACAACATGGGGTTCTTCAAGAAGGGCATTATAAGGTTTCTATAGGGTCAGTGGCACGAGTGTGACACCCCTGGTGTTGCACACGTCCATAGGCTACGGTAACCGATTCCCATCAGCTCCACTAAACAATTGCTACCTAAACAAACTTTTTACAATTATATAATAGTATAGATAGATTTACCACTTATTGGAAATTAGCGAAATTGCGGCGATTCTGCTGCAGAAGCCTCTTAAGAGAAAATTGAAAATGCAAATATTCATATTCCTGCACACAAATATTTGCACTGAGCGGGAATCGTACCCGCGTCTCCTGCGTAGCAGTCGCGTTCACTACCGCCACGCCACAGAGGTGACATCTCGCTAACTTGTTACGTTTGTGTCCGCAGCACTGATCGAGCGCGGCGCCGGCAACGAGGAGCGCGAGGACTCGCCGAGCCACTTCTCGTGGGTGCTGCGGCAGCTCGTGCAGGAGAACATACCCGGCCTGCCGCCCGGCGGGGGCCTGGCCGCCAAGTGAGTACATACACACATACTTACATATATTTCCTTCTTCCTACAGTCTGTCTGATGAGGCCGGGAGGATAGGGACCTTAATATAAACTGGCGAAATGTGGGTGCTAGCACCTCTGCCTACCCCTTCGGGGATATAAGCGTGAGTTTATAAAAAAAATCTTTGTCATAAGTACAACAGCAATTTATACCAACCAGTGGTGTGCGCTCCATACATACAAATAAGGGCAAGTATAACGCCCCTGTTTCTATTAGTCACGGTAACCACCTTCCATCAGGTGGACTATGTGCATGTCTGCCACATAAATGGTATTAAAAAATTATACTTATTATGTACTGTCTCATCATTCTCTGAGCCTATTCTCACCTCAGTTGGGGTCGGCTTTCAAGTCTAACTGAGATGCGGCTGAACTTCGATATTTTCCGAGAAACTACTACCAACGGACTTCCACAACCAAATTGGCGATACCAAAGTTCTGTAGTTAGGCTAGTCCGACTTTTGAGGGCTCCAACTATCCGTAACGACAGCTATAGTTGTTCGTATGGCTTAACATGCTCTCTAAGGCACGACCAGGCTAGTGCAAATAACCATATTCTTGCATACAAATATTTGCTCTGAGCGGGGATCGAACAGCGTCTCATACGCAGTCGCGTTCACTACCGCCACGCCACAGAAGCTGCCTACCTAATATTGTCTATCCTGTCTTAAAAACATGTCCACGCCACTGATACCAATTGTCCCATACATAAGTCATATACGTAAGTGTAATACAATTTCCTTTGTTTCCAGACAATCGCTGCTGGACAAAATATACAGGGAGTTCTTCCCGGACCATCCCGACAGCTCGGAGACTTTCGACTGTCAGAGTGAACTGACGGATGCGTTTTCAGCCAACTAATGCATATTATTACTTATATTAGCACTACGGGACGCGACCGTACACTGACTTGTGCCCATTCAACTCGCCAAAGATCACGCACTTTGATATACACACTACACCTCTCAAATTTAATTGAGAATGTGTTCATAAACATATTACAAACTATAGACCGACCGTAACCGCTGTACCGAGCGTTTGGTACGCGGCGAGACGGAGGAGTATCGACTAATTGATGAAATTGGTCCACCGCCAATACTCGCGGCGCTATCTCGCTCGCTCTAGACTCATCCTCGTTCTTTCTCTTTCTTTGCCTCCACTTAGACCGTGGTACGCGGTCGGTCTCAATCAGTCAATGTGTTAGAAATTGTAACATATCAATAAAAAATATATTTTCAAATTTAAATTAAAAACTACCCACAACTTTTTTAAATTTTCGGAATGTTTATTAAGGGTATTGTACATTAGTGAAGTGTACGGTTTCGTCCCGAAATTAGCTGAAATACATCATTCTAGTACAAGTCGAATGAAATTACATCCACATTACTTATGAATTTTGAACGTTGGTAACACTTAATTTTGTACATAACTGTCTCGAACACTGAGTAATGTAGATGTGATTTCGTTTGGATCAGCCAAATGTCTTTGCCTAGGCTGTGTTGATCGTCGGTTTGTCGTCGGTCACTTTCACAACTACCCTCTTATTGGCCTCAAAAAATAATTAGGGGATGAATACATGGTTCGGCCTATTAACCGAATTTATTCTTCTGTTTACTACTTCGATTGAACTATTTTCTAAAAAGCGTGAATTGTGTGTATACATTTTTGCGGCCAGTAAGAACTATAGGCGATCATTTTTCCCACCCCACACATACATAACTTGAACCGGCTATTCAACATGGCCTGAATAACATAGAATCCAAAAATACACATATAATAATATCATGTAATACTCTATCTATAGGCTGTGGTGTGGCCTTCTAAATAAAGAATTAGTATAAACTTGTTTAGTCCTCGCCACAGTCGTTCACAGTATCACACGGCACAAAATTTCCTATTTCCCCGCCATTATAATAACCTTACCGGATTGAAACAGCCATTATCTATGAACCTTTATTTGTATAGCAAACAACATTTTAATTTTGTAGCATTACAATTTTTTTTAGTATAGATTTTTTTGTTTCGTGTTAACATTGGCCATTCGTGAATGTCATAATATTAGATGTATAATAATAGATATTTGATTGGATGTAATAGACGATACGGTTTTATTTGTGCGAGCGGCTAATGTGTGTAGGTTTCGTTCGCGCCCATATATTACTGTTAAGAACTTTTTTATACTGATATTTCAGAACGCAAAATTCGATATGTTCAGCATCAAGAGTTTGTCAGTTCGAAGGAAGAACCCTAGCGCGTCTGTAGAGCTCTATACAAGGCGGATTTCGTGTAGTTTTATGTTCGCTCCGTTTCAAGTGAAAAATTGGTATATTGATGATTTCTCAATTTTATTAATAAATACCTAGTTTCTTTTTTTGTACATACTTTTTTTTTCTTTATTACAACGTACATAGTCATTATCCAAAACGTCAAAGTAACCTATGATTTAAAACTTTACTAGCGTTATTAATTGGGATTGGAACTTGGGTTAATGTTTAATGTTAGTTTCTTTTTTAATTTCTCGTGAAATTATTGTACTTCGTTTCGTGTTACAGAATTATTAGATTTAATCGCTTTTTAAAGTTGCGCGTTATCGAAAAATAAAATATTGGGTATGCTTTTAAATTTTTTTGCTTCGTACTTAGATGAAAATGTAAGTGATCAGTTGATACGTGTAGTCTGTGACCGTACAAAGTAACAAATTAGACCGAATCCCATTTTGTCATGTAATGTTGTTACCAAATTTCTATGTGTAATATTAATTTCTGATGTTTCACCTCTTGTAAATAAAAGAGAATAGAAAAAATACTTTTGTACCTGTTTGTGCGGTTATTAGCGTATAACTAATTGTGCGGAGTTTATCGTGTCGGCTCTCGTGGAAATACATATAAAAGACCCCCCTCAACATAGTGACCTTTCTTCGTTTGCAAACCACTATCAAATCACGTCGTTGGCAAAACGTTCGACAGTATTTTTCCTTAGGTCACAATGGTTAACGCGATCAAGAAGCGGTAAAATGTATGAATTTCTCACTGTGCAAAACGCGTTCAAAGATGGACTGAAGGATATTTTTTCTAAGGCGTGTAATCTATGATTAAAACACCTAAATACGAAACTGTTCCATAAACAAGTAAAAAAAAAACTGTTCCAAAAACGAATATTGGAAAAAAACTGAATTAAGAAATGGGACATAGCCTTTGAAGAGCTGCATCGTGTAGGAGTGTTACAAACCTGTTCTGAGCGAACAAGTACACTTGATGTATTTTATATGCATTTCCCGGGAACAAAGCACAATAATGTAACTAAATAGTTTTTACTGAACAAAAATATTTTAAAGGTTTTCAAATGTGAATTAGGAGGCATTGTTTTATAATCTATCTTACGAAATAATAAACATACTATAAAATATAGTACTTCAGTATTCGAATTTACAAATGTAACTCAAATTTTATAACTAAAAGTCCGTTACAAAACAATAAAATTCTATATGAGTATTTGAATTCAAAATATATTTTTAACTGGTAACATTTGTATTTTCGAATGCACCTATTGAAAATTCTAACCATATCTAAATTAGTTAATATATTACAATAGAAATACAGAAATCTGTTTCTTAGATATTAAAAAAAATACATATTTTATTGGTGGTAGCAAAGCTATTGCGAATTCTTTTTTTAAACTTTTGCAAGACAGCAGAAATGTCGTTTACAGTAGGCTAATAAATCGTCGGGTGGTATACGAATTTTGGATATTAATGATTTTGATAGAACTGTGACTTGGTTAAAACACTTTATTATGCTGTCTTGCATTTGAAATTCGCTGTGACCCCAAAACTTGTCAGTTTATATTGCTTCCATCAAATGTTCTCTGTTTTCATCAGAAATATGTTTATTACCGTTTGCAACCCATTGTCTTTCAACTATTTTTCGACTTTGACAATATTTTGGACGAGTTGTCATAGTTTTTTTTTTAATTACCATTTCGGGAGATGCCTCTGACGCCCAACTAGCAGTCTTGTAAAGAAGTTATGCTAATTTTATTATTATCTTTGTCACTTTTGCGCGACAGAGACGGTTTTTAATTGTCTGGTATTTTTTCTTGGCAGTGGGTTTTAAATTGGTTTTTAATGTCCATCCGAGACGAGTATGTAGGTTTATGTCTGGTTGTTTTTTACTGTGCTTTCGGACGGACGTCGACGTCTCACAGAGTGTGTCTCATTTTTATCTAGTAGACGCTTGAACAATAAATACCTGTACCTTGACAAAAATGCTTATTCTTTTTTTCTTTCATTTTTGGCATTGGTATACAAAATACCAGTCCAACCTTAGATACACAGTCTCGAACAAAAGTAGCATTCGAATCTGTCCGCAATCACACTAGTTATAGTTATAAATATATTTTTCTACAAATTCAACCTTACGAACATGACTTAAAGTTCTTTTTACAAATGTACTTTTTGCGATGCGAGACTATTTGAAATTCGAAATTGAGCGCTCATTTTATGCGGACAGTTTTGACACCCTGACTGCGCATCTTGGGTTTTTTGTATATCAATGACTTTTGGGTAAAAAGCATGCATGATGCACTTCATTAGACATCGTGAGACAAAGTTTTAGAAATACCGGCAATTCTGAGAAAATATAACAAAATCGAGGGTGTTCATATTTTGTGTAGTACCTACATTCTTTAAAATATAGAATATTCATATAAGAGTTCCTCGAGGCTTTATTGAACATGATTATAAAAAAAAAATAAGATACATATTAAAAGTTAAAAGTTACAACTAAATAAATGGGCCACCCATGAATTACGTTACAGTTCAATTTCGCAGAACTTAGTTTAGAGTTGAGACGTTTGGTCACAGCTAGATCGGCACTAAATAGTACAAAGGTTTTTGACATTACAAATGGTTTTGTTGATTTTGTGCTTACTATAATTAGTGTGAGACATTTGTCAAGTACTCAAATTAAAACAGCACATATTTTATGAATGGCCCTAATAGTAAAATAATAATAACAAAATTTCTTACATAACATTAGATGTTTCTAAATATTACACACCAATATCCAATAACAGGTGAAGATAAATTTAGTAACGGATTATTCTGAGTGACATCGTTTCAAACGCAGTCTTAACCTAAAAAGTCGGTGTATTAAAAAGTTATTTAACATAGAAGAGATAATTAGTGTAAAGCTAGACCAACTTAAATGTCGGGTTTAACGAACTTGCGTTTATGAAACGATTTGTCATTCAGTATTTTTTTTCAATTTCACCATATCGAAATAGATGTCAAAACTTGCGCTTATCTAGAAACATCTGAATAAAAACACAAATAATGTTAATCATAGTACATCGAAAGACCCGCTGGGTATTGGTGCGCGTCGTGGTACGCTGAGTAAGCCGCTTCATCGTAGGAAGTGTCGTAGTCTTTCGACTTTATAGGCTTGGGTTGTTTCGCCCTCCACGCTCGAGTCCTCGCCACAAGATCCTGCGGAGACTAACAATATTTAGCCGGAAGATATTGTGTCTACGTATTATAAGTACTTTTCCTGTCACGCCTTCTGCGCTGACAGCACAGATACTCTTAACCGTCTCCCCTTCCTCCTTCACCCTCTTCTCTATATGGTCGGCAGCACGAATGTGACGCCTCTGGTGTTGCAAACGTCCATAGGTCACGGTAACCACTTTCCATCCAAGACTGCGTATAAAGGGCATTTTGAGCACTTTGAGGGGCTACAACTCGTGCCTTTCAAGTACCAAATTTTTTAAATTAGTACCTATCTAATAATATCGATAGTTGGGGCACTTTCACTTGATCATATTTCTTGAGTAGGTAGGTTAGGTAGTACCTATAAAGACGCAATGACAACTTACATCTTTGCGTTGTTGGATAATATCGTCTCGGTATTTCGAAACGTTTTTACGTTTTTCCGTTATCTCCTTGGCAGTAGTAGCATGGCTATAACAATGAATATGAAGGCACAATAAATAAATGTATTTTTTATCAGTAAGTTGTTAGTGAAGTGTACCTAGTGTGCATTGTTAGTAGTCTCATGAGGAGCAAAGGTTGATATCCGAATCCGGTCAGCCAGCATGACCTCGTTTGTCTCGCGACTTCGCGGTCCGAGATATGTGCCCCGAGGTATACATAGTAAATATGAATGAACCGAGTGCCGGTCGGGTGCATACAACCAGCGTGAACACGTAGTGGTTGCCATTCCACTCCTACAAGTATAAGAATAGGGCAAGAGAAATAAAAAAGGACTAGAGAAAAAAAAACAATTTTAAGACTACCCTACTATTTATCATTTAGGTATAGTTATCTAGGTATATATTTTCTTACCTTTCACTCCTACAAGTATAAGAAAAGGGGTGAGAGAAATATAAAAGGACAAGAGCGAAAATAAAATTTTAAAACTACCCTACTATTTATCATTTAGGTATATCTAGGTATATATTTTCTTACCTTTTGTACAATAGCAAATGAGCGCAGGTATGAATAGGATTCTTCGGACGCGATGTACCAAGCTCATAAAGCACTTCAGGTAATATCCACCCGTAACTGTTCCACATATATTTAACAGTATCCGCATCTAGGGTACCTGGTAGGCAGTATAGATTAGATAATACCTATACGTAACAGATATATCTCCATACAAGGGTCATTTATATTATTTAGGTATGTGGGTGTAAGAGAAACTTCCCAAAACCGAATTTTGTTCATGTTTTATTAGCACTTTTTACTCTCTATCGTATAAGTAGGTACAGCTAAACGAAACACTAATTTCATAATAAAACGCCACTGCAAAAAATACAAATGGCCCCATAATGCGAGTTAACGTTTTTACATGAAATTATTGTTTCATTTAGCTACTTACTACTAACACGACGGAGAGTGAAAAACGCTAGTAAAACGGTGTAAAAAATCGGAATCGTATTTATTTTATGCCAATACTGGCTGACCCGCGCGACTTCGTCTGCGTCACCCCGTTTTTGCAACATTTTTCATTCCTGCTCCGCACCTGTTAGTCGTAGCATGATGTTATAAACATATAAACCTTCCTCTTTAACCATTCTATCTATTGAAACAAACCGCATCAAAATCCGTTGCGTAGTTCTAAAGATTTAAGCATACAAAGGGACAAGAAAAATAGGGACATAAAACGCGACTTTATTTTATACTATGTAGTGATGATGTAGATGTAGCGTATCAAGAGTACTACACTCTGTATATAGGTACCTATCTTGTGAGCGCGTGCTGAGAGTTTAGAACTAGCATAACCTGCTGTGTAATCGAGCTAACCTAACACCTTAGTTGATGAACATCATTCTCCTTCAGACTTTCTTTACTTGACTATGCAAAAGACGCTCGCTCGCAAATCTGATTGTTTTAGCTACTAAGCTACTGCAACTTCCAAACTTATTAGTTAGGTTACTTACTAGAGATATCAATAACCTCGGTCTTTGGCAATAGTTCCGCATCAGTCAAATCGTGGATTTCAAGTTTACAGTTTCTAAACTGACTCATGCGGTCCGCACAGTGTGTCATGGTACACGAACACGTCTTCTGATGTCGCCATCTCCCGTTGTTCTCCAGAACGTGGACGCTGGTGCAGGGTGCAAGCTGATAGAGTTTCTCCTTATCCCGAAACACGTAGCGACCTTTGTGGTCGAAGTAATACTTCTCATTTTCTATGTTCTGTTAGATGGGAATACTTAAGTGTAAACTTAAACTTCCTTTTTTCAAATTGACTAAGTATAACACTCGATCTACTTTCGAAAGCACTGTTAGTATCAGGATATAAGAATAACATAGACGAAACGCTTAGAAGTAGTACATGAAGACGCCTAAATTAATGCCATTTCGCTCCCACTTTCTTCTTCACCGGCGCTTTGCATGACTCCGAGCGAAACGGTATCCCACTTTAGGCGGGTTCACAAATCACAAGTTAGTTCTATGCGTTCCGTCTATGTTGCCTTTTTAGTCCGATGCTTACAGCTTACCCCTATTAGCGTCAGTATTCCGGATGAGAAAAAGGGATGGCTCTATATATCCTTTTATATATTCTATATATAGCCTTTTAGGTATAGCTTCATCCCTCTTACTGACACAAAATTCGGTTATTTCAATTCAAAAAGTAAGCAGTAGGTAGGTTCATAATTGAGTCTTACCTCAAGATAATTGCCTTGGCAGTCTACATGATAGAATTTGGCGCCATAATGAGTGATGTAGTTCTGATGTCCGTATTCATCGATATAATACGAACCGATGTTATCCGAGTACAGAATACGATCAATACCTACAATTTTAAACGTTTTTAGTAAAACATACGCGAACCATAGCTTAGGGTTTAACAGGATCTCGGTCACAGAACACTATTTCCGTCTCGTATTATTCAATTACTCTATGGTCTAAAGACGAGTTTCCGCCTCCTAATATATTACTATACTCTTTGGTTTCCACGATGCAATGTTTTACGGACACGGAGTCGGATTCAGACAAGGATACATTTTACCATATTAATAGTCTATGCATTTTATTATGACAAACGTGTGGACAGCCTATCACGAATCATGGTTCTTCCCCCAGTCGTATTTACGCGGTTTCGCGTACGCATACCTATCTAACATAAACTAATTCTAAAACAGCGGCCCTTATGTACGAATGTGGACATCCGCACAAAGAGTCACATGTCGATTGTAAAAACATTGTTATAAAAAGTTAACCTCTACAACTGAAGAAAGTTAAGAGCGGTCTGCATGCTGCAGTGTATTTCTCTTCAAGCTCCACTCTGGCGTGATCAAGGTTAGCGCCCATTCTGTGCCATCGTATCTTTTTCTCAGCCATTGCTTGCTCGTTTACCCTATACGAATATACAACAGCATATAGAGTGGATTGTTTTAAAAGTGTGATGAGTTTCAGAACATAAGCTTGCTATTATCAAAAAGATTGCCAGAAATAATTATGGTCAGGTAGGACCTGCTGCGCAATTCGGAGGTGGTGACGGCATTGTAGATAATAATCCGAGTAATGACAATCTCTATCAAGACTGTCGCAGCGCTGTGCTTGAGGCTAATGATTTGGGGTCTTGCATAAAGAATTGGGTCGACGTCTACCGTCGACGGTTCTTTATTTATAATGTTGAGGTATGTCCACACTCTCAGGCAAAGCGCACAAAAACAACAATGGTAAACTAACTCGTATCTATTATATTTTTCTAGCTCCGCCTTCGTAAAGTCCAGTGATGTTTTGACCTTGGTTATGACCGAAGCGATTTCTTCGAAATTGGCTAGTCTTTGTGACCAATGCGTAGTCTCAACGTCGAGGCGAGCAAACATGCGATAGTTTCCAAACGCTTGTATTTTATCTTTAACTGTCGCAATGCGTTTAATATTCTGAAATATTGATGAATTGATGAATATAATGCTTACAGCTAATTTTGTCCTTTGGTGTACATACAATACAATAAAGAATTATCTATCTATCTAAGCAAGATCGCTTGACTGTTTAGTCATAGTTCTATGTATTATAGTATTGAAGATAAAAAAACTGCACCTAAATAGTGGTGAAGCCGGCATGACGGGGCCGGGGGACATGGTAAAGAAAAGAAAGATGGGAGTGGTACATTCACCCCGCGACTCCGCGTGTTTGCAACACCAGCGGTATAACTCGTGTTGCCAACACTGTAGAACGTTCAATTGCCCATCTTGTAGAACCCCATGGCTTCTTTATGAAGGATTTCAGCACAGGTATTTCTAAATAAATACGCGTTTCAAGTATTTCGGACGATAATCGCCAGGGTAAACATAGTTTTAGGTGACAACAGCTGGGAAATTTTATTATGCAGTAGTCTATCTATACTACTATTTATGAAATAATGTGTAAGGTAACACTAACTTCAGCCGCCTCGTGTGAGTCTTGAGTCTTTTTTCGCGAGATGTGCACAGCTTCCTTGTTTAGTTCATACAATTCATTGTAAAAGCTATTCAGTTGGCTTTCGTAATTCTTATGGAACTCTGTGTAGTTGATCCGAATGCGATGCAGGATACTTTCCAAGCTAACCCGGATTCTTTTAAGCTGTCAATGAAATATTTTGTTTATAAAGTGAGTAGGTACAAAGCATCTGTATGCTCGAACACCTACATTTTTTTTTGTACCACTTAGGTTGTTTTATATCACCTGATGGAAAGTGGTTACCGTGGTCTGTGGACGTGTGCAACACCAGGGGCGTTACACCAACGCTGTCAATCGTGGAGAAACCTTCTTATGTCCTTGAAGAACCCCATATTTTAGTCGCTTAGGAAATGCACTCCCTGTTCATTCCATAGCTTGGGATGGAGTTCTTTAAAACCGCAGTGTGCGCACTTGTCCCGGTCACTATTTTTTGGCAAACGGTGCGATGGTAAAATGTAGCTGTGTGCATCTTGCCAAGCATGTTAGGCATTCATCTTAGCACAAACGGTGGAAAACTCACAGCGAGGCAAAGTCCTGAGGCTGAGAGGTTCCACACCGCCTGTGAATAGGAATGACTATAGTCTGTTCTCCATGTCGACATTACCGAGCGGCGGACATGACCCCAATGTGTTCCAGAATTATGAGAGAGTTTGGCCCTTGATCAAAACAAATTTCTCCCTGAGTAGCTTGAAGAGCTAGAATATAACCAACACCAGCATAATCTATGACAAGCATTATGTTGGGTTGGTAAGGCACTTATGTACTGCAAGGTGTAACGTGGATATAAAATGATATACTTATGGCAGAATATTACGCTATTATCTACCTGATCCGCGAGCCATTTCGATATGTAAATATGTGAGAATTCGCATAATTTGGAAATCTGTTCAATGGCTATTGTAAAATGATCTTTGGCGAACTCATCTATTTTATCTTGCTTTACTAAACCCTTCAGTTCCGATCCGAATGTCATCAAATCCTCCTTAAAGTGGCTGTACAATAGTAATATTTCATCAAATTTCTCCTGTTCTTCGGGTGATTCTATAGGTTGAAACTCTTTCAAAAACTCTTCCTGGCTACATTCATTTAGAGAAACAGTTTTATCGAACAAGTGCATCATGTCATCATAATTTAAAAGGTTTTTTTTATCCTCAGCCTTTTTACAAGTATGACCGATGCAAATCGTATAGAAATTTAAAAAGCTGTAAATGATCTTTCTTATTTCTCCGTAGTAGATGTGGTATTTAAAATCCAGGAATGGAACTTCTAAAAGCATCTTTAAATAACCGAATAGGTATGTTGTAGGATATTCCCGAATTATAATAAGGTAGGGTTTCTCGCACTCTATTTTCCTAATTTGGTACAGGAAGCTTTTATAGATATTCATCGTGTAAGTTTTATATATTTGCTTTGAGATGTATTTTGTGGCACAAGTGTATGGACGTGAAATACAAAGAGAATACAATACTACGTAAGAAGCATTGATGTATAAGGGGGGGGATGGGCCCTACCTACAAAACGCTGTGTCCTACCTATGTTCCATTTTTATGAATGGACGTTTTACTACGTTAGTGCTGTGCCTTCTACTATCGCAGAAGTGGTCGATTTACGTATACTAATACGATTGGGTTTACTTATCTTTTAACGTGTATTAACTTAACAAGACCGGTAACATGCTACACTCATGAGATAATATTATAATTCTTATTTTTATTATAATTTATAGATTTCTTACTATTCCAAATGACTTTTATTTTTTAATGAATCATACACGTAAACACAACAAAACAGAACCGGAACCGAGATAAATGCAATATTCTCTTGCACTTCATGCATTTGCACTACTTACTAAGAAGTCATGCCGTCACTCACACAAAAACCGTTTTCTAGCTGCTCGTTTCAATTTTTGAAATCAAATATCTTCAAAACTACATATTTGTGTTAAGAAAATTCACTTTAGCAATTCTTTATAATCATTATGGATATTTAATTTCAAATAAGCAGTCATCGGCCCATCGTTCGTCGATAAATCTTTTTCTTGAAGTACGTCACTAGTATGCTAGTTGTAGTAAAAGACTAGAAAAAATTATGAATGACGGGGCGCAAAGCATTCATAGATTTTGGTGACCTTGGCACGCTGTCCTTCCTTATAATAGTGCGTTAGGGCCGCCCTGTGGTAAGAAGAGTCGGGACTTCCATAGCACAAAATAATCTTACGAAATGTCAAATCATGGCTAATTGAACAACCAACCTATCAACTGTAATACATACAGAGTTGCCAACATATAGGAAAAATAGAGATGTGCCACTTAATATTATTTTATTTATCGATATCGATAAATGCAGGGGGGTGCTTTTTAAAAATACTTTTATATTTTCACAAGGATGCTATACTCCATTTTTCAACTAAAGTACTGCGTCATACAAGTTACATGTTGAAAATGAATAAGCGTTCAATTTCCCAGAGGCAGTACATTTAATTAAAAAACAGAGTATAGGCTCAGTTTGGGTTTTGAAATGAAAAGTTCATAAAATTAAACATTTTTAATATAAAAAATATATAATTAGTTAGTAATCTGATCATGTACTAACTATTTTTTTAATTTTTGATTTACTTTTCAACTAGTGTGGCTTTAAACCAACCTTATTGATGGAACAGCAAATTTTAACTGCGTCCTTTTTTTCTTAAAATCTTTTTCAGTAAAATGTTTACCGCAAACAAATTTTAATTCGTGGAGTTTCTCTATGGGTATATATGCTAGATCTTTATTTCCTGTTATCTTCACCCATTCCTTACAACTAAAAATAAAACATCGATATATAATTACGAACATACTAGGTACCACACTATTCTCCTACCAGTTAATGTATAAAATTATAATTTTCGTTGTTTTATCCCATAAAATCTATGAACCATTGAAATATTGAATAATACACTACTCACCGAAGCTCATCAATAGGAAATCTGGCCATGAAAAACCGTTTTCTGCCGTCCTTTCTTCCAGATTTTAATCCACATATTTCACACTTTCTATACGACAAATTCCACTTTAATAAACAATGCCTTTTCTAGAGAAAGTCCTTGAAGGATAGATAGGATAGAATTCAGCTTCTTTCACATTATTTTACTAATAATATTCAAAGAAAAATATTTTGAAAATAACGATTAGACATCAGTGACAGACAAGTGACATTTCAAAATATAGCCATTGGGTTGGCCAAGAAACACAAAAAAAAAAGTATAGCCAACATTAAAATGTAGCTCCGTTCCATACAAAATTCCAGTTGTTCGTAGTTGCGTCAGACTGGTGAAATATTTTTGATATTGACGTAATCTTCGTATCTACTTATTCTATCTATAGATAATTTCATGCAGGTTTAATATGACCTCAGATTCATAGGTCCTCCTAGCCTCAGACCTAAGTATCTACAGTGCGTCAATAAAGCCATGAAATAAATGTATGAGGAACTATTTTTTTACCGTGGCCTATGGGCGTATGCTACACCAAGGCACCACGCTCGTGCTGCCTACCCTGTAAGAATCTTTGAAAGGAATGGAATAGACGCATACTTATTACATTGTCATTGACTTATTTTATTAAGTGAACGTTATAGTATGTACCTATAGATGTTATCGTCCGTGAACCACATTGGTATTCGAATCAATCCGTGTTGCTGCCGTGTAGGTACGGCAGCAAAACTTCAATATTGTGCAAAAATCTAATTTACATAATGAAAATGCATTATTGTTATTGTCACAATAAGGCTATTCGACGGTTTACATGCTGTTGACGTATAGTATAGGGGCGCAAAAATCAATTTTCATCAATAATCATAAGCAGAATATCAGTAAATCATTCAGTTTTCCAATGAGTATATTCTATATCTCTTTTTTAATCTGTGTCACACACAAATGGACCCTTGAATAATCTGTCAATAGTTATCGAAATTTTTATCAAAAAAGCACCCGAAAATATGAATGATAACATGAGTTTTGAGATTATTTCAATAAATATACGGTCAAAATAGTCAGTTCTGGCCGTGTTCGTTGAAGTCTAAGGGTCGACCTAGCCCTGATAACACATAAAACATTGGATCCACGAGTTACTCCGGCGTATTGGTGAGGTAACTATTTTTTGATGTTTATTAAATTTAAATTGAAATTGATAGGCACAGTCCTTGCTGCATATAATGTGATTTACTAGGCCTATAGATGGCTGTCGTGTATAATGTTTAGTTGTAAGTCAGAATGTCCTTGTATTTTGTTCTCTACGAAAGTTGAATGAACGTTGTTTACTTCTTATACCTGTGTGGTTACGTATGTGAACGTGATCATGGTCACAGTCTTTGTATCGCCGGTGTAGGCGTTATGCTGTTTAACTTGTATACCAATTCGATCAGTGACCTACTTTATCTGTGTTTATGTAACACGATACATGCGGTTTTTAAATCATCGTATTTACAAATCGATTTTCTTTTAACACATTTAATTTTCACAGAAAATATTATGGTGTAAACTTGCCATTTCTTTGTTAACTATCATTCCACTACGAATCAACTTTAAGCAAGATATAAAAAAATGGCAAGATATTTTGAAAATACCGCTACATTTAACTTCAGTTGGGATCAGGTTACTCGTGGTTATTGGAAGAGATACCCCAACCCACAAAGGTAAGACCTTTTTATTGTTTTTTTTTTATGATATGGCAAAGGTTAGACTAACTGAGCAAAAAGTTATACAACCTTCATACCAAGGTTAATTAGAATATTTTTGTGTACCTATGCATAAATATTATAGTTTTTGTATTTATTAATTGCTTATATCTACAGATTTCCTCAACCTTTTAAGACAACAAATAAATTAAAAATTGTCTTGCATTTTTAAGTACTGCAGTATTTGTTTGAATTCATTTTTTTTTATTACAATAAGATATATATTTCTCGTTACTAAAGAAGCAAGTTAATCTACTAATGACTCTAGAAAGATGCCTCCGTTGTATGTACACAATTATCAGTGTACAGAGATACACATATTCAAGTTTAAAAAGCCGTAGTCACATTCATCAATCATCAGAGGTCATTCTGCAATTTATTTTAGGACTGAGAATCTACTGTATAGTAAATCCAACAATTCTGTAGCTGATATAGGCTACCACCATTCCTTCAATATTGTGAAATCATACTTTATCGTCTTTGATTTGCAATAATTATGCCGTATAGATAGTCAGAACCATAGTAGCTCAGATTTTAGCTGTTTCATGAAATCCTTTGTTTATGTTCATATTTTAAAAACATCATTGTAAAAATTTTATTAATCAGCAATTTGAATTCAAATTAAGGCCAATAAAGGCATTGTTAACGTAACACAAATGTATTCATTGAAGATGCTGATTATACAATGTTAATTATGTTTGAAACCTTGGAGACAGATATCTTGATAATGTTGAACGTAAAGGCAAACACGTATATAAACCTTTTGATAATAAGTGATCATCTTAGATGTTTCTTTCTTCTTTGATGAATCTTTGAAGTGAATTTGGTTGATTGAGTCTCAGGTATTCCATTCCATTCTATTGTAACTCGCTGGGGTCTGATTACACCTTCCCCTTTTTGTTTGGTTTAGGTTAGCTGGAAGTAACCGGTGTCTCATCTCTCAACCTTTAGAAGACATTTGGCATTCAGCCTGTAGAAACTGGTCTCTCATCACCATCAGACTATATTTATATAACTGTCAATGTATTTAATTTTCTTTTATAAATATGATTCTCATGTTTTCACCTGCAATTTAACAGTATGCACAAGATTTTAATCAATATACATTTTGAATTAAGAGTTTAAGTGTAAGAATATAGTAGGAGACTAAGGCTCAAAGTCATGTTACACATTGGAGTACATGAGAACTGTTGGTGTAAGCCAATGAGAATGCCGCAGGGGAAAACAGTTGGGTTTAATAATAATTATTGTGGAGAAGTACAAGTGTGCTATCAATGTATCATTACCAACAATACACTCCCTGGCATTTACAGGCTTAGAATTTTCTATTTATTTTAGGGTAGAAACAGTATATCTCTTATTAACGGTATTGTATATTTCAGTACACATGTGCTATCAGAAGACACATGGAGCAGAGAAGTCAAGGACGGCTGTCTGTACACTAAAAGGATACTTACCAAGACTAACAGAGTTCCAAAATGGGGTGAACGGTGTGTATACATATTGTTACGTTATAATTATTATCTAAGTGTTATTTCAGCTTTTGTCTAAGGTTTAATATTTCGTCTATAGTTCTGCTACTGTAAGTTGTTTTAACTCCTTTTTTATACCACTTAAGTGGCAAACAAGCATATGACCCACCGGATGGAGAGTAGGTAGTTACCGTAGCCTAGGGACGTTTGCAACACGACGTGACGTCGAGATTTCTGTAGAGAAACCTTCTAATGCCCTTCTTGAAGAGGTGATTGGTGAGGAAGAGGGTGATGGATTAGAGATCTTCGGTGCTGCCAGCACGGGCTTAGGGGTCGACCCTTGAATAGAAATCTTGCGCCAGAACCTTGTGTCAATCAGTATGTATACCAAGTCCAATTGGCTTGGGCCCAGAAGATGAGGCCTATATGCATCAATGGCGTAAATGTTTTATACTAAACTGAAATTACTATAAAATATTATATACTATTATATTGTTTATAAAAACAAAGAGATCTCAGTTGCTGTTATAGATAACACGTTTAAGAAATGATAACAAGTTTTTTTCATTAACTTGTAATTAATTAATCACTGTCTACATTATCTGATGGTTTTGGCGACCTGATAATTAGTTATCTTATTCACATTGTGGAGATAAGTGCATTTATAGCAGAGCTAAACTTTATTTGGGACCCAACCTATAAGATGGTAGGCTTCTACCAACCTACTACTGTCTGCCAACTTACTAGAATTTTGTATCAATGACTTGCCATTTCTCTCAGTCATTATTCTTATAGTGGCAATATTGGCGATGTCTGTCAATGTAGATTCCCGCTCAAGGCAAAAACACATATGCCGGACACTTACGCTGGCGAAACGTGGACACTGACAGTGGGCTTAGTTCACAATTAAAAGTCACGCAGCGGATTATGGAGCGAGCTTGACGTTTCTTTGAAGGATAAAATTCGCAATGAGGTCATCCGACAAAGAACTAAAGTTACTGATATAGCTCGCAGATTAAGTAGGCTGAAGAAGCAGTAAGCCGGCCACGTCTGTTGAATCGACAGTTGGAGCAAACGAGTCCTTGAGTGGAGTGAACGCCCTCAGTGACATGGACTGACGAGCTGGGGTGGACTGGATGCGTAAGGCTGGGAATAGGGAGCGAGAGAATGGCGCATATTGAGAGAGGCCTATTTCCAGCAGTGGACTGCGATAGGCTGATTGAACTGACCTGACTGATTGAATTGACCCAAACTGTGCGTATGCGTAGTGTACATAACAAACATACGAAGCCGCGCAAAGTGCAGTTCTAAATGTTTATTAGAGACTTATAATACAAGTTAGTTAAGCTATACTTTCGGTCTACAGTAATGTCATTTATACAAAATTTCTATTATATACAACATTCATAGAATGAGGTAAAATCAACTTCAAAATTGAACTACCAGTTTCATTTACCTATAATATTAACACCTAAGTTTGGTATCGGAAAAACAAAACATGACTCAAATTTTATAATAACAATTATCACAGCAATGACATGTATCGGAAACATGCTGTAATGTAATTACAAGGTAGGCAGTAAAAATAGTAGGTCGCATGGGAGCAAAGGTGATGGTCATGTGAGGAGATATCTTGCGGAGCCAAGGCGCCGATAGTTAAAGCGCGTGAGTTTTGAAGACATTGAGATGATGCGCCTACCACTCGTTTGTATTTCAGAGTAACGTTTTTTAGATGTTTTGCTCCATCTAACCTCGATCAAGACAGACACCTTTTAAAAAACAGTGATTTTTTCAGTCTAACTTAGATGCGTCTGAACTTCGATATGTTTCGTGAAACGACTGCCATCTGATTTGATCTGACCTCCACAACCTATCGCCAATATAGTACTGTCGTACTTTTTAGAGGTAGCAACTACCCGTAACGTCAGCCATAATATGTTCGTATGACAGTTTTTTTACTATCCATAGTATCAGTAGGCACATAAAACAAGTCTTCGCCCTCCTCCCCCCTGCAGGTAGTAACGTCCAAGTGACACCTATTATATCGATGCTGGCTACAGATAACACCGCGTTTATCAAAAATATTCGATACTGGTGAAACGTAACATATTTTTTAAGATAATTTTGGTCACGTCAGTAGACTTATATCAATTTAGATACGACAAATGCACTTAAATTTTGATAGCTGAATCTTGTTGTTTAAATAATAAATAAAGTACTTATGCCACTTATTCCTCTTTATTAGACAGAGACAATAGCTCTCTATATAACTCTAATTTCATCATTTAAACCATGGAAAACAAAAAACAAGTGGAAGTGTAATGTAGACGGTGTGACGCATTTCATTGGTGTGCGTATTTACGCAACGAAGGATAAATTCGATAATATGAAACTTTTTGTTAGAATACGTCTAAACTTTTTCGTAAATATTCAAGCTTGTTCGATTCATAGTATGAAACGCCATCCATACTTTTTTATCTATAGCAAAGTAATCGCTATTTTGAACGGTTGAAAAAAAAAGGTGGTGGCAGTATAGTTCCCACTACTTTAAAAAGGGTAGTGTGTTTTCGTTTTGTAGTACGTATGATTAAAAGTAGTACCAAATTCCACCACTCAAAGCAATTATTTACTAGTAACGCTGGAGGGGACGTAGTAAGCCTTCCCGAAGAGCGAAACCTATGCTCGGGCTCTCTCTGTAAGCTGCTGTGAACCAAATTAGTACTCAACGATGGCAACTCCAAAATGCCGTCGATTCGACAGAAGAAGAAGAACGCACGGTATTATTAACGGTCTTATGTGTGAGTTTGGCGACATCGCATCGGTTCCGTTTCTGAAACTATCGTGTCGCATTTTTACTAGTTTTTTTCTGTTCTGTGATATAAACCCATATTTCCCCAAACGATAGTTGGATGGACTGATCGCCATAGGAGCAAACGAGCTCGAGTCTAGAGGGAAAATGGACTGACGACAATGACGACCTCAAGAAGGTGGAATGGACTAGATGCTAGGGTGTATCATCAGGCACAATGACGCACATTGGGTGAGGTCTATATCCAGCAGTGAACTTATGGCAATGACTAATTTATGAATTGATATTTGGGTGAAGTCCAGGGTTAGAAGTCGGGCAAAATATAATTTATTATTCAGAAAATGAATACAGTACCTATACACTACAAAGTTGTGTTAGAGAATATGTGCAAATATAAACTAAAACCAAACATGAACTAGGCCTTCGCCCGTATTTTAAAAGTCAGTGCAAAACATGAGTGCTAATGGTATCTATGGTCTGACTTCCATGGATGGCCAAGATCGTTATAAAGTACAGACTAAGCAAAAGTGTACAGAAAATTTTCAACAACAATTAGTATGCTGACTGTTCAAATCAAATTTAGATCGGAAAAAGTGAATGCTTCGACGGGTTTCGAACTCGCCATTAATCGCTTACAGGGGAAACGAACGCTCTGACCGCTACGCCACGAAGCCACGTCTGAAGCATTCGAAATTCTCATATACAACCATCTTTGGACTACGTGCTCTGAGGAGATCACTACGAAATACTTTTCTTTACAGTTTTCATGATGTCATTATCGGTGAGACACCTACTGCGTTAGCCTAGTGGTATGGATAATGGACTGCTGAGACGAGGTCTCGGGTTCGATCCCAGGTTTTACTATGGCACACACCAATGACTTTTCGACGCTTTTCGAAGTTAAGTGTGTATTCATCGCAGGTTTATAAGTGCCCGGTTAATGACAATAGGCTCGCCACCTATTACATTGGGACCTATACATGAACTGGTGAAATGTGGGTGCTAGCATCTCTGCCTACCCCTTCGGGAATATAGGCGTGAGTTTATGAGTTAATGTATGTATCGGTGAGAAAATCGGCCTACCCATAGTCTCTTTGAACAACGCCCACGAAAAGAGATAAAGTTGCTCTTGTATCCTACATCACCGCGTAAAAGTTACTATTGATATTAAAAACAACATTACGTGTCGCTGATAAAAAAGAAAGCGTATTTGAATTACTGATAAGAGAAATCCTTATATCACATAACATTAGGTAATCATTAAATACGGTAGCTGTTTACTTGTATGAACTTGAAATATCGAAGGTTATTCAGGAATTATCATCGGTTTTGTTTATTTATCAATGCACGCTTTTTGAACGAGCGCTTTACTTTGAAATTGTTAACTCAGTCTTCAAATATGGTAAATTTGCAGCCAAATATATCCACTACTATCCGCAGCCTGACACTGTGCGCTGGTTTAGCTAGTTACTTTATAATGCATAATTATAGTCGTCGTCTTGGCACGAAAACCTATCGAATTCTTAATGTAAAAGTATCGAGAGAACGGAGCATTGCGATTTCCAGTCTGCCTACTTTGAACCTGTGTGCATGTGTAGCCCGCCAACTTCATCTTTACATTACGAATTCGATAGTATACCGTGCTAAGGGCACAGATCTACTGTTTTGACGACAAATCACTTCTATGATTGTTACATACAGGGTGTTAGGGAAACGCTCCCGAAGTCGAAGGGTGTACTTCATATTGGCATGAAAGAATTACGTTAACAAAATACGTAATTAGTGCTTGTCTGCCACCTAAGCAGTATATATTATAATATTTTGGAAACTTGTATTGTCCGATACCTCACACAGATTCTCATCAACTCACCTCGAGGTGATTGGTGTCCAAATATGAATTTTATTACTTTTTCTACATTAGAAAATCTTTCTCAATTAGGTACTTTTTCTTGTTTCAGATTCTTCAACGCAAAAGCAGTCAAAATCATTGAGGAGAGCGTTGTTGATCCGGAGAAAAAAATATTCGTTACATACACGAGAAACTTGGGGTATACAAAAGTTATGGTAAGCTTTCTTTTTATTAAAGCCCCTCAGAGACCCTGTCTTTATCGATCCGCAGAGCCCTATACTTTGACTTTAGAAGTCGTTCAACAACCGTCCGTCTTCCATGAACACAGGCTCGGGGGTGACAGTTGAAGCTGCCTGTCACCCTAACAGTGACAGGCAGGGGCAGCGACCCGGTGGTTGCAATGTGGTTTCCATACTCGAGGGTGCCCTAGGTCAGCTAGGGTGCAAGAGACATCCCTTTCGGAACTCATTGCACCTGGCATCTGAAAACCCGAAACGGCGTGCGCTTTTAGTTGGTTCAAGTCCGACAGTCATTCCGGCGCGCTATGAGAGGGTAGTCGAAAAACTCATTATGTTTATTCTATTTTTCCTTTCTTTTTCTTTTCCTCTTTTCGCGAGAGTTATCTGTTCAGGTACTTATAGTGTCCCGTGCTCCAACTAGAGATAGATATAGTCAAGTAATTAAGGATAATAAGTCATTCATTAATAACAATATAATTTATTTTAACGCGGCTTTTCCAAAAATACTATTGTTCTTTCCTAAATTATTATTATTATACTTACAATAAAAATCACTCCTATTAAATAATTGTTTAGACCTTTTGAACCATATAGCGAAAGCCTAGCTGTATCACTGTACAGCAACGTCATCAGTTTGAGCACGGGACCCTATGAGTATCCGTGTTTCAGCCAGGTGGAGAACCTAGGTTAAGCATGGGTCCGACCCCATCTATCTATCTATGTATTTGTATTGTACATATACATGTTCTTCTTCTTCTTCTTCTTCTTTTTCTTAGATGGCAACATATCAACCCAATTTTAGGAATTTCCTTTTATTTTGTGATAAGTATAGTTGGAATGATTGTTGTTGTTGATGATGATGATGATGATGATTTGTCCAAGCCGTTATGTCTAAAACTCCACCATTATTTTTACACATAAAAAATTAAA
Organism: Pelosia muscerda; assembly: GCA_963691645.1. Lineage (NCBI taxonomy): Eukaryota > Metazoa > Arthropoda > Insecta > Lepidoptera > Erebidae > Pelosia > Pelosia muscerda. The sequence continues at coordinate 1,966,029 of OY829116.1, read as the reverse complement.
TGCACACCAAATTTAGAAAATGAAACACTGCAGCGCTATGACACTTTTCGCGTTCCCGCCAAAACTCCATACATGTTCTATTCGTAACTCGCGCGGTTCCCATGTCAGAGCGTGGTGGAGCGCGTGGAGTACCGCGCGGCGGGCGCGGGGCAGACGGTGGCGGTGCGCTCGGCGTGGATCGACTCGCAGGTGTTCGGCTTCTCGCGCGCCATCCGCGCCTTCGGCGTCGACCGCTTCAAGAAGAATTGCAACCAGATGGTGAGTGCTTCTACTTCTCGTGTTTCACCAACATACGCAGTGTTACACCGCTGACCCTGAACGGAAATGCCGTTGCGGATCTTCCGGGTCGATACGCCAATACAATACATATTATTGCAGTTATAGGCGTTCCAACGCAAAAGATCCATAAGTGTGGTGTAGATCTTAGTTTTTTTTTATATTAAGGGAAAAATAAAGAATATTTTTATGATTTTAATAAGTTATTTGTTGGTAAGCGTCTTCGTAATACCTCTCAGACGAAGAGAGGAGGCTTTCGACACTCTTCTTCCAGCAATGCAGCATATTGCTATTTCCTTACTAGTTATTTAGTTTATTTCTACCCATTATGACTTATTTTGTGTGAACATATCAAAAAGTCAAAACATTTTTGTATCTCCCCAGTTTTACGGCTTCAACCACGTCCTAGACCGCATGTTCCCGCGGCCGAGCGCTGCGCCGCACACGATGTCGCACACGCTCAAGGAGATGCGCTCGGCCGCCGCCGCCGCCACCGACCGCGCCAAGGCGAACGTGCTGTCCTCCGTCAACCGCACATAACCGCGCGACCGCGACTGAACTAGTGTAAGGACTTTGTTACACCTGCACCGCTCACAGACTACCGCCCGTGATGTTGGCACCGCTAGTGAGCTATTAGTTCCGTAAAGTTGGTAGCGCTAGTGAGCCATCCGTCCCGTTAAGTTGGCAGCGCAAAAAGCGCGATAACTTTTATAGGGCACGGGAGTGATTGTAAAGTGTGTGAATGGGAAAAACTATAAGTTTGGTCAATGTATGAGTTACTTAAAGATTGCTATTCTACACTGTTTCTTTTATCTGGTACAGGAATACAATGTAGATACCTAAGATATTGTCAACTCTGTCAGTTGACAATATATTAGGTGAAGCAGATGTCAGTCATCTGTCAGATTGACATAAACTAAATTAGAGTACAGCAAAACCAACATTCGCGAGACATGACGAAAATAAGATCTACTAGTGTCACAGTCAAATGCGTTCTGTTTTATTACTAATTATAGATAAATTAACACGATTTGACAATATTGAAACGACCGTGGCGGCCTCTATTAGTTTACGGGATTGTTGGTTTTGATGTAGGTGACAGAGAGTGTTGTCTGACAGATGACAGGCTAATGTCATTCGACTGTCAGATTGACATTTAACAAAATTAGAACATGATGAGGCAGATTTAAGTTTCATGCGCGTATGCGTAGGTTGTGCATTCCGATAACAAAGGTTTTTGGTATAATAAGTCTTTGATGCAAGGGTTAAAAATTTGTGGTTTGAATGAAAACAAAGATTGATTGTAATTGGCGGAAAGATTTTCTGTCACAATCCTTCACTTTACCCAGTCCGTGAAACTTCTTTATGGCACACTCCTTAAATATTTGGTACATTCGTTCTCATATAAAGTGCAATAATTTGACGTAATATGACGTCACTTCTTGAATGTCATTTTTGAATTCTATTCCTGGATTGTCTTATAATTTTTGTGGGTTGCCAACTTTTGTGGGCCGGCCCATTTTCCCTGAATCTAAATCCAGAGACTTAATTGCCGAAAACATGTTACTAAAAAATTAAATACATATAAAAATTAATCATAGATTGACTTTTGATTGAATGTGACCAATCTGAGGTTTAAATAAAAATAGTAAGTTTTGAATATATTTTCTGTCTCGATAGCTTATCTCTATTTTGTTTACTAGCAACACTGTTCGTAGTCACTGCCATGAATGTCATTTACATACACAAAGCTACTCGTACCTAATCGCCACATTCCAGTTTTGTGGTTGTCTGTATGCATACTTATGTTGTGAAATCACTTTGACTAAGTTTGGTTTATATCTGATCAGGTTTTGTAACAATAAATGAGCTTCAGTTGAAATTTGGGTTTGCAAATGTGGTCTGTTGAACGTTGAATTAGAGTCAATTCAGATGATGCGGAAATACTCGGTGACTTTTTAATTGTTATTAAATATTAACATTATTGAATTGCAAGCTTGATTTGAATTGAGTCATACACTTAACGGTCTCAGAAGTGGCTTAACACATTCCAAGTTACTGATCACTTTAGCTCTAAAATTTTTGGCGCCTAAAAGCAAGATGGCGATTATGCACACAGCTTTATTCAATTTTTATAATACTCACTGACACTCGGGCGAGAACGACGAATCTAACGACATATCATTATAAAATTGATTCGGCTGTTTAGTAGTTGGGGAATCTAAGGACGGATATATACATATATATATTTTTAATTCAAATACATAACATTCACCTCTGCAGCCGGATAAGGGCAATGGAGATATGTATTCACTGTTAAATCTATCGGAATATTTACCATGTTTGTTGATTTCATTGAGTAACACTTATTTAACTTAAAAACTTAACAACAACAAAAGACAACTTAAAAACTAAAGGTTACTCAATGAAATCAACACGCATGGTAAATATCTCGATAGATTTAACAATGAATATGTAAATGACCATGTCAATCTAAAATCATACATAATGGAGATATGCGCTCATTTTAATTTTACTATTGTTTATTATTTTGGTTAGAGTGCGCTTCTGTAGTCATCATTACATAGGCGAGCTAGTTTAGTGTTTTACACTTGTTTCAAATACTTTTATTTTTAGAAAGAAAGCCACATATCCAATATCATTATTACTACAAGACCCAGTATTCCTAAGTGGCAATTTTATGTCACCCATTGCTGAGATACTAATTGTATATAATACAAACAAAATACAACGCGTAATTATTTATTATTATTTATTTATGTATGTATTAGGAGATTCAAACTTTTTCAAAATTGGCAAGCTTATTTTCATTTTTATTTTCAACTACCCTCACACACACTGTCAAAGAATATTAGCGTATCTTTGTAGCGACTCATCTATTTCAAACTAAGCTTAGGCTTATGACGTAAGTCTTTGCATTCTATCTTTGTTACAAACTATGTCTTATTACACACCATATTCTTTAAAGCAGAAACTTAAATTCTCATAATGAAATTTTGAGAGCAAATTTTACAACATGATCAAAAAATAGAATTTATTTAAAATATAATTTTCAATTATAGTATATTAAAAATAATGCAAAAAGGTACCTATTCACTGCACAAACTTTTATTAATTACAATAATACTAACACGTTGTATATTATGGTATTTACTACTCTAAAATTAATCTAAAAATAATAAGTCTTGCCATAATAATTATAATGAATCAAAAGAAATGAAAATATCTTTGTTTATAAAGAATTAAATATTTTACTGTACGCGGTAAATAAAGTTTAGTCTAGTCTTTTTAAAAATTACATTGTTTTCTTAATATTTCTACCAATTGCATTTTAGGGCTATAGCACCTACAGATTTTTAGTGGTTACGCCTACTGTTCATATCGTTCGAGCCACTTCGCACGGGTAAAGAAAATCGTGTCATAAAGTACCAAAAAAAAACGTAAATTATGATTATATTTATTATGTAATACGTAAGATAATAATGTCTTCCTAAAAATATATATTTAATCCAAATTTGGGCTGACTATGTAATGTGGTAACTTTTTACACATAGATGAGATAGTGAAAAAATGGTAGAAAAATTACCCATGTGAAGTGGCAACATTGGGGCGAGTTACTAACTAGGTGGATAAAACGATTTAGATGATATTAACATCTGTTGTTGGACGGTCCATAGTATAAAATAGTATTAGTTACCGTAATCGATAATAAGGAAATAATAAATGAGTCTATTTAATTTTGTAGTTTTATTTATGTATTTTTAGTTGATGCTCTAGCTTTGTCTGCGTTTACTGGAGTGACGATGGTGGAGCAATTTAAGAGCTATGTGATGATGATAATGGAGCATTGTGTTATGGTTGAAGATAAACCTTGATCTTTTAAGTAGAGAAACAGATGGTTACGTGTATACCTACGGGACAGTTACTCTTGTACAATGGGTTCCAAACGTAAAGTTCCTACAATCTATAATCCTTTGACAACCTAAGACTAATTTAACCAAAAGTAACGTAGCGATAATAAAATAAATTAGATCCATGTGTTGTTCCTTTACATTAAACATACTCGTGTAAATAGTCCCGTTATCCTCGTCGTGCCACTAACTTGTTCCACCAGTGGCACGATAAGGAATTGTCATTCCTCGTCGTACCACTGAATGAAGATACATGCAACGATGGTAGCTCTACTTAATTTCCCTTTAGATATTACTCAATAAATAATTGTTTTCTTTAGTAGCCTAAACTTAATTTCAGTAATAAGTATTTATAGTGTAGGTACTTTTTTATTTTGCATTGTGGAGGTCAATATAGTTGTGGCAAGAAAGAACTGAAACTGACCGAATGTCTTAATCCCACAAGATATTACACTACAAAATCAATGGCTTTAAGATTGGATGTGGACAAGGCTGGTCGTTAGCTGAAAAAGTATGCATACATATGCTCCGAAAACCGAAAACATTTTTTAAAATTAGGGAACACTGTGTCACCGCACTCTTCTTACCAAAAGTACTGGTTGCGCCATCTAACGAGTCTTTAGGAACGCTATAAATACATACTGGAAAACTGCTCATTATGAGTAACGTATACTACCACAGAGTTTCTATATATTCTCCTTATTTGTAAAGAGATGCATAGTCTATAATTCTATACTAACCATAAACCACAACCACCTGCGATGTCATCCAATGTCAATAGAAATTAAATAAAATGATTTAGATAATTTCACCTCACCTCATATATTGCACCAAGCACTTAGGGCAGTGAGATAATAGTTCCATTTCTCTCCACGCATCTGAACCGGCTGCAGGATGCGACGGGGGTTTATTTGCATGTACGAGTAAGTAACATTATTTTATACTTGCAATTTACCTACTTATAGGTAGCTTGTATTATGGGAATAAGGATAAATGTTATCTATCTACCTATTTATACTGTATACAAATACCTATTTGCATAAGGTAACTCCTTGAATTAGCAGTCAAACATTCGTACCTAGCTATAATTAATTATCACCCCACCCTGACTTCACCCGAGGCATACTTCGAAAACCTATTTAAAATATATATGTTAAGCCGTCGGTCCCGGTTCCCATACAAACATCTATGGCAGTCGTTACGGGTAGTTGGAGCCCTCAAAAGTCCTACCAGTTTAACTTGGAACTTCGATATCGCCATTGGTCATTGGACCATTGGTAGCGGAGGTCAGAGGGCAGTCGCTTCACGGAAAATGTCGAAGTTCAGCCGCATCACAGTTAGACTGGAAAGCCGACCTCAACTGATTTGGAAAAAGGTTCAGAGAATGATGATGTGGTTACTTAAACCAGATTTGTTGATATTTATGATTATTACGCAGCTCACTTGGGTAATACCGTGATAATTAATACCCTAAAGCCATCCTCAATAAACGGAATACACAAAAAAAATTGGATTTTTTTTTGTATATTCCATGATACAGAGATTTGTGCTATAACTGCACAAAAAATTCTTTGGGTCCGTAGACTTAATTCACTTTGGCTAATTCACCCAGAGTAATTAGGTATTTTAGCCTTATATTATAGCGTAGATTTAGCTGCAGCTCTTATTTACACTACCTCCCCAGGTGCAGGAAGATGCCGCTACCGTTACTGAAGTCACTTCGAAGCAAGTACATAACCGATCGCTGGATGTCGGACTATACTTCGAACGGGACGCTATTCGTCTGCTTCTCGTACCCACTACAAGTGGCGCGAAACTTTCTTGCTGCCGACTTAGGCTTGGGCGACCGCCAGAGGAAAGCCAGTATCCGTACGAATTGGTTAAACGTTTTTAAGTCCGATGGTATCGTCACTAAGGCTCTGTTGAACCGTCCAATGCCGCGCAAGGTGTTGCGGCTACTGCGATTAACCTGATGTCCTTCAGAAGAAGAACATATCAGTCTCACATACCTGTAGCCGTTTTCGAATAGTGCGTCTTGGATGGTTAAGTCAAAAAGAAAACATTCAATATGCTACATGATATTTTGTGATGTAAAAATTATATACTAAAGTTTGTAAGGAATATTTTTTGCATACCAGTTTTATTTATTCATATGTTGATGAATAAAAAGAATATAATTTAAAAATAAAATAAAAAACCAGTTTGGTGTGGATTTTTATTTGCTACCTATCTACATCACTAATATCAACTCTATTTACAAATGTAACAAAAATTTGCTGTTCAGTTTACAATATTCGTTCAGGTGATAAAAGATTATGAACTGGTATGACAAACTAGTATGACCACGAGGAAACGGCGAAATATTCAGGAGAACTAAGGATTAAAACCCGAAAATGTGCACATGGCGGGCCGATTTCTGCAACTCTACGTCATATAGCGGTTATTGCGATTGCGTCAGGGTAAGTAATTTATTCAAACCACCTCAATGCATGTGATTTCTTCTGATAGGTATATTCATTGAATACAATTAGTGTTTGATAGGACAAACAAAATGAGGATTCATAGTTAAACTACTGATAAAATTTTCATGAAACAATATCTAATAACAATGATTACATGTCGCCACGTGAGTGTTTTCATAACTATATCTCAAATATTTAAAATAATATCTCAAATCATAAATAATTATAGTACATTCTAAACATTTGCTGTTCAGAAGTTAATAAATTAGTGTGAATTTTAATACATGTATATTTGTTTAGTCGTCAATCATTGTAAACTGAAGGGCAAATATACATTAAAATCTCATTTAACTTTGATTGCTGCCCGCAGTCGGGCACTACGACTTCTAGGGTTATTTTGTACTTCTTCCTCCGTAGGTACTTCTACGTGTTTATTAATAACTTGCCACGGAGTATCTCGGAACTTATCTATAGTATCCTGACTTTGCACTAGTGTAGGGCTCAAGTACTTCAAGGGCACCGGATTAGCAACTTCATTGATGATATTCCCCGCTATGTGACGTTTAACTATTGTATCTTCTAACGAATGGAAACAAATAGTCACTAACCTTCCGTTGAGTTTTAAGTAATATTTTGCAAGCACCATGCCATAGTTTAGTTCATTTAACTCATTATTGACAAAAATGCGCAAAGCCTGAAATACTTTTGTGGCGTTTGATTGCGGTCTTTGTAATTTATCCAATCGTATCTCATCAGGGCAACATGAGTTCACTAAGTCAACTAATTCTTCTGTTGTTTCAATATTTTTAATCATGTATCTTGCTTGTATGATAGTTTGTGCTATTTTTGCAGCTTTTTTCTCTTCACCATATATTTTAAATATTTTGTAAAGTTCTTGTTCACTGGCCGTTGCTAACACCTCCCTTGCGGTTATTTGATTTGGGTCTCGGCCTGCATCCATTCGCATATCCAAGTAACCGTTTTTATTAATAGAAAAGCCTCTTTCTCCCGTATCTAATTGCATGGATGAGCATCCAAAGTCAAATAGAATACCATCTATGGAAGACTGTTTTATTTCTTTAGCTTTCAGAAGGGTGGGGAGTTCACTAAACTTTCCTAATAAAGGTATGACTCTATTTGGGTATTCATCTGCAAGTTTTTGAGCTCTTTCATAAGCATTTGGATCTCTATCTAGGGTTATAAGTCTACAATTGGCTGTCTCTAAGATCTTTCTTGAATGGCCACCAGCGCCAAATGTCATGTCAATATATAGTTCACTATCAGTAGGTTTTAAATACTTTATGGCTTCGTTTAACATCACTGGTGTATGGTCCCTGTACTGAACATGTTCTGTAGATAGTCCACGGCGCCATATTGTCAAATAGAGTTGTCTGAATTGTTTCAGAATCATTTTTTATCCTTATTCAAGATTTTGCTAAAGAATCCTTTGTTTTCTTCCTTCAAATAGTCAAGAACCTCGTTGGATAGAATAAGGTTACACTCCTCGGTGCTCAATCCTGTTGCTGTGCTGCTGTGCTGACGTTTGTACTTGTTTTTATAATGATTATCAGCTAATCTGTTGAGTGAGTTATATTGCCGGTTGCAGAGCTCCGAATCCAAATTCTGTTTATTCTCAGACTCAAATGCCACTTTCACTTTATCCCTTATAAATTTACCAAGGTCTCTGTAAAGTGAAAAGTAGATAGATGTAGAATTTGCTTAAATAATACTGGCGTAATGTAACATAACCTAACCTTCTTACTTACCGTTCGCCTTTGGTATTATCAACCGGCCATTTAGTTAGGAGTCTTATAAATTTCTTATATTGTGTAGTCATAGCTAATTGATCAATATAACATTTTATTCAGTTTGATGTATTTTTGAGGACTATTCATATAAATACCAAGCAGGTTATGTTACAAAATAATGTCTAGATGACAACAATGACAACATTGACAACTGAATTGACATGAAACTGGCAGCTTTTGTCATTAATGTCAAATTGAAAGTAAAGTGTTCGTTCTAAAATATTGTTTACTGTATTATGGTTATAATACAATGTGTACTATAAACTCTAGAGTGAAAACTTTAAACACTCTTCAAAATCATTATGAGGGTGATGACAATGACTAACATACATTTGAATGCAACGACGTTACAAATATATTTATTTACAAAATTGTTTCACCAACATTGTCCGAGCACCAGAGGTATTCTTTCCGTAATATTAAAATGATTGTGGGTCGATTGCAGTTCGACTGCGACCAATGAAATCGTGAAAGAGGTGACTGCTTGTCATGTAAACGGTTTTTTGATTTTAATGGTCGATGATTAATAATCTAAGGGTCGATGCGATATTCTATTAACATCAACTTAAGATAAAAGTTAGCGAAATAAGAGCACAGGATTTATTATTAAGGTCATGTATCCACTTGCTCTACACATGCGTTTTTAACATTTAGTTTATCTCTAATCGTTAATCGGACCTAAACATAAACTGGTGAAAAGTCGGTGCTAGCACCTCTGCCTACCCCAGGTGTGAGTTTGTTAGTATGTTAAGTAAAAAATACTGATCAAAAGTAAATCGAACTTGCGTACGAATGGTGGCGTGGTGGTAGCGAACGCGGGTTCGATCCCCGCTCAGTGCAAATATTCGTATGCATGAACATGGCTATTTGCATTGATGTGGTCGTGCCTCGGAGAGCACGTTAAGCCGGTAATGTTTGTAATACGAACATGGCAGTCGTTACGGTGAATTGAAGTTTTAACAACAACAGAACTGGTCTAACTACAATGCTTCGGTGTCAGCAATTGGTTGTGAAGGTCAGAAGGCATTTGCTTCACGGAAAATATCGAAGTTCAGTCAAATCCCCAGTTTGACTGAAAAACCGGACTACAGACTCTGAGGGGAAAATTTCGGCTCTGACTGTTATCAACACTATGTTGAATAAGAGCCAACTGTTATGGTACAGTTTTAAACAGCCTGCAATATTTTGCCAACTCGTTCGAATCACATTTTGAATTTTTGAACGACAGACCACTAATGACCGCGGTAGCCTAGTGGTATGGGTAATGGACTGCTGAGACGAGGTCTCGGGTTCGATTCCAGGTTTACCATGGCACACACCAATGACTGCAATACTTTTCGAAGTTATGTGTGTATTTATCGCAGGTTTAAAAGGGCCCGGTTAATGGCAATAGGCTCGCCACACATTACATTGGGACCTAAATATAAACTGGCGAAATGTGGGTGCAAGCTTTTTTTTTTTTTTTTTTATACCACTTAGGGGGCAGACGAGCACACGGCCCACCTGATGGAAAGCGGTCACCGTGGCCTATGGACGTTTGCAACACCAGAGGCGTCACACACGCGCTGCCTACCCTGTAGAAACCTTCTAATGCCCTTCTTGAAGAACCCCATATTGTAGTCGCTTGGGAAAACCACGGCAGGGAGCTCATTCCACAGCTTGAGCGTGCGCGGGATGAAACTCCTTTCATACCGCACAGTGCGCACCGATTCCGGTCGTAGTGTGTGAGGATGAACTCCCTCTCTATGGCGAGCGGTGCGATGATAGAAAGTAAGCTCCTCTGCCTACCCCTTCGGGGATATAGGCGTGACATTAAAAAAAAAGACCACTTAATGAGGATCCTTCCTTCTTCCTTCCAATCCGTTGTAAGGTGTACAGGTGCGCAAATTTGCAATACTCATAGTATACTTATAATGTTATTAGAGTTTTCGAATTCCCAGCACTGAGTAGCAGGTGTTCATGAAAATAAAACTAAAGCAATTTGAGTTTCACCGAGCCTAAATTAGGCAACGTGTTCAATCTGTTTTGTTTTTAAATGGGGAATTTAGACACATTAATTCTGTATGTGTGTACCTGTTATGTAAATAAGTATAAGTCGTTTGTTTTGATTGGAAATGGAATTGGGAAAATACACATAATATGGGCAACGATAATGAAGGTTTTTTTATGTATTTTTTTATGTTCGATAGGCTCGCGTTTAAAAATTTTTGCGTTATCTGAGGCCAGTTGATCTGTTTCGGTGCATGTTTATTTTCTGTTTTACGTATTGGTTATTTTATTTATTTTTATTTAGTTTTTTTGTATTTTTTTATTTTTTTAGTGACAGTGTTGTGAAAGTTAATCGGATTAGGTACTCACAGGACAGGCTGACCTAGTGTGAGGCCACTGGATACAAATTTATTTGTAATTAACTTTTACGTAAATGTTTCTTTTTTAATAACCATCCTCGCTCGCCTCTCTATCGACTCAACTTGGTGTTTGGCTGAGCTGGGAGTTGGTGTTCGCCTTCCTATCGTGGAAAACGTGCGCAAGACCTAAATACTCATATTACTCGCGGTCCAAGCTGTTCGGTAGTTCCTTCTTATAGGAAAATATAAACTGGATTCTGGAATGCTTTACTTCTTCCTACAATTCGTAGTTTTTTAAGCGACCTGGGGGCTTGATTGGGGACACCGTGGTTCCGACACCAGGGGAAAGGAGCCGTTTCCAAAGACATGGTCACGCGTCTGATGGGGTGAAAGAGTTATGTCTTGTATTACCTCACCTGCGGCAACCGAAGACCTGAAGACGTCGTGCATGTTAGTAAGTTCGAGTCCGACATAACTATTCCTGGTGCGTGGTTGGTTATGGTATGGTTATGTCGGTCTTGAACCGACGGGGATGGTGTCCGTGGGGATTTTTCGCACAATAAAAAAAATAAAAGAGCTCTTTAAGCAGGGTCATTTTTAAAAACAATAATGAAAACAAACAAGGACAAAGTTTTTAGACTACACTTCAGTTTACCAATAGGCGGGGTGTAATCAAATTATCGGACCGTCTTTTGCGATATCAAATGTTCTGTTATAAGTTAGTTATAAGACTGAATTAACACAGTGGAACGAATTCGTTCGTTTACATGGTGCTATTAGTATACACATAAATGTCATGTATCTGTATCTTAGTGCAGCTATTGAGATTTATTGGTTTCTATAATTAGGAGAATCATTTATAAACATTCTGTAGCGGTATACATTTCATTCAAGTTTAGAATCATTAAGCCCTGCATTACAAAGGATTTACCAATTAAAGTTGCGACATACTATGATGACCGTTTTGATACGACTGATTTTGCTCGTTTTCTCTTTTTTGGTGTTTGAAGTTTATTTTCTTCTGTGCCAAGCTCGTGATATTTTTCTTTAGTTATTCGTCTTAACAGTTCGTTGTACAATATTAAGCGCACCAAAAAAGGGAAAGCGAGCAATACCAGTCGTGTCAAAACGGCTTTCATCTGTTTCCCTCCAGGGCCCGACTTATTTTTCCACACTGTATATATCTGTCGAAGTCTTCTTTCCTACACAGAACAACACGTGCAGGGCTTAGATGTCACCCGCATACGGTGCAGAATATTTTATCAAGAACCAAGCGGTTCGGTGGGTCTTTTCTCTGCCGCACTATTAAGTCTTGGTGGATTTTCTTACTAGCGCACGTGTTTCCTTCCTCCTACAGTCCCGGGTCCTTTAAGCGGGCGGTAAAAAAGAATCTGATGAGGCCGTTAAGCTAAGCGCCACCATTGTAACGCTGTACGTGTTTGCAATAGTGACCCTCTTTTAAGTGACTTTGCCTTCAGCTTAACATCAGGCGAGGTGAAGTCTAATTGACGTGCCATAAAAAAAGTTATCAACTTGTTTCATAAAAAAACGTCGGTCACTTTCTCACGCCTAGGTTTTGTGTAAAAATATGTATGCCACTCGCACACTAGTACCTCTAAGAATAACTTTATTCCCTATATCCTATTTGTTTAGGTACTTAAAAAACGTAAACAATCTTAGCGTGTCTTTTTAATATGTTTTCATAAAAACTCAGTATAAAAATACTTTTCTACTTAGTAACGTATTTTGAAGACTAAAAACCTGTATCGAACCACTAGTTAGTCAGTTAGTTAGTCTAGTTTATTAGTTTAACATGTGTTTTTATAAAAAGTTGCCACAAGATTGTTTACCAACGAAGTATTTTTTTTAAATCCATTTCTTTAGTCTCTGTCCAACTATATTCTATTTTTATTTAACGCCTTCCTCATACTTTACACGGCGAACAATAAAAATGAAAACGGACACGAAAATACAATAGGATTAATAGACCGTAACTCACAGCAGCTTTTAATTCCCCATTAGTGTTGTATCATACGCTGTATCATACCGTATACAGTGGGCTCCAAAACTTTCTAGACACCTTAAGATTTAATAATCCTTTGCCATCCTAAGTGTAATTTAATCAGAGGTAATATAGATATTATCGTTCTCTGAACCTATTCCCAATTCAGTTGGGGTCGGCTTTCTAGTCTAACTAAGGTGCGGCTGAAATTTTGCGTGCTGGCTATCGGACCTCCACAACCAAATTGGCGATATCGAACTTCTGTAGATAAGATAGTCGGACTTTTGAGAGCTCCAACTACCCGTAACGACTGTCATTGATATTCGTATGTCAAACGGGACCGACATCTTAACGTGCTCTCCGAGGTTCGAACAGACCAGTGCAAATAGCCATATCCATACATACAAATGTTTGCACTCGTACAACTGAAGGTGCCTCGTGTAGAGGCGAAATATGTGTCGAGGTTTGTTCTTCGCACTTGCGGAATATTGCATATAATATACGACGATCTTTCCGTGGGTAAGAAGTCTTTTTCTTGCTCTGTGCAATTTGACATTCCTTTCTATGACAATTAGTAATAATGTGCGTTGCGTTCGTTGGAATTGTTAAACCGTGGGTGAGTGGCGGGTCCCCCTATATATATAATTTCTTACAATTTTTTTTTCATATTGTCCAGCAACTTTTGTAGCCCCCTGTACAGTATACGTGGTATGGTGGATGCGGTGTTGCTGTAAAAGACACACTGTGTTATTAGTGTTGTACCACACGGTGTATTGTGTACGTGTGCTGGTGGATGACGTAGGCTGCCTGCACACTAGCGTTTATCCAGCTTAGGCGTTCAAGAAAGAAAGAATGAAAGAAAGATTTATTTGGTGCAAGGTGGTCACAAAGATAACAATAACTAACAATATAATTATAACAAAATTAAGAAAAGCCAAAATAAAACAGAGTGGCTCACAGATACACCAAAAAGGTATCCAGTTCGTTGTCGTCGTCGTGCGATGAACGTATGCTGCGCAGGCGCTCGCGACACCGTGATACATACGTCGCAATGTCGCGGTGTTTCTGTTGGAACATATGAACGTATGCCTTCTTCCTACAGTCCCGGGTCCTTTAAGCGGGGCGTGAAAAAGCATCTGATGAGGCCGTCAAGCTGAGCGCCACCATTGTAGCACTGAACGTGTTCGCAATGGTGACCCTCTTTCATGAGACTTTGCCTTCAGCTTAACATCAGTCGAGGTGAAGTCAAATTGACGTGCCATAAATAAAAAGATAAAAAGTGAATTGAAAACCCGATGCTACTGCAGTGTACTCATATGTTACAGTTGAAACGCGGCGATTGCGAATACGTTCATCGAACGCCTACGCCGGATACACGCTAGTGTGAAGGCAGCCTAACTGAACTGTTTCATCCTAAAATAAGTGGATTAGTTGATGGGTTATTGTGCGGCTATATAATGTGAGGTATGTCAGTGGATTTATTTTGGATAATGCTCACTCTTTTGAATGGATTTTCTAATACAGATGTTTGTTTGCTTGTATCCGAAACACAAATGAAGTAAGGGAAAGTAGAGAGTGGTGTAGAGGAAACGCTTTCGACTGCTAAGTCGATTTGGTAGATTCGATTCCCGGTCAGTGTAAATACTTGTATGGTATTATTGCCATTTGCATTTGCTTAGGTGTGTTTTGTATTAAGTGTTAGACTATTACACATAGAAACACCTAAGCAAATTCATATGTTATGACTAATGTTTTGAAAAAATGTTATAGGTACTTATAAAACATATATTTAAGAGTTTGCTTATTGAGTGAGATTGCGTTGAGTAGTATATCTTAGAATGTAATTATTATTGTAGTAACACTTTATCTGATTTTAAAATCGAACCCAACTGTCGCACTCACTGTGCCTCCGAGGTAATCTAACAAAACAATTTATTACTAACCTTCATAATTGCCAGAAGGTAACCGGTAATACATATTATATATCCGAATAAACCGCGGTAGCCTAGTGGTATGGGTAATGGACTGCTGAGACGAGGTCTCGGGTTCGATCCCAGGTTTTACCATGGCACACGCCAATGACTTTTCGATGCTTTTCGAAGTTATGTGTGTATTTATCGCAGGTTTATAAGTGCCCGGTTAATGGCAATAGGCTCGCCACCTATTATATTGGGACCTAAACATAAACTGGCGAAATGTGAATACTAGCACCTCTGCCTACCCCTTCGGGGATATATGCGTGAGTTTATGTGTCATAATTCCCAACTTCATGTGAAGAGATAGTACGAATAGCCGCTTTAGTTTATATAAATATAAACATATAGTTTATTGGTTCCCTACGAGAGTAGCTACTCAATTTCTTACTGCACATGTATGAGAGAGACTTCGCTCACGAAAATCAACATTTTTTTTCACGATGACTTGGCCAGTAGTACTAAAAATAGAATACTATAAGACTGTGATTTAATGGTAAGTATACATTACTCGGTTCGTTTTGAAACATGTTACAATGTGAGTACAAAAGCAGCAATGGTTACAATACAAGAGTAGACTTTCTGATAAGTTGTGTTCTCGGTACGGAGTAACGCTGAACGTTACAAAGTGCGAGCCTTTTGTCTGGATTAAGGGGAGGTCTTACTTTTGAGATAAGTCGGAGCATTTTATTTAATTATTATGAAACAGTACTCCACATTGTGAATCAAAAGCTGATGTATAGAGGTTGCAGGTTCGATTCTCGCTTAGTGTGAGATTTTATCCTTATAATAATTGACCCTAACGATTGATGCAATAAAAGTATAGGGTGCAACTTTTACAGATTTTAGTCGGTTCGATTACCGGGTGCGGCAATCAAATTTTCAAAAATCATTGAATGCAGTCTGGTTTCTTTAAAAAAATAAATGTTTCCTTTGAGTAAATTTTTTATCTACAGTATTAAGAGTACTTCCCCTTCAGGTGGCATTACAAAATTCCACTCTGTATATGCATATTGGACTTCTCGTCGAATATACCTAAGACTATCAACTGAAATTTAGTCAAAATAATAATATCATACAGTCAATATATATATTATTTTTCATCCATTCTTTTAGTTCTCAATGAACTTTTGTAACAGCAGAGTTATCACTTGCGCGTTGAGAATTAGTTTTCCTCTCGAAAGAGATTTGCCTAATCTACATAATTAGCGGTAGTAATATGTTAGTAACATAACACTGCAGACTGTGCAGGCAAGTTAGGCATTTCAGTTTTAAGTCGAATGAAGACAGCACTGGCCAAGCGACCTTAGAGCTTTTGAATATATAATTTCATTCTACATTACTCTCTGTTACCCTTATGTTACCGTCTACAGTTTCTGCACAAACGTGAACCGTTAATAATAATAAATACGTCACTGTTAATAACGTACATTCTGAAACGTGAATGCGACAAGTCGCCCTCCCATGCCTTCAACTTACAGAAATATTTTCCCGCTAGTCGATCCAGTGAAACCGCACATTAACCCCGGGGCGGGCGGCGCGCGCACCCGTCCGCCATTTCTATCTGCAGTCGTACCTCGCGCGCCCTGTCCGCGCCATGCAACCATCACCAACAATTACATAATCTAAATTAAACAACAAACTATAACAGTGACTCTCGTGTTATATTAATTATATAACATAAAACATCTAGTGGCCAGTGTTTGTTTCATTTGTTATATACTCTGTGCGAACGCTAGACTCTATCAACATTTCATAGGTAAGTATAGTCTACACACGCTACGCTAAAACGTTCGAAAATTGTATTATTTGTGTTTTTTTTACAATTTTATACGTTTTTGTTACCTAGACTTATTAAATGTTTGATTAGACTCGTGTTTTTGTTCTTTGTAGGTATAGTTTATTGATTTATTCTTTAAAAGTGGTCAGTTTAATTGGTTTTATCGACGCGCTTGTTATGTAGGTTATGTTATATAGAAGTAGGGGTGAACAATCTTTAGTCGTTCGTTCTGGGGGCAAGTAGTAGGAAAAATATTTATTATCGGTGTTTTCAAGAAAATATTGACCCCGCGTTTGACTCTAAATAATGAGACGAGTATTAAGAGACACTTTTTTGAATTAAAATTAAACTGTTATCTTTTACTCGTCACTGTATTTATTAAATTTAGTATTGATTTTAAACCTCTAAGTTGGTTTATGTGGACACAGATCGAGATATATTTTTTTCTCTCTTATCGCGGGTTCCTTGTCAAATTTATCACGGTTAATACAGACGTTTAGCATTATAAAGGGATAAACAGACCGACAGTTACACTTATATTCATATTATTACAGTAAATCTATATAGGTACTTAACTATGTTTCTGGAATAAATACATTTATTGATTTATTTATTAATAGGGTAGATTGAAAAAAATAGTTTAATAAAAATAGACAAATTAAGAGGATCAGGACGTTTCGTTCCGATTTAACCGTCTTTTACTTTTTTCTTTTTTTTATACAACTTAGGTGGCAGACAAACACGTGAACCACCAGAAGGAAAGCGTATACCTTGGCCTATGAACGTTTTAAACAATTTTTTTTCAATTTTTTGCTCTTTCTTTAGCCCACTAAGGCACGTATTCCAAAACGTCACTCAAGTTTGAATCTCGATTCAAAACTATATTTAAGGACAGATGGTATTCTAAATGACAGTTCTAATGCCATTCTGAGAGTAGATTCAACGTCAAGTGACATTCTAGAATACGGACCTAATTATGTCGATAATGGTAGTGAAAGTTGTGGCGTGGCGGTAGCACACGTGACTGTTACCCACGGGGCGCGGGTTCGATCCCGTTCAGTGCAAAAAGTTGTATGCATTAATATGACTGTTTGCAACTGGTCTGTCGAGCCTCGAAGAGCACGTTAAGCCGTCGGTTGCAATAAAAAACATCTGCGGCATTCGTTGTGGGAGGCTTTGTCTTAATGTTTCTACTCTGACCTGACGAGTTGGTACTGTGTTTTATTTTGAGTTTTCCTTCTTTCGTAGTGATATCGTCTGCGTTTGCCCTTAGTCACTTCTTACGATACCCTTTGTATGAGATGAGGTGGTGAGTATCCTTTCTCCATCACCACACGGTCGGGTGTAAGGCGGGAATAAATTAAAAAAAAAGAAAAAAATATTTAGTGTTAGGTGATTGCAACAGATAATAGTAACTAACAATATTAAAAATAAAATAAAACATTTGAAATTGGAAGCACGTTTACTCAATAAGAATAAATACTATATACTACACTATACACTATAAACAATAAATACTACAATATGGGGTTCTTCAAGAAGGGCATTAGAAGGTTTCTACAGGGGTATACTACGATTATACTACGTAGGTGGCAGACAAGCACACGGCCCACCTGATGGAAAGCGGCCACCGTGGCCTATGAACGTGTGCAACACTAAGGGTGTCACACACGCGCTGCCCACCCTGAAGGGAAAGAGGGAGAGCTGGGAAGGGGTGGGGAGGCTAGGAAGGAGAGGGGAAGGAGGGGTATAGTGAGCTCTGGCTACCCTACTTACCGGCGGGAACACAACACGATGGTTATTATGACCGCGGTCTTCTGTAGGGCGGAGGTACTTCCCCAGTTGGACAGCTCATTTCGGACGGGAGATACCGTCGTGTCCTACCTACCATAGCACGAAATATTATCGAATTCGTTATGTAAAAGTATCGACAGGACGGAGCATTGCGATTGGCGGGCTACACACGCACACAGGTTCACAAGAAGCAGACTGCCAATCACAATGCTCCGTTCCCTCGAAACCTTTACGTTACGAATTCGATTGAAGTTCATGCTAGTGCTACTGGACCCCAATTGTGAGTGTGAATGTGTGAGTGTGCACGTGTGAATGTAAGTGTGTAGAAGTAATTTCGAAGTTACGGGATTCGGTACCTAAATGGCATTTTATTGCCAGTCAGGTAGTTTGACATAAAGCTCATTGTAAAAAGGTTATTCGGCATAGTTCACACTAAAGCGAAGAACAAGCGTGATCCGGTTCAACAATGAAATCACGTACCTATCAGAAATTAATTACTACTCGTTGAAAACTTTTAGGTCTGTTCTCATTAACGTTGGCTCTCACAACGAATAGGCAGACAGCCATTTTGCAGCGTTATATGGAATTTGAATGTAGTTTTAACATGTAAAACTTAATGATGATAGTTGTTGATGTTCAATCACTGAATAATACGTTTATATGGTAAAAATAGCCAGAAATAAATTAATTTTGAAGCAATTATTAGAACTACATCCATAGATATTTTGTATCCAAGTTACCTAGTAACTTTGTCTCCTGTCTAAATTAGTAATGAGTACAGAAGAAAAAACGTTGGTACCGTGCAACTTTTGTAATAATGTCGCAACAACGTGCAACTTTTGTAATTTGCATACTGCACGTTGATCTTAGCCAAAAAACCGAGAAGAAGAGAGAGAGAAGAATTATGACATTAAAAAAGGTGTGCCATGTCTATACACTTAGATGTAAAGATTAGTTAACTCATTTATTTAGTCTATGCCCCGTTCCTAATTCGAAATTTATAATTTGATCCCGTCCTCACCTCAAAACCGTGACATAATTTTTGGTCTAAACCGCGTAAACTAGCTAAAGGTTCTGATTAAATTATAATTTAGAGATTAACCAAATTAAATACCAAATAAAATATAACTATTATAAACAAAATAGAAAATGATGTAAACTTTAACAGTATCACATTTTCTACACTTGAAACGTAAACCCTAGTCCTAGCGTATCATGCAATCTAGTATCCAAGCAAGCTAAAAGGGTCAACCCGATGGTCGTCAAAATAATCCGAGTATTCTAGATCGTAAATTCGTACCACACCGACCGTGTTGACGTTAAAAGGGTTAATTTTAGTCGGGGCATCACCTTTGTTCTAAGTTATTACAAGTTACAGAGGAAGTTGTTCAAAGACACCCTATACTTACTCGAGTAACTTAGACTTCAATGAGTAATGAGGCTGTTCGAACTTCGTGTAGGTAACTTTTTTGTACTTACGCTTGTATATTTCAAAAAGGGTAGGTAGAGGTGTTTCAAAATTACTCACCACCTTTATAGAGTTGTTCCCCGTAGCTACGGAGGCTTTCACCGAAGCCTAGGTTCAGGTAA
This sequence comes from Pelosia muscerda, assembly GCA_963691645.1. Taxonomy (NCBI): domain Eukaryota; kingdom Metazoa; phylum Arthropoda; class Insecta; order Lepidoptera; family Erebidae; genus Pelosia; species Pelosia muscerda. The sequence continues at coordinate 1,946,064 of OY829116.1, read as the reverse complement.
TTCCTTGCAGGTTGTAATTGTGAATGTAAAAACAGCGGTATCCTACTGATAATTTAATAACTTGGACCAAACTAATCCAAGTTACCAGTAAACCTGGTTCAAAGTATTCCAGTTTAGCAGTAAATCTGGAACTAACTAGTCCAGATTAGTAGTAAATCTGGACTGAACTAGTTCACGTTAGCATTAAAACTGGAACTAACTAGTCTAGGTTAACATTAAACCGGGACTAAACTAGATCAGGCTAGCAAAAGAACTGGACCCAACTAGTCCAGGTTTTAGTAAACCTATCAGTTTCAGGTTACAAGGATATGAAAACACACGTAAATTTGAATACCTTGAGTATAATAATGTACACTTTCCCGCCGAATATGGCAACAAAAGCTTCCAAATTTAAATTTGAAAGTAAATAACTCTCTACGTGGCAACGGCGCCTAGGCGGTAAGCCTTCGAGCTTGAAATAATGCTTAGGAATATTTTACTGAGAGATGCTTTGCTAGTGGAAGGTAACTTTAATAGGTGAAGTGGGACAAGACAAGGCTGTCTACTAATATATATTACAATTTTAGAACTCCTCATATTTCTAGAAGCTTCTAAATTTAAAATGTAAGAGTGCTTGTACTTCTTCGACCAGAATATGAGGTTCGGTTAGTAACAAAAGTAGTATAACTATACCTCATAATCTTCCAGACAAGTATTGATGCCATTGTAATAAATTCTACACAGCGTGGTCTGTATGGACATTGAGACCAAATAATATATAAGTGGTAAAGTTTAGGTTATATACACTTCTGCCTCAGTGGCGAAGAGTGAAAATTTACAAATATACCTGTGGAAATATATCTTTCCTCTTATAGAAAGACATCAGCAATTTTGTATATAATTTGGGGTGTTCTTAATTCAGATTCATAATTCTAGATTCCAATGATTTTCAGAGACAATCAATTTTCGATAAAGCACACCTTTGTATGTTTTGAAGTTTTGTACCTATATTACACGAATTAATTTTATATTAAGAAACAATATACACTGACGGACTCATAAACTGCATCAAAGTTCAGGTTTACTCTAAAAGGATTTTTTATAATAAGTATGCAAACTTTTTAGATTAAATTATATAAATATGGAAAGACTGGCTCTTAATCTTAAAAAAAAAATTAAATTTAAAAATAGAACTGCAGTAAAACAAATGAATATAGCCGGGAAAAGAAAATTTACTTGTAGTATCAGATTTGCGTGTTATTTATAGCAAAGTTTTAAATTGATTCTCATTGATTTTTTTTGTTTTGTCAATTGAATTATTGTTACCAGCCTAATTGTTGGGTTAGTTTTTTAACACATCGAGAGTTTTTGAACCATAATATGGATACTTCGTCCGAACAAGCGGCACAAATTGTAGCATTGGTGCGGGAGGGCTTGGATCAACGAACGATTGGTAGAAATTTAAATTTAAACCAGTCTACGGTTTCTAGAATATACAGAAGGTTTGTAGAGACAGGTTCTTACAGGAGGAGACGTGGTACAGGCAGAACTCGAGCAACCACAGGTCGTGATGACCGATTTATTGTTATAACTTCCCTGCGAAATCGTTTCCTCACGTCAGTTAACATCAAAACCGAGCTTAATGAAGTGCGTGGAGTAAACGTGTGTGCACGAACAATAAGAAGAAGGTTAAAGGAAGCGGATATCACCCCTTTTAGACCAGCAAATGGTCCAAAGTTGTCTACAGCTCACAGACAAGCTCGCTTAAGATTTGCGCGTCATCACCTGAATTGGACAGAAGAGCAGTGGGCCTCTGTATTGTTCACGGACGAGTGTAGGACATGTTTATATGGTGCAGATGGTCGCAGAAGAGTCTATCGTCGACGTGGGGAGCGATATGCTCAAAGTTGCATTGAGGAGCGTGTTCCTTTTGGAGGCGGTTCATGTATGGACTGGGGTGGCATATCGATGAACGGGCGAACAGAACTTGTGTTCATAGACATGGTCCGTCAAAACGGTAATAGAGGGGGTTTGACAGCACATCGCTACATAACAGAGATATTAGAAGATCACGTGGTGCCTTACATGGGATTCATAGGCGAAAATTTTACTTTCATGCAGGATAATGCCCGGCCGCATGCAGCTGCACAAGTTCAACATTATTGCGAAGAGGTTGGGATACGTACAATGAATTGGCCAGCACGCAGCCCGGATCTTAATCCCATCGAGCATGTTTGGGACAATTTAAAAAGAGCTGTATATGCGAGAAACCCTTCGCCCACGACAGTGGCAGCACTAAGAACAGCACTTTCAGAAGAATGGGACAATATTCCGCAAGATCTTTTAAAAACCCTTATAAAATCTATGCGGAACCGATTAGAATCCGTAATAAGGGCACGTGGGGGTAATACACCTTATTAAAACACAAATAAACCCTTGCATAAAGTTTGTGTCTATTGTTAAAACCAATTTTTTAATTAAACCAATTTTTCTTAAATTACTGTTTTTTCTTCAAAAAAAGTCTTAAGGTCCTTTCCAGTACATAAACTTAAACTTAAAGATATGACCCTACGCTGTTTTAAAGTTCACGAACCAATCTAGAGGTTTCAATTTAAATCTGTATAGAAAGTATGCATACTTGGTTAAAATATTTATTTCAAAGTCGTCTATTACTTTGATGCAGTTTATGAGTCCGTCAGTGTATTAAGAACAAACTAAAATAACCAAAAGTAACAAAAACTAAAATGTGTAAATTGCGTATTGGAATTCCTCTCGTGGAAGCTTTCCCAGAAGACTGGCAGCATAATGCACACTTCACGTAAAGGCATGATATATTTGAAAACCTACATAGCTATGCATTACTTTATAGACATTTATAGTCATAAATTAGCATCATATATATTAAAACATTCTCAGGAAATCGGGTTAAATATAGTTCGTACCTGACAAAAGTTTTATTGAGGAAGGAACGTGTTTCATAATATATGAATTAATTATATTGCACTGGGGTTTAGAGGACCTAAGCTCAATGTGCGGGGGCACTATTGTGCGTGGTAGCTTTTTTCAATTAGCCTACCGCAGTCCACTGCTAGACAGGTCTCTCCCAATGTTGTGAGGCATTAGCCTTCTGTTTCCACGTTGACCAGACGGGTTAGACCGGATTTTATTTCTTGTTTTTCTTGTATCACAGTGATATCGTCTGCGTTTTCCGTTAGTCGCATTTTACTACACCCATCAGGCAAGTAACTATTAACTGAAGAATTAACCAAAAAAAAGTTTTGCTTCGAAACAGAACTGGAAGTCGATAAGTTTACAAAGTTTTTCAATTTATAAGAAGGTTTTTTATTTAAATCATTCTAAGAAAACCAATACCTTTATTTTTTTTATTGATTTTACGGCAATACTAATTGCTGTTTGCAAACAATTCCTATCGATCTATGTTTGGATAACTCATTTGGTCAGCGCATTCCCTTTAAGATGCTGGTCGCGGGATTAAGTTCCATCGGGACTGGCACTGCACTTATGTAGGTAGTTAGGACCTGCGACAATTCACGTACAAAACGACTTTCACAATATTCCTATATTTCGTTCATTCACGAACGCGGGGCAATTCGCGCCGCATACATTACACCGCCCGCACCTTTCTTCGCCACGACGCGTGCAATGTCGCGATTTACGCAGAATTACGCGATTACCGCGATACTTTGTACGGCTACGACATTTCGTCGTGGGTGAGGTACATGAGGTTAAACGACAAACGAAATGTTTCTGCTTGAACGAACGAGAGCGTTCGAATTAACGACACGACACTTTAAGAATATCGTACCGTGTCTCCATAATTGAGTCTTTTGTAACATTGAAAATTTTCCTATTATCTTTGAAGTGAGGCTTTTATTGGCTCACTTGTGGGGTAAAAAACCTTAAGCTAACTTGTATGCAGTGGTGGTAATTGTCAAAAGAATTATTTGCGTAGTGCAAAATAATTCTTTGTTTGAGGTTCAAGTAAACCTCACCTGTGTCAGTCGTGTACCTTTTTTATTCCATGCGCAAAATCCTTACGGATACTACTTAGGCGGCAGAGAAGAACGTGTGGAACACCAGGGGCGTTCCACTCGTGCTGCCGATCTTGAAGCCTTCCCGACTTCCCAAGTGGGAAGGCAGTAGAAGGTTTCAAGATCGCTAGGGAAGTTTATTTCACAGTTTGAGCGTGCGTGGGATGAAGTTCTTTTCATACTACGCTGTGCGCAGCGTACCCGGTGAGGCTGAATTCCTTGCCTATGGCGAACGATATAATGGTAGAATGTAGCTGTGGGCATCAAGCCAAACAATTAATTTGAGAACAAACTAGGTACTGTACAGACACAATATGGAAGGCACCACAGGCAACAGCTAGTATTATAATATACCAATATTTTAGATATATAAGTAACAAATGCTAATGAAGGCCAAACTCCGCATTCCCTATTACAACTTGAAAAGGTCAGTTCTTTTTTCAAAGTTTTAATGAGCCATAAGTTATATTTAGATGGTCTATGGCAACACCGAAAGTCGAAAATGTTGACAACTTGTTCAAAGTAACGACTTTTGATGATGTAAACTGTATTTCGACGCTCGTAGGGTTTCACTTCGAATGGCGTAAAGTGGTGCAAGTATACCGTGCTACTTCTGCGTGAGAGGTTTCGATGTCCGTTTAGTGCAAATATTTATATTTATGAGAATGTCTATTATTTGAATACTGGGTGTTTCTGTGATACCGGATATGTAGTTATAGTCTCGCTAAAACTCGAGAACGGCGAGATCGATTTGGCTAATTTTACATCATTAAGAATCATTATTCATCATCCGAGGATACACCGCAGAGGCCCGCTTCTCCAATCATCGTTATGGAATTTCAAAGCTCTAAATTATGATGAACTGTAGTCCTGAAGTATGAAACGCAACATAGTCAATATAGTGCGAAAATGCGCCACATCGGTACATACAATGCACTTGTGCGACATAATGCCCCTCTTTGTAATGTCATCTGCCTAACAGCTACAAAAATATGTGCATTGTTCGTGATCCATTAGAGGTTTTTCTCGTTACCAAAGCTCTTCTTCCGTACACCCAATCTAGCCAGTATATCAGTAATTACTTTTATTAATATTTTATAAAGAGGGAAGACTTGTTTGTCACCGATAAACTCTGCAACTACTTGACTGATTTAAAAAAAGTCACCATTGGGATTCTACATTATCCCTGAGTTATATAGGATACTTTTTGCCCCGATATTTCTACAGAACAAGGACTTACGCGAGTGAAACCGCTGGGCGATGCTGTTATTTACAATAGGATATTTCGCGGTGTCTAGTCAACCCTTCCGTGCTGAGAAAAGCATGGTTTTATACCTAAAAGGGTCGATATAAAAAGTAGGTAAATATTTAAAGTGATCGTAAAATAATAACACTTGTCCTTGGACTGAAGGGCGCCGGAGCCAGGCTTTCATTGGCCGCGTCAAGGACGTTCGCGCCAATAACTTTATTGGTTCAAAAGTCAAATACGTGTCGGCTGCGGGTTTGTACACTTAGTTACAAAAGTACATATCGACATTGGAATTTACAGGTCATCTTGTATCTATCGTGGTGATTTTTTAATGAAGTTTTCTTCGTCACCGTTTTGAAGAGTCATTGTTCTTCCTCTCCTTTTTATTAATTCGTACATTCGTTCAATACAATATATTTTTGTGCAACATAACATAATACAACATAAACTCACGCCTTTATCCTCGAAGGGGTAGGCAGAGGTTCTAGCACCCACATTTCGATTGTTTATGTTTAGGTCCCAATGTAATAGGTGGCGAGCCTATTGCCATTAACCGGGCACTTATAAGCCTGCGATAAATACACACATAACTTCGAAAAGTCATTGGTGTGTGCCATGGTAACCTGGGATCGGACCCGAGACATCGTCTCAGCAGTCCATTACCCATACCATTAGACTACCGCGGCTTCTTGCCCCTACTAAGAAATAATAGTAAAATGGTACGTAGGTAGCAGTACTTCTGCTCATTTCCTAATGAAAGATCTTTCTTGAATGGTATGCCATCCCCGCTTCAGTCAATATGAAACTGTTATTCAATCCCTTCTCCAGCAGATTCAATAAACAAATTCGCTTCTTGATAAAATTTATACACTGTTGTTTTTGGAGTGAAACAATTTAATATTTATTTTACATTGTGTCGAAACTTGAGCAGCTGGTATTTTTCTCACTGAAGTTATAGGGATCAAACACTGGTAGTAGATTACAAGCCATTCAACGGTATTGTAATCTTGTTTATGTGGGCGCTACTTTACAAGAACTTTAACAAATGTTTTATAACGGATTTGAACAATGAGAGTAGACATTCTGATTGTAATAAGACGGGATTTCGTTGTCTTGAACGCTTTCTAACTTTATAGCTGATAATAAATCTATAACTGGGTTTATTCGTTTACTTAGTCGGGCATAAAGGATTTTAGGATTACCTGAAAGCCAGGTATAATCCTTTATGCCCGTAATACTTAGGTAGAGTATTTTATATACCACTTAGGAGGTATACAAGCATACGGCCCACTGATAGAAAGTGGTTACCGTGGCCTATGGGAGTTTGCAACACCAAGAGCATCACGTTCGTGCTGCTTAAAAGAGTCGTGTTAGAAGTTCGAGTTCGTGTTAAAAGAGTCTCTGTGCTGTCAGTGCAGAAGACAAAAAAGGGTTTCTCAGTCTTCTCACTTACAATACAAAACCTCTCCAGTGAGCTCTGGCAACCCTACTGACCGCCGGTGACACAACACAAGGTTATTATTAGCCGCGGTATTCTGAAGGACAGAGATACTTCCCCAGTCGGATTGCTCAATTAGGACGGGAGATACCGTCATGCGCTCATAGGACAAAGTACTTTTTTATAGACGGTGTAGGTTCCTGTGGAGTGCAGAACATCTCTTCATCTGTATACCCGATCAATTTGAATAATTAGCATACTCACTGCTGCAAAATTTTTACTAAAAAGTATACTTTTTGGCTTGTCTAAGTGTAAGCGAAACATTTAGCAATTTAATCTAGGTAATGATACACTTATGTTAAGCTTAAGTGGAGTGCCAGAACAAAAAAAAAAGATGTTTAATGAAAAAAAGTTAATATAAAGTAGACAAATATCTTGATGATAAAAATGCATGGTCATAATAATCTCTTGCTCTTGCACCCATAACTTATTATAATTATAAACAAACAGAACTAATTAAAACGAAAATAAAGGATAACGATAATAATCTACCTGAGTTTCTTGCTGGTCTCTTCTCAGGAGATTTAACTAGCCAGCGAAAGAATCATTTTCAAATGATTTATTTACTAAGTATTTTATTTATTATAAATTATAATTTTTTTTTTGACAAATGTAGGTACATAATTATTGTAAAACTTTGACATTCATAAGTGCTCTTTATGTACCTAAACTGAATAAACGAAATTGATTCTTTGATTCTTGAAAATGATTCCGCGCTTTTGTATATAATTTCCCGAACGGCAGCGGGATTGTTTCGTGCAATTGTGGGGGATTATTTGGTGCATTCCGGTCGTGTTCGAGGGCTCGAGATATTTGTGACGCGCCACGCTGCAAATGCGCGCCATTGAATTCTCGACATTGTTAACGTGTTGTATGTGTGTGTGCGTATGTGGTGATGCTTATTTGTCTCTCCACACTTAATGAGTATTTCGGTCGCATATTTAGAGCATCATTTCAATTACTACAGATTAGTCGGCATAGTACAGCATTACTCTTCTGACCCACCGTACCACCGAACATACCCCTGGTGGTACGATGGGTAATTTAAAAAGAAACGGTACCACTGACAAATAGTGATGTAATTAAGGCCGATATTTATTATAATAGTGTATTATTTACAAAAAAAAAACATAACATGAATTTCTCTTATACATTGACACACACATCGGTTGAAAGTAGATGGAACTAGGAAGACAAGGAAAATTTGTGTTTCAGTTTGATGCCACGCTGGGAGGGGACAGGTTGCTACTAATAAAATGATGAAACGTATACTTATGCTGTCTCAGGCATCTTTTTCACACAATATATCTCTGCACCTCGATTAAAACATGCTTTTAATGAGTTTTCTTGTCGGCAGATAGCACTATAATCGCAATATAGAATTTTGTACTAAATTTGTCCCAGCTCTGTCTGGGACCAGCTACGGGATTTTTTTTATAAATTACTTACAAAATTCATGAAAATGAAAAAAGACGCGGTAGCCTAGTGCTATGGGTAATGGACTGCGGAGACGAGGTCTCGGATTCGATCCCAGGTTTTACCATGGCACACACCAATGACTTTTCGATGCTTTTCGAAGTTATGTGTGTATTTATCGCAGGTTTATAAGTGCTCGGTTAATGGCAATCGGCTCGCCACCTGTTTTACTTGTGACCTAAACGTAAACTGGCGAAATGTGAGTGCTAGCACCTCTGCCTACCCCTTCGAGGATATAGGCGTGAGTTTATGAGTTTATGTTATGTATGTGATAACTTTATAAACAGCGGTATTATATTCACAATGATTTTTTTATTGACTATTGGCTTACGTTTGACTACTATGTCACCTGATGGTAAGTGAAGTTAATTTTTTGTGTCGTTTGAAGACATTCTGAAGACGTGATATACGTAATTAGTTAGTTACGATACAAGTACAAAACAAACGGTGGACTGCAGGCCCAATTAACCTCATTACGAGTTTTAATCACGTTGAACCCTTTGTGGGCACGGGTTGACAGGATTTCCTTCAAATATAACTCTCCAAAGGTTGATACGTAATAAGGGATGAGAGTCAACTTTCGGCGATTTTTTAATACTAAACTTTTTTGTCTTGGTGCTAAAATGATTTAAAAAATTCTAGAACGTATTAAACGGATATTTTTTTTCTTATCCGTTTTTAACGTTACGTTTACCATTAAGTAACATAATATCCGTTATTTAACAAACATTTTTTTTCATCCAAAGTATCTATCGTACCGTAACTAAATGTAGTTTGTAATATAGAATCCGGTTGAATAGTGTTACCTAACTTATTTTGTAAAAATATGCAATGCATTTATACATCTTCATAATATCGATTGAGATAGATAAAAGTATGAATGCTCCGACGGGAATCAAACCTGGAACCTTTCTTTTACAGGGAAAGGCGCTCTAAAATACTTAGGAGAATTTCGAAAGCTCAAATGTGACTCCGGGGTTCAGCGGTTAAAGCATTCCCCCTGTAAGTGAAAGCTCGCGGGTTTGAATCCTGTCGGAACATTCACTTTTTCTAATTTGAATCTATTTGAAACAGGTAGCATGCTATTTGTTTTAAAATTTCATTACATTTGCATAAAAGGTAATTGATTTTTTTTTATTTTTTTCGCATATTTGCTACTCAATCACGCTTAAACGGCTGAAATTTGATGTAGGGATAGATAGTCTGTAATAATAAGAGGCTTCCTGAAATAGGTTCCAATGCGTTGCAGGATGACGTCCGCATTATAGGCAAGGCGGAACCGTGGGCGAAAGTTGGTTTATGATTAGTTTTTCTTCTTCTGTCGAATGGATTTGTTTCACGGCAGCGCCGCTACTCACGGAGAGGGCCCGAGCGTAGGTTTCGCTCTTCGGGAAGGTCTTTCGCTACGTCCCCGTACGTACGTACTATGACATTAGTAAAAAGTTGGATTCGTATCAATCAATCAATTAGCCTATCGCCACTAGTGGACATAGGCCTCTCTCAATGTGCACCATTTATTTCCAGCTCCTATTACATGTACATGATGATATTTTCCTCTCAGATCCTGAAACTCGAAATGAATAGTAGGCATTTAGAATATGGAAACCAATATTATACGTGCAACCTTTTTAAAGTAATTTTCTGGAAGTATCATTTATGTATCTCCAACCAATTCGTTCACGATCGTTCGCTGGGTTAAACGAGGATTATGGAGCTGAAAGAGGATCCAGGAAAAGGGATCCAGGGTCCTTGAAACCGAGAAATCCATGTTACTTACAGTATGTGACCCAAAAAATTAGTTCACGTCGCTCAGAGACTTATCCGGAGCTAAATGTGAATCATTATTTGAGTGTGGCCGGAGGAAGTTATATTTTTTCTGTGACGGCAGACATTATTTAGGATTTGAAGACAATAAAGATGATGCAGAACGCGTTAGGGCCGGCGCTCACTGGCTGTATGTATTGCACATTTTTATGGTTCCCGGTTTAGTAAAATTTAGATTACCCAATTTTTTTCGATGCGGTGTCGTACAAGAAGAATAAGGGGTAGGGCTACTTAACATCAGTAAAATATGTACTGTAAAATTATAGGTGAAATGAAGGTGTTAATAGACCTTTGCTTATCCCAGAGAGAAATAGATCCTTTTTTCGGTATTGGACAGATTCGTGGATTGGACAGTTTCTTGAATTCGGCAGATTCGCTACTCGGCAGATTCGCTACTCGACAGATTCGTGGATTCGACGGATTAGCTATACGACAGAAGTACAGGTGTAAAGAAAATAAAAATCAATAAAGTAACGCACTTTTAATAAAATTAGAGACAGAAATGTTAACGTTTTAAATATAAAATTTACTTTGCACAACCGTTTTAAGCAATCAACCACGCTAATTTTATTCTGCAATGCTGCGTTGACAATTTCGTTTATTTGACTATTTTTTTGCATCAGTTTTGCATCACGCAGCTTCCCCTTACAATGAAGTTGTTCTTTTTGATATAATAACCGCAGTAGCCTAGTGGTACGGGTAATGGACTGCTGAGACGAGATCTCGGGTTCGATCCCAGGTTTACCATTGCACACACCAATGACTTTTCGATGCATTTCGAAGTTATGTGTGTATTTATCGCAGGTTTATAAGTGCCCGGTGAATGGCAATAGGCAATTAGGCTCGCCACCGTATTACATTGGGACGTAAACATAAACTGGCGAAATGTGGGAATAATAAATAAAATAATTGAATAATTTCTTTTTTTAAGTTGACGTACCTTGACATAAGCTAAATGACAATGACTGACAAGTGGCCTGCTAGATAATTGAGTCGATAATTATTATGCAAGGAGCTTACATACTTAAACATTATCATTATAGGACTTAACGGTAACGCGTTACAGTTTTTGTGCGCAACTGTTCCTTTTCTGTCGTATAGCTAATCCGTCGAATCCTAGATCCTGACCAATCCAAGAATCTGTCGAGTATCGAATCTGCCTAATTCACGAAACTGTCCAATCCACGAATCTGTCCAATACCGAAAAAGGGAAATAGATGTGAGAATATATATGTATGTGTACATACATACATATTCATCCATACATATGGATGGTAATAGATTATACTAGTTCGATGCGTGCTAGGTTAGTGCGAATTAAATTATCGTTCAGGGCAAATATTGATATCTTAACTTATATGTATATGTGTTATATATAAGTCTAGTTGTTTTTAATATCATTATCAAGAAAAAAGTAGAAAAGAAGAATATTTTATTTATAATCCTCACAATTTCACTAAGCTACTTCTTGGTCACATCGAAAGCTTACGCCGAAGTCTTTCTGTTTATTATCGCTTTATCTTGATTATATAAAGACGAATGTGTTATTTATCCTACCAACCCCGAAAGGAAAAAAGATGCACTGCCTTTCAGATGTAATTTGCTTGGGCCCCGGTGATCTTGGTGAGATCACATGTACACTAATGTCTAAGGGGCAATCGTAGAACGCCAAAAAATTAGTCATTAGTAACGTGTCGCTAGTCGGGTTACGCCTTTAGTCGCATAGGTAGTTAAGATATAGGATGAGAAATGAGAGGGTAATGCAGGGTTATATGTTTCGTGACTCTTTTTTTTGTAGCTATAAATGAGAAGTAAATCCTTCTTTTGTACTTAATCAAAACGTCATACGTTTTATCGATTTATTACCAAAATTGACTCACCGCGTAAACACTAAATTAAATGAATTTACGTGCTGTTTTTAGAAACATTTATTGGCTCGTACAAAAAGTAAAACAAAAGTAAAGAAATACCTACCACATAATAATTTTTAGTACAAAGTCACGTTAACACTTTAAATAGCATTACAAAAACATGACGAACACAAGACTTCACAACAATATTATACCTTTTACTTATTAACTGAAGCCTGATGAATGAATTTCAAATGTAAATTAGTATTCCAGCAAACAGACAATCAGAACAATTTACAATACAAACAACCCACATAACCCTATAAAACACACACTCGTACGCGAAAATAAACCTTTTCAATATTTACCTAGCGATTTGTACTTTTAGTAATAGATGAATTTTCAATTTGGTGAATTCAATACGTAATTACAACCACATAAAGATCAAATTTTAACAACAGATTTTCCCGTGTTGTCACCTTTCAACATCGCAATGAATGTATCTGGAAGTACTTCAAAACCTTCCGCAACGGTCTCCTTCACTTTAATGGTACCTTTTTCTATCCATTGGCGCAGTTGAAGCAAAGCGGCACTCTGTTCCGACCAGTCCCATTGTGCGAAACTAAATGACTGTACCTTTACAGAGGCAGGCAAAGGCATCTTTTTACTTCGTCCCGTGCTACCGTACGTGCTTATAGAACCGCATTCTGCCACACGACTTTCTGGGTTCATACACTTTAGTATCATGGCAGCTAGATCGCCTCCAACGTTATCAAAAAAGCAATCTATGCCTCCGACTGCTGTCCGAATAGTTCCCGTAATATCTTTTTGTGTTTTGTAGTTATACGCATGGTCGAAACCAAGCTCTTCTAGTAGCATTTGCACTTTAGCGTCGCTTCCAGCGAATCCGATGACTGTGGCACCTTTAATTTTTGCTATCTGGCCGGCCAACGAGCCCACAGCCCCAGCGGCACTTGTTACGCAAACAACTTCACCTTTTTTCGGTTTGCATATTTCTAACATACCGAGATAAGCTGTCATGCCTGGCATTCCGAGCGCTCCGACAGAAAGCGACAGGGGCAAGTTCCCTATTTGTGGCTCGTAAGGTTTTATACTAAATATGTCGTCGGGTGTACCGTTCAGGACTGTGTATTCGCGCCAACCGGAATGTGAAACAACATACATATCTACGGGATATTCAGGGTTTTTGCTTTCGACAACTTTGCCAACTTGGAAGCCGAATTGTTCGTACGGCACTCTGCGTCGGTGTGCGAAAGACCTTAGGTAAGGGTCAACACTTATATACTCGGCTTTGACAACAAACTCACCGGGAGCGACTGGTGGAATGTTTTCGTGTGCTATTTCAAAATCTTTGCGGTTCGGAAGATACTTCGCGAAAGTTTTTATGACGTTATATTTGACCAACTGCGTTTTAGGGTTTTCTACTTGCGACATTGTGATGTTTCACTTTATAATTTCATCTATGAGTTTATATACTAGTCTGTTTAAAATATCATTGTAACAAAACTACGAGTTATTTTCTGTCTGGCTCGTGACAGATCAGATTAGATTGTCAGTCAGCGAGTTATAATAACACGTTTCGTTATTGCTTTGAAATTATGAGCAATTTATAGATGTCTTATTGAAGGCTGAAAATATCAATATAAATACTATAGCCATATATTACTTAATTTTATAATAATAATACCAAAGTATTTTATACAGTTAGAAATATTAGCTCAAGTTCATTGAATTTACCGATGCGTATAGTAAACAACGTTTAGTTCCATCTCAGTGGTTCCGTGGATAGTAGCCTACGCCAATGGATAGAAATGGGCCGTTTAGGTCCCAATGTAATAGGTGGCGAGCCTATTGCCATTAACCGGGCACTTATAAGCCTGCGATAAATACACACATAACTTCGAAAAGCACCGACAAGTCATTGGTGTGTGCCATAGTAACCTGGGATCGAACCCGAGACATCGTCTCAGCAGTCCATTACCCATACCACTAGGCTACCGCGGTTTCTTAGTTCCAATAAAATATGGTACGGACTAAGTACAAAGTTTTGGTACTTTATATTCTATATATATTACATATTCTTAACTGTAGAGATAGGTACTTGAGATTTTATTTGAGATTTGTAACCAAGTATATAGTTACTGATTAGGAAATGTAAAATTGTACATTACCTCTACATACCTACTACAAGAAACAGCACGTGTGAAACCCTTGGTGTTGCTTACTTCCATAGCCACAATATCCGTGTGGTGATGCAGAAAGAATATCATCACCATATCTCATCCGAAGAGTGTAGTGTTAGAAGTGACCAATCGAAAAATACGCAGATGATTTCACTATAAGAGAAGAGAAACTCAAAATAAAACCCTGTACCAACCGAAACACTAGTTCAAAACCTTCCAACATTCGGAGAGGCTTATGTCCAGCAGTGAACTGCGATAGACTAATTAATAGACTTAACTAATTATCGTCACTTCAGTGAAGACCAAACCTTATATAAGTATATACATACAACATTTTATAACAAGAAAATTGTGCCCACACAAACGGGTTTAAATAAACATTGTAAGTCGAAAAGGGTTTAAGTGTAACAAGGTAAAGCAAAGTTACGTCGTTGTGGAATGATGGACTGGAATGGGCCGACCCAACAACCCACACATTACTTTCAATTCGTTGGCTCCGGTGTACAGGTATAACTACAATTTAGTGATGACCAGGTGTTCACTATTGATATGTTTTCAAGGTTTTCCTGTACACAATTTACCTTTATACGATTAAACTTTCAAAAAGTTGCCCGATTGGTGGCAATAGGCTCACCCCTATTTCGTGGGACCGAAAATCATACTTGTTTGCGTGGGTGTTTAATACACCTCTACCTACCCCTTCGGGGATTACGTACGTGAGCATATGTATGTATGTATGTACTTCCAAAAAAGAAAATCAGAGGAATCATGAAGTTTCAAACTTTTTAGACGACACTCATTGTCTAATATTCATTAAGAATGTTGAAATTTGAAATTTTTAAACGATGAATATGTTATTTCAAATCGATTTAATTTGTTTTATTCATGGCTTGTCAATTTGACTCCACCTCGCCTAATGGTAAGCTGAAGGCAAAGTCTCAGATAAGAGGGTCACCATTACAAACATGTACAGTATTACAATTGGTACACACCCAGGAGTGCATCATGGTGCGGAAGGAGATGTTATCTAAAGAGATGTCCACGGGTCTGCCGGAGCGCGAGAGATGTGTTTTGTATAAGCTCATCTCCGACAATCAAGAGCCCATAGACGGCGTGCGTTTTAGTCGGTTCGAGTCCGATAAAATCCATAGAGGTAATTAACCTTTACCGATTTGGTTGTTGGACCCGTGGTGGTTGGACTTGCCTATGCGTGTGGAAACAAGCTTATGGCTCGACCCATAGAAACCTAAAACTAGGCGAAACCCTCGTGCAATAGTTAGTTATTTCATATTTCAGGCAATAGCCTACTAGTTCATATCGCGAGCGATTCTAACTCGCGATATAAAAAGACCGGTCGTTCAAATAACATTTTGGAGTAACTGAGAACGTGTTAACCTAGCAAGTAAATGCCTTCTAACTGTGCGTGTTGGTACAGACTAACCTATTCGTTGATCGCGTGTGAATTACGCTCGCCAGGTAACCAAGGTCAAAGGTCACCAATTTGACCTTGGTTAACTGGCGGGAGAATTTTTAAATGTTAATTTTAAGAATTATATTTCAGCATTGAAGATGTAATTCAAGACATTTTATGAGTTAGTGATTGACTTATTTTGTATTTTATGATTTTTTTACACCACTTATATGGCAGACAATATGTATAATATGTATTATGTATGTATTTATAAAAAAAAGTATCTAAACATGTTTATCCGCGTTCTATAACCGCTAGTTAAACTATGCTTACCATGGGTCTAGATGGCGTTGTGTAGATTGTCAAAAATATAAAAAAAAGTAAAATAAAAACAAGTACACGTTCCCACCTGATGGAAAGAAGTTACCGTAGTCTATGGACGTTTCCAACACCAGGGACGTCACACTAGTACTGCCTACCCTATAGAAACTCTTCTTCTCGACGAGGTGGGGGGGAGTTAAGAGAGTTTTTGTGTCGCCAGTGCTGACGACCAATTTGTCTTCCCACTGACAGCAGAAAAACTCTCTAGTGAGCTCTTCTGGCTACCCTACTCACAGCCGGAAACACAACACAAGGTTATTATTAGCCGCGGTATTCTGTAGGACGGAGGTACTTCCCCAGTCAGACTTGGGACGGGATTGTTTCCCCAGTCAGATTTTTTTATACCGTTAAATAAGCATTACTTATCCTCTACTCTACAAACAAAACAAAACAAAAACAAAAACTTATCCTCTAAAGTTGAAACGATAATTTATTAAACATCACTACACAAATAAAAACAAATGGTGTCATAATGCAAGTTAATACTTTTTTTATGAAATTATTTTTAAACCTTTACTTACATAATGGAGAGTGAAATGCTAGTTAAATGGTATGTAAAAGAATTCATATCGTAATTTTACAGGTCAATATGTAGTGTACCAGGAATACCACCTTCAGGGGCCTTCAGCTTCGGGAGCGTTCCCCTAACACCTTGTATACATATTTATTAAGATATGGTTACTATTAGGAACTAAGGACGTCTCTTGGTGAAGACACGTCATGTTTACCTCGTACGGTAATCTATATCCTAGGTTATTGCTCCCGACTGTATGCGTCTACCCTACAAATTGAAAACTATAAAAACTCCTTTGGGACTATCGCATTTCATGTTTGATATGTTACAAATATAAATATCGGGTTAGCGAAACTCGGCTAATAACGCGATCATATGGTAAACCAGGAGACTTGTGACCACGGCTAGTGCAACCTGACCGAAATATCAAGTAAATCAAAAGGTAAATTATTGTATTTACCGTATGATCGCACAAATACCCGGGCTTCGCTTATATAGGGCAACGCGAAAGTTTAAAAAGTGAAAATTTGGGTAAGTAATAAGATATTACTTTGGGTATATAAGACCCCACTAAGATTTTCGAGGCATGTACAGATTAACGAACGAGCCTCCTATCTCACCTCCGGCAAAGACGGACTCAAAGACGGCGTGCGTTTTAGTCGATTCGAGTCTGACATAACCTCCCCAACCGGCTCTGGCGGGAGGTATCCGTGGGGACAGACTCTTCTGTCGAGGTTAGAGCTCAGACGACAGTCACTTCCTCTAAGAACCAAAATAAGTCACATCAAGTGGACAAAAGATAGAAAAACGTACGTAGACAAAAGATAGAAATCCAAAAATGAAAAATGAGCCCCGGGCTCAATAGTGTAACATTTTTAGATGCAACAAGGATTCGTTTCATATTTCAAACTTTATCTTCATTTCCATTCTTAAATATTTGTCTAAACTATACTATTCCTCTCATACCGCAATTCAAAAATGTATTGTGTTACTCACAAAGTAGCAATAAAAGTTTATGTCAGAGGCGTTTAGTACACGGTCTGTGGTCTGACAAGTTTGCCAAGAATCCATTAGTTTGAAGAATAAATATTTTGTGTTTCGGAATGTTCTTTATCGAAGAACCCAGAAGGCAAACAAATGGAGTATAGAAATATTCCATATGTTTAGGTACTTAAATAAACGTAAATAATGTGGCAATTTTTTATAAAAACACATTTTAAACAAATAAACTAGACTAACTAACTGACTAACTAGTGGTTCGATACAGATTTATAGTCTTCAAAATGCGTTACTAAGCAGAAAAGTATTTTATTACCCTACTGATTTTTTAAACAAAACATTATAAAGAAACACTAAGATTGTTTACGTTTATTTAAGTACCTAAACAGATGGACTATATCACTACATAGTATAAAAAGTCGCCTTCTCTGTC
The DNA here is from genome assembly GCA_963691645.1 of Pelosia muscerda. Lineage (NCBI taxonomy): Eukaryota > Metazoa > Arthropoda > Insecta > Lepidoptera > Erebidae > Pelosia > Pelosia muscerda. The sequence continues at coordinate 1,928,194 of OY829116.1, read as the reverse complement.
CTCTATTTTAACATTCAAAATAGAACAATGGGCGGTCTTAGGGCTTGTACACAAAACGGCAATGCGACGCGATGCGATGCGAATCTACGAAAAAATCTATCGAAATAACTGTTTTGCGAACTCGCATCGCAACGCATCGCAGTTCTGTGTACAAGCCCTTATCGCAGACTGCGATCTCTACCAGACAACCTTTTGATGAACTGGTCTCCTTGGAGTTGCAGGCAACCAGTGATGTACTTACTTTTCATAAATAATAATGTAACTAAAATACATACACGTATGGAGTAAATAATAATTGTAAATACATAACCATTAAAAATACAAGCTACAGTTCGTTTAATCAAGCTGCATTCCACTTAAATTTTATGACGACAGAAAGAAAATGGCAACCGATAATTACCTAGACAATTAACATAATATAAAACCAGTTCAAGCGAGGCTTGGCAAATTAAAAAATAAAAGAGTAAAGTGACGTCAACTGGCGTAGGTACAGTCAGCAGCAAATAGATAGATACATTCAAGGCTATCAAATAGTTAGAGACAGCCAAAGTGGTCAAAACTATCGATACACCCGAGACGCTCACATAGATAGAGACATTTTATTCGTCAAAAGTAACGGAACGCGCATGTCACCAATTATATCGGCTCTACTAGGGTGCCAGTTATATGATGACAGCCAAATCACCATATGTAACTAAGCAACATCCTTGCCATAAACATCGGTACAACTACACAATTACACCTTAACTAATGAGCATAGAGCTCAAATTAAATTAGTAACTGGGAAGTAACAACGATGACAGTTGTCTGAGATTATGGTGAAAGGCGTCTATCTCTTTCTTTCCTTTAAAACTTTGTATGTAACTATCTTTGTTATTTCGTGCGTGACGTCATTGCCATGTGTTTTGTTTTTAGTTTAATAGATTCAAATAATATCTCAAAATATTAATACCAATTTTGACATATTATTTCACATAATATCACATATATATAAAATGAAATAAACTGACTGTTTGTGTCGCTATCTGTGTTTAGCGATAGAATTGCCTTTTGAAAATTGAACCTTAAAATAACAAATTAAATTAGAACGGAACATAGAAATGTTTTTAAATTATTAATTTAACGTATAGGTTACTAGTTATCCACGCGAATGAAGTCGTCTTCTTCTTCACTCACGTGGATCAAAATAAAGATAGCTTATGTTACTACTTCGTTACAAAACTACATTCAAATCTGTCCGGCGATTTTATTTTAGAAGAGTAACAAACACACACGTACTAATTGTCAGCTTTAAGAAATAAGTAAAATACCTATACCAAATATTTGAACCAAGTCACGGGAAATGTTTAGCGTTACAATAAATAAATTTTATATTGATAAGTCAAAAACTCTTTGCAAAATTATTTTTTATTTCATTTAAATATAGAAGAAATGTCACTGAACGTGACACCGTATTGCTTGTAATATGCATAGGTCATTTTATTTATGTGTATCGATATGTTTGACCACTTTGGGTGTTTGGTTACTATTGACGCTTTGCCTGTAGCTATAATAATGGCGGCTAGCGTGTATCAATGTATTTGACAACATGGTGTATCGATATATTTGGACAGGCTGGGTGCACTCAATAAATTGACCACTTTGGCTGTATCGATGTTATTGACCACTTTGGCTGTATCTAACTATTTGACAGCCTTGAATGTCGCTATCTATTTGCTGCTGACTGTACTTACTAAAGTACGTCAAATGAGTTGGAGCTAGGAAAACTGTCTTGGAAAGCTTTGAAATATCCATTCGAACCGGTAAAAACCGACTGGAACCGGTAAAAACTGGTCGGGGCCGGTGCCAACTTTCCGCTCGAGCGCTGTTGGGGATGACTGGGCGCTTCCCGCTTAGAACGACCGATTCAGCTACGAAGATTTTGTTGCGGTACTATTTATTAGATTTTTTTAAAATTTTTAGTTAAGTCTCGAGTAATTGTAGGGTTATGTATGTTGATTTAGTGTTTTAATTAATCAGCGTTTTACCTTATTTTATATTCTAAATAAATACTTAGGTACATTTAGTTTTTTTGGTCAGCATTATAATCTTTAATTCTTGACCCGGGCGAAGTTTTCGGTTTATTAATTGCGACACAAGGTTTGGAATAAATGCTTGGTATTTTGCATATAGTTACGTCAATATAACTTCACCTCACTAGATGAGGTGCACCCGTACACATATTAATAATGTTTTGCACAACTACGAAGCGCTTTATAGTTTTATAAAAAAGTCATTTCAAGTTTATTCCTTTGGAGAATCAGTAGGGTTCAACTTTATATATATAGAATATATTTACATACTGAAAACAGTAATCCAATTTACCAGGACCGACCCGTATTTTACAATTTCATTACTTAATAGTTAAGAATTTATTTTACTTTATCTTTTATTAAACATTTGTACACCTTTGATGTGGTAATCTAACAACAAATTGGTCAATAAAGTTAATGAACGAAATTTTATTTCAACATAAAATTGGGGTAAAATGTCAATGACGAAATTTAAATTAAGTTTGCGAGCATATTACACAACTTCAATAACGGGTTATTAGTAAATATATGAACTTAATAAATGAAAATCGATACTGTTTAAAGTGGTCAGAAACTTTTGTTATAATGACGAGTTTCGAAATATAACTTTTTAAATTAATTCAGATTGATTTGAAATAGACTTACGTTGATAAGTATAAATTAGTTTTGAGGTATGTTTGTCTTGCTCTATAGAAGGTTGTGTAAAGACTTGTAAATGGTGACCTTTAATAATAAAGTTCAACATAGTTTCTTACCATCACTAGGAATGATTCGTATAAAATAAACAATTTTTATCAAATTTACGTTTAATAAGCGATATGTTAATATGACTTATTTATTTATTCACTGTAACCACTATGCATTAGGTAGGCCATGTGCTAGTATGCCATCACAAAAAACAGAATATGAATATTAGACGGTATAAACTGAAAATCACGAATGCGTACTACTACCTACGCTCAAATTCTCATGAATGCCGCATCCAAATACTCCTACATCGGAATGCCGAATGCCGGCCTACTTTCTTCGGCATCTGCAGCTCTTTTGTGATATCCAAGTGGCTTTTACCTGCACTAGATACCTCCTGTCTTCGACTTACATTTATTTCGTCGCATCGCTGTTTATGTCATATTATTTCTGTTGTTGGCTTCAATTGTTAGTATTGTTAAAAGATTTGCCATCTAAAATGTCTATTATTTCTTTAGAAATTGAAAACGTAATTTCAACGGATATTATTTAATTTCTTTCTCATGCGTATTGTGTATGTTTGTAAGTTACTAGCGTAAACAGAGCAAAATTCATTTCATTAATGTTAAGTAGCTTATTGCAGTCTACTGCTGGACATAGGCATCTCCCAATATGCGCCACTGCTAAGTACCTATCCTTCACCCTCCGGGTCCAGTCTGTCTCAGCTGCCTTTTTGACACTAGTTTTTAATGTTAGAATAAGACTTAGGGTTACTTAAGGATGTTAAGTTATAACGATTTATGTCTGGTTTTATCATCTGTTACTAAACTAGATTTTCATATGTGTCCGACTAACAGTACCCCGAATTTCATAATTATGCAAAATTCACAGAGTTGATAGAGTAAATAATTAAATTATAAATTAAGAAATCAAAATTAAAAAAAAATCGATAACTATTATAATATAAAATTCAATCTAAATTAGAATAAAATAAAGTGTAAATCGAAATCGAAAGACATATTTGGACTGAAGCTAAAATTAATTAAAAATTAAAAAATTGAGAGAAAATTCAAATAATATGATAATAAAAATACAAACGAGATAAAAGTAAAACGAAATCACTAGCTAAAAATTAACTTAAAATAAATTCAGACTTAAATCATAGTAAGGTTCGAAAAGTTAATTACATTCATGAGAATGCGGACGAAGATCTGGAGAAATGGCGCTCATCGGTGGATGTCCAACAGTGGACTGCGATACGCTTATTGATTGATTATAATAAATGTATTTCATCTTTACATGATCTTAAAATTAGTTGTCTATCACTTATCTCAAATTAATTTGGATTTGGAATTTAAGCATTTTTTTAAACCTCTTTTTTCGTTTTTAGGCATCCTTTTCGAGTCATCAGTCCATCTGGCTGGCTGAACCTTCCATTTGCATTCGTATTATAATATTTTAAAATTACTTCCTTCATTGTTTCAGACCCAAGAAATGAAACGCAGAAGGAGTCACGAACCCGGCGTAACTTGGTGACGTGTGTCCACCATGTCGTCAGAAGACGTCACCACGATGCGCTACATACTCTTCTGTCTTCTGTCTCTGTCCTTCAACAGGAACCTCGCATTCGTTCTCGATAAACAGAACCCCTACTCGCAGTTCCGCAAGTGGAACGTGGGTCTGAACGGCACACTCGAATTAGAGTTTAAAACTGATCAGCCAAATGGTTTACTTTTGTATACGGATGATGGAGGGACGTATGACTTTTTTGAGCTGAAGCTTGTGAATGGTGCGTTGAGGTTGCGGTATAATTTGGGTGGTGGTGCTCAGATTATTACTGTGGGGAACAACCTTAACGATGGACATTGGCATAAAGTACAGGTAAGAACTAAGAACGATTTCTTCTTTACAATCGTGTTTCAATTCCAATCTTAACCTGGTAAACCTGAGGTCTGCTATCATACTCCATCTTTCATTGGTTTGTTTTGACTTTTATGCAAACAACTGCAGCCTAATAGTGAGTCTGCCGGGTGCGAGAGCTAAGTTTTGTATAATCTCATCTACAGCAATCAAAGATGGCATGCGTTTTAGTCGGTTCGAGTCCGACATAATTACCTATACCAACTTTGGTAGGGGCTTTATCCAGGGGAAATTTGTGTACGGGGAAAAAAGCCTAATGGTAGCCATACACGTTGCAATATACTTGCGCATACTTAGGCTTCCATAAATACACATATATTGTGAAGTGTAATATTGACAGAAGGGGGCTTAATCGTGAACTCTTAGTATATATTTGTATATTTACCTCAATTAGTGAACAAACTAAAAACAAAGATCCAGTGCGGGTAGTTAGAAATACTCGCGCGATACGAGATGTTTCGCTTCTTCGGTCCTTTCAAGACCATGGGAGTAAAACGTCACGTTTGAAACATCGCAGTAAATATACAAAAATTTTACTCATAATTCGAGAATAAGTCCCGTAATGTCATAATTATGTGTGAAAATAGTGTAAGTTTAAATGAACGTTATTATAAGTGGTTTAAAAGATGCTTGTGCATATTTCATTAACGTACAAGCCTAGGCTTGCGCAGTCAGTACAACGTGATCATGGTGCTTGTAAAAGCACTAAAATATCGGTTTTGCAAAACCAACATACATGGTAAATATTCTGTTGACTTTTTAGTAGAAAAAGCAGGTGTAATTGTTCAGAGGTGGGATTGATTTTAACCGGCTTTGCTTTGCGGTACAACAGTAAACAAGGTACAGTAATACTATCAATAATGTATAACAATAAGTTCCACCAAGTGCCATCAATGAATAGTATAAATAATTGCTTTTTAAATAAAAAAACACGTGTACCAATTTTTTTTAAATAGGTTCAGAAATGCGTCCTCTACTATTTCCTCTACTGGGAATGATACACCCACAGACATTTGAATAAAAGCAAAGTCGGTCACCTTGCCGAAACGGAGACTATCTCGCTTCGCTCGTTTGATGAACACAACATATTTTTGCATCAGGTGGCTCGCCGAGACGAACTCACGTCCCTCACGATAGACGGCAACACACAGAACAAAACGTCACGAGGCAAAGAGTTCGTGTTTGGCAAATTCAACACCAACTCCGACGTGTTCGTCGGGGGAATACCGCCTTCGTGAGTATACTTTTTTTTAAATATATTGTACGTTTTAAAAAATTAACAGGGGGCATTATTATGAGTGACATCGAAATTGATCGTAACGTGAGAAGATGACGTATTATAATCTGTTAACGTAGAAGAGAGAACTGGCGTAATAGTAAACCTACTAAACAATAATTATTATTTATTTTCAACCATAGATATACATCGATATACATAAAGGGAAAAACGATTTTCAATGTAGAATTAGGTACAATATTATTTTGATTAGTGGGATATTGCCGTTATTGTTTAACTACAAGGAGAGAAATACTGTCTCTTAAACTAAGTTTAACCTGTATTTGAAGAGACAATTTTCGATTTTTAAAAATGTGCTAGAATTTGGAATGCTGGAAATTGGAATGCGTCGATTTTTACGAATACACGTTACGAAACAGTTTGTCATTCAGAATGGTGTCATCTTTACTGTATGTATCCATAACTTTTAAAAGGTTAAGCTGGTAAAAGTTTTCATTAATAACGTTGAATTTTTTATGACATACTTTAAATGTATATGCGGGTATTCTGTTTTAGTGTGTGATAAACTTTAGTTTTATTATCACGTAAATATTAAGATATGCGTCACGTACACTCGCGAATTGAAGTTTTTACTCACGTCCGTCACCAGAGCCAAGTTTTTGTCATTTGTCATAAAGTTTATATATCACTGATTTCATTTGCATTGCATTTACACATGCACAAATAATAATTTTGCGCATATAATATAGGTTACACTCGCGTGGACTTTTGATTCCGTTCCGGCCCCTCTCGGATAGCATGATAATGTATAGCCTAAGACATTCACAGGTAATGTCGCTTTCTATTGGTAAAAGAATTTTCAAAATCGGTTCAGTAGTTTCAGAAATAATTCCCTAAAACCTTACGAACTTTATATTTATATGACACATAATTATGGAAAGCAGTATTTACTTTTCAACAACGTACATCTAAAACGGTTATGTATCAAATAAACTATTACCCCAGAAGAGAAATGAACCCACGATAGTCAATGTAATAGCAGTTAGCAAGAGGAGCACTTAAACGACTTTATCCCTACATTCGAAACATTAGTGGTTTAATAAAAACCCTTTTACGGAGTATCTGAGACCTTAATAAACAAAAGCGGTAATGTACAGGAGCCAATTTCTCTGGCACATATTTATTTACTTAACAACGTACGTGTATAAGAGGTTTTAATTATGAATGGAAATCTTAACTTACAGCTTAAGCAGAAGCGGGGTGAAGTCACCCGCCTGATGGTAAGCTCAAGGCAAAGTCTCAGGAACGAGGGTCACCATTACAAACACGTAAAGTTTCAATGGTGGCACTCAGCTTGACGGCCTCATCAGATGCTTTTCCACGCCCCGCTTAAAGGACCCGGGGCTGTAGGAAGAAGGAAACACGTGAGCTGGCAAGGAATTCCAAGTTTCAATGGTGCGGCAGAGGAAATACTCATCAAACCGCTTGGTTCTTGATGGAATATTCCGCACCGTATGCGGGTGACATCTAAGCCCTGCTGCACGTGTTGTGTTGTGTTGTGTTGTTAATTCTTCTTCTTCTGTCTAATCGACGGCTTTTTTGAGTTGCCATCGTGGTGTAGTAGTTTGTTTCACGGCAGCGCGCTACTCACGGTGAGAACCCGAGCATAGGTTTCGTTCTTCGGGAATGGTTATTTAGTAGAATATTACTTTTTACCTACCTAGACCCAGAACTAAACTTGTAATATGTGTAAACATAATTATATACCTACGTTATTATTTTATTACATACGTTAGACGATTATATCAATAAGGCGTCATTAATTTTGGAAATCACTTTAGGATTTATAATTCTCTGTTGCTGCATGCTGGTATTGAAATATTACAGTATTACCTACTATAAAACTGTACATAATAGCCTATTACAACAGTCTGTGCGCTTAACGTTCGCGCCGATTAACTGATCTCATATTTTTGCCGATACGGTCTCTTTCATCTCCTCTTTGACATGCAAATTCGAGACCTAAATTCTAGGTGGTAAAGTTTATATTAAGGTTGCATTAAGGGTGAAAGGTGGTTGTTCGGTTAATTGAGATGTCGAAAACGTCGATGAAAGCGGCGAGTAGTTAAATATTCGTTGTGGGGTGAATAACCTTTGTGACAAATATGGCGGTTTTTGTAGTGTTTAACAATGGTTAATAATTAATCGGTAGCCTAGTGGTATGGGTAATGGACTGCTGATACGAGGTCTCGGGCTCGATCCCTGGTTTTACCATGGCACACACCAATGACGTTTCGATATTTTACGAAGTTATGTGTGTATTTATCGCAGGTTCAATACCCGGTTAATGGCAATTGGCTCGCCACCTATTATATTGGGACCTAAACATAAATTGACAAAATGTGGGTGCTAGCACCTCTGTCTAACCCTTCGGGGATATAAGCGTGAATTTATGTTATGTTATGTTAACAATTGGTTCTGGATTGTTTTCAGTAGTGTACGAGTTTCAGTAACAAAGTAAAGCATGTTTCTCAGTGTAGGCGGTCTCGAACCGACTAACACCACTCGTCGTCTAGCTAGAGGGTAGGGTAGCCCATAAGACATTTCCCTCGCACTTAGTACAAAAAACCCCCGCAACATTCATCAAATGAGTCACACCCCTGATGTCTTGTAGGTACTTATTGGGCTTCAGATAACTTCCCTATCAGATATTTTGTAGTAGGTAACTTAATAAAATTGAAATGAAACATTCAAATATACACAATTAAACCTTATCCAGTCACGTATATCCTGACTATAGAGCTAAAGCATTCGAAATAGGGTTGTTACGGACGGCTTATTAGGACAAAGGACGTGTCGTGACTCTCGATGAACCAGGTTATAAAATTTGGAACGTTTTTAGGCTGTAAAACTTGATTTGAATGGAGTGTGAATGAAAATTTTAGAAGCTGTATAGAATAGTAACTTGTTATGTTTTTTTAAGTAAGGAGCTAACTATTTTATAATGACCCTTTGTTTACAGCAAAGAAACACGAAAGGCATATTTGATCAACTATGACTTTTGATTCCATGTATTAGGGCTTCCACATATACGTCTTCGTCTATACTTAAATATATATGGTCACGCCCGTAATCCCCGAAGGGATAGGCAGAGGTGTATTAAATACTCACTTTTCGCCAACTATGATTTACGGTGTGAGCCGAGCTATTTATTGCCGCCAATCGAGAAAATTAATTTCTAACCAAAAATATAGCAGCTAAATAAACTTGGAAAAAAAAATTGACCTGATTCCTTGCTATGCAGTGTGGAACTTAATTACGTGCTTAGCCGCACAAGCACTACCAATTAACGTCTCGGAGAGTATCAGACGTCTTCGTCTATAGTGCTAATTTAATGTAAATACTATGATTATTTAATCCAAAAGCTTAACTAAAAACAGATGGATTCTGTTATTTTTAAAAGTTCCATCAAAATGGCTCCACATAAACTCAAAACCCTGATTATGATGCGTCGAATTTTCACGCCGGTACACGGTTTCACGTGGTGTCTTTTGTGTAAGATACAATGTTTGTTCCTGCGCGGAACATTGCTCACATCTGTGGGATAGCTTTGCACAGCCCTTATTAGGCGCCCTAGACATATTGCAATGGTGATGAGTTCTGAGGATATTAACACCCTCGAAGCATTGCGTCTCTTTCAATATCTCTCCGTTCCAATCATGGCAAGTGTGAACGCCTTCCGTTAACTCCACCCTCTTTTTATATTCGAAATAATACGTGTACGACTGAGGCGTCACCCCATGCGATGTATCTCTTACTAGATATTTCACTGTTTACTTTCTTTGCTGTACTGGAATTTTTGTTTTTATACCACTCAGGTGGCAGATAAGTACACGGCCACCTGATGGAAAGTGGTTACCATGGTTTACGGAGGTTTACAATATCAAAGACGTCACGCTCGTGCTGACAAACCTATGAAAACCTTCTACCGCCTTTCTTGAAGAAAGATGGTAGTTAGAAGTAAAGTTTAAGAGAGTTTCTGTACAGCTTTGAAAGACTAATTTACTTACCATCACACATAAATGTATTCACGCCAAAAAAATAAATAAAAGTATACAATAAAATACAATAGTATATGGTTATATATAATATGGTTCTTAAATATCACAACATATTACATACCAATCAATCTCAGTAGATCCATTGACCAGATCCATTATGGATCTAGTGAGATTTTTTTTTCTCCGTAGATCTGTTTTACATACAGTGCAATTTTTGTGAATTCACTCAGAGAATAAGTAAAAAGGTCTTTGCCGTCCGCCACTTCATTAAGTATATATGTAAGGCGCACGTTATCGGGCCTAATATATTAATCCTGCATATAGACTAGACGAGTATAGAGTATAGACTAGAATAGACGAGACGAAATTATAATAATAGTAATTTTTTTATGCTTGTAGGTAGTATACCCGAAGTACTACCAGGTGCCAACTTCGGGAGCGTTTACCTAACACCCTGTATAGTTCGTATATGTGAGGTTTTTCCCACGTAATGTACAAATCCGGTATTAAATATTCGTACTGTGTAAACACGTTTTGTATCCGAGCTCGCGCCCCACGTCCCTATATTACTCGCAGTACTTACGAACATAACACACATTGAATATAAAACAATTTGAAATAGCCCCAAAATTACATAAAATTTAACTACCCTAATATACATGTACTTTTGGCGCCTGTATATCTACGAACGAGTGAGCAGCGAATCTTCAATACTCACATAGCTGATATCAGACCGCCACTCTTCGCTCAAATGCTTTCGTCTATACTAAGATGACACAACATATTGGAAGAAAATAAAGAGATGATGTTCAATTACATTTAAACCCGTCTAATCCTTGGCACTATAGATTTAGAAGAAAAATGAAGCAATCACCAGAGTGAAAGTAAAATATTGAATATCAGCATAAAGTTGCAACGACCTCCGTGGCGTGACGGTAGTGAACGCAACTACTAGGAGGCGCGGGTTCGATTCCCGCTCAGTGCAAATATGTGTGTGCATAAATATGAATATTTGCATTGGTCTGGGTGTTTCTATGTATAATATGTATTATTACAGTTGGTTAATTCTGGCAAGTTGATAGGTTTCGTCACTTTCTTATACCTAGGTTTTGTGTAAAAATATGTGGTTGTTCTATGTATTACTAATAACTTTAAGGTAATTAGACTAGAGGTTAACGCAAGAATGATGGGAAACCATAATTCACCTCTGCATCTCTTTCCGTAAGAATATGTACGGTACTGAACTCCAAAAGTTCCGGGAGACTTTTTAACCAAAAGTAACATCGAATCATAGAATCAATGAAAGAATCAATTCGTTTATTCAGTTTAGGCAAATAATAAGCATATATGGATGTCAAAGTTTTACAATTATATTTGTCAAAATAAAATAGAAGTAAATCATTTGAAAATTATTCTTTCGCTGGTTCGGTAGTTAAATCTACTGAAAAGAGACCACAAGAAACTCAGGTAGATTATCGTTATCCTTTCTTTCTTTTTTAATATGAAGTTTTGTTTAATTATTATAAATAAGTGCAAGAGATTACTCAGATAACGTTAATAAAATGTGAATATATAGAGAAAAACAATTACAATGCCACTCATTACATTGAAACGAAACCATGTTGAAATCCGCGCTTACATAACGAAAGTGAGTGATGATCATCGCGTCTAATTCCTTTGTCAAAGTAAACCAACAATGGGTCGAATGGGCTGTATACTAGAAGGTCGTAGGTTCTAGCCCGACCCACTTAGTCCATTGTTATCCACTTCCAAGTGTAAGTTTACTTTTAAGGCTAAAAGCTGTGCTGAATAATTGCTACGAAAATGCCGAGTCACACGAAAGCTGTATGTTAATTTTGAGTGAGTACATTTTTTAAGTACTATTTATGGCAACTTATAAAGGTCGGCTTGTCTGCATATATTTTTGGTCTTTCAGTGATATTTTTTAACACCTTGTCTTATTTTTTTAGTTCCCGTACCTAAACGTTGTCCTCTGCACTGATAGCACAGAGACTCTCTTAACCTTCTCCTTTCCCCCCCTTCCTCTTCCCCCTCCGTCGTTCTCTTTCCCACCTCTTCTCTATATGGTTACCAGCACAAATGTAAGGCTACTGGTGTTGCAAAGGTCCATAGGCCACGGTAACCATTTTTCATCAGGTGGGCCACGCGCTTGTATGCCGCCTGAGTACTATAAAAAAAAACTAAAAATTGTAGTAGTTTGAGTCTTCTCAGGAGGGAGAGGGGAGGAGGGGAGTTTACAACCGTGTTGCATACCAGTAGTGGAACATTATATATATACTGGGTGGCGCAAAAGTACTGGCACTAAAGAAAATACCTTTATTTTTTTTATATGACATTTTCTGTCATTCTGTTGTTGAAAATTGTGTAGTGAACAAATGTAAAATACACTGAAAATAAACATGGACCGTTTTACTCCCCAAGAACGTGGAATAATTGTGTCAATGTTCTTACGGAATAATTCATCAGTGATAAGAACACAACGTGAATTTCGTCGACGATTTCCCCACCGTCCGGCACCGATTGGTCGCACGATTCGACGCTTTGGCACACGCCTTGAAGCAACTGGCTCAACATTGGATAGACCTAAGTCTGGGAGACCAAGAACAGGCCGTTCAGCTGAAAATATCGATGCTGTGCGCGAAGATGTGGAAGAGTGTCCAGAAACATCAACGAGGCGACGTGCCACGCAATTGGGCATTTCCAGACGGACCCTGCAGCGTATTTTGGTGAAAGACTTAAAGATGTTCCCGTATAAAACTCAAATGACTCATCAGCTGCTGCCTGCTGACCACCGAGCTCGTCTAGATTACTGCCAGCGCGTCATAAACCTCAACCTTGAAGAGGATGATTTTCCTTCAAAATTGTTTATGAGTGACGAAGCGCATTTCCATCTCTCAGGGCATGTCAATAAGCAGAATACTCGGTTCTGGGGCACTGATAATCCGCGCATTATTCAAGAAACACCTCTACATCCACTAAAAGTTACTGTATATGTGTGGCATCTGTGTTGACAGAGTGATCGGACCCTATTTTTTCGAAGACGCTGGAGGCAATGCGATAACTGTCACTGGAGAACGCTACAGAACCATGTTACGTGAGTTTTTGATACCCAGTTTGGACGAATTGGGGCTGGAGCACATCTGGTTTCAACAAGACGGCGCTACGGCACACACAGCGCGCGACACTATGGACTTAGTGAGGGACGCTTTTCCAGGCCGAGTTATCTCTCGTTTTGGCGATTTGCCTTGGCCTGCAAGATCACCCGATCTGACCAGTCCAGACTTCTTTCTTTGGTGTTTTTTGAAATCTCGGGTGTATGTGAACAAGCCACAGACTCTCGCAGCTCTAAAAGAAAACATTCGTCAAGAAATAACGAACATATCGCAGGAAGTGTTACGGCAAGTTATGCAAAATGTCATCAATAGGGCTCAAATGTGTATCAACTCTGGAGGTCACCATTTAAAAGACATCATCTTTAAATCCTAATGGTACGAAATTTAATGGTACAAATATACATTTAAAAAAACCTAAATCTAGTTTTCTAATTTAGAAAAAATGTTATAGCCGAACCAAATAGGGTCTTTACTTTTGCGCCACCCAGTATTTATCATTTTGACGATTTAAGTGCCATTTTAATGGTTTACAGTTCTATAAATAATAACTAGTTTTGCCATAATTTTGCCTTGAGTTGGACTTGACACTATTTACTCTTCAATTGCTTTGATCCATTCTTTTGTACACATTCTACAGGTATTAAGACGCATGGGTGACATCTCTGAAATACCGTTTATAGGTCTTTACAACAATTCACCTATCATCAATTGAGTCAATGTTTATTTACCACCTTAGTAATATAAAAAACAATATTTTCCAAGTAACTTTCACTTGTGTTCAAGTATAATATACTTTCTTCATAAGTACTCTCTAAGTGATGATAACTTCCCACAGAAACGTCCAAAGATACCTTCTGTAATATCCAATACATCCCTCACGTACGTGCGTAGCCCCGCCGTAGCAGTTACGTAACTACGCCGTAGCGGCGTCGTAGCGACGTCTACGCCATACCTATTGGGTTTATTGCTTCCGAAATTGTGTCACAAAGTTATGTAGGTTCCCACATAATATTATTCACGTTTTGTTCACTGTGAAATTTATGTATTTATGTAGTGTTCGGATTTTGCGAAGTTTATTTTATGTTTTAGAGAGTTGCTGAGAGCATTGTCTTGCTGTAAGTCGTTTTGCGGATGTTGTATACAGGTTTTACGAAAAGTCTCACGAAGCCGAAAAGGTATGATAGTACTTCGGGTATATTACATATTGGCATAAAATTATGATATGATATTTTTTTTAAATTTTTGTTTATATAATTTACTAGCTGACCCGGCAAACGTTGTTTTGCCTTATAAAATATTTTAAGTTGTTAGATAAATAAAAAAAATAAAAACAAAAAATATGAAGGTGAACAACTTTTATCACTTAGGGGTATGGAAATTAGATAGTAGCCGATTCTCAGACCTACTGAATAAGCATATGAAAATTTGGTAAAAATCAGTAAAGCCGTTTCGGAGGAGTACGGTAACTAACATTGTGACATGAAAAAATTATGTATTAGATTTAGCATTATTCACTCTCCATCGTATGAGTTACGTAGGTATTATTTTCTTGTGGTGAATTTTTTTCATGACTAAAAATAACGAATAAAATTCACGACAAAAAAATAAATAGCACCGTAAGCACCAAGAGGTCTTTCACGAAAGTATTGTTTCATTTCAAAAAACTTTTCTTATACCGTTTAACGGTATAAGAAAAGTTTTTTATACAGGTGGCAGAGAAGTACTTCATGAGAAGTGATCGCGAATGTTTGTAACACCAGTAGAAACATTCTATTGCCCTTTTTGAAGAACTTCATATTGTGTTCGCTTAGAACGACGACGTGCGATGTTCCTGTGACCAGGCAAGATGATGCCGCCCCAAACCTGTAGGGATAGGCTGAGGGGTATTAAACACCCACATTTCGCCATCTATGATTTTCGGTTCTACGTAATAGTAGGCGAGCCTATTGCCGCCAATCGGGTACTTTGTCAGAAACAAATGGGTATGCCGAAAAAGAAAATCCTAACCGAAATTATTACAGCTAAATAAATATGGAAAAAAAATTTTATGCTTAGCCAGTGCTTACTACCAAATTATCGTCTTGAAGAGTATAATATGGGATTTAATTTAGATGGTCTAATCATGGAACCATAACTATCCACACTTTAGCGAATTAAGTGCAACTTTAGTAGATTTACTACCGATGCACTAAAATCACAAAATAGATACGTTAGAGTAACTCAAGAGATAACCTAACCTAACACAAACGGCTATAAATCTGGCCAGATAGCAGTCACCTGTCGGGAGCTGCAGGCTTACTTGAGATACGATGATAGTGCGGCCGGTGTTGCCAACTGACGTCGATTAATTCCCCCCTGAACGATAACGGCCCCTTCAGGATTACTAAAGCTGTACCAATTTGTAACTATTGTATGATGATAGTATACACGGATATGTAAATCGTAGGTATTCCTTAAGGTGTAGGAATAGAACTGAGTTTTGGAATGTAATAATTGTTATAGTTTCTCTCGCTTGAGATTATAGTTTTGGTTTTGGTCCGGAGTGAGGTTTTATAATATAGTTTACATAACATAACACAGGGGAACCGAAGGGGTAGGCAGAGGTGCTAGCACCCGCATTTCGCCAGTTTATGTTTAGGTCCCAATGTAATAGGTTGCGAGCCTATTGCCATTAACCGGGCACTTATAAACCCTCGAAAAGTCTTTGGTGTGTGCCATGGTAAAACCTGGGATTGAATTCGAGACCTCGTCTCAGCAGTCCATTACCCATACCAATGCCATTACCAAAACCCATACCAACTATTTATTATATTTTGATGGTAAAAAACGCGTCCGGTCTCCATAAGCACTCAAACCTGAGTAAAGAGTAAATTCTGGTTGAATCACAACATGAGTGACCACATCGCGTAATATGAGACAGTAATCCGTTTACCTAACAAGTTTTTAATCAATTTGACTTCACCTCGCCTGATCTAAAGCTGAAGGTAAAGTCTCATGAAAGAGGTTCGCCATTGCAAACATGTACAGTGCTAGGACTGAAAGACCCGGGACTGTAGGAAGAAGGAAACACGTGCGCCGATAAGGAATTCCTAGACTTAATGGTGCGGTGGATAGACTCATCGAACCGCTTGGTTCTTGATAGAATATTCTGCACTGTATGCTGGTGACATTTAAGTGTTGTCCTGTGTAGGAAAGGAGAGGGTGGGAATACCACAGTCCACTCCTGGAAATAGATCTTTCTCAATGTTGGGAGGCTTTCAACCCACTAATCTACCTGAGTTTCTTGCTGGTCTCTTCTCAGGAGATTTAACTACCGAACCAGCGAAAGAATCATTTTCTAATGATTTATTTACTAAGTATCCTAATTTATTATGAATTATAATATTTTTGACAAATGTAGGTACATAATTATTGTAAAACTTTGACATTCATAAGTGCTCTTTATGTGCCTAAACTGAATAAATGAAATTGATTCTTTGATTCTTGATTCTTTGATTCTTTGACTGCTGGCCAGACGGGTTGGTACATAATTTTATTTCGGGTTTCATTCTGTCGCAGTGATATCAATAGTGTATTTTCGGTTTCTTTCGGCACTTTTCAAATAAGGTTGGGTGATGATATTCTTTCTCCGTCACTCATCACGCTATAGAATAAAAATGATGTTCCACTTTTAGGGTACTACATAAACTATGTAATGAAACTTTTTTAAAACAATTAGTAGTTATGCTGTTTGAAATCAAATTTAAATCGAAAAAAGTGAATACTTCGACAGGTTTCAAACTCACGACCATTGTTCTAACCACTGACCCATGAAGCCACATATGATACCATCATTACTAGTACTGTAGGGCTAAGATAAATATGTATGGAGTGATTTCTCTTTGGTAGTGTATACAGTTATACAGTATTACATTTATATTAATACAGTGTATAGTATACAGTATTATAGTGTGTACAATATGAGATACAGTGTATGCAGTATTATAAGTATATCACTAAACTTGGAACGTTTTATAACTATATTCCTAGTGAGATAGTAATGAATCGTTTTCGTATAACTATGTTCCGGTATGCAATTATATCCCTAGGGATATAACTATATTACGGCTTTAACTATCTTACTGCGAATATATATTACCGGGATATGAACCTATAAACAGCTATTTATATACTTAACTTCAAAACTCCAATAATACCAGCATCTCTTAATAGTACTACGCATACAAGGTGCAGATGGCACAACATGACCTCAATTGACCTCAACTAGGCCACGAATGATATAACCGAAGCGGCCATATCGCGATCAGACCCTTCCTCCTCTGAAAAAGTTTGTACAAATATTACGGGCAGACGGAGGAATCGGTTTTTAGGTCACGTGGGGCTACTGACTTAGAAAATAAAATGTTGTGTGTATTTTTACTGGTTTTTAGGCGGGAGGTAATGAACTATATTCTGACAGGCTCTGTTCATACTGGAAGCAAAGGGATTTTTATCTAGCTACTGCTTTTTGCCCGCGGCTCTACTCTCGTGTATGTTGGCTTTTGTTTTTTTTTTTTTTATACTACGTAGGTGGCAGACAAGCACACGACCCACCTGATGGAAAGCGGCCACCGTGGCCTATGAACGTGTGCAACACTAAGGGTGTCACACACGCGCTGCCTACCCTGAAGGGAAAGGTGGAGAGCTGGGGAGGGGTGGGGAGGCTAGGAAGGGGAGAGGAATGAGCTCTGGCTACCCTACTTACCGGCGGGAACACAACACGATGGTTATTATGACCGCGGTCTTCTGTAGGGCGGAGGTACTTCCCCAGTTGGACAGCTCATTTCGGACGGGAGATACCGTCGTGTCCTACCTCCGTAATTGTGGGCCACTCTTATAATTTAGTCGATTTCTTAGTACTGAAGGTCATGTGAATTTTGGAATGTTTGCTATTGCCCGGAATGGATCTTCCATCCTCATAAACTTTGATAAATACAATATTACACAGTTAAATGCTCACCATGAATCTCACATATCAATACCATGGAATTGAAATTCATGTTCTATGTAGTTAACAAGTACAGCATCTCACTCAGATATAACATGTAATTTTATGTCCGCTTACAGCAACCTACAGTAACGTACTATATAGATAAACTAACAAATGACTAACGACTGCCATATTTTACAGTTAAACCAAAGAATAGCACACAGTATGAATTATAGCCTGGATCGGTTGGGTAAGCCAAAATAAATCTAACTAAAGCGAACTGATGGCTTAGATTACCTTCGACATAGAACCCCGGTGAATCGATAGATTGGAAGCATTTCCACATGTATGCTAGCCAAATATCAATCAATCAATAAGCTTATCGCAGCCCACTGCTGGACATAGTCTTCTCAATGTTGGGAGGGCTTTTTTAATCGTGCGAAAAATTCCCACGGATACCAACCACCCACCGAAGTCAGTTGGGTAGGCTATGTCGGACTCGAACCGATTAAAAGGCACGCCATCTTTGGGTCTTTGGTTGCCGGAGGTGAGGTAGTAGCCAACATATCCCTCGCACCACGGCAGACCCCGGGCCTTCTCTTCAAGATGATCCCAGTCGTGTGTAACGACCACGGTGTCCCCGTCTAGCCCCAGGGTATGTGGAGGCGTACTTTGTGCCGCTGCCGCAGCCTGATTCGGCTAGGGTGACAGGCGGCTCCACCCGTAACCCCCAGGCCCGCGCGAATGAAGGATGGAGGTCATTCTGCGACCTCCGACGTCCGAGTCGGGGAGGCTTTGGCCTACTGTTTCTGTGCTGGCTGGACAAGTTGGTAGTGTTGTGTGTGGTCAGCTCTCCTGTTGGATGTATATAACCTGACTTATACTGAGCAACTACCGACTGACCTTCAACCCCTTAAGGGAAACCTGCGCCAGTGCGTCCTCCATTAAATAAAAGAGTAGTTTAGCTTATAACTCACCCTTCCATAACATGTGTGTATCACAGCTAGTACCAGATTAACTAGATTTACGTAATGTCCTTATAAATATTAATATCACGCATCGGTTACATCTGACGTCCGCAAGCCAATTAGCTTGGGCTCAGCTTTCAAACTAAGCTAGTAGACTAACAACTGTTGTCTTATACTGGGGTTTACTAAACCGTGTTATAATAAACAGTTGATTATTGCTGGGATTATTGTAAAGACCGACATCGACAGACATTATAATAGTCTCTTGTACGACGTAGTCTAGGCACCGGCATATATTTTGATCCCAAAGTTGCGAGAAAAACCAGGCGTTGGCACGCACGGATTGGTTTGTTATGATCTGTGATTGGTGGATCCTGTGCTATTCATAAAAGACATTCAAAAAAGTGCTCTTTGTGATAGGTATGTATCTACTTATATAAGTACAACATCAATATTAGTTTAACACACTCCAAATTACCAATCACTATAGCTCTGAATTTTTACACAAAATAAATAACAAGTATAAAAACACATTGTTATTCTATTTACATTCATATAAAAATATCCGGTGTCAAATATATTGATATTTACAATTCAAATAAAACATCTAAAACGTTCAGACTACGCTCTGATATATAGTTCATAAAACAAAATCGTGTACCATTGTACACTGCACATGATGAGCGTCGTGGCTTAGTGGTTAAGGAGTCCGCCTTACGAACCCGGGTTCGAATTCTGGCCATTACACTACCGACTTGAACCTACTCTTAACACAAGTCATTATGTTTAGCTGTAGGGGTTCGACGAAATATTAGTAATTTTGATTCCTAATATCCTTGAAAAAAGAAACTGTGTTAAATGTGAACGAGTTTTACCATTATGTTATTATTTACTATACTATATGGAATACAAAGTATAGCGTAGTCTGAAATGAACTTCACAGATAGTTTAGTGAGATATGCAACAGAGTGGACACCAGGGTCTTTCCACATCGCTACGAAATTCAAACAAGAACGAAAGGACGGCTATCCTTTCCGTCCGATTACCCGCCTACCTCCGATAAGCCGCATAAAAAAAGCAATCGCTACAATGATTCTATCAATCGAATGAATGAATCCTTTCTCTAATAAATAAATAGGTTCATTCGTTCACCTGTTATACTAAATAAATGGAGGGTCATTACGTGCCCGATTTGTGTGAACATTAAGGAGACAATGCGCTTGAGACAAGCGGAAAATTAGTTTCGTTCCCCCGCCGATGTCCGCGGTAAATCATAGTTTTACTGGTCTTGACAGTTTTGAAATGAAGGACTACGGTGGGCGTTGTGTGGATTATTAAACGAATATATAATGATATATTATATATTCCTTTTGTACTCGTCTGGTCGTGCCTCGGAGAGCAAGTTAAGCCATCGGTACCGGTTGCTATTCGAACATCTATGGCTGTCGTAACGGGTAGTTGGAGCCCTCAAAAGTCCGACTAGCCTAACTACTGAACTTCGATATCGTCAATTTGGTTATGGAGGTACGATGGTAATCGCTCCACGGAAAATATTAAAGTTCAGCTGCATCTTAGTTAGACTAGAAAGCCGACCCCAACTGAGTTGGGAATAGGCTCAGAGAATGATGATAATGATATATTATAATATTTAATGATGAAGCTCAACCGCGTCCCTAAATGGAAAGCCGACCCTAACTGAGTTGAGAAATGACTCAGTGGATGACGCAGTAATGATATATTATGTGCAGTAAGAAAGAATAATGTTTCTTTTTTATCAATAAATATGGGAATGATATAACCATTCATCGTTCAGAATGATAAATGTAAATTGTGATAACGTTTTTGCTGTCAGTTTCTCTTTATACAGGCAATACTATGGCCTTGAAAATACAAACAAGTTTAGTGTAATCTGTTTTTACTGAAAAAGAAAAATCGTTACCGAAATTGCTAATATTTAAATGCAAGAACAGGGGGTATAGACAAAATGCATTCGCTCCGAAGCGAATCCACAGTTACATTCGCCACTGCTCTGACTGTAGCGGCATTCGATTCTCAGACAAAGTCCCGCGAATTTCATGTTCGTCTTGACCATTTAATTCAGTGTCAAGTGATGATGATGATGTCGATTCGATACTTGGAATTGAGTTTTTATGGCAAAATTAATGTTCGTTATCCTTGGATCACATGACATTCCGACAACTAATGTCTCTCCCATACATTATCAACTTCTCTATTGATGATGTAGTCAATAAAACTGCACTTTGTCTAGGCCCCCTGTACCCTTCCTGGTTCGACAACTGGTGTTACTTTCTTTATCATCTCCGAAACACCCTTCAATTAGATATTGTGAGAATAACCACAAACATCCCAGTAAATAAGAGCAATATTCAAAACATTTGTAACAAATAGGTATCAACCTTAGCGCCGGAACCTTCATTGTCTTGAAGCGTGGCGTCCTTTATGTGGAGTGCGATTAATGTAAAATACGATAGTTCACAACATTCCAACGATATTAATCATTGATACGAACAATGATGGTACTGGCGTATGATGATGGTAGTGTCACAAAAGTAGCAAGTACATTTACAAATAGATTTAGCTCCAAAACAGTTTATAAAAACGTGGCGTGGCGGTAGGGAACGAGGCGCGGGTTCGATTCTCGCGTAGTGCAAATATTTGTGTGCATGAATATAAATATCTGCATTGGTCTGGGTGTTTCTATGTATAATATGTATATATTTACACAAAAAATTTAAGTATATTTATCCACATTTATATTTAAACACAAGCTAGTTAAGCCATGCTCACCATGGGTCTAAGTGACGTAGTGTAGATTGTCCTAGAATATTATTATTATATTTAGTAGGAAGACCGAGGGCTTAGGTTCTCACTGCTTTAGGGAGGTGTGAAGACCTGCTTTGTCTTCTGTGCTGACAGCATAGAAACTCTCTTAATGATCACCCCACTCTTCTCTACAGAGTCGGTAGCAGGTGTGATGCCCCTGGTGTTACAAACTTCCCTAGACCACGGTAATCACTTTTCATCAAGGCCTTCACTGAGTGCTTGTCTGCCACCTAAGTGATATAAAAAAGTGCAACTTATCTTCCAATTAGGTACATAAACTTTTAGTACAGAAGGCTGTTGAAGCTTAATATACTTAAAGCACCTAATGCCACATCTACATTTACGTAACCCATAACCGTGACCGTGTCAGAAGTGCGTGTCGGTCGCGTATTCAGCTGCATGCTAGATGAGCTTAAATTAAACAATCGATTGTCTGGTGGCCGTGTCAACACAACTCTAGTTTGTGTGCAAGTGCCACAAGTTGTTACGTCCACACTCAACGTCATCTCTTGATGCCACGCTGTCAAAAAAACTAAAGAGCATATTCACACACTTAATTACATTGATGGTTACCAGTGTATTACTTATTAGATGGTATGTAGTTTTATTTTGTGTACAAACTAGCCTCCGATCACACAAAAAATATACTAAAAATAGTCGCGATATAAATTTAGTGTTACATTAGATATAGAACACAACGTCTACCCGTCAAAGTACTTTCCATAAATCAGGAAAGATTTACGGAAAGTCAAATTTATTTACGGAAACATCGAAACGATCTGAAAGAATTCCAGTATTAGATACAAACACATTAAGATACAATTTAAAAAGTAAAACAGTTCAAATACTTCTAATCAACTCATTCGTTAAAGATAGAATATCTATATATATAAAAATGAATCGCGAAATATGTTGGTAAGCGCATAACTCGAAGACAGCTGGACCAATTTGAGTAATTCTTTTTTTAATTTGTTCCTTGAACTCTACGAAAGGTTTTTATGGAGCAGTAGGAACGGGATCATAAGTCCAAACAGCGGGAAAGGGATTAGAAGTCCACGCGGGCGGAGCCGCTGGCAACACAATTTAAGATCACATATCTAACAAAATTGAAATCCAACTGTATAAACACAATAATTCCTTTGTTCGTAACTTTATTGGTTCATCCCAGTAAGAAGAATGGCGAAGTAAACGAAAAGATAGAACCAGAACAGGCCCACGGGGGTCGTGAGTGGCGACTAACGGCCAAGAGGTTCTATGCATACAAATAACATCTCTGAAGCGACCTTTGATTAAAACACGGGTCGGACCACAGTCTAAGAGCAGCTACATACATAGTATATGCAATAAGAAAGAGAGGAGGAGAATATATTTACTTACTAATATGTCAAACTTGATAGTATTATTATACTACATAAGCTACAATACTACTATACTACATATTATATAATTGTTGAAACCGCGGTAGCCTAGTGGTATGGGTAATGGACTGCTGAGACGAGGTCTCGGGTTCGATCCCAGGTTTACCATGGCACACACCAATGACTGCGGTGCTTTTCGAAGTTATGTGTGTATTTATCGCAGGTTTATAATTGCCCGGTTAATGGCAATAGGCTCACCACCTATTACATTGGGACCTAAATATAACTGGCGAAATGCGGGTGCTAGCACCTCTGCCTACCCCTATGGGGATATAGGCGTGATACTATAAAAAAAATATAATTGTAAAAAGTTTATGTTTGTCCGCTTTGGACGCAAAAACTACTGAACGGATTTCGATTCGGTTTTTTCATTTGAAGGGGTTTGGTCCAATTTAAAATCTTACGTTTGTTTGATTGCAGTCGGTTATGTAGAACCAGAGTTATGATTAGTAATATACAATTTATGATGGCGCTTAGGTTGCGATAACCGATAGCCACACACTAAATAAACTAGGTATTCTAGTCTATAAGTAGGTATTCTGTGGTAATATAAAGGGATTTCCCTAATGTGTCATCACTGTAGACTACTGTAACCAGTGTGACCATTTACAGTAGATTACCTACTGCAATAGTAGAATTTCGTGTTTAAATTGATAGTGCGGTAGATTTTAGTATGTTTTTTTAAGTACCGGATTACAGTAGAATTTTCTAGCAATAATATAATTATTTAGTGAAAAATTGTAGACTCATCGTACGAATAATTGCCTTGAGCGAGGAAAACTGTCCTGTATCATATTTGGTAGAGATTGGTACCTTACATCTTCCGTTATTTTTATATACAATTGTAATAATCCTACCAGCGTTTAAATTAAACATAATTTTTTTATTTAACTTTTCATACTACGCAGCAAAAAATATAATGCTCAATGAGTATATTCATGCTACAAACTTGCGTGTTTTAAACAGATTTTAATAAACCTAAACTAAATTTATTCCAGGCTCTGAATAAAGTATATTTTATAAGCATTTATTGACCTTGAAGTCATTTGTTGTACCGCGATACAAATCACAAGTACACACTTTTTATACTCCAGTTAGTATAAAACTGTTACACGCAAACTGTTTGATAGTTTAATTACAGTAAAAATATATTATAAAATATATTATTTCTGAACTAAATAGTTTTCAGTGGAAATAACGCGATGTCACTTTGTATTTCGTTCAGTAATCTCTTCACAGTCACATCGATTGAACAACCGTAACGTGCGACGTAACGATCATCTGCTGTTGCTTATATTATGCAGGACCAGGGGCGTCATAATCGTGCTGCCGACCTGGGGGGTAGGGAGCAGGGGAATGGGGGAAAGGAGAAGGTTAAGAGAGCCTCTGTGCTGTCAGTGCAGAAGACATAGAAGAGTTTCTCGGTCTATCCACAGATAACATAATACCTCTCCAGTGAGCTCTGGCGAGGTTTCAAGAGAACGGAGCATTACGATAGGCAACCTACTTACTGTGAACATGTGAGTATGTGAATCCCGCCAATCGCGCTGCTCCGTTTTCTCGATACTTTCACATTACGAATTCGATAGATTTTCGTACTGAGCGCGACTCGAATCCGCAAGCTTAGCAGTCAAATGCTTTACCGCTCTATCGTGAACCCTTTCAAGCCCACCCGGTTTTGGATCCTTTTAATCTTTTTCAAGACAACACGTTATATGTTTTCAAAGAGAGATATATGTTTAACCCTGAACAGCCTGCCCATATTTCCTTTATATACTCGATATCTTACACGTTCAGTACTCATTCTGTCTACGTGCCCAAACTGCCTCAGCATTCCTTTTTCAATTCTCGACACTATACCTACCCTCATCTAAACCGCTTTCAAATAAAACAGTGTTGCCAAAAATGAAATAGAATTTCTTCCACGACCTACATAACCGAAAACATATTATACACCGACGCTTGGAGCAATATGCTGCTGTCCTCACGCACCCCCCATTACTCACCCTTCACCACATGGTGCCCAGATTTAGAACAGGCTCTTCCTGCCCTTTCAGGGTTGTTTATCGAATAATTTTATGAATTTTATACGCGCACAACGGTTTTAACTTCTATTTTTATTGGGCTCGGGCTGCGGTGTTTTTCGAATGTAAATATTTGATAGGTGTATGAAAAACTTGCCGAGTTTATTGTCCTAAGGTGTCGGTAAGTGATCAAAAATAGGTTGCATCTGTCCGGTCGCTTAGTTTGACGATTCTGTTCTACTTAACTAAATATGAGAAATGTAATCATTCAACCCATGTTCTCATACCTTAGACGTTTAGACGTTTATAGGAAATTCCTAGATCTTCTACGTCTGAACAAAATACTTACAGTATCGAAGGGAATTCCCCAATCAAAGAGAGGTTGCATCTGTCTGGTTGAGTAGTTTTAAGGATTCTGTACTGATACTTAAACTTACGCATACTACGGAATACAATTCCATACTGAGATGTAAATTGTATACCATTCAAATTCATACGAATCTCGATAGCAATTTGCAGCCATTACATTCCATCCTATCCAAGGTCACCTAAAGATGCATGCATAGGAAAATTTAGAGAACGTGCCCGGATAGCTAAGTTGGTGAGAATATTCCCTTAAAACTTGACAGGACACGAGTTCCATCTCAACGCGGTTTAAATTTATAGGAAAAGTTACCACACTAATTGGTTCAATATTTCATATATTATTCAAATTCTTGGACAGTGACGTATGAGCTACATACATACATACATACATAAACTACACACATTTTGCTAGTTTATGTTTAGGTCCCAATGTAATAGAAGGCGAGCCTATTGCCATTAACCGGACACTTATTAATCTGCGATAAATACACACATAACTTCGAAAAGGTATATCGAAAAGGTAATTGGTGTATGCCATGGTAAACCCTGGGATCGAACCGGAGACCTCGTCTCAGCAGTCCATACCATTAGGCTACCGCGGCTGGCTACGTATGAGCTATTACTACTATATTTCCCCTTGGTGTGGTAATAGGCTAACCGCGAGTAGTGAACACACGTATACCGGTCGTAACCCTGGTTTACGTCAAAACAGAGATAGGTCTCTGAAAAATATACCTTTTTTAAAATTAAAATGTAAGTGGCCCGCGCTCCAGAGATTTATGATGTTTGCCCTCCATATCCGTAAATATTGTGACGCTTGCGCTCCTAAAAAAATGAATGTTTGTTTTTTAATTCTTGAAGTTTGACTTTATGGGTTGCTTTTATCTAACTGGAATTATATTAGCTGTTTTATAAGATTCTAAAATTTGAATTTGCTATTCGGTTATATTAAAAAGTAATTTACAAATGTAGGTACAAGGTACTTACGAGCGAGCAACATTACCCTTACATATACAAGCGAATTATACAGGGTGTAAGGGAAACGCTCCCGAAGCCGAAGGCCCCTGCTAGTACTCATGGTACACACGAAATTTTTTTCATGCCAATATGTTTGTGCCTTCGGCTTCGGGAGTGTTCCCCTTACACTCTGTATAACACTTACTTACTTCCTACATAGTCCGGGTAAATGACTAAATCTTATCTGACTATTTTTGAATTGTCAGCAGAGAAATTTACAAATTTACTTCCTTTTTTTGTAGAATGTGCTGTGTTAGTGTTGTGTGAAAAGATAATATTTTTGATCTAATTTTATTTGTTACGTTTCGAGTGTTACTTATTTAAAATGTTAAAACTGAGTACGATTATCATTGCTAATAATCAAATAATGATACCAAACACCAACGCAGTACCTACTTGTGTTTTTGTTTTACACTGGGCGGCAATAATCCCATTTAAATTCCCTGTACATCTTTTTATCTAGGATACGTCAATTTCACTTCACCTCGCCTGATGGTAAGTTAAAGACAAAGCCTCAAGAAAGAGAGTCACTATTACAAACATGTACTGTTTTGCAATGGCCACCATTGCTCAGCTTGACGGCCTCATTAGATGCTTTTTCACGTTTCGCTCAAAGGACCCGGGACAGTAGGAAGAAGAAAATACGTCCCTTTAAAATAAATAATTTAACTATGAACTGTATGTAATTAATAATATACTTTTTGTCTTTGCAAACCCTACTTCTGGTCTCGATGTTGTCACGCAATGCTTTATCAGTCTGACAGCCTATTTAGTTGAACCGCATAGTTAAGAAATAAATTACAGAAATATTTGAATTAGGAAGTATTACGTCATTGAATGCGACCATACTATGGGTTTCGTTCGGTTCACTTAATCTAGTCTAATTTTTTGAACAGACTTTTTTAAATAGCTGATACCTAATTTTAAAACGTAAAAAATTACAATTAGTCTAATAAAAAAGATTTCTTCCTACATACCTGACCTTTAAGCGGGGCGTGAAAAGACATCTGGCTAGTCTGTTAAACTGAGACCATCATTGTAACGCGATGTGTTTGAAGTGGTAACCCTCTTTCTTGAGACTTTGCCTTCAGCTTACTATTACGCTAAGTAAATTCAAATTAAACCCACGCCTATATCCCCGAAGGGATAGGAGAGGTGCTAGTACCTATATTTCGCCAGTTTAGGTTTAGGTCCTAATGTAATAAGTGGCGAGCCTATTACCATTAACCGGGAACTTATAAACCTGCGATCAATACACACATAACTTCGAAAAAAAAGTCATTAGTGTGTGTCATGGTAAAACCTGGGATCGCACCCGAGACTTCGTCTCAGCAGTCCATTACCCATGCCACTAGACTTCCGCGGTGTACGTAGGCGCTTGTCTTTAGGCGGTAAAATATCCCACAGATTACACATGTAATAGGTAATATCACAGAATATTTATGTGGACTCGTATAGTAATACCACACATTGAGGTTTACCTACTCGATACAAGCTAACACTATTGTTAATGATACCCTCATTAACCACGCCCGCATGGAATTAATTCGTCTTAACTTCGTTATATGTTCATCACTATTTATTTCACCACAGTAAAGGAAAGAGTTCAATCCCTTTTTGGTAGAAACATTTATTAACTTAAGCACCTTGGAATAATAACTTGTTTTGGTAAGTTGCGAAATATACTTGAGTGTACCTTTTAGGTGTCGAGAATTTATTAAGCTTTCACTTTAAATATCACGTCTTTCCCTATGATATTGTCCTTTTGTAATTTGAATTTATGGGAAATAATAATATTCTAACCCCTCATTTTCGCTCACTCACTTTAGTGTGAACGTTTTTGTGTTTTAAATTTGTTCAGAACTTGTAAGCTACACATATAGTCGGTATGTGTATATGTATATATGTACTCTATATTATTAAACTAATCCCCGAAGCGTATTATGTAAGCGTATAAGCACAGCGGTGTATTATACACCCACATTTCGCCAACTATAATTTTCAGTCCCACGTAATAGGGGGCGAGCATATAGCCGCCAATCGGGCACTTTATAATAAAATGATCGAAAAGATCTGATCGAAAATGTTGCAGCTAAATAAGGAAGATAAGAAGAGTTTCTTTGCTGTCAATGCTGAAATAAAACAGAGTTTCTCGGTCTTCCCACTGACAACAAAAAACCTCTCCAGTGAGCTCTGGCTACCCTACTCACAGTCGGGAACACAACACAAGGTTATTATTAGTCACGGTATATTGTAGGCCGAACCAATTTATCAACACGTCGTTCAATCTAATTACAGTCCGCTCATTACAAAGGCTCATAATAAAATGAACAATATATATAGGTTACGGTCATAATTATAGATCTTTCAACTATCCACAAACACAATTATAACGATATTTCTATAGAAATATCTAGAATGAGTAGTCATGTTCCATAAATGCCAAACGGTCTCATCACTAAATATAGTACTACGATTCTTTGTATTCTCTATTAGGGAGAATACACACTACTGTTAGTGTTGTCAGCAATAATTTACTGGATTCATTCCAGATTTACTAAATTGGAATACATTTAGGTCACTGGGCCGACATAACACTGGGCGGTCTGAACTATATCTGTCTAAAGAGTCTGGCTATATATGTTTGATTATACACTTAACTCGACGAAAAGAGGGTTATGTGTTTGACGTATAGTTATGTCAAGGTCAAAGTCTTTATTTGCATCCATGTGTTGAACAGTTATTAGAAATGTTATAAGTTCCAAAATGAAGACCTGTTGGGCACAGCAAATGCATATAAATTATTAAATTAAATATGTTATATAATATTAGATTAAATTAAATAATTAACAACTTAAATATTAAATAGAAAAAAAAGTTAAATCATTATTAAAACCAAAACTAAAACACAAAATAAACAAACAAAACAAAACAAAAACTCTACTTATGTCTGATAAGTTCAACCTATTAGTCTATTTCTGTATAATATGTAAGTATGTATTTACAAAAAAAGTATCTAAGTATGTTTATCCGCATTCTAGAACCCATAACACAAGCTAGTTAAACTATGCTTACCATGGGGCTCGGTGACGTTGTGTCGATGGTTCTAGAATATGAAAAAAAAAAGAATAGAATTTAGAAATATTAGTCTATTAGGCAGTAGACATATTTTGCCAACGGTGTTTTCTTTTTGCCCTAGGCCAAGGCACAGACATGCCGTTATGACTCCATAATCATGATTGAACCCGGGAACTTTGTAAGAAACACTAACCTTCACTCTATCTGCGTACTTACTAAGATAGTCGCTCTTCAGTTAGCACGAAATTTGATATTATAAAACAACCCATTTATAACAGTTTCTCTTACAACAAATTTAAATTATTTAAATTTATTACGGTAGGTAGTAGCTGGGACCTAACTGCGATTACTCAGCGGGATTCTGAACTTTAAGCGCTGTTATTAAGGTGTAATATAACTTGAACTGTTATAAATAATATGAGAAAATAAATATGGATTTTGTAATATATTCAGGCGATGCCTTCATCGATTTAGTGACAAATTACTTAAATTAATTTTGTTTAAGTTATAAAGCGAATTATTTGCAACAGAATATCTGTTTGTTGCTCGCACATCATTTGCCATTAAGGTTCTTTAATGTTTTATTATAGCAAAATGAATCTGAATTTTTGCAATCATGTTCGCGTATTTTTCTTATCTGTGCGCAAAAGACGGATACCACCCCCACCGGAGCGAAAACGCATGCTGTCTTCGAGTATTCGGGTACTGGGGTGTAATGGCTCAGCGCCCCGATCGACCCAGGGTCATCTTTTACAAGATGACCCCCTTCGGGTGTAGGGACTATGGCGTTCTTAACTAGTCCCCGGGTATGGGGAGGCGTGCATTGCGGGCTTCACTGCGGCCTGCTTCTGCTATGATTACAGGGCGGCTTCACAGCAAAAACAATACGTCAGGAGCCTATAATTGATTGTAAACAATGAGATATCCTCCTGGCCCGATGCTTGATTGCGACCAGAATAGACAATTTGTCTGCGTTGTCGTAACTCACCGTTCGGAAAACGTCCCTCCATCCGTCCGTCCGACCCAATTGAGCAGACGGACTGCGCAAGTACCTCCGCCCTACAATAACTATGTGTTGTCTTTCCGGCGGTGAGTAGGGTAGCCGGAGATCACTGGAGTTTTGTGCTGTTAGTCGGAAGACCAATTTATCTTTTGCGCTGGCAGCACCGAAGCTCTCTTAACCTTCATGCATCCCCTACCCTTTTTAAGAAGGACATTAGGTTTCTATAGGGTCGGCAGCATGAGGCTATAGGCCACGGTAACTTTCCTCCAGATGGGCCGTGACACTTACGTTATAATGTTGAAATAATAAAGTTACTATTTTACCATTTCATTTCATATCCATTTACAAAATCTGTGAGCAAAATGAAAGTAGAAATGTACAAACTACAATCCTCGTTTATCAAAATGCAAAATAGAAACAACGAGCTAATATAGTAGTATTTACAGTTTGGATTTGAGAATTTTCCAGAATGTAACTGAATAAATAATAGTATTTCCTAGTATTACCACGCTACTGGGTGGATATTTTATTAAAATGTCCATTATAGCAACCCAGAATATGTTTGTGACAAGCGCCAAATGACAGCTGACAGTGCTGTCAGGTGAGATATCAATATAACATTGAGGTTTCAGTGTGATTTGGACGTATACGTGTATGTTTTTTTTTACAATACAATATTTTTTTTTTTTACAATATCACGCCTATATCCCCGAAGAGGTAGGCAGAGGTGCTAGCACCCACATTTCGCCAGTTTATATTTAGGTCCCAATGTAATAGGTGGCGAGCCTATTGCCATTAACCGGGCACTTATAAACCTGTGATAAATACACACATAACTTCGAAAAGCATCGCAGTCATTGGTGTGTGCCATGGTAAACCTGGGATCGAACCCGAGACCTCGTCTCAGCAGTCTATTACCCATACCACTAGGCTACCGCGGTGTATGTTTTTCATATGAATATTTTCTCTCTAAAGGTTTAATACTTTTCCTAGAAAAAGAAAACACACAGATTTATTTATAATTTATATCAGTGATTGTCAGAACAAAGTGACAAGGGAAAAAATATAACAACGAAATGAAGTTTTTTTAATGATTTCTACAAAGCGTTTTTTGTGTTTTTTATTACGATTTTTCATTCAAACGCAGGCATGGTGTGAACCGCCATTCCAGGGACAGCACCTGGGACGGTGGCCGGTGGTGGTAAACAGGGATGCGGCGTGCACCAAAGCACCTGCTTACCTTCGGGCATTTACCTGCGTGTATTTTTTTTATTTTTAGGTAGTCAATTTGACGACCTAAAAATAAAAAAAATACACGCAGGTAACGTCGCGGCTAAGTAATAAAGGAACAGCTCAAGAAATGATTACGAAACAAATCTAGTAGTGCGTCGCGTGATCCCCAGGTCTCACCATGACATGCACCCATGTTTTATTGACACACAAAAAGGTTCGCTTCCATCACAGCACGCCCATAAAGACCACAATCAATCAATGTTATACTCCAGCTAGCTATAGCTCGACTATTTATAGAAGTAATATTGAAGCGAAAGTTTAAAATAAAAGTTATGACCTTTTTATTTGTCTGGATTGGTTTTATTGTCGTGCTGGCTGGTTCCAAGTATGACGAAATGTAATTGAAAAAATATAAAACTTCTGATTCGTCTAGAATTTTATTTCTTTTTGAGCCACGAGTTTTGGTGGATTGAAAAGAAATTAACTAAAGAGAAGACGGCAAAGCAATAATATTCAGGGACATATTACGCAAAAATAGCTAGTATCAAAAGAATCTTAACTTTTCCTTATATAACACGTTTGATCATAGATGCGTTCTTTTTAAAAATATGTAACATATAATGATAAATATTAAGGTAGGATTTCGTAGCCGTCCACAGACCGTCCCAACCATGCCTCAACCAATCATATGTAGCTTACCCTGAAATAGATAAGAATGTGATAATATTGCTTATTGTTTAAATTCATTGCGTAAAGGAAAAGACAAGGAAAAACTCTCCAAAATTTTTCGTTTCGTTTTGACAGATTTTAATTTCGTCAGATTATGGTTTCGCCAAATTTTTGTTTTGTCAGATTTTCATTTGGATTAATCTCTAAAATTTCAATAAAAAAGTTTACCAAGACCTAAATATTCTTGGTTCTTGATGGAATATTGTGCACTGTATGCGGGTGACGTGTTGCTCTGTGTCATACTACTTATTTATTCTATCCTTTCCCTGTATATCCCCTTATACACATGTAGAGACCATGTTTTGGTTAGCCATGTTTGCAGGAACTATAGCAAATTTTTGAAGCCAAGCACCGGAAAAATTCTTATAGTTCAACACTATTTTCCCCGAGGGTGTTCAAGATTTAATGTCATTTCAGAACGGCCATCTAGAGACTTGTAGCCAACTGTGTCGGACAGTACAATGGAGCAGAATTTACTGCACGCCTTATGTGATGGTACTACCAAGTCTAAATTATGATTTTAGCTGTTCAATCTTCGAAACAAAAGAGTGTCAAATCTGTGCAATGTAGCTCCTAAACGAATGTATCGCTCTCGGGGAAACTGATAGCGTCTCAAAACCCTTTGATTCACACACGATGAACTCAATCTCACAAGTTATTGGTAACTTCCAAACATATATAATAACAAGAGTTTAATTCAATTAAGAAAGCAAGGAGACTATAAAATGTTCTTCTGTCGAAACGACGGCATTTTTGAGTTACCATCGTGGTGAAGTAATTTGTTCCACGGCAGCACCGCTACTTACGAAGAGGGCTCGAGCATAGTTTAGGAAGGCTTACTAAGTCCCCTCCAATGTTACAATTATATGTTATGTTACAATTATATGTTATGTTACAATATTGTAACAAATAAGATTGTGGGTATACATACTTAAATAATTTCCATTGAATGTAACAAACTGAATGCTTGTGTAGCACAAACATTAGTGGTTTTTAAAAGCAATGTGTATGTTTACGTAGTCTAGTGTACGTAAGCGAATGTTGGCATACAGTACAGTGCAATAAATTTATCCATGTACTATGATAGGTATAAAAATGTGCCGCGTTATGTAATGGCAAACTAAATCAATTAATTAATTAAATAAAAACAACAAAAAAATACAATTAAAGCGCTAACCGGGACAAACCTTCCAACTTTCTGCAATAGCTACAACTTGCAATAAAAAACTTGATAGTATAAAAATAACTTTAATCGTAAGGAAACGAGTTAGAATATATAACGGAAAAGTTGTGAAAGCCACAACCTTGAACTGTCGCGTCGTCGTCGACCGAGCTAACGTATTCAATCAAATTGCAAACGACTCGGCCTAGCTATTTGTTACCACATCACGAGGTTGTGCACACATGAACTGGGGCTATCTGTATACCGTACCGAATACAATTTCTCCGCCTGGATTCCAAATTGCCACTTTTTGACGTTCCAATATAGAAATTGAAACATTGTGATTAGGTTAGATTAAGTAAACATGTTTGTGAAAAGTTTTGTGGAGTCACATAAACATAAACTCACGCCTATATCGCCGAATTGGTAGGTAGAGGTGCTAGCACCCACATTTCGCCAGTTTATGTTTAGGTCCCAATGTAATAGTTGGCGAGCCAATTGCCATTATCCGGGCACTTATAAACCTGAGATAAATACATACATAACTTCGAAAAGCATCAAAAAGTCCCAATGACTTGTGCCATGGTAAAACCTGGGATCGAACCCGAGACCTCGTTTCAGCAGTCCATTACCCATACCATTAGGCTACCGCGGTGGAGTCACGCAACAACAAATAAATAATTAATATGCGTCTAGCGTCTATATTAATGGGGCTTGTCAAAAAGAAAATCTTGCCAGAGTCTTCTCGGTATGAAGAATTTTTCAAATCGGAGTTCCTTTAGCTAAACATTAATCGTTTTTTGTTGAATTTGTGATGACTAAACTGTTCCTATGTTCCTGGACAAAAATCTATCCCAATACAAAATTTCCGCCAGATCCGTTCAGCTGTTGGAGCGTGATTGAATAACAAACATGCAAACATACAGTTCCTTCAGGATGTGATCAAAAACATAACAAAATAAGTATTTAACATGGAGTGCCAGACTCACAGAAACTTCAAGGAACTTTATTACACAATCTGAACAGGGCGCGTATAAGACGAATATATAAATGTCTACGAAAGATATACAAGGCTAATTCCGTTAGCCTACTAGCCTAATTATGTTAGCTTAGTACATTTTGTATATCTCGTAGACATTTAGTATACTTAAATAAAAAAGTTACGCGAATGTAAGGGAGAAGGTTCAGAAATTAATAGAATAAATGTTTTTTTGACGTTCACTATACGTTCAGCCTTTACTTCAGCAACTAAAGTGTTTAAAACAACTTTAACAAAAAATAATTTATCATCAAACAGTGTGCAGTTCGGTATGCATTCAACAAAGTTTCAAGGAATGATAATGGGATTTTGATGACCTAATATTGTAAAGCGTCGAGGCGTAAGCGATTTTCTGAAAACTCATTCTATTTGCTTTCATAACAAATATTGTTACATCAAAATGAATCAGGGTCCGTTACATGGCAGAAATGTACTGTACCATTGTAATGTAACAAGTGACTTGTTATGGCAGTTCAAATATATGTAACAATTTAATGATATTTTAAAGAATAAT
Organism: Pelosia muscerda; assembly: GCA_963691645.1. Lineage (NCBI taxonomy): Eukaryota > Metazoa > Arthropoda > Insecta > Lepidoptera > Erebidae > Pelosia > Pelosia muscerda. The sequence continues at coordinate 1,892,719 of OY829116.1, read as the reverse complement.
AACTATTGAAATCGTTTGAGATTGAAAAAAGTGAATCTTCAGACGGGACTCAAACCAGCGATTAGTCCCTAACAGAGGGAATGCTCTACTTCTTGAGCCCCCTAAGATGTATAGGAGAATTTTGAATGCTCAGTAGCTCAGTTGTCAGAACTTTCTCTTTGTAAGGGACTGGTGGCCATTTCGAGTTCCGTCTAAGCATTCACTTCTTCAAATCTAATTCAATTCAATAGTGTATACCCTCAGAAGTTCCTAATGCTAATAAAACACCCAATGTTTACATTAAAATAAGTCGCTCAATGTTTATATAAAATATTTTCATTTTTGAAATCTTATAAAAGGTCTTAACTTGAAATATGTGAAGGTACTTCTGAGGGTGATTGTACGTTATAAAGGTAATCGTACGGTTCACTGACTTTGATAAAATATACGAAGGGCAATAACCTTTTCATAAGAAACAATCTACTATTATTCTATCTATGTAAAGCTGTAAAAAGTGAAATCATCTTCGAAAAGATCGAAGAAGTTTTAATCAGTATTCGAGTATTTATGTGAACTTTTAATCGTCTAATGTGAGATTACATAAACTGCCATTTAATTTCAGTCTTTTTCAAATAAACATAAAGTTCAAAATTAAATCTTAAAGATTTCATTAGGTTTACGTTTCATTCACTCTACAGGATGCCAAGTAATTTGTGACTTTAAAAGCGTCGCAATAAAGTTTGTAATTTAAAGGCAGTTTTTGAAATCTCAATGGTTTGATAATGGTTAACTACTAGTATAACCAGGCATGTGTTGTCCTATATAGGAAAGAAAAAGTTGGGACTAATAGGAATAGCTCATCAGAACACACGCCATGATATGGAAGGCAGAAAGAAAAAATCACAATAGGAAATGGGGTGATTTTTACGAACACATTCTATAAATCACGTACCGACGTACAACGTACAATAAAGTTATTTCGGTTCGAACAAGGTCGATCGCTTAGCCATAGGGAACATATTGATTAAACTGTTTCTACATTTCATCAGGGCGCAGATGTGAGAGTTTTACGGCACTCCTTATGTGCACAAATGTGTCGCATTTATTCTTACTTTCTTTGTTTACTGCTTGCAGTAATCACGGACTTTTCTTACGATTCCACAGGTTTTAATTGAAATTAGGAACCGTAGTTATCTTAGATATGGACGTGTGAAGTGTTGTGATCAAATGTGTCTTTTTTTTTTTTTTTTTTTTTTTTTTTTTTTCTTTCTTGTTTTGTTTCTTTTGTGTCTTTTTAGTAACCGATATATCTAAAAAACTTAAAAAACCAACTACTGTATAACAAATATACACAAAAACATACACAGATATACACATACATACACTCACTCGTAAACGCACACACATTACCACACACGCATACACATACACAAACACACACACACACACACACACACACACACACACACACACACACACAAACACACGCACACACATTAACATACACACACAAATATACATACACACATTTTATTGCTATGGTACTCGTATTTATATGGAAAATAATGATCAGACATCATTAACTTGACCATGGATAAGCACTTGAGAGCAAGAGCAGTCAAGCGATGCCACATCAAACATATTTAAAACTATACCAATAAGACTTCCAGAAAGACTTCCAATTCTCCTGAAGTTTACACAGTCGGCAGCGCGCAATATATGGACGGGAAGATCGTCTTGTGGTGTGTGCGTAGAGTAGACGCTAGATATGAGTTGGCATAGCAAACATCACGCTTAGACTTCGTACTTCCACTAAGGCCATTTACACAACTGCGACTGAGTTCAACCATCGAACAAAATATTTTTTTGCCAGTATCGATGTCCTTATTATTCAACAGACAGACAATTTTTGAATTCACAGGACTTCGTTTGATAGGAACAATGATGTAACTGAATTTTAAGAAGCTATTAGTTTCCATTACGAATGTACAATCCAGGGGATTTTTATCTCAATTATTATTCTTTTTCTTCTGTCGTATCGACGGCATTTTTGAGTTGCCATCGTGGTATAGTAATTGATTTCGCGGCAGCGCCACTACTCACGGAGAGGGCCCGAACATAGATTTCGCTCCACGGGAAGGCTTACTACGTCCCTTCCGTGTTTCAGTAGTTTTCTAATACAAATATATGCTTTGAAGATCGACGAAGCTTCTTGCAAAACCCTAGCGAAGATTACAACTACAATATTGATACAAAACTATAAATCCTAACAAAAGTATCAATCTATATGTCTGATTTGAAATTGAAAACAAGCGTCTACAATTTAATGTATGTTTTCGAATATAGATAGAATATCTCGCAACTTCAGACCGTTTTGCCTGATAAATCGCAAATACGTCTTGCGTCTTTGTTTTGTGCAAGAGCGAGCTGTTCTACACTTCATCCATTCTGAAAATATGCAAACTAGGTTCAAGGCGGGATGGAAGTAGGTACCTAATGGATGTTTGGCCTCGGTATTCTGCGCGGAAGTACTGCTCTAATAGTTAAAATTCAAACAGAAAAGCTCATTACATCGTCTCTTTGGATTATACTAAGTTGATGCTCGCGATTTTGTCCTCGTGGAAATTTCGTTCCGTTACCACAAACAATAGAAACCATTTACTGGAATAACCTGTGTGTTATTCCAGGCTCTAACCTATCTGTATACCAAAATTCAGATAGTTCCGTTCAGCCGTTACAGCATGATTGAGTAACAAACATCCAAACATCTTCACAAAATTTCACATTTATACTATTCGTAGAATAGGATTTCAAGATGTCAACAAGATATTTGCAGGTATATTTTTACGCTAATGAAAGATATTACCGAGCTAATAAACTTCTTTTAATGGTCAATTTGTTCGCTATTACCACTGATTCAGTACGTTAAATTTACGAAAAATTTGGTAATTACTGCCCATTTCTTTGTGGCCGCATTAAGTCAGCTTTTGCACAATGATATCATTAACCGAAACTGAGTTACTTTAAGTTATAATTCCGTTTGTATTGGAAGAAATATAAATGTAAACAGTTAAACAAAGAGAAAATGTGAAATTATTTGGGTATGATCTGTCCTACCGGCTTTGTGCGACTGGTAGGATAGGTAAAACTGTTTTGGTCCGTGGTTCTCTTGATGGTAGCATAAATATCGAAAATAAAAATAGTGAAAAAAAGAAATGGAATGTTCCTCATTATGTTGATGTTGATCAAAAACACAATTGGAGTCGTGCCATAGACAACTCAAAAGTTTACCAAATATATTGCTCCAATATAATGTTTAATGTTTCATGGACATAATGTTTGTGTTGATTCGATAGCTCAATTTAACATAATATAAATTTAGCACAGTGATCAATTAAAACAAATCTGGTTCCCGTCTACGCTACAGATTTCTGTTGGTCACAGAATCGTAGCATGGACAGTAGTATTATAAATTATGCAATTTGCAAACTACGGGATGAAAAAACTTCCACCCAATATGTAGATTAATAACCAGACGCGAGTATGCAGCCAGCCTTAGCTTACACTCGGCCGAGAAGACGACGGGTGCCCTCGAGAGCAATATCGTACTCATATACGAAGTACATATACAGACGACATGATTAAAATCTATTCGCAAATACCAAAGTACTTTGAACTTTGAGCTTATCTCGAATTGGGGCAATATATTAATTGTTTGTGGTTCAATAGACAGATTAGGTTCGCGGCCGTTTTTGAGGTCGTAAACCTATCTTCGGTTTGATTGATCGATTGATGCATGGCTTTTTTAGCTAGATAAGGTAAAAGGATCTGTTCTTGTGGAACAAGTTAGTGATACTGTACCTATATTAGTGAATGGAAAGAATGAAGAATACACAGAGTAAAAGATGCACGAATTGTGCGAAAAATTATATGAGTGTGGATTACTTAATGATATTTAGCCAGAATGAGGAATAGAACTAATTCTGTTGATGCTAGATGAAGCAAAAAAACAGGTAAACATAATGATGTATCAGGACTTAGCTATTCAGATTTCTAAAACATGTTTCAGAAACCAATCCCTGATCGTCTCGATAGTAATTTTCAGCCTTCTATCAAGCGAGGTGAACAAAAATGTGCACAAAATGACGTTAATTTGATTCAAATTTGGAAAAAGTGAATGTCTAGACGGGACGGAACCCGCGATCAGTTTCTTAAGACTTTTTCTTTAGCTTTAATATTGTCGTCTGCACTTTTTTGAAAAAAATCAAGCTTGCTCGATTGTTGATGAAATGTCGTAACTTTAAAAAGTAATATGTATTTTGAACAAATAAAGTGTGTTTTCGTTTTGCAGTACTTATTAAGGCTATTTTGGTAATAAAGGTATTATATGTATAAAATCAATCAAATTGTTTACTAGTGTAGCGTATTATTAACGGATTTTTGTGTGAGTTTGGCGACATCAGTTCCGCTACTGAATATGGCGTGTAACATTTCTACTAGTTATTTTGTTCTGTGTAGACGATAGATATGACGTAGTATACATCATAATTTACTGTGTCAGGCAGGGGCAGATCTAATGGGGAGGAGCCATAGTCATGACGCACTCTTCGAGGATTCACAGGATGAACCCATTGCGTTCGTATATAGAATTTATAAATATATCTTGATTCATCTGTATTCAATTAAAATTATAATAAAATTCTTGTATATTTATTCAAAGTATATATCAAAATATATGTCCCTATTGATATTGAAAAAGGTATAGAGAGTAGCCGACATTGACGTCAGATGTCCACTTAAAATATTTGTAGTTTGAAAAAAAAAACGGCAGAGAGCATGCGTGGCACGTGGATCCGAGCAGAGTAGAATTTGGCCTGTCCATCTCTTCTCATGCGGTGTCGTGCATGGCGACTAAAAGATAGGGCTGTTTAATATCAGACAGGTATATAGAGTCCAGACCCAGATCAAGAATAGTGCCAGGAATACGGCAATAGACCCTCTATTACGTGGGACCAAATATAATAAGTGAACTGAGAATCACCCCTAGCTACCACGAAAAAATTATTATTATGTCTCCTTATGCAGCTTGATTACTTATTTATTACAATTTAAAATAAAAGTCAAAGTTCTAAAAAATATTATAAAACTAGCTGTTACCCGCGGCTCCGACTTCTGATCCCGTGCCCGCTGCTCCATTCTGGCCTTTTAAACCTTGTATGGACTTCCACAAATAATAAACCAAAATTAGCCAAATCAGTCAAGCCGTTCTCGAGTTTTAGCGAGACTAACGAACAGCAATTCATTTTTATATAATAGATAGATGTGGAATATTTATTGGCTACAAAGCAAACCAACAATCAACAATACAGTGAATAAAGTACGTACCCAAAAAAGTATTTTCAAACGCTATATTTTCTGAAGTTATCTTTATATAACTAGTTTAACTCTTGTCCAGAGAGACTGAATACTGCATACTGCATATCCCAGTGGTACAAATACCTGCATACATTTACAACAGTGAGATTAATATTATGCAGCTTGTTAATCACACCGCTACTTGCGGGATTTTGTTGTTATTCTCTTTTGTACTGTATGAGCTTAAACCTGAACTAATTCAATTAGTATTGTGTGATTCCCGCAAACCACCGGGAACCTATTTACAAGTAACATACTATGTATTCTATGTACATATATCCAGACTTTGTGTATGTTTTGTGATACATCCATTATGTAAAACATAAAAAACGATATAACTGTGAGAGAAGAAAAACATAATACAACATAACATAAACTCACGCCTATATCCCCGAAGGGGTGGGCTGAGGTGCTAATACCCACATTTCGCCAGTTTATGTTTAGGTTCCAATGTAATAGGTGGCGAGCCTATTGCCATTCACTGGGCACTTATAAACCTACGATAAATACACACATAACTTCGAAAAGCATCGAAAAGTCATTGGTGTGTGTCATGGTAAAACCTGGAATCGAACCCAAGAAATCGGCTCAGCAGTCCATTACCCATACCACTAGGCTACCGCGGTTTTCTATAGTGTAACTAACTTCTAATTACATTTACCATGTTTTTATACAAATACATTTGATTTGATTTGACTCAGTGACCGTTTTTTATGCCAGTGCCTTATTCTGTTACGTAAACATCAATATTTCCCATTATTTTTATCCGAAGTTCGAAAAGCTTTTTAGCAATGACATTCGACTCCCTCGAGTTCACTGTTATACTCCTTGTGCAAATGATTCGAATTGAAGTGCCTTCATGAGTCATGCTAGCATATACTATAAATATATAACATGTTTATCGCTGAGCAAACAATTGTCTAGACAAAATAAATATTATCTTACATATTGTGTGGTTCGGTTTCTAGTAAGAATACAAGCTTACGTTGTTGTCTTACATTATCGTTAACGATATTGTGAATAAAAGATAACATATATGCTTTTATAACTGCTATCATAATTTTAGTCATAGAATATGTACAGTTGGATGACGTATCGTACATTACTTATCCCTCGTCCCGTCCTAATTGAGCAGACCGATTGTGGTAGGACCTCTGCCCTATAGAATACTGCGGCTAATAATAACCTTGTATTGTATTCCTGGCGGTGAGTAGGCTAGCTAGTTCACTTATTGGAGAAGTTGTTCTTTGTCTCCTGCACTGACAACAAAGAGACTCTCTTAACCTTCTCCCCCCTTCCTCTTCCTTCCTCTTCTCTATGTATATGGTCGGTAGCACAAATGTGACCCCCCCTGGTGTTGCAAACGTCCATAGGCCACATTAACTACTTTCCATTAGGTGGGCCACGTGCTCTTCTACTATCTTAGTGGTATAAAAATAGATCTTATTAAACTATGATACATAGACATGGCACCATTGAAAAATCGAAATGAATAATAAGAAAATATGATTCATATTTATATCACAGTACTATGTATCTGCTCTCATACTATATGTAGGCAGATATGCTGAATCTTATCTTTATGAACGAATAAACATTGCGAATCACTATACCTCACAACTCACATGACACCTACACATTAATATCCCAACGCAACATATTTTCCCCAACTAAGAATCCAAAAACAATTTATCAAAAATCCTTTTTTTCGCACCTCTAGCGGGTCACGCCGCCATTTTTCTTCGTCAACATTTCTCAAAGTTCACAGCATAAATATTAATGGCTGTTACATATTTATGCGTCCCCGACTCTCTACTATTTTTATTTAATTCAATTATTTTCCAAGATTTAGCTTACCTTGTCGTATCCTGAATTGTTTTCCGGGATGTATTTTACGGGTTTTTGGTTGTGTACTAGCTATTGTTACGGTTTTAAATGCTCTGTCGTTATTTGCCACATGTGTGGCAGTAAAAGAATATGTACGACCGATACCGAAATAAAATGATGATGGATCCATGTTTGTCAAGTTAAGTTACATTTATTGACAAGCACTCAGAATGATTTTTTTATACTATTCTGGATTGTAATATTTCGTTATATATTTCATTTCAACTCAGGAATATATTCTTGAGTTGCTTAGTACCGCGACTATTAGTAACCTTATGTTGTGTTTCCGGCGGTGAGTGGGGTGGCCGAGCTCACCGTTGAGTATTTCTGCCGTCAATGCGAAGACCAATTTATCTCGTTCGCTGGCGTCACAGAAGTGCTCGTAACCTGCACCTCTTTCAGAAAGACGACAATAAACGACTGTATAGATGACCAAACCTAAAACTTTGGCAAGATTTTCCTCTATACCCTATTTCCCAGGCTATTGAGTATGACTGGAGTTTGAATTCTAGATCTGGTCGAATACACACAGATAGCCGTCCACTGCCTATCAAACTAAATATTTGAGAAGAACGGCTTTAGTTACCAACAGATTTCAATAATGAGGGACACATCAAATCACTGCTTTCAGTAAAACTTGCGTTACAAAATAACCAACTCAGCAAACCGTACTCATATCAATACGCTTTCTATAGTTCCGCACAATTTCAATCAAATTTCGCCAAAACATTTTTCCAAAATCATTCAATACACGAACCTTTATCTCTATAACATTGTATCTACAAGTATGTAGTCGCGATGTTTGTAGGGCGCCACAAGCCATGGGTTTCGGATATATCCTACGCTCGTAAAGTTATCTGGGGATTTCGCCGCGGCGATACGCTCGACGATTTTTGTCAAACTCAGCTGTATTGTCAGGGTTTATGGGTCTGACTCACATTGAGAATTGTGAGGCACGCCCGTGAACATAGTAAAATTAAAAATGCTGAGTCTTGACGATATCTTAGGAGTTTTAACCAGTTTTGTGGTGTGAGCGTTATGTAAAAAATATATAGAGTAAGGCAATATTTGTAATATTTATCGAAAAGTTAACCTCGTAAGATTCGTTCGATTCGTCGCCTATTAGAATTATGCTTATTTTATACCACTAAGGTGGCAGACAAGCAAACAGTTCACCTGATGGGAAGTGCTTACCGTGGCCTATGCACGTTTGCAACACCAGGGGCATCACACTTGTACTACCCATCATGTATAGGAGTGGGAAGAGAGGGGAAGGTTAAGATAATTTTTATGCTGTCAAAAACCTCAGACAGCGGTGATGCATACAATAATGCCAAATTAAGGACATCTTCGCCTTTAATGTTGGTTAAAAGTTCACCTTATATTTGAGTCCGCTTAACTTCCTTCCCTTGGAACTAAAAGATGTTACCAGATGTATTCCAATTCTGGAACAAAGTGGCGTACAATGAGGCCGTACATCTGATCAAACAGTTAATCAAATATTTGACCGAACGTGTTCAGAGTCCCGAACAAACAGTATTTTTCCCGCGGTAACCTTTTTTTGACCGTAAAATTATCGACGTCTTAAATTAGGTCGTAAATTAGGGTTTCTTTGGTGAATAATGTTGACTTTTTAGTTCCTTCAATAAGTGAAAGGATTTTTATACATTGTTTTTGATTTCACCAGTATGTTTTTGGTCTATATAATTTTTTCTATAATTCTATTGGTAGTTTATAAAACGGTTTATATACTTACATAATATTCTTGAGCTATCTAAACTGCCACATCCACATTTAGTTTCTAATTAGTTAATTTAAAATCAACATATCGTTCGAAAGTCGCATTAGAGTATAGTAGAATGATCTTTTTCACAAAATTACAACCATAAAAGTGGGTAAGAAGCGCTTCTGGAATTTTAATTGAGTTCCCCGTTTTAGGGACGGTGCAAGTTGGGGACTCGAGCGGGTGTGTCATTATTGTAAACTCATTGTGAGGTACAGTCACCTGCGATAATATGTATACGTTTTAGAACTTTTTCACATTAAACTTGTCGAATTTTACCGTTTCATGTCCTAATGTTGACTTATCATTTATTATTGTGACAAGGTTGCAAAGTGTATACATATTATTGCGGTGACCGTACATACAAAGTGGTACTAGAATGTACATAAAAATGGGAGCTTCGTAATATTACAACATATTTTCAACATACTTCAATACATAGTATCTCTAATTGAAGTAATTACATAAAACTCTGGCTTGCAGGTATACATAGTAAGGCATACCTAATATAAAACAGATTATTGCCAGCACGCAAAGGTTGAATGTCGTCAAATCACATGTGAACATTTTAATTATATAGTTCTGTGATACTTTATGAAAAAATATTGAACGTAAATATTTTGATTATTTTCGTTTCCAATTGGAACATGTTTCTCATATCCAGATATAGAGTTTGGATAGGATCCTTTTAATATATTTTCATGCAAATCAATATCTGAACTATTACAGGTAACTACACTATAAATAAACACGCAGTTGTTAAAATTGACCTAGGTATGAACTGATTACAGTAATAAATACCGCACTCAAGAGAGATTATCCAATAAGTGTAATTACAATTTTGAATATAAATGTTCCACAAGTAACAGACACAATCAGATGTTCCGTTAGATTTTACTGAAGGAAATCTATTTGCTATAATAAAGCTATGATATCCGCAATCTTCTGTGACTTGTACCCAAAAATCTAGTAAGGGCTCCTGAACAAGATGGTATCTACGAAATATTGCGTCGTTAATACAAAAATTCCCGTTTTCCTCTTTAATCCTGACCAAAATAGGGCCAAACAATTCCAACTTAACGGGATTGTTTCTAAGTTTATGCCGCCATTTAAAGTATGTAAAGAGCTTTTTTATGTAATTTAAATTACGCTAATAAATATGTCAGTGATATATGTGAAGGGAAATGAAATGAATGAGTTTGAATAGATTTTATTACACCATCAAGCGATTACAGATGTCGTTGTGATCATAAAATGTCGCCCATTCAGTGTTGAATAAATAATTTTTAAACCGCAGACAATTTGACCCAAATCCCAGACAGTTTTGGCCTTTGATCTGCGTCTCTGTTTGTTGAAACATGAGTTGCAAGTCCGTGTGTAAGAAGCCATCTAGTGAAGTTCTTTGGAATTAATGAGGAACACCCATTGTATTAATATTTAAAATAGAATAAGTTAGATTTTTCTTATCAAACTTATCTCATTTATCAATTATCTAAATAAACAGGCAAATAATTAATCCCCCCCCATCCGTGTTCCTGAAGGGAAAATATTGATATTTATATTATGAATATTTGATATACCGCAATATTATTGTAAGCAAAACTGTTACCGTGGATTGCTTACTATCCATTGAATATTTTTGGCAGGTGTAACATCTAAAAATATCCTGGTCATGCCCAATTCGGGTATTAAACTAATATCGTCATTTTAACATAACATAACATAAACTCACGCCTATGTCCCCGTAGGGGTAGGCAGAGGTGCTAGCACCCAAATTTCGCCAGTTTATGTTTAGGTCTCAATGCGCAATGTGGCGGTGAGCCTATTGCCATTAAACGGGCACTTATAAACCTGCGATAAAATCACAGAGGACCGAACTATATAGATGACGGAGATGTAACAGTTAAATTTCTCTATACAAAAATGCGTGGCCAGTTGCGGGTGTGAAGGGAGACGCGCGGGGACATGTAATCACACCCCTCCACCCGCGTGTTTGTACCCCTCTGTTTAAACTTCGTCCCTTTCTAACATTACCCCACCCGTTCGACTCGGTTGAATTCTTATGACTCGGTTGCCTTTGCAACAACTCCGCTTACTTCAATTCTCCATGGATAAAATACACACATAACTTGGAAAAGCATCGAAAAGTCATTAGTGTGTGCCAGTCCATTAAAGTAAGTAAAATAAGTATATTAAAGAATTATTGACACCATATTACCTTTAAATAAATATAGGTACAACGAGGAAGCCGTTAAAGGCACCAAAACTTTTTGTTACAGCCTGTCTAAAAACAAAACTGAGGAACAATAAAACAGACATATGGCAGGCGGTGTTCCAAAACAGTTCAAACAAAGCAATATTTTGTACTGTGCAATATTTGTCAACTGCAATAACATAATGAGAAGCTCTACATAGTCTTATTTAGCTTAGATGTGCAAGCATTTGGGTCCACTTTAATATTTTAGCTACATTTGCTGTTGTGCAAAATCTAGATCAAGCTTGTTGAAAGTTGAATTGTAGGTAGTGTAAATAGTGAGGTGCTTTGTGCAGAGCAGATAAACTTTAGAGTTATGTACGTGGAGTGGTTAGCATAAAATTGTCTCTTAGGATTGGTGTAGAAATGTTTTTAGATTAATATAATATTTTTTGTTTTATTTCAAACTTTATGCACAGTAAAATTGTAAGAAGATGAACTTAATGCTTTATCTAACAGTCAACGTTAGCCCAATGTAGGCATCGCGTTTGCGGTGACGAGCCAGCAGCGGTTAGTGACGAGACGGCTACGGTTGACGAAATGATGAACTACATATAAACTGTAATGATATTTCTCTAACTTGTACTTAATAATGCTACATATATAAGTATGTTACAGACCAGTTGCAAAGGTTTAACATTTTAACAGGGAAAGTCGGCTTAAAAAGATCACTTACTTTGACATGCATCATGCAACCTATTGGTAAGCCGTCAAGAATCGTGTTATAGGGACACTGTTATAGGACACATACCACTGATGAATATACACTATACATATTCAGACAATAGATAATAATCTAACTGGTATATATTTTGTTTTTACTCAATTGTGCTTAACATTTATGATTAGTGTATAAATATTCATAGAACATAATTTATCTTTAATACAATTAATTAGTGATGGTCATTCACACAGGTATAATTCAGAGCCCCTGGGTGAACACCAACAAAGGGTACGGAACACCCTTTGATGCCCAAATCAAAATCCGTTCAAGAGAAAATGGGTATTTTGATAATGTTTCACACCATATAAGTAAGGGTACCTCCGTCTTCCGTGTTTAGTTTATCTCGGTCTAATCTTTTTATCAGGTAGGCCGTGTGCTTGTCTGCCTCCTAAGTGGTATTAAGCGGTATTAAAAAATTGGGGACAAATCGCTAGCAGAAGTTGATGACTTAAGGACATGCGGTCTACATTATAGAACTTTATTCATTTATTTCAACGGTCATTATATCATCGATGTTGCAAGGAAGAATTATTCAAAATGCAATCAGATGACCGGTATAGAGAAACACAAAACAGAAAAATGATTTGGGTCGGACTCGTATTTCACCTAGGCTCTCCATCTGGATGAAGCACTGGTACTTAAAGGGTCCCGTGCTCCAACTGATGATAGGTACGTCATTTATAAGAAACAATAGAATTAATTTTAACGCATCTATTATGAAAATGAGGATTTTTCCTTTCCTAATTTAATTATTATTGTATTTTCATATAATTTCACTCCTATTAAATAACTACTTGGATCATTTGAATCATATAACTGCATCACTGTACAGTATCGTCATCAGTTGGAATACGGGACCCTATTAGAATCCGTGTTTCACCCAGATGAAGAGCCTAGGTTAGCTACGATTAGTCAAACAAATGACATCGAAATTATGTGAGTTACTTTTCACACAAAAAGAAACTAATATTTACAGTTAAAAATGTGAAGTCTACACTGAAACGCTTTTACGGGTAATAATTCACAGCACACTATCCACTATGAGGCGGAAAATTGCAGTAAATTCCGGTAAAAATGAGTGGAAACTGGTTTTTAGGGATTACTGCGAGTACCGTGACCCAGTTATAACCGGTTCGGGCCTGTTTGGCTCGTTACTGGCGGCGGAACAGGGTTGAAAGCACGTTCCTTGTCCGTTTGCCTTGTACTGTCGTTCTACTAACTTTTCATTTGTGTGAAGTTTTAATATGGCAAGCATAAGTTTGTCAGCTGTTGTTATTGTGGTTTACGTGGTTAGGTTTGGGTGTTTTTTATACTACCATCCAAGGGAACAGAGCAGTGATTATAAATGTAGACGAATCTAAAAGTATTCCTCCCATACATTGCTTTTAAAAATTAATACATTGCTAGTCAATTATATATAAATCGCTTCATAACGGTCATTCCTCGTGTAGAGGCGAAACAAGTGTTGTAGTTTGTTCTTCGCAATTGCGTAATATTGCACATTACGAAATCTCTTCGGGTAAGAAGTCTTATTACTTGCTTTTGAAGAGTTTGGCTTTCTTTTCTATGACAGTTAGTACCATTTTATTATTGCTACCGTCCCGCAATATATTTTCAAATAAATACTTTTAAGCCAACACTACTTTTACCAACAAAAAAACCAACCGCGGTAGCCTAGTGGTATGGGTTATTACCTTATTATGGGTTATTATGCTGAGACGAGGTCTCGGGTTTGATCCCAGGTTTTAGCATCCCACACATTAATGACTTCGATGCTTTTATAAGTCATGTGTGTATTTATCGCAGGTTTATATGTGCCCGGTTAATAGCAATAGGCTCGCCACTTATTACCTAAACATAAACTGACGAAATGTGGGTACTAGCACCTCTGCCTACCCCTTCGGGGATATAGACGTGAGTTTATGTTATCATATATTTTAAGTTATGCCATTTCAGCTTCTACGACACATATAATCGCCAGTCTGTTGCCCTCAATGTAATCCTACTTTTTAATTTAACGCAAAAATTACTTTGTAGCTTCGCTTTCACAAAAACTGTTTATCAAATTTTACTCTATTTGTACTCTCTTGTTGAATTAAAAACCATTTTTCTAACATACGATATAACTTAATAGCACGAACAAAAGTGTTCCGCTCGACTTTGTGAGAATATTCTCGTAGTAGAATGTGAACTGTTCCCCGCAAGTACGGCAGCAATATATCAGCAGAATCTTCTTTATCCGTCCTTGGGGGTAGGGTGACACTGTTTTAGTTACTACAAGGATAATGTGCAAAGTGGGATAAGCGAACACAGTTGTGACTGAATTATGTTGATTTAGTTTTATTTTGTGTTGTTGGTTGTATTGTTTTGTGGGTGTCGGACGACCGTAATAGGATTTTTATGCGAGGATTAAAAAGGTTGGGTGTGAGTTTTAAGTGCCAGATTGTTATTTCAACGGTGCTTTGTGAAACCAGTTGTAAATCTCTATTGTTAGTATATGTAGTTTCACTAGTTGTAACTTTTATACTAGTTGTAAATCTTTTAGTAGCATGAAGTTAAAAAAATATAGAAGCTATCATATAATGCAATTAAAATCAGTTATTTATTATATAATTGTTATTCATTTGATGATACAATATTTAATATTTAAACACAATACAATATTTAAAACTAATATATATGTAGGTAGATGTTTGGATTGGAGTAGGTTTGAAGTAATGAAAGTCAGCAAATGGATTATAACAGGTTGCAATGCACGGAAGCTTTTATTTATACTTTCGTTCCTTGTAAAAGAAGTAATAATTTAGTAGCCATAAGTAAAAAAAAAGTTTATTCTTTATCAGAAAGATGACTGTTATGTAAATAGTCCTATATACATAAACTAGTTTCACTATTAAAATTTAAATTTATGTTGTATTTAGAGACATGCAACATTATTATAGTGGTTATATTGAGTTATTTAGTTACTAACGCTAATTATTTAATGCGGGTGACTAAAATGGTACTCTTTAATATAGTATAGTTTATCTTCTTTTTTATCTTCTTCTTCGAGTCTGTGACAACTTTTACTGCTATAAGATGTGTTCAAGCCCAAAATTTGACGACATGCAGCAGAAGTTGTGGTTTTGTAATTTAATAGTTGCTGCAAAATACCCGGACATTTATTTAATTGTTGGTGTTCCTATTTTGTATCTAAAGTGTCTTGAAGGTTGGTTTGGATAAAGGAGTATCTTATAGCAAGCATTGTGTTTAGCTTTTCCTCGGTGCTAGTAAGTGAATTACTTCCACTTGATGGGGAAAAGTGGAATTTAAATAAATTTATATCCACTTAGCCCCACTAAATTCCAGTGGGAAAATATACATGTAGATAGAATTGAGAACTTTAACGAGATTTCAATTTCTATCTTTTTTATTAAAATTGTAATAGCCTCTCGGATCATCCAGGGTGGATGATGAATTGATGTTCTTTAATCAGTGATTAGTACAACTGGTGGTGGTATCAAAAGTCCAGTTATAGTTGATCTCTTGTTAGACTTCAAGTCGTAAGACGGCTTCTGTGTACAGTCAACAAAAATACTAGGCTCCCAGGCCACACTAATAAAAGACGTTGTGGGCGTCATCTAAGAACGTAGTATTTTATCATCGCTAAGGATGTACCTATTAGGATTTCAAATTTATAGTAGTACTTTTTTGCCGAATGTACATAAGTCTCCCTGTAAACATAACTGTAAAAGCTACCAAAAGGTCGAAAATACTATAGAGAAATTAAGTATAATAAATCAAATTTAGAAAGGAAAAAGTCAACGCTTGGGCAGGATTTGATCCCGCGATCTTGCCCTTATAGGGGAACGCTCTGACTACTAAGGCACAAAGCCGAAGCACGTAGCTACCTCGAGGGGAAATAGGTGTTAGCATAATATATGTATGTGTTTTTGATCAACTTGTTCAGTCCAAAAATATTATTCACCAAAGTCTGTAAATGATCCTTGGAATGGAATTCCTCGGCGGCGCACGTGTTTCCTTCTTCCTACAGTCCCGGGTCCTTTAAGCGGGGCGTGAAAAAGCATCTGATGAGGCCGTCAAGCTGAGCGCCACCATTGTAGCACTGAACGTGTTTGCAATGGTGACCCTCTTTCATGAGACTTTGCCTTCAGCTTAACATCAGGCGAGGTGAAGTCAAATTGACGTGCGATAAATAAAAAAAGATGGCAGCCAATAATATTACTCAAAAGTACTTTTGGCTTTATAGTTTTGACAGTAACATGATAAATAAATAAGAAATATTAGTACCAATGCACACGTACCGATACCATCTATTCGCTATATTGTGCTAAGTATTACTAACTAACATCTAAAGCTTGGTTTCTCTACAAGGCTGTGACCCGATTCTGTGCTATTTTCTTAGGACAAAGAAAATAGAATAAAGCACAGCGCGGGGGATAATATTATGATGTAATACCTTGCATTTATTCAGAACCTAGTTAAAAATAATGACTCATGAAAGTAAATATGTTTTAGCAAAATAAATCCGCATGTTAAAGGGGTTTCCCGTTATTTATTTGGTACTAGCAGTTGCCCACGTCTTCGCCCGCGTGGATGTCGATTATCACGTATAAGTGCCCGGTTAATGGCAGGTTCTCGGGTTCGATCCCAGGTTTACCATGGCACACACCAATGACTTTTCGATGCTTTCCGAAGTATGTGTGTATTTATCGCAGGTTTATAAGTGCCCGGTTAATGGCAATAGGCTCGCCACCTATTACATTGGGACCTAAACATGAACTGGCGAAATGTGGGTGCTAACACCTCTGCCTACCCCTTTGGGGATATAGGCGTGAATTTATGTTATGTCATGTTATGTAGATCCAGTAGATTTCTATACAAATCTTCTAGATCTAATACGCGATGGTCACGTGAAATGTTGCGTAAATGTAGACGCGGCATTAAGTGTGTGGGCACCAAATATTTAATTTTTTTCCAATCTTGTTTTTATCATATTATTGTGTGTGTAAGGCTAACATAAAGAAGAATGGATGTTTAACTATTTGTATTCAAAGAAGAAAAATATCTAATTTGAGAAGCATTATCCTGGCAACTCTTGGTAATAATTCTGAAGGAGTTAGCGTTCTATATTAAACAGCGACGAGACCGACTCAACGTTTTGTAGCAAATTGTTGAGTTAGCTAAGTAAATAGAAGTGCTTACTCTTATCCAATGTCCGGTCTAGATAAAAAGTCAATGTGTACGATCTTAGCATTGGAAATGTTCTGACTGTAGCTTCTAAAACCTCCTTATAATTCTGGGTAAGTAATAAATTGCTGTAGCCAATTGTACCATTGTAGGACTGTACGTGTTTGCAATGGTGAACCTCTTTTATGAGACTTTGCCTTCAGCTTAGCATCAGGCGAGGTGAAGTTAAATTGACGGGCCATAAAAAATAGTTTCAGAGTTAACGTACATACATACATACATACGCTCAGGCCCGTAATCCCCGGTCGGCAGAGGTGTATTAAACACCCACATTTCACCAACTGTGATATTCGGTCCCATGTGATAGGGGGCGAGCTTACGGCCGCCAATCGGGCACTTTATAAAAAAAAATGGACAATAACGTAGCCTAGTGGTATGAGAAATGGACTGCTGAGACGAGGTCTTGGGTTCGATGCCATGTTTTACCATGACACGACATGGGATATAGGCGTGAGCTTATGTTATGTTATGTTTATTATTTCTATTCACCCTTTGATCTCTATTCACCCCGTTTTACCCGGTACATAAAAAGATAAAAAGCGCGTACTTTACGGCTACATTTTATGACGTGATTGGGTTCAATATATTTACCGGCAACTATATCTCCGTTCGTTTTCATATTTTTACAGAGAAATTATCAAGGTCTAACAGCTTCGGAGTCTATCTTTTTATTACTTCGTCGGTAACAAATTATCTTCTTAACTTTGTAGGTAGTTATAAAATTCTGAATGGTAGCGCTCCCCTGGGTTGAAAATTCCCCTTTAATAATTCCACCGGCTCTTGAATGTTAGCATAATTATATTTTCAGTAAGATATTTACTTAGTTGGCTCATACAAGAACTGTGCTAGTATTTCTTTGGCTTGATTACCTACGGGCCGCGTATTTACCTTCTTTTCATAGAGTTCATTTATAACAAAAAAAGTTTTTACGCTATTTCTTATGTTAATAAAAATGATATTATCAGGAATAAAAAAGTTATTAACTTGATAATGTTAACTTAGTATTTAATTTTTTAAAATAAGTAAAATATTTACATATTTAGGTAATTGAGTAACTTTTATAACTTTGACTTCCTGTCCATATGTTTTAGTGTTAATTCATGTTAACTTGTATGAAAGGTAGTATATTTTTTTATTTTTTATTTTATTTTATTTGACTTCACCCCGCCTGATGGTAAGCTCAAGGTGAAATCTCAGAAACGAGGGTCACCATTACAAACACGTAAAATAATACTTGTTATAAGGTATATATAAGGTGAGTTGGGTAGCCAGAGCTCACTGGAGAGGCTTTGTGTTGTCAGTGGGAAGAACGTGAAACCCTGCTTTGTTTTCTGTACAGAAACTTTAACCTTCACTCCCTCCCCCTTGCCCGGTCCCCCTTCCCCTCTACATGGTCGGTAGCGCGTTGTGACGCCTCTGGTATTGCAACCGTCCATCGGCCACGGTAACCACTTTCCATCAGGTCTGCCATTCAAGTGGCATATATGATTAAAATGACGTATGACAATGATAATACAAAGATTCGAGTCATTTAACATTTAAGAAGGAATCTAAAAAAAATTACATTTATTATTTATATTTTGCCTTACTTTGGTAACATTGGTTCGGTTTAAACATATTTGGTTGAAGATAAACTTATTAACATTAATTACATCTAACAAATGTTTAAGTACCACACGGCAAAAACATAAACCATTAATATAGTAATTGCCACTATAAAACGAAGATACAAAGCAATACGTTACAACTTATAGCAATTATCGTTGCCAATCGTTACTAACTGCACTAATACTAGACTAGTTTTGTTAATCTGAATACAAGTATAAACTGAACATTCGAAATTCTAAATCACGTTGAATGTTATGGAAATATTCACGGTTCGCATCAGCTGAGACGACTATGCTAAGCTATTTTCAGTCTATTACGATCAATATGAGTATCGGAAATCTATATTGGCTTCGAAGCTGTAAATGTATTTATATTGACTTCAGTTTAATAGTATTGTGATTCACCCTTCAATACATTCACAACTTCTTAATATATAATGGTTAGAAAATGATACGGTATATTTTGATGAGGTACTTAACTAATAAACGGGATGTTTAAGACTATCACTTAGCGAGTGTCAATTTTATTGGGGGTGGATTTCAAACAGCCAATCCGCCATCTTGGGGACGCCACCATATTGGATTTGTAATGGCGTTCCTTAGCTAGTCATGTATTCTCATCAGAACTAAGAGCGTGTGCAAAATTTCATCCTAATCGAAGACCAAGAAGTGGGTCAAATTAAGATTCCAAGATTTTCTTACAAACATAGTTGCAAGTGAAGCTAATAAAAGCGTGTTAAAAATACATTTCGATGTAAAGGTAAGACCGCACTTGGCGACACTACGCGACAGCGGAGCGACGCGACACGTACCGACACTACTATGTATACTGCACTTGAACTTCAGTAACGCGACAGTTTGGCAATAAGTCATTTGGCAGTTTCTAAAGAAGATGGACGAAACTGATTTGAATGTTATTTTCAGTAAGGTGAACGAAAGTAACTTGGATATTGTAATAGTATCTGACTGACTAATATAATTCATTTCTCTTTGTTGAAAGTCATTTCGAACACAGCTTGTCGTCGGTATTTCTTAACAAACACATTCTAACTCGAATGAAGTTAAGTGTCGCTTCGCTTGCTATACCGCACCAACGGCAGCGGAATTACGCGACGCGATACAGCGCGACAGATTTGATGAGTTGGTCAACTTTGACGCGCAGTGTCGCGTCGCGTAGTTACGTTGCTGCGTAGTGCGATATGCCTCATACAATTTCTTACAAAGAATATTTGGTCGTTATGTGTCGCGTCGCTCCGCTGTCGCGTAGTGTCGCTAAGTGCGGTCTTACCTTAACACTGCACTCGTGGAGAACGCAACGGCAAGTTGCTGTATGTGCTAAAAGCAACTAAGTATATTTTCTTGTGCGCAGTACGTGATCTAATTGCGAGACGGTTCTTTTAACGTTATCATTTGAACAAGCTCTCTTCTTAATTAGGCTCATGGAAGCTCTTACTTGAAAATGGAAGTTTGCAATTTCCTACGAAACTTTAAAACCGTAGATACAATTAGATACCCCATACATTTTGAGACGGTGCATTTTAGAATTTTTATTAATCTGTTAAATTCTTTGAAGCTGACATTTTATATTTATGAATGAAATTTTGAAGCAATTATATCAATTTTTAAATAATTTCACTATCCATGACAGGCTAGATACCGTAGCTCAGTAATTCAGAGTATTTCCCCTATAATATACGGAGGTAGGATATGACGGTATCTCCCGTCTTAATTGAGCAGTCCGACTGGGGAAGTACCTCCGCCCTACTTCGCCGATCGCGGCTAATAATAACCTTGTGTTGTGTTTCCGGCGGTGAGTAGGGTAGCCAGAGCTCACTGGAGAGGTATTGTGTCATCAGTGGGAAGAGTGGGAAACCCTCTTTTGTCTTCTGCACTGACAGCACAAAGACTCTTTATATTCTCTTCTCCCCCCTTTCCCCACCAACCTTACCCTTTCCACCTCTTCTCTATATATGTTCGGTAGCACGAATGTGACCACCCTAATGTTGCAAACGTCCATGAGCCACGGTAACCACTTTCCATCTGGTGGGCCGCATGCTTGTCTTGTTCTTGTGTTGATTTTTTCCGTTTAATTGTTTCCATTTCATTCAGTTTACCGAGGTAAATATAACGTTTAGTTTTTGTAAATTTAGTACAAACTACGCTAAAGTAGTTAGAAAAGCAATTTTAAAACGAGCTCCCGACCGTCACATTGAAATATTGCTCAACAACACTTCGTATAGAAAGGGACATGAGAAATATTGCTGTGCCGTCTTTCTCGCACGAATGTTCTTTCGAAATAGCGGTTCATTAAAATCATTTTTTTTTATTTAGGATTCAATTTGACTTCAGCACTCATAATTTTAGGCTGAAGGCAAAGTTTCAGGAAAGAGGGTCACCATTACAAACACGTGAAGTGTTACAATGGTGGCACTCAGCTTGACGGCCTCATCAGATGCTTTTTTATGCTCCGCTTAAAGAACCCGGGACTGTAGGAAGAAGGGAGCACGTTCGCTGGTAAGGAATTCCAAGACTTAATGGTGCGGCAGAGAAAAGACTCACCGAACGGCTTGGTTCTTGATGGAATATTCCACACGTATAGATATCACCGCATAGTTATTCTTGTTTATTGGTTACTAGCTCATGCTTGCGACTTCACTCGTGTTAATTACGATTATCACGAATTTTTGGTTGTGTTTCTGTATATATAATACACAACTATTTGTAATCTAACATACGACAAACTTTGGGGCCCATATTTAGCAAAAAATCTATTGGCATAAATTAGAAAAAAAATGTTAAGAATTTATATATAATACACCATAATACAACATAATTTAACACAATACAAAACAATATAATACAACAATAAATACTTATTGATTGATGGTAGGTACTTGTTTTAACTTATTGTTATACATATTGGTAACGCCCTGATAAGTCTCCACGATATTTATTAGTGAATCGAACAGGTTTCGCCTTGTAGCATTCTTAAAGGTTTACATTGTCAGTTAATAACTGTTACATTGTTAATAACTATTAGTACTTACTTTTTAACACAGTGTACAGTGGGCTACAAAAGTTCTTGGACACTTTAAAATCTATAATCCTTTGACATACTAAGTATAATTGAACCAAAGTAACATAGAGAGCGTTTTCTAAAAGAAACTATCGTTGTTGTTGGAGTAAGCTTAATTTTAAGCTTGAACTTCGTTAGTATGGAAACTAGTGACGTCGAACTCTTACGTATGATTGCTAATTATGTTATCATTTAACAGAATGACGTAATTGATCAACACCTGAAGGTAACTACAGTACTTTTTTGTAATTAAAGTAGTCGTTTTTGTAATCCAAAGCAAAAATTCCATTGTTTGCCCAACCATTTTGAAGATTAACTGAAACATAGACACAGTTTTTTATGAGCACTTATCGTTTGTTCTTTGATATAGGATCATCGAAAACCTTTAGTTAATATAACAGATACTGCAGTATTATATTTTGTATATAAGTATTGATGAAAAGTTAAAGAGATAAGACAATCAATCAATTAAAATTTGTTAAGTCACTTTTGTCGCGGACTGTACATTGTATCCAAAAGCCAATATAAGAAGAACCCGGCTGCGAGAGACATTTTAGCACCAGCTAATGAAATTGTCGCGTGATTAATGATAAATTTATGTTCCACGTACCAAGTGACGTGGCGTGGCGCATTTTGGTGAAAACAAATTGTTTCATGATAAGCAGTTTGGGTTTACTAAGGGACGTTCGACAACTGATGCTGGAATAGAATTATTAAATTGTATTTATAAGGCCTGGGAGGATAAGCATGATGCATTGGGTATCTTTTGTGATCTATCCAAGGCTTTCGATTGCGTCCACCATGATACGTTAATCAGGAAATTAGAACATTATGGGATAAGGAACAAGGCTCTCGAGCTTCTGACTTCATATTTGAACAATAGAATTCAGAGGGTCGACGTTAACGGTACACGCTCAGCAGGGTCTGTGGTTTCTATGGGCGTTCCGCAGGGGTCGATACTTGGACCATTTTTATTTTTAATTTATATTAATGACCTCCCCTACTACGTAGGGGATAAAAATAATATTGTTTTATTTGCTGACGATACTTCGTTAATATTTAAAATTAAAAGACAGTTACACAATTATGACGAAGTGAATAGCGCAATCTCAAGAGTGGTTCATTGGTTTAGTACAAATAATCTTTGCCTTAATGGTAACAAAACAAAATGTATAAAATTTACACTACCTAATGTTACACAGGTGGAAACCAATGTACAGCTCAATGGACAAGTGTTGAACCTTGTGGAATCGACAGTGTTCCTAGGCTTAAGCATCGATGCTAAGCTGCAGTGGGGAACACATATTGAAAAAATAGCCAGTAGGTTAAGTTCGGCTTCGTATGCTGTAAAGAGAGTAAGGACTTTAACAGACGTGGATACGGCTAGAATAGTTTATTTCAGCTATTTTCACAGCATTATGAGCTACGGAATTCTCCTTTGGGGTAATTCCGCGGATCTAAATGCAATATTCGTTCTTCAAAAACGGGCTGTGCGAGCCATTTATAATTTGGGCCCAAGAGTCTCCCTCCGAGATAAATTTAAGGAAATAGGCATTCTTACCGTAATCTCACAATATATATTCGAAAACTTGATGTATGTTAGAAAAAATATTACAAACTTTCCAAGAGTTTGTGATAGGCATAACCTAAATACCAGACACAAAAATAATCTCGTTGTCTGTGATAGTAGACTCCACAAAATTTCAAATTCTTTTCAGGGTAATTGTATACGCTTTTTTAATAAGCTCCCCTATGAAATTAGAGATTTGCCTATCAATAAGTTTAAAAATTTAGTAAAAAATAAGCTATGTCAAAAAGCTTACTATAAAATCCAGGATTATTTGGATGATAAACAAGCCTGGAAATGAACTGTTCACTCCACTTGCTACTCAGCTAAATTTTGTATCTAGACTAAGTAAACTATTGTAAATAGACCAAAAAAAAAAGAAAAGCCCGCTGAGTTTCTTGCCGGAGTCTTCTCAGGTCGGGGCCGCGTTTCGAACCGGTGGTCCATTTGCATTTGATAAAATATTGTTTGTATTGACGTTTTGTAAGTGCCGTTTACTGGTCTATGCAGAATAAATGATTTTTGATTTTGATTGATTTTGATTTTGATTTTGTTTCTCTTGGTAGACAATCACATTGATAACGAAAAGGTCATGTGCCCTGTAGGGTACCCCAACCTTTAGTTAGTACCCTTCCGTAGGGTCAGGCTAAAATTGGGTGTCTAATCGAACTAAGCCTATGGTACAAAATATGAAACAATTTAATTATGTTCTTGACAGGAATCGCTCAAAAATAGTGATTGCGCAATTCATTTTGTTATAATTATATTTACTTAATTAAGTTCTGTTATATTTAATTTGTGAATCATATTCTATGTAGTCTAGAATAAGAATTGTAAGAACCTTTGATCCATCAATAAGTGATTTGAGTTGAATAAAAAATATAGAATAACAATAGTATTAATTCAATGTATAACATTCGTAAAAGTTATAAATAACACATTTATTATTATAGAAACATCTAAACCAATATATTTTATATTTACGCATACAATTTTCTTCTTCTTTATTAATATGCCCCTCTAACTAACCTCAATGGCTTGTGATAGGAGTGGATTCACGTCGGTAGTGTAATGACCAGGATTCGAATCCAGTACCTTGTAACGTACGGTCGACTTCTTAACCACTATGCTACCGATGCTTGAGACATTCGCACCCAGTAACCATTGCTGGTTAGGCCAAACTTATAACGTCATGGCCAACTTACGTTCTGTGAAAACTTTTTATCTCTATAGATTGGCACTTTTATTCTGCCATAGCATTATGTAAGCGTAGATAGGCGATAGTTTGAGTGTGCACCACCAATTGTTGCTCGTTCGACTGTTCACAGCTAGTTGTTCTGAGTTTGGGTACATTTCGTGTCTATTAATTGTGAGCTTGCGAAGTTAGTTAGTAATTTAATAGTGAGACAGTTTTTTGACCTAACTTCATGAGAGCGAGGTTCTATTTTTTGAACTTTTATGAAGATTCTTATTGAATTTTGTTAATATTATTGTTGGTTATACAGGGTCTAAGTGGCACGCTCCCGAAGCCGAAGACTACTGGTGTACTACTAAAATTATTATAAAATAAAATACACAACATATTGGCATAAAAAATTACGATTTTGCAAATTTTTATTTTTCTTTTTTCGCATTATTTATTCTACATCGTATCAGTAAAGCTAAATAAAACGATAATTTAATAAAAACAACGTCACTAAAAAACAAATGACGCCATCAAGCAAGTTTATAATTTTTTCATGAAATATTTGTTTTTATGAAATATTTTAAAACTGTTAACATAAAATACCGAAGTTCAAAGCGATGGAAACATAATATGTGATATTGGATTTATCTGTGATTAAATAAAATCAATACACACAAGGACATGCGGAGGTTCTAATGAAGGCAACTGGGACTGATGTCTTTATAATGTACCATCATTAATCTTCGTTGTGTGACGTACTTTATGACTGCGTTTTGACTTTGAGGAACTTTAGACATAGCAACTTAGTTAAAAATAATGTTGTAAATGCGATGATAAGTTTACCTGTCTGTTTGTTACTATTTGATGCCTAAACCACTAAATTAATTTTGTCAAAACGTTCCCATTCCTCTTGTATTCATTCATTTCTACGTAAGAAATGTATGGATACATATTTCACAATAAATGTTTTCCATGCAAGTAGAACTGTGGCATTATTATTATTATTCAAAAATATATAACCAAATTAATTTGGGCTGGGGTAGCCATCTTTCCTTGTGGTGTCCAAGGCGACTAATTGATAGGGCTGTTCAAGGGCCGGTATTATGCAGCCCAAACTCAGCCTGAGTCAATGATAGTGTCGGGAATACGGCAATAGGCTCACCCCGTACTACGTGAGACTGAATATAATGATAGGTAGAAAGCATCTGATGAGGCCGTCAAGCTGAGCGCCACCATTGTAGCACTGAACGGGTTTGCAATGGTGACCCTCTTTCATGAGACTTTGCCTTCAGCTTAACATCAGGCGAGGTGAAGTCAAATTGACGTGCCATAGATAAAAAAAAAGGTAAGATCAAACTTGATAACAAACCCTACTAGAAGTACTAGAAGATTAGCCCGTAACAGGGCAAAGTACGTACACGCAAACGTTTGGTTAAATACTTACTATTAGTTTCTGGTTTATATATGATATTTTCCTTGTTCCAGGTACAACTCTAAGCTTACGACTCTGGCTCTTCCATCAGTGATATTCGAGCCAAAGTTCCGTGGATCTGTGCGCAACCTTGTGTATTCTGATTTACCTGGACAACCACCACGGAGGCAAGAACTGAGGCATTCTCGAGACTTGAAGGTAAGTTCTAAGTAGTTAAGAATATGACTGTGTATTACAAAGTTATGAATTAATCTTGATTCTGAATTCTGAAGTGCCGTAAGCGCAGAAGACTAAGCGGGGTTTTAAACCACCACATAGCCGTGTCAACTTAAGCCTTTGGTCTTCCCACTGATAACACAAAACCTCTCCAGTGAACTTTGGCTACCCTACTCACCGCCGGAAATACACCACCAGGGCAGTGGTACTTTCCCAGTCAGACTGCTAGATTAGGACGGACTAGAAACAATGGCATTTTATTGTATTCAATGCAATATTTTTTTGAGTTATTTTATTACCAAACAAGCATAGCCAAATAAAAACGTTATAGTTAGTATAGTGTAGAGTTATGAATAGGATAACTAACAGTATTATATAAAAGAAAGTCGAAAAACCTGTTAGACCCGCGCAACTTCGTCTGCGTCACCCCGTTTTTGCAACATTTTTCATTCCTGCTCCGCATCTGTTAGTCGTAGCATGATGTTATATACATATAAACCTTCCTCTTTAACCGTTCTATCTATTGAAACAAACCGCATCAAAATCCGTTGCGTAGTTCTAAAGATTTAAGCATACAAAGGGACAAGAAAAATAGGGACAGAAAACGCGACTTTATTTTATACTATGTAGTGACTATGTAGTAATACTGTCAATCCCATACATTGATTATTCTACTAAAGGTTTCCTATTTGTCTAAGGAGCAGTATTATTAACTCAGAATTCATACTTGGAACCTCACAATCGCGAGACTAACTCCTTACCCACTAAACTCCAAACGCTTCTGTACCAGTGGTAAAGATACTTAGAATTAAAACGTGAGTATTTTAAAATGCAAGCAGCTCAGAGGATTTTGAAGACTTCTGAATAAATTCACCATTCGAATAATATGCTAATAATATTTGTTCGGAGTTCCTGAATCAGCTGAGTGTTTGAACAAATTGTAGTAATGTTTTTAAAGAACACTCCTTGAGTAAGTTGGCTGTCGCTTACTTAGCAATTCCAATTTACTCGTTTATTCAGGATTCCACTGATGCAATTACGTTGTATATTATAGTTGTAGGTCGTCCAACAAAGAGCTGAATTTACCGGCATAGTTCGTGGAATAAGCAAGCTGAATTATCAAGGCCTTTTACTATTTCCAATAATATAATCAAAGGGAAAGTCGAACCTTACTCAAGAACCGATGATCGTTTTTTTTCATGTCAAGCATGTCAATATGACTTCAACCCGCTAAATGGTAAAGTAAAGTCCTAGGAAAAAGTGTCACCATTAAAGATACCAAAAGTGTTACAACGAGGGCTTCATTATATGATTTTTCACGCGCCATTTAAAGAAACCGGGCCTGTAGGAAAAAGGATACACGTGTGTTCATGATGAATTCCAAGAATTCATGATATGGCAAAGAATTATTTGATTGGTCAAAGAGTGAAAACAGCAATTTGGTAAATGACAGGTAGTGCTCTCTAGCTAAAGGGGCAGACAGCTCGAGTTTGACGCTATATGCTACGGCATATATCCATAGACCACGGTAATCACTTTGCATCAGGCGAGTCGTGTGCTTGTCAGCCAGCTAAAATAGGTATAGATATAGATGCAAGGCTGGGTGCTATGGTAAGGTAATATAATTTACCTTCACATTTGCATGATATATTTTGGGTGTTCATGGGCCATTCTGTTGCCGGCCAATGAACTCATTTGGGAACTCAGCTGTGTTGCTACTAAGAATTGCCCAACCTAGAAATTGAATCGAGTTCCTTTACCTCACTTTACTCAGTTCTATGAAGAAAACCATAACTGTGTTATATACTACCGTTTCCAAGTACTCAGCGATCGATATATCCATGGAAAAAGCAAGGTAATTGTTCGAAGGACATCATTGTAGGTATTTCTATTGACTATATCATATTATGTAATTAGATTATAATATTATGCTATAGTTCGTTTACAAACCTCATTAAAAGAAATAATATTTTAAAACTATCAATTTACGTTCTACGAACTCTCGTAGCCTGCTACGAAATTTTGTAGGCCGCGTAGAACTACTACGGGCAGCTACGGGAAAAGTTTTGTATAAAATATTTTAGTGGTATAAACTCAAATGTGTTGCGGTAGAAGTTATCTCGTCCGGTCCTAGTTTATAACCACTAATCGCCCTCTCACCACGTCAAAGGCTAATTGTGGACATCTCAATTATATCATAATATGCTTGTGTTTCTGTTTTAACATATTTTTATTTATACCATTTCATTTGTTTAACACTTAGATGGCAGACAAGCACACGCTCCACTTGATGGAAAATAGTCAATGTGGCCTATGGACGTGTGCAATACAAGGGATTCACACTGCCTGTTTTTTGGTTACATCTTACACATGTACATATTCAGCCCTGTAAATCCTCAAAGACGTAGGCAAAGGTATATTAACATCTACATTTACATATTACGATAGTTTCGAAAATGAAATCACGGGTTGACAATTCTTAATAAGTAACGCCGGAGCTGTTTATATTAAAGTTAAAGTTTTCAAAGAACTTTTGTTGTTTTTTTCCATTATTGACTCGTCGAATAACTACACCCCGACTAATGGCGCGCTTGGGTGCAACTCAAACAGCTCTATCCCTTAGTCGCTTTGTGAATGCATGCGAAGAGATGGCGTGGCTACTTTCGACTTGAAGCTGAGTCTGAGTTGTATATATTTAACTGATGTTAAAGAGCTATCCCTTAGTCGATACTGTAAATGGAATTTAGTTAATGGTATTTAGCCAGTCAAGCTACACATTGATCGTAGATACTACAGAATCTAGTCTATCAGTATATATTGGCATTGGCCTACTGTCGCTTTGCGCAGCACCACAAAAGAAAAGATGGGTTGGACTAAATTCTACTCTGCCAGAGAACTACACGGCAAAAACAAAAAAGAATCGCCACTATTCTACAAATTTCAAATGCTATCAGTTCTAAATTTAAAAATAGATTGAAGAGGTCAGACGTTGCAAACAGTTTGTTAAATTCAGGCTGTCTATTTTTGTTAAAGGTCAGTGTGAGCCGGACTTCCAACTAACTGTAGTTATTATGAATTTATGAAGTATTCTGTGGGCTAACTTTACCTTGGACATTTAAAATGGATAGTCTATATATGGGACGGGACTTTATCTGGTGGTAGTCTCCTCCTTCTTCGTCTGTCTGTCCGGTTGCATTAAAGCTTGCATTTTAGATGTCGGAGTCGTTTCTAATCTTCACTTCAATAATTTGGTTATATTCCGTGGGAGTTTAGAATAGCAGTCGTACTCATTATGACGGCTCTATCTAACATTCAATGTGTTTAAAGATCAATGAATCGATTAGCATATTGCTAGTCACTTTTGGACATAGGCCTCTTCTAATATTGGGAGGCTTTAGTCTACTGTTTCCACACTGGATAGACGTGTTGGCACAGGGTTTCATTTCGAGTTTTTCTTATCTTGTAGTGATCTCGTTTTCCATTAGACAAGCTCATGACTAACCTGATGGTAGGTTGTTACCGTGGTCTATATACGTTTGCACTAAAAAATATATATATTAGGGGATGGAGGAGGGCCCACAGCTCACCCGCGGTTCAACACTCCAACGATAACAATATGGAATGTCAAACCGCCCTCTTCAAAGCAAGTAAAATAAATCTTACCAGAGAGGAGATGTTGTAGTATGTTGAGCAATATTCTGTAAGTGCGCGTTTGGACTACACAAAAAATACATGTTTCTGATTGAACTTTATGCTCCGTTTTAATCAAACTGGCGTGAGAAATATACCATAAAATGGGTTCTCATGGGTCAATGAATAGGTTATTTTTATAAATAAAGTCCTGCAATCGATATTCTGAACCATCGCGTGTATAAAAACTGAACATAGGTCACAGTTAAAAGGTTATAGAAGGTCAAGGTTATAGAATGCACTATTTGATGCGAACCCAATAATGCAGCGTGCAAAAAAATGAATGCAAAAATTAAAAGATTTTGATTTGAAACGGCCAGTACTGTAGAACGGCAATTACATAGGTAAATACCTATTATTAACAACTGTGCATAATTTACTCGAGTCAATAGATTTACAAAATTCATGTTTGAGTAAAACAATTCTTATCAACAAAGGACTATTTCATTACACATCCAATATTTTCCTTGTCACCGAGCGTATCGGCGCAGTCTCTTGAATATTAAGTGAGAACAAGGCGTAATTCAATAACTTCTCCACGCCAGTGTACCTAGTACACATTGCGATACGACCTCACCGGTTCATGAACCCTAGGTGTTATAACGTCGCTGTATCAATTAGGGGAAGAGAGCTTTTTTGGCACAGTTGACAGGTAGGGACCGATTTTGTATACAGAGCGGTGGCAGGCGTAGAATTTATCATTATAGGCGTGGTTGAAGTAGTTTCTTATAAAATCTTATATAATTCATCTTACCTTATAACAATATCTGCAATCTAAAACTGATACTCTGCAAGACGTTAATTGGTAGTGCTGGTGCGGCTAAGCATATATTTCCTTGCGATTTACACCGCTTAGCAAGGAATCGGGTCAAAATATTTTTAAAATTTATTAATATATAATGGTGTAAAATGTTACATAAAATAGCGTGCATACAGCGGTCAACCTATTCGTAGCGGTAGAAATGTTAAATGTTAACGCACAGACAAGAAAGCGATAATTAACCAACAGGATCCAAAAGGGTATTTCAACGGAACCATAGTTGGAAACTACCATTAAATATCCAACTCAAGAAACTAGCATGGGACAACTTACACAGCAATCATACATAATACCACAGAGCCTAACTTCTTGAGATTAAAAAAAGAAATTTTGTTTCAAATTTAAACAAGTACAATCTTTTGTAATACGTGACTGTTGACAATCTAAATTCAAATATTCTGTTCAATTTTACATTTAAAAGACACAATGTTATAAATAAAGGGTTCAATGTGTTTTTTCACCCCAACGTCCCCTCGAACGAGATTTATTTCAACGTTCATTTATGTAAATGACTTTGAAAATTCAATAGTTTTTCAACAAATTGATGTTTTCGTAATACAATTCGTGTCACGTCGATGAGATTTTTCATTATAATATTCTTTTCCAGTTTCGTTCCGAAATTTGAATAGTTAGAAGTTTAGTGTTCAAGGCCTGTAAATTTAAGAAGTTTTAGATAGAAGAATTAATATTAATATTCCAATCACCATCATCACAGCGTGAGTCCCGGTTGCATCCAAAACTTATGGTTCAGCCACATTTCAACTATTTTTATTAATTTGTCATATTTTACCTTTTATGGGAGCCCTTTATTGACTACTGGTTAACTTACCAAGAGGAAAATCTGTGTAAGTCTCAGTAAATAAGCAGGTGCGGTTAGTTTTGACCCCGAAGAACTTGGTTGAGCCCCATACTTGGCAGATGCAACATCTTTTCATCATCTTTGTAGAAACCTAATCTTCTTCTGACCTCTATTTTTATTACTCGAATATTAAAAACTTCTTACACATTAGCATTGTAAATACTTGTAAATATTCACTCAAAACTTTTCCAAAAAAAAAAGAACAAAGTGGTTCCATTTACAAAATATATAAAATGAAAGTTCATTTTTGTAAGTAAAAAGAAATTGAGCGAACATTGATCAAGCGACAAAGGCCCGGACGTCGAATCGCAAGTCACTCTCAAATGAATTGTCGACAACGACATAGATTGCTGCTTCGTAACAGTTAAGTGACTTTATACTTCTTTGACAACAGGCGATGGATAATTGGCTGGTCCTTGATAATTTATAATGAGGATAAGTTATTTGTCAGATGAATTATTATCACCAGTGACAGAGAAGATATACAGAGAAAATTATTTTTAATTAATGCTAGCTGTTCACGGCTCTGTTAGCATTTTACTTTTTTATATTAGTCTCACCTAATCTCAGTTTCATCTAAAGCTCGTAGGTATGGCCACGGGTTTCGCTTTCTCGTAGGCTATTTTGTCTTTTACATGAACGACTGCTTGTATACCTGCTAATTGAAATCCGGATTATAGGTACGAAAGAGGATCCCGGTTTCTATAGTGTATAACTCTAATGTGTCTTTTGCGCTAGTGATCTTTCTTAATCTTCACTCCTTCCCACCACCTCTCCAAGAAGGGCATTTGATGGTTTCTAAAGGATTGGCAGCACAAGTGTGACGCCTCTGGTGTTGTAAACGTTTATAGGCCACGATAACCACTTTTCTTTAGATGGCTATGATGGTGCTTGTCTGCTCCGCAGCGGCGGCGCAAAGTGCGCCACCCTAAAACCCGGGGGCTAGACGGGGACTCCGTGGTCCGTACACCTGAAAGGCATCATCTCGAAAGAGAAGATTCCGGGTCTGCCGGGGTGCAAGGGATATGTTTGCTACTATCTCACCTTCGGTAACTAAAGGCCCAAAGATGGCGCTCGTTTTAGTCGGTTCGACTCCATCATAACCTCTCACCAACTCCGGTGGAATTGGTATCCGAGGGAATAAGGCGCACGGAAAAAAAATACCTGAATGATACTTAAAAAAAACTAAATGCCGACGCTACGATAAAATAATTTCACATGATTTCATCTAATTGGTTTAAAATGACATCGTTTTGCATGTGTACGGGTACATATCCGAGTGGCCAGTTGGTCACGTCGGTGCGTTGAATGTTACGTATCGTTACATCGTTATGATAATTTGGGTGTCCCCACGTGACTGGCATAATATGGCTTGTATCGGCTAATGCTCCAACATTTTAGTGGTAATATACTAATTGCTGTCCGCTGCTGTCCTCCTCTCCCAGCGTGAGGACTAGTTTTTTTTAATCTCTTGATCTTAAACCTATTACGTAATCGAAAATTATAATTGGCGGAACGAGCTACATTATAAACTAGCCTATGCCCGCGGCTCCGCCCGCGTGGCTGTCAGTTATCGCGACCTAAGCGCCATCGCCAAATTCTGTATTACTAATCATAACTCTGGTTCTACTTGACCGATTGCATTCAAAGTCAAACGAATAAAACCGCATCGAAATCCGTTCAGTTCAGTCCATCGCGGAAAAACAAACTTTTTACAATTATATAATAGATAGATAGATATGAAATAGCAATAGTTATCATTGTATTAACACAACTATAATTAATCCTCGGAAATTTACAGGCTTACAACCTTGCCTTGCCTTGTACAACATTCACTACGGTATGAAATATGATGGCGCTATTCTACTCCACCAAAGACAGACAGACAGACACACAGACGCACACACATACACACAGACACAGACTTTCATACAACAATCTAGTTGAAACACTCTGTTCTAAAATCAATGTCTTTTAAATGGCCACCGAAGCTGAAAATGTTCAGAAACAATGGTCCAACTAAAATTATGAACTTTACCAACGCGAGCTTGGCTAGCCAATTTCCTGTACCGTGCAAGATACTGTTTTAGTTGAAACTATTTTATGTCGTAATATATTTAGTTGGGAAATAAGATTAGGCAGATTTCGATCGGTAATTTGGAGTGTACCGGAAATTACGCGGGTGTTAGCTGTATGAATAATTGAAGGGTGCGACACCACTTCTTAAGTGGTAGGTAATCAAGATATTAATCAATATGTCAATAAATACGATTTCAGAAAATATGTATCACTACATAGTATAAAGTCGCGTTCTCTGTCCCTATTTTTCTTGTCCCTTTGTATGCTTAAATCTTCAAAACTATGCAACGGATTTTGATACGGTTTGTTTTAATAGATAGAATAGTTAAAGAGGAAGGTTTAAATGTATATAACATCATGCTACACAAACAGGTGTGGAGCAGAAATGAAAAATGTTGCAAAACGAGGTTTATTTATAACATTTTTATAAGGAATATTAGAAGCTAAAATTACTAATATTTCCTTTAACCTCTCCAGCTAAGCTCAAAGGCTGGTTTAAGGAGTGGGTTCACGTCGGTAGTGTAATGGCCAGGACTTGAACCAGGGACCTCTCGATCGTAATGCCGTCTCCTTTACCACTAAGTTAGCAATGTACGTATACCCGGTATTGTACGTACTCCTGATTAGATTACAAAATAAAGAGCAATGAAAGGTTCTGCTAGACAGTATATTCCCTGGCAAAGACAAGGAGCCATTTAGATAGATACTTAGGATAGATAAAAGTTGCTGTTTTTAATGAAATTCGTTGTACGAAATATATCCGCGTTAGTCGAGTGGTATGGGTAATGGACTGCTGAGACGAGGCCTCGGGCTTGATCCCAGGTTTTACCAAGGCACACACCAATGACTTCGATGCTTTTCGAAGTTATGTGTGTATTTATCGCAGGTTTACAAGTGCCCGGTTAATGGCAATAGGCTCGCCACCTATTACATTGGGAACTAAACATAAACGGACGAAATGTGTGTGCTAGCACCTCTGCCTACCCCTTCGGGGATATAGGCGTGAGTTTATGTTATGTTAGTTGTACGAATAATGTGCTGTTAGTAATATCATAATTTTAGTGTATCTTAATTGTTTTCATTACATTTTTTTCCATAGTCTGTGATTTTTTAGAAAAGTTTTCACACACGATAAATATATTTATTTATTGTACACATTTTTATATATTACAGTTTGAAATTTCAAAAAAATTATGAAATTAGCTAATAATAAACTCACTACCCCTGGTCTGCGTTTTCCGTTAGTTGTCTCTTACAGCACCCATCGGATGATATCGGTCACCACACGGACCACAAACATTATAAAACAAGAAGAGTAAAAAGTATTCTTCGATACTTCAAATTGGTCTACTCAGCGCTTTCAAGCGCTTTTCGCTTGATAGCTTACATCATTAAAAATCCATTACCTAGTGAAATGCCAATGGCTTTTTAATCTCAATGCAGCGCAAACCGGTGAAAGGTACGACATCTTCACATAGACGCAGAGGTGGATTATCCTCCGATAGTTGGAGCTAGTTTCAAATTTGGAAGTTGAAAGGTCAAAGTGATATATATTATATTAACTGTCTGTTGCGAATCAGTATTACCTGCGAATATTAGACATCAGAGCATCCCAGTTTTTTATCGAAGCATAAATGTTATTTGAAAATCACCATTAGAATGAACAAAAGCCTCAATTTATTTATTAACGCATGTAATTACCAACTTCACGCGTGTTGCAGAATTTATAAAAAATAACGTGTTTATGAAGCTGTCACGAGCAGAGGCATGTTTTAACGAATATGTGCCCATATATTGTTATATGCCAGCTCTGTATGTCCACATAATGGACAGACATTGCTCGTAAACTCGATCAAGCTTAACGTGTCAATATTTTAGGTACACCTGTGACAAAAATGAGGGTATTTGCAATTTGTGACGTCACCATTCAAATAACGAACGAACGCCCAATTCAAATGAAATGTTCGTCAACATAAAAACCGTTTATTGACGGTTAATTAGAAGTTTACTTTTGCCGACGTTTCGAATGCGTTGTAGCACTCGTGGCTACGGTTTGACTGGCCAGCGAGCATCGAGACGTGTGCGGAAAAAAAATATGCGCCTACCCTTTATTGCTTTTGTAATTAATGGTAAAGCTGACGACACACCACACTCACTATTGTTTTGACTGAGTTTTTCCGCACTTGGCCTCTTGATTGGGTCTTTGTGCGTGTAGTGCTTCGTCTTCCCGCTCACTCCAACCATCCCAGTTCCTCCCTCCTTTTTGGAGAAACTCCTAAAGGCTTCTGGAAGCGTTGACGGTGATTGGAACACCACACTCACTATATCAGTATATTTTTTTTGGGTCTGAATATTTTAATTACTGGATTCCACTTTTAACGCGATAAGTCTGGAATCATTATGAAAAGCATGTGGATTTATTAATGTATCTACTGTATCCGAATGAAAATATTTACCATGTTTGTTGAAATTATTGAGCTACCGATATTTCGGCGCTATTGTTTGTGATACCCTCGTTGTTGCTAATGGTCATAGGCCACGGTAACGTAAAAAATAAAAGGGGCCCCCAAGTTCTTATGTGGCCAGGGCCCCCGGCATAGAAAAAGACGGCCCTGACTGCTGCTCCCGATCTACCTTTTGCATCCAGTCTATCCCAACCACTTAAATATTGATTATTAACGTTATCACAGTCTACCCGCAGATTTTCGTCAGAAATTTTCCCACGAACCATATTTTATTACAATTCTAATATAGCGTTTTTATGGTGACAGGTACCTTATAAAATAACGCCATTCTGTTATAAACACAAAAATAATCCCATAAAAGTTGGTGGATAAGTCATAAAAATTTAATTGTTTCATTAATTTGCCTGTAACATAAATTAACTGTGAGAAGGTCAGAGAAGAATTCACCTTTACCTAAGTTTATTGAACGGGTACTCAGCAATATTTCTTTATAAACTATTACGGTAAATGTTTGATGTATTCTGGAAATAAATGCGTACAAAACGAACAATATTTATTATGTCTAGCCATTGTAATCGGATAGAATATGAGTGCTTTGTGGCCTACCCTCGTAAATCTACCTTTGATAAGTACATTATTTTCTTTTTAATAATATGTCACGTACCTACAGGTCAAATCAGTATTTATTTTAGCTATTTGGGAACTCCACACACACTGAAATGTTTCGTATTTAATGGTGGGAACATTGAGAATGAGTGTTTTTTTTTCACTTGACCTTTTTGATCATAGACTCCATACAAACACACACAAATCTAACTAACACATCACTACATAGTATAAAACAAAGTCGCGTTCTCTGTCCCTAATATCCCTATGTCCCTTTGTATATTTAAATCTTTAAAATTACGCAACGGATTTTGATGCGGTTTTTCTAATAGATAGAGTGATTGAAGAGGAAGGTTTATATGTATATAACATCATGCTACAACCAATTGGTGCGGAGCAGAAGGGAAAAACGGGAAACAGGCGTGATTTTATGTATGTATGTAGGTATGTATTACATACATACATACCTACATACATACATAAACTTACTCTGTAAAATTACCCATTTATCAAAAATAATATATGAGTAAGCTATGGGTTAACAAAACATAATTTCAATATGTACATAAATTATATTATTTAGTTTTAAGCCCATGAGTTCCCAAGGGTTCTTAAGAGCCTTATAACAACATGGAAATTGTATGCTAAACGATAGTGAAAGTTCTCGTGAAGGAAATAAGCCGATTGAGGTGTTGTAATTAAAGTGGCCTATATTCTTTGATAACATTTTCTTAGAGCTTCGTTGTTTAACAAAGTAGACATAATGAGTATGTAGAGAATTTAATAACATTATAAAAGAGAAAGGATCGGCGCTTGAATGTTGGTATCGATTTGGAAGTTTTATAATGTTTCCATTAATCCTTTAACATTTCACGTATCAGAGTGGCGACGAAGAGAGAATATCATCACTCCATCTCAAAGAATATCGTAAGAGGCGATAAGTGGAAAAATACATAGACGATATCATTGCAAGAGAAGGAAATCTCCAAATAAAACCCTGTAGGTACAAACCCGTCTGGCTAGCATGGAAATAGTAGGCCAATATTGGGAGAGGCCTATGTCCAGCAGTGGGCTGATATAGGCGAATTTACTGATTAACATCCTTTAGGTACCTTTTTCGAAAAAAAATCTATTTTACGGGGATCACTTGCGTCAGGTGTGATACGAGAAATTTCGAGGTCGCCTTTCGAGTACGCCTTATTGAAGTATTTTGCATCTGAACCAATTCAATTATTTATTTTATTATTACTTCATTAATTGCCTTGGTATAATAAACGTATCTACAGTTATCCCAAATTCTTAACTTAACTGCGTCATTATGAAGAAAATTCAGTAATTAACTGAATAATTACGCCGATACCTGCAATTACACATCCCACTAAACGTCACACTCGAGTCGAGCAGGGTTGACACGTGATGCGAGAGCAATTTAAATTATAACGAGCTACGCCAGCTGAAGTCGGACGCGCCGCTATTTGAGGGGGAATGTGTACAAGAGGCTTGTTAGGCTGGGGTCATATGGACCATGTTGTTTTAACCTAAAACTTTGTTTAGGTGAACCATAGGTAGCGCATTTTGTTTTAGGTACCCGTGCAACACCTTTTAGGTGAACTAAGGCAAGAAAGAGGTCCACGAGTTAAACATATTGATTATATACATAGAGCAATCTAACATATGAGGTATTTGTTAAAAGGGAACTATTTAGTTTTTGTTGGAATAAGTTTGCTTTGCAATTGTTCTATCTAAGGAAAACTTGGTGGTGAAATTTTCTCTACTACTTATACATATATAATCACTAATCCCGTCATTTGTACCATTGATGGTGCCGGCCAATGGTGCATATAAACTCCAACATCAATTCTATTAAAGCTTAAACTTAAATAAATCAAATAAATAAATAAATATTCTAGGACAATCTATACAACGCCACCTAGACCCATGGTAAGCATAGCTTAACTAGCTTGTGTTACGGGTTCTAGAATGCGGATAAACATACTTAAATACATATTTTTTTTGTAAGTATATACATATTATATATAGAAACACCAAACTTAAAGTATATAATTATTATAATGAATTATATAATTAGTATATTATTTATTTTATTGAGATTACGTACAGATATGTATTTACATAATGCTTACAAAACAGTCAAGAAAAATGTACTCAACTATGGCAAAGACTAAGCTAGGCTAAATAACCTGAAACCTTTTTTAAATTATTTTACTTATTTGCACAAATAAAACCCTTAACCTATGACAATACAAGCTAATCACAAGTACAACATGATATACAAGTCATGAATAACATTCAAATAGTAGATTCAATTCCTCAACATAAATGTTACCCGTGACACGGCACTCTAGGGTGATTGCCGACGCCATGTTGTGACGTCACACGGTGACAGTGTGCCAACGAATATTAAAGCGTGTTGATAGTGGAATAAACGTGTGTGACGTAACACCCCAACCTCCCCACTAATTGAGGATTCTTTTTTTAAATGTGGAGTTAAATGTTTTAGTTTTTTTTTTGCTTAAGAATTGAAACTTTTATTTTGAGTGTATTAATTATGTCGCTTAATAAACAGTTGACTCTTCGCTTGTATATTATTTACTGAACAGCTAGGCAGAGATGAATTATATGCAAGTTGCTGAAAATATTATTACAAGTTTGATAACAGACGGGCTCATTAATTTTTATTTGATTTTTATTTTTCCCTGCCATGGTTTTCCCAGGCGACTACAATATGGGGTTCTTCAAGAAGGGCATTAGAAGGTTTCTACAGGGTAGGCAGCGCGTGTGTGACGCCTCTGGTGTTGCAAACGTCCATAGACCACGGTGACCGCTTTCCATCAGGTGGGCCGTGTGCTTGTATGCCACCTAAGTAGTATAAAAAAATATATTTTAGTATATGATTTGCACATAAGTACTACCTGCTACCAAACTTGTTTCGAACTTTCCAGCGGCAGTAAAGTTTTTTTTTTATAATAAGTAACTCATTTTTGTCTATGAGAGACTATTTTAACCGAAATCTCACATAGCAACTGGACTCGTAACCATTACGCCTCTAAGATATTTTTTGAGTCCAAAATTATTATTTTTGTTGTTTCAAATCAATTTAGGTCGTAAAGTATGAGCATTGGAAATTCTCTACAATCACCTTGAGGTCATAGTGAGCTCCAGATGTGGCTCCGTGGTTAGAGCATTTTCCCTGTAAGATCGTGAGTTCGAGTTCCATCGGAGCAGACACTTTTTGATTGATTGAATTGATTTGAAACTGTTAACAGTAGCTAATTGCTTTGAAATTCCATTACATTAATTTGTTGTTACTTATAACAAAACTAGCCATTGTTTTTTTTTTTTTAAATATAAATCTTTTAAAAACAGAATTCTTTGTCTAGTCACAGTTTCGCTTATGTGAAACATAAATGTGTCCAATGCACGGCCGTATATTTCATTGGTAACGAATTTATTTGAATCCGATCACGTATTCGTTCTTCTAAAATGGAATATGTTATATTTCTGTGGTTAAATTTTTAAAAGTTTGTCTTTATGTTACGCGATAGTTCATAAAAGGAGTGAATGAATTTCTTTGATACCACTACAACTTTTGTATACGCCTGATTGAAAAATGGGTCATAATTTCAAATGACATCCCATGTGAAATCTGCTAAATAAGCCTTTTTTTATTTTATTATATCTTAAGTGTTGTCTAAACTGAATAAATGATTTTCGATTATTAACTTTGAGCAGTTATTACTACAATTTTTAAATGTAAATAAACCTTCTTTGCAAAATATATATAATCCTGCAAATATATGTATAACATAATGCTATGTATAATATAATTGTATCGTAAAATCCACGTAAAAATTGAATTTGGAACCTCCTCTTTCAAAATCGGTTCAAAAAGGGGTCGCAGAATATTTTTTCAAATATCAATTAAACAGATTCATATTTCGATATTGTCTATTAGGATGTCGTTATTTTAATTGTAAAATTAGGTACGTTAATCATTAGGAAATAGACGCACACTCTGCTCCCTTTAACATGAAAGCCTTCGTTAATTAAGTCCCTATTCAGAGCAAGACAGAAAGCCCTTGTGGGACAGCTGGGCTATGTGAAGAGCTCGTGACCAAATGAGAATTGTGGAGACCGATGTATTATTGCTATGTTATCGTAGTTTATAAGGGTCTACACACGCTTACAAGTAAAGGTGAATTACCTTGTACAGGTTAATTATGTTATGTATTTTGTATCTGTCTATTCAACTTCATTTCACCTCTATACTTACATAAAGGATTTTATAATAATACGTCGTTAGAATTGTTGGAAACACTATCAACATAACATAAACTCAAGCCTGTATCCCCGAAGGGTTAGGTAGAGGTGCTAGCACCCACATTTCGCCAGTTTATGTTTAGGTCCCAATGTAATAGGTAGCGAGTCTATTGCTATTAACTGGGCACATATAAACCTTCGATAAACACACACATAACTTCGAAAATCAAATAATAATATATATTATGTCTTTATTGTACACCAAGGAGACGACAACATAATACGGAAAAAACAGTTTATGAGGTACATACAATTTGCGGCCTTATCGCTCTGTAGCAATCTCTTACAGGCAACCATATATACCTATAATATATATAGTATCCTATTTATAGCAAAATAGAATCTCCGTTTTGACATCTGAATACTTCATTGTATATTTACCGCATCATATTTTCCACGTTATTATAAGTGGCAATATTATTGATTGCGTAGGTGCTATCTAAGTTGACTTCTTATACAGCACCTACGCACCTAATTAAATGTGTACTTTTGTGAAACCACTTTGAAGTAATAATGTTTTGTAAAAAATATGTTTTGCTGAAAGTTTGTGATGTACTTTTTTTGGTATTCATTGAACTAAAATCTATTTTAATATTACAAGTAAATATTGTATGGGTGGGTAGTTACCTGCCACTCAACCACCGTTTAAGAATCCCAATGATACTAATAGTAAAACATTACTAATTATCATAAAAAATGCCATAGCACCTCTCAAAGCAAGTAAAAAGATTTCATACCCGAGCAGATCATTCTCAGAACCTTTTCCCAACTCAGTTGGGGTCGACTTTCCAATCTAACTGTGATGCGGCTGAATTTCGATATTTTGCGTGAAGCGACTGCCATCTGACCTCCACAACCAATGGTCCAATGACCAATGGCAATATCGAAGTTCCAAGTTAGACTGGTTGGACTTTTGAAGGACTCTTCCAACTACCCGTAACGACTGCCATAGGTGTGTGTATGGCAACCGGGACCGACGGCTCAACGTGCTCTCCGAGGCACGACCAGACCAGTGCAAACAGCCATATTCATGCATACAACTTTTTGCACTGAGCGGTGGTCAAACCCGCGCCCCGTGCGTAGCAGTCGCGTGCACTACCACCACGCCACGGAGGCGAATACCCGAGCAGATATTATATCGTATATGCAACATTCCGCAAGAACGCGAAGAAGAAACCACGAGACGTCTTTCGCCTAAACTAGGCACCTTCGCTTCGTGTTTTACTATTACTATCGTTGAGATTGTTAAACCGTGGATAAGTTTTCGGAACACCCTCGCATGGGTACTCCATAACATCATCATTCTCTGAGCCTATTCCCAACTCAGTTGGGGTCAGCTTTCTAGTCTAACGAAGATACAGTTGAATTTCGATATTTTCCGTGACGACTGCCATCGGACGTCCACAACCAAATTGGCGATATCGAAGTTCTGTAGTTAGGCTAGTCGGACTTTTGAGGGCTTCAATTACCCGTAACGACTGCCATAGATGTTCGGATGGCTACCGGGACAGACGGCTTAACGACCAGACGGTCGTGCCTTGGAGAGCTACTATTTGAACTATTTGCACTTGTCTAAGTCTCAGTGCAAATAGCTTAAGAATGTTTTATTTCATTGACAGCTATTTGTATCGATCAGGGTAATATTTGATGGATTTTGAGGGTTTATAAGGCGCTATCAAAATTAGCAAAGTTCAAAGTTAAAATATATCAAAATTTAACAAACAAAGACAAAATCTAGTGCAGACATCCCTCTCGGGTTTGATGAGGTGGAATCGTAGCAATAAAAGTCGTATAGTCAAGCTAAAAGTGTCAAGCTTCAAGCGTCGGTAGCATAGTGCTTAAGGAGTCAACCTTATAACCGAGAGGTCCCGGGTTCGAATCCTGGTCATTACACTATCGACGTGAACTCCTAACACAACCCATCGAGTTTAGCTGGAAGGGTTAAAGAGAATATTAGTAATAATTTTAATTGCTTATATTTTTTTTTTGAGGAAGAAGAAGGAGGAAACTCATGTCTCTGCTTACCCGCGGTTACGTACGTTACGTAGTAAGCCTTCCCCAAGAGCATAACCTATACTCGGGCCCTCTCCGCGAGTAGCGGCGCTGCCGTGAAACAAATTACTACACCACGATGGCAACTCAAAAATGCCATCGATTCGACAGGAGAAGAAACTCGCAGTTTTATACATAAAATTTCATCGAAGAATTGAGAAGATTCAGACACATTCTTAGAAATTGTCTGTACATTTTCTACACGTATTAACGTCAATATTCTTCGCAGTAGGATTTAATATAGAATATGTTCACGTCACGTAACATGAAGTACATGTTTTATAGAACATTCATGTCTCAAGGAATATTGAACTAAGGAGGGTGTCTATTAAGAGAATATTCTCGGAATAACATACGGACTCGTGAGCTAATTACAAATATATAATTGCTATCTCAATTGCTTCCCAGAAACAGTACAAGTGAGCGCCACCATTGTAGCACTGAACGTGTTTGCAATGGTGACCCTCTTTCATGAGACTTTGCCTTCAGCTTAACATCAGGCGAAGTGAAGTCAAATTGACGTGCCATAGATAAAAAAAAAAGATTTCGATTGTTCTAAAACGCTGGCTCTTATAGTTGTAAGAAATATATTTTACCAATATTTCATTCATTCATAGTGCTGTCAACTCTTGTGAAAGGTCCTTGTGATGCAATGACCTGCAAAGCAAAAACCACGAACATTCAACGCGGTTCCAAACAAAAAATAGAATTTTATTGGGGTTCGACCAAAATACGTGACCATTAGCGATTAATGAAACTCTTGTACAAACAATGTGATTGCTTCAATAGCCCATACGTGTGTACAGTTACCGACTTATATTATCTTAATCCCCATTACGACACAAAATTAACTCACGGTATATACGTAGCCTAGTGGTATGGGTAATGGACTGCTGAGACGAGGTATCGGGTTCGATCCCAGATTTTACCATGGCACACACCAATGACTTTTCGATGCTTTTCAAAGTTATGTGTGTATTTATCGCAGGTTTATTAGTGCCCGGTTAATGGCAATAGGCTCGCCACCACATTGGGACCTAAACATAAACTGGCGATATGTCGGTGCTAGCACCTCTGCCCACCCCTTTGGGGATATAGGCGTGAGTTTATGT
The DNA here is from genome assembly GCA_963691645.1 of Pelosia muscerda. NCBI lineage: Eukaryota > Metazoa > Arthropoda > Insecta > Lepidoptera > Erebidae > Pelosia > Pelosia muscerda. The sequence goes on along the minus strand of OY829116.1, from coordinate 1,848,319 downwards.
TATGTAGTATATGTAATTTTAAGGATAGCACGGGTACTACGATTACTTCAGCGAAGGAGCTCCCCCACCATTCATATCCAATACGCTCGCGCTAGGGCATCTTGTCCTTGCTACTTAGAGTAAAGATATATGCCGGGAACTATAAAAATGCAGCTCTATATTAATTGAAACAACTTTTGGGGTCACTATTATTTGACCCAGCAGATCGTCAGCTAGTTGAAAGCCCAAACGATTAAAAGCTTATAAAACAATGAAAGCTGTAGCAGTTTAAATGAATTTGAATGAATATAATCAATGTGACTCGCTCGCAATGCATATGAAACAGTTATATGAAGAGTACTGGGTATACTCACGATACTTCAATAAAATGTTTAAATTATAATATACTAGCTGACCCGCACAACTTCGTCTGCGTCACCGCATTTTTGCAACATTTTTCAACTCTGCTTCGTACCAGTTGGTTGTAGCATGCTTTATATACATTTATATAAACCTTCCTCTTTAATGACTCTATCTATTTAAAAACCGCATCAAAATCCGTTGCGTAGTTCTAAAGATTTAAGTATACATAGGGATATAGGGAGAGTGACTTGGTTTTATACTATGTAGTGATGATTATAATCCGCCGCGAAGCACAGAAACGACCCATTCAAATGATAACCTGGGACCAGGACTCCACTGGACCCTGATTATACTAGTCATCATCCATTGTCAAACCACTGGAAATACATATACCTACTGCCATTGTATTTTAGATTTTATTGCTATGCTATCAACGTCTAAAATAAAATGGCATCTTGTAAAATCAATGAAACGATGTAATGAATATATATTCATTTAATTTTCCACTTTAAGCTTATGATGGTAAAATCGGAAATCCAATGGCAGTTTTTGTAATCCAATTGATTTTAAAATGGTTAACAATTAGTAGAATTGGAATCATGATCGTTTATCGTACAGTGAGCCCAACTGGTCTCGATACGAATATTTCAACGCTCTTTCCAATAACAGTAAAAAAGTGATATTGTTTTAGAAATAGGCTTTTATAGTCCTGTAGTCGTACATCATCGTCAGCCCGTGGAAGACATAGGCCTCTCCCATTACACGTCACTCAGCCCGGTTTTCGGCTGTCTACCTCCACTCCCCACCAGGCTACTCTGCATATACAGTCGCTCCATCTAGTGGTAGGGCACTAAACTAAGTTTGCCCGTTCGCGGTTTCTACTCAAGAATTCGTCAACCCAAACGGTTTTCGGTCCTACATCAGATATGACCAGCCCACTGCCACTTTGAGCTTGCTAATTTGTTGAGCTATGTCGATAACTTTAGTAGCTTCGTAGTCCTGAACAGATTTTAATGAAACTTTAATAAAAGTCTGCTTTTAATTACGTTCACGAGGATGAACGCGATCAGCAGAGTTTAAAACTTTACATCAGTTCTGTTTTATAAACTGGATAATTGTTTGTACATGGGGCTGCGTGAGCCGACATTGAGGATATGTAAAGCATACTAATTGTTAAAAATTTTAAGTTACAGATAGCACTTGTTATTGTGATAAGTTGGATACATTACACTTATAGTGTTATTTTTTACATTTCCTTAAAAGAATATTAGCAACTGAAATTCGAAATATTCCTTTAAATCTCTCCAGCTAAGCCTCATTGCTTTCTGGTTGGAGTAGGTAATACCCAGAATTCTGTTTTCTGAGCACTGTTTCGATTTTACCGCCCTAATGGCAGTACATCTGATTGTTCTCCAATTCAGACTAGCTTGGAGAACTGGCTTACCTCGAATAGGTGGACCCCCCTAATGCCCAGAATTCGAACCCTTTTTGGGGCCTTTCGATAGTAAGGCCCACTTTTAACTCCTAAGTTAGCAACGCTTCTGATACTACTTTTTATATTTTGTTTGAAGTAGAATAGGCCTACTCTCTTTCTTTTTCCGTGGGTATCGCAGAAGTCAACAAAGAGATAGAGCGGTTCTATATTGGACAATAAACATACAGCCCAATACTACCCGATAGACGGCAATAGGCTCACCCCCGGTCACGCGAGAGCGAAAGTTACACTTACTTTTTTTATTTATGGCACGTCAATTTGACTTCACCTCGCCCGATGTAAAGCTGAAGGCAAAGTCTCATGAAAGAGGGTCACCATTGCAAACACGTTCAGTGCTACAATGGTGGCGCTCAGCTTGACGGCCTCATCAGATACTTTTTCACGCCCCGCTTAAAGGACCCGGGACTGTAGGAAGAAGGAAACACAAATTCGGGAAATTATAAACATGTATATATATTTATGAACATCGGTGCCGGCGTTAGTGGAGTATCATGTCGCTCATCAGCTGTACTCGTAAACGTACAAGATTTAATCGATTGAAGCTATGTTGAACATTCATTTAATTAATTCTCTCTCCAACGTGTTTGTTATAATAATAATGAACATAGAAAATCTACTAAAAGTTAATATATGTAAGGATATAGAAGGTAGATTTCAAACTAACATCATTATGTTTTGTGAGAAAGGAGTATTTGACCCAGCCCTCGGTTTCAAACGTTTTTGTGATATCGATGTAGGTCGGCGGCATATTAGGCGTGGGTACAATGTATCCTTGATTTTGTCCACCTCACTAACCAGTAAATAGCTAGCTAGGAAGAAAGTAATACATTTCTCGTATTTTCTTCAAAAGCGGGTTGTATTTTTACCCGAATACGGCTAGGTTAAAGTAGGGTTATGATTTTAACAGGCTATGTATATATGTAGGGTCATTTGTTCCTTCATATTCCCTCAACTATTTATTAGAACTGAATGTCGTATCGCTAGAAGCGTTTAGGTAGTCCGCTGGTTATAGGCTCTATGACGTGACGATCAAATGTGTCAACCTCTAGCGGTCATAAAATACAGTGTTTTATAAAATTCATATGCCGAGAAATGACAGGGCTTAATTAGCATAATTAGCACTTGCCCCAAAATAATAAAACAAAAAATGGGGGGCGGGGGAGAGGGGTCAAGTCAAATCTCATCTAATCTTACGTTGGAGAGAGGGCGGGTCTCGGCAAATAATATATCAGGCATTTTTTTATGATTGACAAAAATATATTATACTATTTGGGTCCATTTAATCCAGATTGTACATCCTTAAGATTTAATAATAACCTTATCGTAATACCATTAAGATCATTCACTAATTCAATCGAAAGAAAATAATTTTATTCATACTTCGACGTTATACATCTTCTGACTGTTAAACCACCATATTCGTTTTATACCAAATAGATCAATTAAATCTGAAATCAGAGTAGCCCCTAATAACAATCCAACGCATATACGTAAGAAACCCACCTTTTATAAAATCTTACATAAGATTGGGGGATGGGGGAGAGAGGGAAATCAGAAAATTAAAAAAAAAATACCTTACAGAAAAGATGTTATAATAATAATAATAATACAAGCTATGTTTCGTTCCGCCAAAAGCAGTACAAAATATTGCAATGAAATCGCAATTCATAAAAAAGGGTCCCTCAGAATATTAGTCATCAGGGGCGTGCATCCCTTAGAGACTACTAGATATTACCTTGTCTAAATCAGAAATTATATTTTTAAGCAAAAGTACAGTGGGTTCCAAAAGTTTCTGTACAATTCGAAACTAAAATTAGATCAAGTGATAACACACAACTATTAGTCTTAGATGCTACTGAATAAAAGAAGATTTGTTTATTAAAACAGACTTTTTTTGTGCTCTAAATCCAATCCCACCGGAGTTGGTGAGAGAGGTTATGTTGAATTCGAACCGACTAAAACGCATGCCGTCCTCGCTTCTTTAGTTGCACCTCGCACCGGGAACTTTATGGTACTACTATTACGATCTGGTTTATTTTATTAACGCTATCTATGTTACTTTTGGATAAATTAGAAGTTGGCATCCCTAATCCTGTCCAAGGATTATAGATATCTAGATGTCTAGAAACTTTTGGAGCCCACTGTACATTTAATTTATTTGATTTGGGTTAGAGTACGCAGTGTCTACGTGTAACATAACATAAACTCACGCCTATACCCCGAAGGGCAGAGGTGCTAGCACCCACATTTCGCCAGAGTATGTTTAAGTCCCAATGTAATATGTGGCGAGTCTATTGCCATTAACCGGTCACTTATAAATACACACATAACTTCGAAAAGAATCGAAAAGTAATTGGTGTGTGCCATGGTAACACCTGAGATCGAACCCGAGATCTCGTCTCAGCAGTCAATTACCCATACCACTAGGCTACCGTAGGATATATCGTATCATTTTATATATATAATATGCAGTTGCTTGTAGACACGCATTGGAGACAATCTACTCTAAAATACATTGCGAAAGTTAGTTATTTTTTATATAGGTTCACTAAACTGGACACACACTACTTAATCATGCAAAATCTTAAGTGATGGACAGTGTCTGTCCTTGTGGAAGGGAACACTGCACGCATATCTTAATAAAGGTAGGGTTCCATGATTTTGTTAGTTGAATAACATACCCTTTGGCAAATTGCGTAGGTGTTAGCAGCCTTACATTTTCCACCCACATACTACCCACGTCATACAAGTCCCAAGACAAGCACATTTGGAGTACTTATGTAATAATAAAGTTATTACAATTCAAATATTATAATCACATTATGTTAATGCCGAAGTACATCGCTGGCATTTTTAAATATTCATGAATGGATCGTTAAAGAATTCGTATCTCTCTGAAGAGTAATGAAAAATTCTGGACCCACTCATATTCGTATTAGAATAACCGAAAAAACGTTGTATATGTCTTGGAATTTATGAGAGATCGTTGTTAAAAATACATGTAGAGAGTTGCTAAGCCGATTTTCAAATTAACAATGCGACAGCTGAAGTCGTGGCGGAGTTTTTCCACCTCTTAAAAGTAATATTATTTCGGTTTGATTTACATTCATAGTATCAATCGAACTCGGACCGTTGTCGTTCATCGGTATTGGTATACTGTATCTTGTAAGACAAGTGTAAATTCAAGCAAATTAAAGTGGTAGGTATTTGCATTTAATTCGTATTTCTATTTTCTATCCTAAGTGTCTAATCGTTTAACTCATAACAAATAAAATAAAGATGTGTTACCTAGAGCTATGTTTATGGACATAACAACGGGAGATTTGATATCCGTCTTGTCCTATAATTATTCATTCGTATACAGTAGCTGCCATGGAATGTCGAGTACCGAAGTATTTAGCGAAAAACGCCATGGGACGGCAAAGGGCCATCGCCGTAGGGATAAGGGACGGATTTTCAGAGAATATTGTTAGTAAATGTTGCTGAATATTAGTACAAGTTCCTTCCTTCCATATTTTATCAAAGAATTAGATGTTCATAATTCACTGGATTTAAATTATCTAGTGAAGTACGGACAGTGTATATATAGGGATACCGGAACAAAGAAATGTATATTAACTCGTTGTAGCACTTATCATCATTCTCTGAACCTTTTCCCAACTCAGTTTGGGTCTCGACTTTCCAGTCTAACTGTGATGCGACTGAACTTCGATATTTTCCGTGAAGTATTACACTCGCCCATAGGTCACGGTAACCACTTACCATCAGGTGGGCCACGTGCTTGTCTGCAACCAATGGCGATATCGAAGTTCCAAGTCAGACTGGTTGGACTTTTGAGGCCTCACGACTGGCAACCGGGACCGACGGCTTAACGTGCTCTCCGAGGCACGACCAGGCCAGCGCATACAGCCATATTTATGCATACAACTTTTTGCACTGAGCGGGTATCGGACCCGCGCCCCGTACGTAGGAGTCGCGTGCACTACTCTCGTTCTAATCAATGAAAATAAGTGCTATTTCAATGTATGATATTCGCGTAAGAAGAAGTTTATGATTATACTGATGAACAGTATTGGTCAAGGTCACCTAGTACTTTTATCCCTATTGCGACATAAATGTTAGTTCCTTGTTTAGAGTACGGTTGTATGGAATAATGTACGGTAACCGTATATAAACGACCATAACCACAGGGAATGAGGGCGGCCCTGTTAGGGATACTGTTTATTAGATGATATTATTACGTGTACGCTGAGGTATTCAATGAATGCTGTCCATCTGTGTCGTTTGCTTGTATTTGAGTTCATTTAATATGTGTGTACCCAGAACATGTCATAATATCTTTTCTTTTTTTTTCACTTTTAAAGCGTTGCATGCATACTCTACTCAATAAGAGTGAGCGAAAACATTGTTAACAACATTACAGTGCCAAAAATCCGTCATTTTTGTTTTTATAATTATGTACTTCTTATTTCATTCTTATTTATATAATACGAATCTAATGATAACTCTTAAGTTAAATCTTTTTCTATAAAATACTTTTCTATAACTTGATTCGGAAAATGAACTATAGCAATAATAAACTTACACCCCAATCGAGCGTACAACGTTGAACATAGGCTTAGTTGCACCACCTACTGACGTTTACGTCAAATTTAACACTTACAGTAACATTGATCCTAATGGTTTCTACTAAATATGTTGCACCAGCGTATTTAGCAGCTTGGTTAAAGTTATCTTTTTGATAGAATTTGGCGTTATTAATTAACAGTAACTGGCCGAGTGTGGGCGGTTACTGTTGGCGTCAAGTTATGACGTCAGTTTAACTATTGTCAAATGGTGCAACCTGTTTTATACCTGACCGATACTTTAACTGCACTGTAAATGTTAAAGTAAGATGGTGCAACAAAGTATCAGCAATTTATCGAAATTTGGGTATTTTAAGATAGCTTATACTTGAAACTATTTGACAACTACTATCTACCAGTCACAACGTGGTCATGAGTGATGAAAAACTGTAGTCGAAACTTCAGGCTGAAATAAATAATATCAAATGAATCGCCAAACAAATTGGTTTCATTTCAATGCGCGATATTGGCATCAACTTTCAAAAATGTTTCTTTTGATGTGATGGTGATGTTAATTTTAAAACATTAATAAGTAATTTATTGCTGCCCTACTGAAAAAGTACCTCACCAATTATTACTAGCCGGAAAATATGAATGGAGTCACAACCCACGCTAACTGGTGTCGTCATATCAAAGATATTTTTCATTTCATTTTATTAATTTCAAAATTTCATCAAAACCTTGTAATGAAAAATATCTTTGATAATTAACCTAGTAATGATCTTGAAAAATATATGAGATAGAGAAAATTAATTGAAAAATAAATCGAGATAATTATTAAAAATAATATTGTGTGGTAGCGGAAATGATAATAAAATAAATAACTAGTAGCAATAACACAAGTAATTAGCACCATCTAGTGATAGCAAATGGAACTTCTATTAAAGTAACTATCCTGCATCGCGTTTTAGAAATTTTCGCATTATGATCATGCTTGGCACGAATATTCTATGAATATTATAAACACAAACTGGCAAAATGTGGATGCTAGCACCTCTGCCCACCCCTTCGGGGATATAGGCGTGAGTTTATGTTATGTTATGATAAGTTATGTTAAATGTGAGTTAAACTGCTTCACAAAGAACCATTTCAAATATAAGAAGACAAAATACCGTTAAGTACTGTAATTTTTCAATTTCTGAAACGTTTGTATACCATACATTACACTGAAATGCAATTTATATGAAAAACGAGCTCTTTGATTTAGAATGTAATGGCATTTTACATCCTTGGCACGTACTTTGCGCGTTAGGAAAGACACTTGGAAATTCACGTACACGACGCTCTGCAAGATATTATCACGGTTCATCTTCAGCTCGATAACATCGTAGCTGATGTAAGTGATGATATCTGCAGTTCGATTGGAAGTTCAATTTATGTGTTCAACACATTGCATGCGAAGTTAGATTAAAAAAGTGGACTTCGGACTTAGAGATAGAAGATTTGATTTCGAACGGGATTAATGCTAGAGGGAAGTGGAGAAGAGAAGAAGTCAGTATAGAATTGTTTTTCCATTGATTCAGAGTAATCATAATAGAAGATACCCTCCACGATGGCGGGTCGTGTCCGCGTGCGCCTTTCTCAAAGGAGTTGGTTAAGGCTCCCTACACTCCAAGGTGGATTTACGAGAGAAAGTCATGTTTGTTAAGGATTCTGGATACTGGTGGGTCCTTCGATATTTCTGGGTCCTTCTCATAATGGATACTCGTGATGAAGGACCGTATGGTATGCCTGACGGCCACCTTTTGTAAAAATCATATTATACGACCCAAGAATATTTTAAGGATAAAAATATCTAGCTGGTGCAGGCCTCTCCTCATATGTTTTAGATATGTTTTACCCATGGTTTTTTAATAATAATAGTAATAAATAATAATAATAATAATATATGAATTTGTTGTACACCAAGGAGACGACAACATAATATGAAAAATATTTTATGAGGTACAATTGGCGGCCTTACCGCTCTGATGCAATCTCTTACAGGCAACAACGTTGTTTATTTCTTTCCACTTAACTATACGAGAAAAAAATTAGGTATCTTGTAAAACAACTGTTAAGTCTAACAAATTAAGCAAATAAATATATCAATTACAGTAATAATTTTTTTATAATACTTATTAATTTTTCTTGAGTCACTAAACCAATTTACATTAGATCCTACTCCATCACTTATGTTTTGTAAATTGTCATCTTGAAAATACTGCAGTGGAGTTTGTTACGGTATTTCTGCACCATTAGTGCCTAGAGGAACAGGAGCCTCTGAAGCGGTTGTGACTCCAACAGGAAGGTGATAGTTAGTCATAATACATTTACACATAGGCTACTAACATTCTTATTGCACCTATAAGTCAGTGGGTATTCGGATCTGCCCTAATACTACTCAAATAAAACTGAACTACTTAATTCTAAGACCATGGAAATTATATTCTTTAGACTAAGAAGTTTCTAATAAACTCAAGAACAGTTCACAATCTCCAGATTACTTAGCAAAACTTTCTCACTGTTTACGTAGGTAGGTACCAACTTCGAATCTTTTAAGAATCTTCGTTCTTCATTGAATTCTTTATCCGTTTTCTTCGAACCAGTGACGATTAAACCCTCTTACGTTTAAAAAAGTCGTCCGTTCCGAAACCCTTTCGACTGTAGAATCTTCTTTTTGAATGAATCGCTTGTTTGATTTGATCGCATTTTTGTTTGGATATTGTAAAAATTAGGTTGGTTGGATGGAAACCTATTTTATTTTAACTACTCACGATTGCATCTTTCCAAAAGAGTAAACAGTAATTCCAAATACTCAATTAGAATACATAGAAAAAACAGTTGATTAATTTTGTATATAATATATAATCATCGAAGGAGCCCACCCAGGTGTAGTAAACATCCACATTTTAGGTCCCGCGTTATAGGGAGCGAGCCTATTGCCGTCTAACCCTTGGAGAGTGTTGCAAACGTCCATAGGCCACGGTGACCGCTACCCATCAGGTGGGCAGTGTGCTTGTCTGCCACCTAAGTGGTATAAAAAAAGAGTATCAGACGTTAATTTCGTTAATATCGAAAACTCATTATCAAGCTACTCTTTAAGTAAGAAATAGTCAAATCAACGTAAGTGGTTATCATATCCCTATTAACGAAATGTGATATGTATCTCCAATTAATAAATTAACTCATTTGACAAGTTTATCTCTGTAGAGTACCTAGACTTGTATGTAGTTTTCTTAGCTACTTTCATGAACTTATCACTATATTACGAGTAGTATATTTTTTCATATTTTGATCATATTGTATTTTACTCAAGGGAATTGAAAGGATCTGTGTAGATAAAATTGTCTTTTAATAGTTTGGTAAAAATGGTCGTTTAATATGATTACTGCCTAGAAGAAAAAAAATAGTAGCCAGTGCAACTGCTGTGCGTAAGATATTAGGTTTTATTTCCAGTGCAATTTTAGAATTTTAGAAGTAAATTTCAATATAAACATTTACTTCTAAAATTCTAAAATACGTGATATACCTACTATCGTATTATTCACTTTTTGAATAGGTAGGGGTTGTCTTTACCTAACCTGAAAGGTAAAAGTCAAGTCGCTGTCTGTTTCTGTATACAGAGTGTAAGTACAGAATCAGACTGCGATCTGTCCCTAATGTAATTACTTTTTAAATTGACACACTAGTTGTCACTTGTGGGTTCGTTCCTAGTCGTGTTTCTGAGACCACAGGATTCCCAGGATAAAAAACTGAGTGTGCTTTTTCATCGAAAAAGTGTTTATTCCAAATAAAATTTTGGGAACATTTATTTCCAAGACGTTCACCTATCGACCTCTTGCATAAATCATAACATACGATCACGAAATCTCCTCCGAAAAAAAAATAATTCAGCGTCACTTAAAATTACACCTAAAAGCTTTCGAGCTAGAGTACAAAATACGTTATATTTTACTTAATTTATACATTACGGCTTACATTCTAAATTAGACTTTAGCTTCATACAATAAGGTTTAAATAGGTCTGATTTTTTATCAAAGCTTTGTAAATAGCGTTATGTTTCAATTAATGCCATTGTTCTAATGTGAGGCTGTTTAATACGCCATTATGTAAATGGATTTGTAAATAATAGTCCTGATTATTGTTCGTTGGTAAGCAAAGGGCTGCGAAATTACTTGAATTTGAAATAACACAAACATTCTTGTTGATATTATTTGCATACATACACTATTGTCAGCATTTCACTAAAGGGCTAAGCGTAAATGTGATGATCTATGGATTACTTATATTATATGATTATATATCTATACTATTATAAATAGTTGTAAAAAGATTGTTTGTCCGTGATGGACGCCAAAACTACTGAACGGAATTCGATGCGGTTTTTTTGTTTGTAGGGGTTTGGTCCAACTTAACTTACGTTTGTTTGATTGTAATCGGTTAAGTAGAACCAGAGTTATGATTAGTACCTAAGTAAATTTAAATTGCACAGATGGCGCTTAGGTCGCGATAACCAACAACCACGCGGGCAGAGCCGCGGGCATAGGCTAGTGATTAATAAATGTGAAGTTTTTAAAAGAAAATGCAATATCATGTGGGGCCGAATCAACAACTTTCATTACGGTGACGAATTTTAGTGGACCCGTGGACTAGACGTTAGTTAAGCTATGCTACTTAAAGTTATTGTGCTAGGACATGGCCTCGACTTACATGCAAGCCTTCTATAGTATGTGCAAGTAATTATAAAAATACAAAGTAGGCGCTCCAAGGCTTTCGTGACGGCAAATAGGTTTATTCGCCCATTTTACTAAACACGAACGATTAGGAGAGACCTAAAACACGCCTGAATTTTAATGTTACTTCAAATGCTTTATGTTTTCACACTTGAATAAGAAACATGTTTAATATTGTTGTGAGTAAGTATAACAACCCAATTAACCTATATAATACCTGATTTTAGATTGAAATGGTAATTTGTACTAACATAAAGGCCTACAGGATATTTACCAAGTTTGTTGTTTTCTAAGGTGAACCGATATTTTGGCGATGTTATAAGCGCTATCATAACGGTATACTTTTTTACTTGTGAGAAAAATTCCCACGGATGCCCCCTCCGGTTGCCATACAAACATATATGACAGTCTTTACTGGTAGTTAGAGCCCGCAATCGAAGTTTAGCCGCATCACAGTTAGACTGGAAAGCCGACCCCAACTGATTTGTAAAAAGTTCCAGAAAATGATGATGGCATAAAAAAGCTAGCCATTGGTTGAATTTCGGTTCAATTACAATTCAAACTGGTAGTTTATCCAGTAATTTGATGCAATCTAGACCAACTCGGCAGACTTGACGTTGTAATATACCAAGATAAGGAACACTGTCGTTAGTACGCGGCCACGAGAAAAGCGTTTCGTCAGCTTTTGTCCGCAGAGGAAAAAGTTATTGGTCTTGGAAGTTGTCCGGTCTTGGAAGGTTAATAAATTAGTAACGTAACGTTTTTCTTAATTGCGGCTGTTGAATATCTACAACAATTTTTCGCAATAAGTAATTACATAATATCTTGTACAATAATCATTGCACAATAGTCCTGAAAGAAATAAAAGTTTTGATACGTACTTCGCCCAATAAATTTAATAGATTTTGTAAATTTTTGTTATTGTAATTCAATAGCGTTTGATTCTAATTTTGCAATAATTTTGGATTTTTTTCAAAACAACTGTTACCTACTTAGATACAAAGATTTAGACATTAGAAATTTATGTATTTCTATCTCAAATTTTATCTAACATTTGACTAAACTTTCGACATGAAAATTGTAATGTACTTCGATGTAATATTTGTTGGCACTTAAAACGTTCAAAATTCTACTAATTAGAGCAACCTGGTTTAGTAAATGGTTACAAAATATAATTCCGTCTGTGTTGATCGCTGACTTTGAAGCCTCCCCCGCTGCGGTTTCTCTCAATCTTCGGGGCGGGCTTGACGCAAACTTTAATCTGATAACGGCAGACACCAGCACTAACTAGTTTTCTGCGGTTTTGCCAAATCACAATTTAGCTGTAAGCCTGTTTCACAATAATTTGCTGTTAATCATGACACTTGCTCCCGGAAAATGCATCATTATCATTCTCCTGTCCTTATCCGATATTTATTTTGGGTTGGCGAAACACGAGTGTTTTCCATTCATGTCTGGTTGCAGTCATCTGTAAATTAACGCCTTTTGAAGCTTGCGTCTTTCATAATCCATCTATATCCTCTTAGATCATCCTCTCCCCTTGTAATCATTCACTTCATGAGGTCTTCAGTGGTAAATACGAGTAGTTGGCAATCAGTAAAATTTTACAGCTACCTATTTTTGTTAGTAGAATAATAAATTGCTTTATTCGTGAGTCAATCAATTAACCTGTCGCAGTTCACTGCTGGACAATCTAGACATAGGCCTCTCGCAATGTTTCCACGCTTTTGACCTACTGTTTCCTCGCTGGTCAGACGGGTTGGTACAGGGTTTTATTTCGAGTTTTCCTTCTCTCGCAATAATATCGTCTGCGTTTTCCGTATGAGATGTGGTGGCGAGTATAGTACTCCGTCACCACACTCTACCACGAATACTATTCATGAGTACTATCCGTCATTTCATAAGATTACCGTACGGAAGATTACGGTAATTACCGTGCTATAACTCCACCATTTTTATTGGACTTTATTATGAAATGAATTCCCATAGCAGAACTTGAATTGATGATTGAATTGAAGGCCTTCTATTAAGAAATGAAATCAAGCGTTCAGATGTACCTCATTCAAGGGCTGTTTCATATACACCTCAATTAATACAGTTACCTTCTAAACGACTCCGTTAAAATGTGCTTAAAACGAAATATTTGTCAACGTTAAGCACTCCCAGCTGTAATCATGGCACTTTAGGCAGTTAATTACTTTCTTGATAGCCTATACACTCAAGTCATAGCGAAATTTTAATACGCAAACATAAAGGGGTAATATCGAGTACAACCAAGTATTCTCCATAGCTGTTGAATTAATAATAATACGCCGTAATATGCCACAGTATGCCATAATATGCCACATACTTAATTTTCTTGCAACGTCAGCATTTATCAGCGTTATTGGTACTTGGGTAAATGAAAAACCGTTGGTTCTTAGCTAATTACTGTTTGATTAGGATTTATCCGTAGAAAGATTATTATATTGTAATTATGAAGAATATAGCTATAGAGTGTACTAATATTGTATGCCTCGGTACGATTTCCGGGTTGAGGAAAATTGTTGTTGGTATTTTTAGGAATTCTCTGAGGCAATCGTGAGTATGTTATGTCGGGTTGCCTGCAATAGATGCTATTTCCATATAATTTCAGAAGATTTAATTCTGCATAGCATATTCATGGAGTTCAATATTAACTTTATTCGTAAGAACTTTACTCGTAAGAACTGGGTATAAGAATGTTTTTCCACCTGCTAACGGATTAATGCAGAGATGATAATGATTGCAATCATTATCATCTTAGTCCCCGCCGAATCCGAGGCCTTAATTTCAGAATCCGAGGGTAGCTTATACAATGTACGTTGTAATAAACGCACTTGTATATCTAATTTTAATAGTCATTATAATAATTTATAGTCTGAACCATTAAGATATTCTTAGGGGAACAAAGTGTGTGAGAAACATACGTAAGTATCTTCACAGAAAACTTAGACGTTAGAAAGTGACAGATTATACGAAACATGAAACGTGTTTTTTATAAACCGTTATCAACTTTAACGACGTCAATGAAGGCAGCGAAGTCACAAAGTCACAGTCAATTACATTTTAAATTCAGTTACGCAGTAATAAAGGAGTCTATGGATCTATTTACGCTAGTAATATTATGTCTATGATCTTAACATTTTTTCTTTTGTTTCAGACGTCTCGTATCAGTAACGCGAGTGGAGATGCTTGCGAACGCCGCGATCCCTGCCAGCATGGCGGAGTCTGCATCAGTACTGACGATGGACCGATTTGCGAGTGCCGGGATGGAGATTACGAGGGAGCGTTTTGTGAAAGAGGTCAGTGATTTACATTTTATACTTACACTTTACAGGTTACACTATGCATTAGTGCATACCAAGAACTCCTTAAAGACTTCCTTGCGTGACGTAATCAATTACTATTAGATTAAGCAATTTTTTTATCGTGTGCAAAATCACTACAGATACCATCTCCGCCAAAGTTGGAAGAGGTGATTATGTCGGACTCAAACCGACTAAAACACACGCCGTCTATGTGTCTTTTATCACCGTAAGTGACATTATACAATATATACCTCTCGCACCCCGGCAGGTGTGGGGACATCTTATCATTTGAGATGACTACCCTTCCCCTAATGTAGGAATCATGCGTGTCCCCTTATCCGGGGTCCTCCGCCCAACACGGGCTGTGAGGGGACGAAGTCTTTTTCGGACCCGCTCCGCGGCCGCCCAAACTCTCCCGCACCGTACTATTGCCGTGAGTAAGATGGCGAGCAAGACAACACTCACTCCTAGGGCCGCTATTAGGACTCACCTCGGCTTTTTCCCACGCGTGCTGGGCACTCCGTCAGCGTATGCATCCCCGAGGCCTCGCTCGCATTACGTTGGCTCGTATCCGACGTGGTGTAGCACCCGTGCCCGGTGATCACCTGCGTCAGCCGTTACGAGAGGCTACCGTATGGCCTTTCTAGCCAGTCTACATGCAATCAACCTCAGTTGAACTCTACTAATGCACTATTATTCGAAACATCAACTCCTAGACTAGGATCATCGAACGTATACACGCGAATTGTGGAAAGGAGATGTTAGGGTGAAGCTCCAAAGCTATGGATACTTAAGCTATGGAGTTTCATGTGTTGTGGGTGGTTTTATCCATTTAATCTATGTTTGGTGGATGAGTACTGCGCATAGAAAAGTACATTTTGTGGGGTATTTTGGTTAAATGTTTACTATACTCATGAAGCTGACTGACTGATATAGGTGTATGGTATCGTCAAAATGAAAGTAATCTAATATCTATTAATATAAAGTAGGTTTCTCACTTCACTCTCAACGAAATTTCGCTCAAATATCGCTATTCAATCACATCAAAATCCATCGTACAGCATTGTTATTAAAGTTGATATTGGTTGCCGCACACATTTCTACTGAATTCGATCTGGATTCAAACTTAAGAGCTCATAAACTGAATCTAGAACAGTCTTTAAAATTTTATACACACTAACAATATTTATACTCGCGACATAACCACTTCTTTTATAACCTTAACTACAT
The DNA here is from genome assembly GCA_963691645.1 of Pelosia muscerda. NCBI lineage: Eukaryota > Metazoa > Arthropoda > Insecta > Lepidoptera > Erebidae > Pelosia > Pelosia muscerda. The sequence goes on along the minus strand of OY829116.1, from coordinate 1,832,583 downwards.
TGTAATATACTCTGTAGAGCCTTTCTGTTCGTATAATGAGAGGAACAGCGACTACATAATGTGGCAAAGGGCAGCTGTTGTCAAACTTTTCCACCGACACGTGTTCAGAACTAGTTTCGCTGAGTTGTAACGAGAGTTGAAACAATTCAGGACTGTCGAACTTGCTAAAACATGCACGATTAATTATTATGTCAAATGAATTGGGTTGGGCGGTGACGATTCCGATCAATTGTTTTGTGTTCTGAATATGTTATTGTACCCGACATGTGCAGGTGGCATTTGTACTGACTTGAGTTTTGTGTGGATACAGTGAAGTTTTGATATTAGTTCTATGACGTAGGTACATTGTACAGATAGATATCTTAAAACACAGCATAACAATATGAACCCGAAGGGGTGGGGAGAGGTGCTAGCACCCTCATTTCGCCAGTTTATGTTCAGGTCCCAATGTTATAGGTAGTCAGCCTTTAACTGGGCACTTATAAACCTGCGATAAATACACACATAACTACGAAAAGCATCTAAAATGTAAAAATTAATATATATGTTTGTTTGTTCGTATTTTATACGCTATCTTAACGTTTATCAGGTTGTGTTAAAAACCTGTCTACACTAGCATGAAGATATTATGGACATAATTTCAATTCCTAGTTAAATTCTTCACCCCTATCCTCCGGTTGAGTTATATCGGATTCGAACCAATTGTAACGTACGCCGTCTTAAAGTTTTAGTTGCCGGTACTATATTCAGAATATTAGGTATGAGTAATTATTTAAATTTTGTCAAGCACAAACGTATTTTTATATTATCTTTTCACAAATTAAGCGTTTTTGATTTACACAAATTATTTTTTGGCAACCCTAGCTCCGACGGATATGACGTTGTGAGTTACGGTCGCCGGTGAATGTTATGTGTTTATTATTTATTTGTTAACTATGTTTTATTTTAGCACACATCCCTACCGTACATTCCCTTTTATACACTCTTAAATAATAAAACGGGTAGGTAGAACCCATTTCGCATGTGTGCTTTTCATCTAAGAGAATTCAAAAAAATTCTTGCAAGCATATTTCTTGAGTAATTTTAGAACTATTTCAAGTAATTAGTTTATCCCATAATTTAACTAGTTTATTTCATAATTAATTAGTGTCTCCAAAGTATTGATTAGGTTAAAGGATAATCTTTTAGATGATAATCATGACTGCAGTAGCAACGATTTGCTAGAGTGATACAAGTGGGAGGGTGCGGAGTGCGGAGTCACATTTGAAGATTCGCAGCTGTTTTTATGACATTGCAGACAAACTGCAGCAGGGTTATATTAACTGGTGCAGCAACCACATTTAACTACTTGGAAACCAGTGTCTGGCCATACAGCCTCCACCATCGTATAAAAAAATGCTTATAACAAAATAATATTTAAATCGCGGTAGCCTAGTGGTATGGGAATGGAGGTTACAGGTTTTACCATGGCACGCACCAATGACTTATCGACGATTTTCGAAGTTATGTGTGTATTTATCGCAGGTTTATAAGTGCCCGTTTAATGGCAATAGGCTCGCCACCTATTACATTGAGACCTAAACATAAACTGGTGAAATGTGGGTGCTAGCACCTCTGCCAACAATTTCGGGGATATAAGCGTGAGTTTAAGTTGTGTTATGTTTATTTAAAAGCCTCTATTTATTCTAACCTGTATAGTTCTATAGCTCACCAGCAGTGCGTGAATAGGCTTGTGTTATCGTAGATTAGATGTAAAGATTAACATTAAATATAGATGACTATATTGGTAAACTAAAGAACGTATATTTTATATAAATTATTACAAATAATCTAAGGTCACAAGCTACGGCAGTAGTTAGGCTTATGATCAACTTTTGTAAGTTCAAACCACGCAAATTATAATATAAACGTAAACCTACTCTTCTAAGTATCTATGGCGTAGCGGCAGTAAACGTGATTGCAACGCAAGAGGCTGGTTCGATTCCCGCTCAGTGTGAATTTTTGTATGCATGAAAATAGCCATATTCTCGCCTCGTAGAGCACTTTAAGGCATTGGTCCCGGTAGTCATAAGAATATCTGTAGCAGTCATTACCTTAAATTAAATTAAATATTCTAGGACAATCTACACAACGTCATCTAGACCCATGGTAAGCATAGCTTAACTAGCTTGTGTTACGGGTTCTAGAATGCGGATAATATACATAGATATTTCTTTTTTGTAAACATATGGCTTTGGTATCGGTATGTATGGCTTTGGTCTTAAAATGAGGTCATAGGGGATTTTTCTTAGAGAGTCTAAAGTTGAGGGTCATACGGGTACAAAGCCATATGAAACTATTAATAAATTTTCAAGAATCATCTTCATGTACACTGTTCTCCTGATTTCATGCGAAGTCAATGTGAACTCATCATTACACTCTCCATGGCGTAAAGCCAGGACTTTGTAGGCCTACTCCTCCTGCCGGGACATTGCAGCGGCGGTATTGCTAGGCATTTGTGTCAGTAATTCGTTTTGAAGAATATCAGCCGTAAAATAAATAAAGTGAATAATGTTAGTGCGAACCTTACAAAAGCGGAAACAGTGCGGCGTCATGGATAACCACCCACTAAGTGTTTCGCGTTATTATTTATTTGCCTACAGTAGTTTGTGGTTGCCTACCTACCTGGTAGTGTACCTGCTATTTTATATTATACTCATAATGTCCAGATTATTACGAGTTCCATGTAGTTTAACTTTTAAACTATCGCGGCGTTTACTCATAGTGTTTATAATGTTCTTCGCGATATATTTTTGAACACTTACTTTTGCCGACGTTTTGGGTGCGTTGCAGCACCCGTGGTCACGACTTGACTGGCCTGCGAGCGTAGCGCGGTGTGCAGGAAACATTTTTTTTTGTGTGCCTACCCTGCAACGCACCCGAAATATCGGCAAAAGTATGTGTTCAAAAATATATCGCGTGAAGTCCCGAACATTATGAATTCCATGTAGTTGTCAACTAAAAATATTCATAGTTCCTTTAGCTATAGTTATATTGCCTGCTACAAAATGCTTAGTTAAGTCGTGAAAGCAATAAAAGTCAAGGGTTATATTAATTTATGGTTATCTATATATCTAATAGTTTTGATGTTATCTTCAAGGTCGAATGTAAAGGTCAGATCATACGTTGCATGATTGAATGGAATGTAATAAAATGTTTTCTACTGTTGTAAGTTTGTAATATTTCATTTATTATAGCTATAACATGAAAGTAATAAACATTTTCTGAAGCAGTTAGTAAGCCGACTATTCAAATCAATATTAGATCGAATATGTGAAAGCTTCGAGGGGATTCAAATCCGTGATCTTTCCCTTACAGGGGAAACGCTCTGACCGCTAAACCACGAAGCCATATCAGAAGCGTTGGAAATTCTCCTATACAACCACAATTGCTTTAGAAAATTTCCATTTACATTTCATTTCAAAAAATTTATCCGATTCCTTGCTATACGGTGTAAATCGCAAGGAAATTTATTACGTGCGTGGCCGCATGAGCACTACCAATTAACGTCTTGAAGAGTATCAGAAAATTATTAACTTTCTTACAATATAATTTTCACTTTGTTTTTCACTGCAGGTAGATTTTTACCATGAGTTTTGTTCAAATGGTAGACAATCAGTGCTACAAGCTTAGTGATAACATTGGGTGTGGTAATATACATCTCCAAAACGGCAGATAGAAAATATATATGTGTCTGTCTGTCTGTCTTTTCAGTGATATGTGCGCGTCAGCATAATACCATATTTATAAAGTGAGAATTTATAATGAAATCGCAGCATGTGCGATAACCGCAGGCAATTGACAATGGCAAACGAATTTCATCCTTGATTAAAATAGTCTGGTGTCGCAGTGTCTACCGAATCATATATTATTTGAATTGAATTGATTTATATGAACCAGTGTTCGAAAATCGGAACAATCGAACGCTTTTTGAATATTTAGGTTTGAAATTTCATTTAGTAACTCTATTTATGAGGACGTATTTTTTAAATTGATGATTCGGTACATTTTTTTTTAAATTTCTGAACATAAATAAATATCATATATTCAAATTTGAAATCGAACTTATTACAAAGCACGAAAAACTATCAAATTCGTAATGTAAAAGTATCGAGAGAACGGAGCATTGCATTGCATATTACGGATACTGGTCAACTCTGCATCAAACTTTAAAGACTTCTGTTGATATTATTATAGTATATACAATGTATAGATTTTACTAACATAAAGATATAATAATTGCATGATTTCAAAAATAATTACTTCCATCCAATTATTTATGGTAATCCTTTAAACAAGTTTACTTACTACAAACTTATATCAGAGTTAGTTAGCATAATTAAACATTATATAATATTAAATCAGAAATATAAACATCTTTCTGCCAAATGAACAGAAAATTTTGATAAGCAATTAGTATGCTGACTGTTCAAATGAAATTACCGAGCGATAGTTAATATGATTGTCGGCAGAAAGCTTCCACCATCGCCGTCCCTCTTCCCTCATAGATTTCAAATGATTCAGACGAGACCTGTGCCTTAGCAGTCAGAGCGTTCCCCCTTTAAGGGAAAGATCGCGGGTTCGAATCCCGTCGAAGCATTCACTTTTTCCCATCTTAATTTGATCTTACAATTACAAGAATTCAGTCAAGTCTGTAACGTTGTGTAAAACAAGCCAATTTTGGCATTTACAATTTTGTAAATTCATCTTTATAACTGCCTCGGATTATTCGAGAAGTTTTCAACTTTTTTAAATTACGCAGTTAGACTCTTACTGTTTGAAAGTCGAATAGAACTCGTCAGAACGAGAATTAAATGAGGTTTAAATTTTATGTTGTTACTTGTTGGATCAAAAATTATATTAACTTCACCAAATGTATAACCTATCTTAAACAAAATAATATTTAAAATTATAATTTACCCATAACAAGCCTCTCGGAAATAAATTAAGCAGTAAAATTGTAAATATGCATAAAAACCTTATAGCCGCCGGTAGGGATTCACCATCGCTACAGAGTACAAATTATATATTGTTCGAAAATATGTAGTCCATCTGTATATATGTGTATATGAAGTTTAAAGTAAAAAAGTAATGATTTAAAGAGTAATAACGAAAGCTAAACTATTGACAAATTCACGAATTGAAATTTTAAGGACTTGATTAGTGTTTATTACTTATAAAAAAACAATTGATCCTTTTTTAAAATCAAGTGATGGTGTCTTAAATAACTTTGTATAGTTAGGTATATTAATCGCCCTGTAGCTTAATAATAAATTTGTTCATGTACCTTAAAAAAGTAAAAAAGATCATTTGGTGGCCAATGATCTTTTTTTCACAATTGCTTTAAAAGTGAGTGTCTATCGAGAAGCATTCGTAGCTATTTAAGCATCTACAAAGTTAAATCGTGTAACTGTGATAGCATAAGTTTTCGAATCTTAAAGTATGGCGCGGATCGAATGGATTTTTTTGGGATCGCTCCATAAGTCTTAAAAGTTCATTTTATGTGGCAACATTGCCAAAGATTTAAGGGGTTCTCAAGTAATTGTGACATAATTTGAAGTTTTGATTTAGACACTGTTTTATTAAATGATTTATTTTGTGTATTACGATTTGTGTGGTTATTTCAAAAGATACGCATTTTTTTACCTAGTAACCGTGGTAGCCTAATGGTATGACAATAAATATTACCATTTAAGTGCTGTTTCTCGCACACTGCTGATTTCTACCATCTTCAAGTAGTTAATTTTGGTGGTAATCTTAAATATTCTTCTTCTTATATTATTAAAGTTATTAAAAAAAAGACTAATCGATGTAGTGAACTCATTCTGCGTAAATAGTAACACCAATAAATCATTCACCAAAAGTTCGGGTACTTTGAGATCGGACTATTCACCATTGTTCTACTTTTTGCTATACTAGTATAACAAGTAGGAAAAAAAATTCCTATCTGTTCTACTATGCATTGTGACAAAAAATGTTCACCACTTGGAAAGTGTAATATTATTTATTGATTCCTAGTTGTTATACTGTATACCTACTAGGAATACAGGAAACATACACTGTTGCGACAGCTGGTACTTTTTTGTTAAATAATAATAATAAACTCACGCAAAAAATAATTTTTTATTTAGATTTATTTTCTTGGAAATGAAATTTCTTGGACTTGAACAGATTTTACCGTTCATCAGGTCAAGTGTTAATCTCAATAAGATGGCATCATTTTGGAAACCATTAAGGGAACTTGGTTTGATGTTTTGACCTTCTTTTATCTTATTGAGATCAGCGACTACGTCTTGAGCATCATCACGCAGTACTTGCAATACTTGCATTTAGTTTTCCTAAGTTTTCTGCAATTGTAATTTAATTTCTGATTCCATCCTTCAGCATAGTTAGATGTTCTGTGACGCTCTGAGGAATCAGTTCAAAATTGAATTGAATTGATGTCTTAATGCTGGGTCGCAAAACACTATTACTCGAACTCCATTGCTGTTGTAATCTCCTAGCATGAAATCAGAATACTTTGGGAATATTTCAACGTTTTCTGGATTTTCGAAGTTTATTTTCGATAAACTCTTTGTTCCTAGCAGCAAACAAATTTCTATTGGAATTGAATTTCGGTACATTAGAAATTATAATATCCAATTCACTCTCTCTAAGAGATTTCTCCGTTCTCTTATAAATATTATTGACCAACAGTAGAACAAATAGGACAAATTAATCATTTAAAAACATTTCCGGATTATTGTTCTAGTAGAACATAGGGTACATTTTACTAATTTTTAAATACTTCCTATTTGTCATACTGCATAGTAGAACAGATAGGAATTTTTTTTCCTGCTTGTTATACTAGTATAACAAAAAGTAGAACAATGGTGAATAGTCACTTATACTTCAAATTATGTGACAACCATCCTTTGTCATTTGACAGCCATGACTGTTGAAAAGTAGCCGAAACGTAAGGGTAAATCTTACCAAATATTTTGCGACAGAATTCGTAAAAAGTACTTATTTTCATTTCAATCTCTAATATTGTTACGAAATACGAAATAATAGTTAAGACACACCTAAAGTTTCCATCCTGAATGTACTAAAATGCAACGACCAATCGCCTCATTACGAACCAAGACCAACCATTGGAACCAACCAAAATTACCAAGTCTGATACAATGTTTTTGGATTGCTCGAAATCTGGTCCAGAATATAAATGTCCATTTTCATAATTTCTTGATTTGAAATATATTCAAATTTAAATAAAAAAAAAGTACCCTTACAGGGCGAACGCTATGACCGCTTAGCCACGAAGTCTCGTCTGAATCATTCTGTCAACAGTCAGCATCAGCATACTAATTGTATTTCAAAATATTCTGCACCTTTGATATACTATCTTAACTTATCCTATTCTATTGTATTATCAACAAACGTTCCAGCAACTCTGTAAACCACAATGTATTTTGCATCACAAAGTTTTAAATCTATCGAAGCGGTACATAATTTATGCAGAGTTACAAAGACTGCTTTATCGTGTTTCACGGACGATTTAACATTCGGTACCCGAGTTGGCGGATGTATTTTATAAAAAAAGTCACCGATCCCAGAGTTATTGCTAATCTTTGCGAATGAAGATACGGGAAAGCTATTGCTTTTCTAGATGTCGGACTCATAATCATCAAAAAGGACTTTAGGAGACGTGATATTGAAAAATCTTTTTTTTGTAATAGTCTAGATATCTATATAAAGCCGATCCCAACTAAGTTGAGAATAGGCTCAGAGAATGATCGAATCTATATATCTATAGAATTATATTAAAGCAGGTATATCACAAAGACTATAAGTAAGTACTTGCAAGTATTTAATTACAGTCCTTCGTTAACCCCTCCAACCATATTTGGGTATAAAAAGTGGTCTCATCAAAAGCAATATTAAATATTAAAATTATAATTTATTCAATATCAAATGTCACAATTCATTTAATTAAAAATAATCAGTCAATGTCACATTATACTGGTCCGTTTACAAAAATAAATAATGCGTTTGGAAGTGCCCATCACCCTCTCTGCATTGCCTCTTTGGATGGTAATAGCCAGCCTTTGCACGAGCCGGCGCAGGGGTCATTCGCCATCTTCCTATTTCTGCATCCGAAGTCCTCCACAAATCTACATGCTTTCTGTTAAGTTTAGAATAATAATGTAAATTTTAAAAGCTAAAATAAACTAAGTTAAATAAACAACGGCTATCGTGCAGGTCAATTTTCGTTTTTGAAATTACATTCATATGCAAACTATCTTTAGAGTTTCCCAACAAATTACTATATTTTTTTTCACAACTTTTTCATGACTAGTTGCTTCGTATTTTCAATATTCTACATTCTTAACAAACACTATTCGATTCCTTCAAAGTCTGATCCCGAGGGACTTCTGCATTGTATGGCGGTACCTGGGAATTGTAATAATATTTCTTCGACATGGAATGGAATTATGGGATACTTATGATTTCTACTAATATTTACTTGTAGAAATGATAAAAGGACTGTGATCAAGGGTCTTAACTCCATATCTTAACAGTAATATTATTTCAATCTTAGGTACTTCATTTTCATAATTAGAATCGAATTCGAGCAGTTGTCGTTCCTTGATATTTAGATATGTACTGTATCTAGTGATATAAGTGTAAAATCTAAGAAATTAAACAAATAATTGAATCAACTGCAGTAAGCGATACTGTTTCACTAATTTTAACTATGCACTCCAGTGAATCCTGTTTACTTTGAAGATCGCTGATGGTCCGAATCATACTATGAAAGTAAAGTAAGATTGAAATAATATTACTTATAAGAGGTGTTCGTAAAACCCCATAACTTAAAAAAAAACTGTTAGCTACTTGATATTATTCCTTATGGTCACTATGATGATTTTTGCGACTAACGTGCACGATGTTTTTTATTTTAATCACGTTATTTTCGGTATTTTCTTTGTTAATTTTAATGGTGAGATTGGAAGTCACTAAACTCTTTACGGTATTTGAAACATGATTTATCCATATACATGTATTATTTGTAGCTATACGTTTTAGTAAGGGAAATAATCCGAAGGTTTTAGCGGCAGCTTGGCGATCAGAGATTGCCTAATCAGCTTACATTCTCTCGAACAAACGAGAACGAACTCTTGAACATAAATGCTTTCACATTCTAGAGAAATAAATATCTAAGAAGCTCCACATTTCACTCTAATTTTATTAAAAAACGTTTTAAAAGATTCAGGTTAAATATATTACTAGAGTTCAGACTTCTTATTGAAATCTTAAATAACTTAACTCTGTACTATTTTCTTTTGGCTGTCTACAGAAAACTAACTTAAATCCAGTCAAAGCTCCAAGCTAATGAAGAATCCGTTTCAGATTTTACTTTTTAATAATGGAATCTCGAGGAAGGCAAGCGCCAGTGATTCCTTTTAGTTATCTTGTACTTATGTATTACTCAAAAACTATTGGAAGGAATAAATCTTTCTTGTCTTACAAGTTATAAACTTTTTTTTAAAGTAAAGATTTATTATACCTGGACAGATATTTCGAAAGGCTAGGATCAATGTAGTGTAAATTTAGAGGCAGGTATGATATAAGTGTTTGAGATAAGTAAAATATGGAAATACTCATTCATATTCTATTAACTCTACCTAAGTAAGGGTGGATGGGTGAGAAAGGAAAACATACATATCCATAAATTGCACGTGTAACTAACGGTAAAATGAACTATCTTTGTAATTACTAGATTATTTCGGACTGAAGTCAACCGGTGTCGCCCGACATTGCCTGAGCACCCTCGTACGAGGTCACTCTTGTCCCGAAAGCTTCCGGAGTCCGTCATCGTCCCCATTTCCTATGACACGTGTCGTTCGCTATTATTCCAGCCGACGTGTGGCGGAAATCACCGAGTTCTCCCGAAGGTGATCGTTCGGAAATTTGAATTGGGAACTGTCCGAGTAGCCAGTGTATAGGGTTGTCAGAGACAATAAAAAAGCAGTTTGCTATTCAAAATTGAGATGTAAACATATACGAACTATTATATTATGAGAAACATTAAACAGTGGGAAAGAAGTGTAAGTTACTACCCAAATTATGGCCTAAGGCCTAAGTGTTGCGCAACCCGATCCTACAAGCTTCTTCTGTTATCAGACGACTAGGCAAATGGCGACGATTCAGGATTTTCAGGATTACATGATAGGTATTCCACTCAAACGCACGAAACTATTTAGCAGTTCGTTCAAGCCTATATTATGGAGAGCCTGAGTTTGTGCTTTCAGAAAGCTATAAGCTAAGTAACTTCAAATCAACTGTGAATAGATTGCCTGAAAGAGATCGCCGTTAGCGATAAGGACACCTAATGTACATTCTGCTATTTGTTTGAGTCCATATTGTAATTTTTTGTCTTATTGTTAGTTACTTAGTTATAGAGAGTTACAGTTAGACTGGAAAGCCGACCCCAACTGAGTTGGGAAAAAGTTCAGGGAATGATGAATAAGTTATTTATCTATGTAAGGGTCCTCTATCATCGACCACGTCATCAACTCATCATTTACCAAGAGTTAAGATTAATAAAATAACGGACAAGTCTGTTACGAAACGTCACCTAACCAGTTAAATACGGGTCTATTCATTACATATAGACAAGTAACTCTTTAATTACCCTAACCCTACAACATGGAACCATTCTTAGCACATAATACAACATCAATCAGCAGTATTTATACAAATCCAGTCATAAGATTTGATGACCCTACCCACCTGTGCAAAATTGGGTAGCTAAGGGTGGTATGCAGATTTGTGAAATAGCCCTGATGGTGTGACGATACGATATTGAGGTAGACTGATGAATTTGAATATTAGATCTGTTACCTAAGCGTTTGTAGAGTGATAACGCGCCAATGCCTCGATGAATACCGATTATGGTTGTTATGTTCTGTACTGGCTCAGGCAGTTAGTTCTATTTTAGAATTGAGGAACGCGTTTGCAAGAAAATATATTTTACATATGTTTTTATTTGTTATTTTAAATAGTTTTTTAACACTTGGATCAAAAAGTAGTTTTTTGGGTACGGAAGAAGCTGTTCAACAATTTTAGTTACTTTGATATCAAATGTTGTAAAAAGAAGAAAGAAGTATTTTCTTTTTTTCTTATCTTATTTTTATTATATAGAAGTCATTGTAAAGTATTTGTATATATTGGAGACCTTTAAAAAAATTGGGTTGTATTATATTAACGACACTGGACTCTAAAACTTATTTTCTGTTTATTTGCGATGAATGTTGGAACAAATCTTACGTTTATATGATTAAGTCGAGAATCCGAGATATAAATTGTGAAAATCAACAATTACACAAGCAGAACCGCGTGCATCAGCTAGTTTATTATTAGTATCAAAAATAAAAGTGGCCTCGGTCTCATTTGCATAGAACACCACTATGTCAACTTTTGTAATAGTAGCTTTATATTTTTCAATCACGACTATCCAATTCGATATACATATAAAACAATCTGAAACAGGATTGTGCCTACAATGTTCGCGCTCCCCAATGTTCTGGTATTTCACTGACCGTTCAATTAATTCATGCATAACATTGAGAGTGGGAATGTTTGCCATGCTTTCAGCGACAGGTTATTTTGTTACTGGACCATTGAACGGTTTTCAACGTTCGGTTATAACACTGTCATATTTTATATTATGATTGTTTAAATTGGATGCGAAATTTTTATAGTTAAGGAACTTTGAAGATTTTCTATAGACAAAACGTGATCAAAATTAACGGTCATTAAAATAATTATGCCCTGAAACAAAATGAACATAACTTTATTGATATATGATATCTTTTAAGTTGTCAGTAGGAATACCAATTTTTCTTCTGTCCTGGTGGCACAGAAACTTTCTTAACCTTCATTATTTCCCACCACCACCTTTTCAAGATGATATCAGAAGAGAGTCGGCAGCACGAGTGGTAGGTTGGTGCTGCATATCACTGCGTAACCACTTTCCATTAGGTGGGTCGTGTGCTTGTCTGCCACCTAAGTTGTATAAAAATGAAAGTATCGTACATTCAACATTTTCTTTGTGACGACGATGATCATAAAAGGACGGTCTAGTGGCCAGTCTTCTTATCGTTTGTTTTAAACTTTGCTTTAGTAGTAGTTTAACTACTAGAAACAGGCGCCGTAGTCTCACCAGTTAATCAGCAGATTTACCAGATGAGGTAGACCTGGGCTCTAAATCTCAGTAGGGCTTCATTCAACTATTGTTTTAACAGCTACAAAATAAGAAGTTTTAATTAATATTTTATACCATACGACTTGCAGAATACAGTTGCTCTTGTTCACTACTAAACTATAGCATACCCTGTGTAGCTGTTACACATAGAGAGTAACAATTTTAAAAATGGTTGAAATTTCTCTCGGGACGGTATTGAATAAAACGGTATGCGTCACACTCCTAAAATTCAGTTTTCAATTAATCGGTTCGGCGGCGCGCGTGTGGAATGAAGGATTCAGCGGTCTAGAATGCAGTTACGAAAACGTATTTAATCAAATTCTTCTGTCCCTTTCAATTTTAATTCATCTAGTATATTCATAAAATATCTTGAATTATATTATGGTTACAAATATCTCGACGGTCCCTACGTATATAAAGACATGTCAAAAACCGAGGTTTACAGGAGAGCGTAATTTATGTTCAAACCGATCTAGAAATAATTCTATGTACAATCATAAATACTTTTTTTCTACAATGTTTTATTAGCTTTAGGAACTATATAATGGCATTTATACATATTTCCTTTTCTTACATTTTCTTGGAAAAACTGCTAGATGACTGTTTCTACGTTAAGATTAAAATCAAAGCATGTCAGACATGTCTATGATACCTTTTTATACGCAGGAAAGAAGAAAACAATGTCTAAAATAAAATTTAAATAAAATGTTTCATGAAAACGTAGAATTATGTTATTGTTTTCAAACGGATAGTTTAAAATCGTCAGATCGCCACCCATGGATATAAAAAATACATCAATGGAGACATATCGCTTTATACGCGGTTTCATTCATTGTGGGTAGGACAATAGTTCTTGAAATGTAAACAAAGACATGTTCTAAGATAAAGTTATCAGGATTGTTTTTTATTAACTAAACAAGGTTTATAATTGAACATTATTTATTGTTAAGTAAAAATCTTCTTATCATCTAAATAATAAGTACCTACTTGTAGCCTCATCGAGCTGTGTGTTGATAAGGTGCTCGAAAACCTTGTACCTACTGAGGTGACGGCTATGGGTCGATAGTTGGCTGGGTTTGAGCGATCTCCCTTCTTGGAAATCTACATTCCGTACATTCGCCTCTTTCCACGCCTACGACACTGTACCCGAATTGTAGGACAGTCGGAACAGTCGCGTGAGCATTGGAGACAACTCCATTGCACATTTTTTGAAGAACCACCGCTGGTAAACCATCAGGACCACTGGCTTTCCGGACATCGAGTGACTGCAGTACTGCTCGGACATCGCGTTGCCTGATACGGATATCAGGCATTGCGTGGTCACTGTTGGGTAGACTCGGTGACTGCATACCACAGTCGTCGATTCGGGAGTTGGTCGCAAAGAGATTAACCAGCAAAATTGCTTTCTCTTGCGGCTCATGGGGGCAGCGAAGGCTGGCAGAAGTTAGCTTGCACGGCTTTGGCCAGTCGCCAGGAGGCACGGCTGCCCGTGCGATGCGCCACTAGTTCTTGACCAACCCGTGCTATGCGCTGAGCATCTGCTCTGACGTAAGCCCTCTTGCAGACCTTGGCTTTGTTGTACGCTGCCTTAAAGTACCCTATGTTGGAATCGTGCGTAGCGCGCGCCCTTACCCAAGCACGATACGCAGACTGTTTATATGATGAACAGCCTCTGCGCATTCGCGCCCGAACCAAGGGCGCCCTCCACGGGCACCAGTCACATCAGTGTATGGGATATAGTACTCCATACCCAGGCTGATCTCACCGACGACTGCAGTTGCACTATCCGATGGGTCCTTACGTTCAAAGCAGCGCTCAACGCTGGACGCAAAATAGTTACGCAGTCCATCCCAGTCCGCTGACGAGTAGTGCCAGAGACGCCGATTTCCCTGCACTGGTCGTGAGAGCGCTATGATAGGCACCTTGGAACAGACCAGACAATGGTCGAAGTTGCCCAAAGCGGCTCGCACCGAAACATTGTACTGGTCTGGGTGGCTCGTCAACTGAAGGTCTAGCAAAGAGGGTGTTGAATGCCCGACCCTCTTGGTATCCTAGTGACCTCGTGTACCAGTTGGGTCAGGCCGTGAGCCAGAGCAAACGCGTAAGCAAACTCCTCCAAAACAGACCATGCGGGAAGAGCCGCCCGCTCTTCCTGCATGGTCTGTTTTGGAGGAGCTCAACCAGATCTCGTGGTGGGCGTTAAAGTCCCCCAAAAATACCAATTCAGCGTTCGGAAACCGCTCCTGCGCATCATCTACCGCCTGACTCGGATATTCGAAGAGTCGAGTTGTCTCGGCATCTCCAGTATGGGAACGGTAAAGGCACACATAGATTTGACTCATACAGCCATGGTCTACGTATAAGTAAAACACACACCAATAAATGTAAACTGCGTCAAACCATTAATTTATTTCACCACGCGATCGAACAAGACGTTAAGTCAAACATAACCGCGTGGTTCCGAGTGGCGCACATTTTAAAACACCGCGTACAAAACTATATGTATAGATATCCGCATCTACGACACTTATTCGTTGTAATTGTAATACTTGTTCCCTTATACGATTTGTAAATGAAGTGAAATACATCATATTTAGAAAAAAAAAATATGTAGATATGTGCATATGGACAATCTAAAGCGAATAAGCAATTTAAAAAAAAATGCTGTTTTCGACATGTCTTTATGTACGTAGGGACCGTCGATCTATTTAAATACGGATGAAATAATACTATTTATTGCTGCAAAATTTGACCAGACTATGCTCCTACTAAGAATATCTCAGAAGAGAAAACAACATCTGTTCATCATCCTCATTGTCCTATCTGGAAATCAAAGCATTACATCCAGATTATGTAATACGAATTTAGGGCAATGCATGTAATGCGAGTATTATACTTTCTTATTTGCTGAGATGGAAATTTCAAATTGGTATTTATTAATTTTGCTTCAATATTATTCATTCTTAATATTCGAAGTTGTTTTTTATTCCTATACATTCTATAGATAAAAGTACGATACATAATATAAGTTATATTACACTGTTCTGATAATGGAATGGCATAGCAGAAGCATGCCCCAGTAATTGTGATAAACTTTGAATGTTCTTTAGAAAGTGGGATTTAAATTTCATTCTAATATTAGTAGGTGATATCACATTTCGTAAATTGTAAGGTAGTTGGTTAATAAGAACAAAATATATGATTCATATGACCTTTGGAGTTGACCCCAGAGCAGGCCTGGTCCACTTACTCCAGCCAACGCGATAACACACTTACAATGATTCTCAAGGGAATCAAAATTTCGCCACGGCTTCCGCACCACTGCCATAAGAGTTTTCCTGATGATAATATGTAATTGTTGTTCTTTGTTATTATTGACTGTAATAATGACCGCATCGGTCATATACTCAGCTCAACTCAGACTTTATTCATTAAAATTTATTGCTGTCCGAAATGAAATGAAAATGAGCTACTATGTATAATTATATTTATGAGCATGTTACCATACCATTAGTATACTCGTGGTTATAGAACTAACAATAGTACCAATTAATATACAGGAACCTCGATACTACAAATAAACTGTTTTAAATATTTTTTCAAAAGTTTAGTTAAAGGCACCTAGGCAAATATCCGTGATGTTTGTTTTAGGTTACTTTTATGATAATCTATACTGTTGATTGATGGCACTTGGTGGAGCTCACTTTACAGAGTGTAAAGGTAAACCTTTGAAAATGCCGCAAAACGAAACCGGTTAGATACATTAATGAACACAGTGGAGAAGTACAAGTGTATTATCAATCAGGGCTTGAAACCGGTTTAGAAAATACCGGTTAATAAAGGTTAAACCTGTTTTTTGTAAAGGTTTCATTCAGAGCGAAACCAGAATGGGAACCATACTAAAACCTTAATAAACCGGTTTAATCCAGAGCGACACGTACCTACCCGCGTCGGCATCACTTGAACTAAGCACGTCACAACTTGCTTGTAAATTGTAATTGTTCAGAGAGTGATGCATTTATTTAAACGATTGCTAACTTAAAGTGGGCTAAGTTATTGGTAATTTCGCAGCTTTGCTCCTAATTATTTTAGGGTTTTCAAGTAAAGAATGGGTCATAAGAGAAAGAACAAAATATATAGTTATTTATTTTGATTACTTGAACGAAAGAAATGTCTAATCGAAGGATGCGGCGTAAAATACGTTATAACTACTGGTGGTAGAAATTTGATGGAATAAATTTGTCATAAATTTTGACCGGGTGGGTAGCAACCTCGGTTGAATTGCGTTCAGGAGTCAGCAAGTACATAGCCGGGCAGAGGTGGTGGTAGTCGCAGCATTAGTGGGACCAGTGGGTATTGGCGTAGTTTGGTGGGGATGGTGCGGGGTGACCCGCCGAGCAGGGAGACCCGTAGAAACTGGTGTCGCGGGCCGCTCGCGGCATAGTAGGTACAGAGGCTCAACTGGGGCTAACCACCCTGGGAGACTGCCTCACCAGGCCGCGCATAATACTAAAATGGTTCGTCGTACAGGTTGGGGACCGGATGTGGGAACCCGCCGACCATATATTCAGGAGGGGAGGCACCTTCCGTTCGGCTCGTCGGCTCTCGCCATGCCGCCTCACAACCACAGATAAAACCAATCTCCTGCGCTTTGTCACGCGGTGCTGCCACGACAATCACCTCTATTTTCACGCCTTCTCTTACCCCCTACTATGGCAGTACACATCAGAGATTATGGCAACACAGCGGCTCTTTATTCTCCCACTAGCTCGCTTTTTGAGGTGGAGTCTACTAACATCTGTGGGCTCCATGCAAACTTCAACGCCGTCCACCAACAACTAGAGACGGCGAAACCAGCCACGCTCTTTCTGACGGAGACACAAATATGCCGCATGACGACACCTGCCTGCTCTACCCCGGCCATGTTCCAAAGGAAAATTTTCGTGCCAAAACCGGGGAGTGCGTGTTTGTTAGGGCGGATGCTTGTTGTCGTCGTTTGCGCTGCCTTGAGGACCCATCCTTTTCTGTCCCGTGGGTACACGTAGACCATAGCTGTACGAGACAAATCTATGTGTGCCGTTACCGTTGCCATACCGGAGATGCCGAGACCACACTATTCTTTGAATGTCTGAGTCAGGCGGCAGATGAGGCGAAGGAGCGGTTTCCGAACGCTGAGTAGGTATTTTTGGGGGTTCCAAGGGGCTTTTAATAGCACCCCACGACCAGTGCAGGGAAATCGGCGTCTCTGGCACTACTCGTCAGCGGACTGGGATGGACTGCGTGACTATTTTGCGTCTATCCTTTGGGTTGAGCGCTGTTTTGTAGGTAAAGACCCATTGGATAGTGCAACTGCTGTCGTCCGTGAGATCAGTTTTGGGTATGGAGTACTATATTCCATACACTGATGTCACCGGTGCCCGCGGAGTGCGCCCTTGATTCGGGCGTGAGCAGAGGCTGTTTATCATAAACAGTTTGCGTTTCGCGCTTGGGTAAGGTAAGGCACAACGATTCCAACATAGGGTACTTAAGGCAGCGTACAACAAAGCAAAGGGTCTGCAAAATACCCAGCGCATAGCACAGGTTGGTCAAGACCTAGTGGTGCATCCCACGGGCAGCCGTGGCTACTGGGTACTGGCCAGAGCCGTGCAAGCTAAATTCTACCAGCCCGGCAGCCCAGCTACCCTGCCCCCGCCCCTCCCCCGTCCCCCTGCACAACCCTGATGGATCCCTGGCCCATGAGCCGCAAGAGAAAACAATTTTTCTGGTTAATCTATTTACGACCAACTCCCGAATTGAGGACTGTGGTATGCAGCCACCGACCACCCAACAGTGACCACGCAATGCCTGATATCCGTATCAGGCAAGGCGACGTCCGTGCAGTACTGCAGTCACTCGATGTCCGGAAAACCAGTGGTCCGGATGGTATACCAGCGGTGGTTCTTCAAAAATGTGCAGCGGAGTTGTCTACAATGCTCACGCGGCTGTACTAACTCTCCCACATTTCGGGTACAGTAGTGCCGACGGCGTGGAAAGAGGCGAATATACAGCCGATTCCCAAGAAGGGAGATCGCTCAGACCCAGCCAACTATCGACCCATAGCCGTCACCTAAGTGCTGTGTAAAGTTTTTGAGCACCTCATCAACACACAGCTCATGCGTCACCTAGAGGATCACTGACCGGCAATAAGGTTTTAGGCTGAAACGATCTTCTGCGGTATATAACCTATCTTTGGGGTGAGGCTATGGACAAGCATGGTGAGTCACTGGCTATTAGCCTGGACATCGCTAAAGCTTTCCATAGAGTCTGGTACAAATCGCTTCTTAGCCAACTACCAACCTTCGGTCTGCCTCCAAGACTGTGCAATTGGGTTGCTAGCTTCTTGCAGGGGCGCCGCATTCGCGTTCCTTGTGATGGATGAGCTTCGAAGTTCCTGCAGGTAAATGCTGGCTCTCTACTTTCCTTCCTCATCGCACTATTCAGAGCACGCCACTGCCATTTCAGGATAACCTCAATATACTCGGTATGGATGTTCGCTGCAAACTGATGAACAAGAACTATATCGAGAGCATCATCAAAACAGCTTCTCGTAAACTCGGAGTCCTGAACAGAGTGAGACGTTTTTTCACGCCGAAGCAGCGGTGTCTTCATTACAAGACACAAATTCGCTCCTGCGTGGAATACTGCTCGCATCTCTGGGATAGCTCCGCAAAGTACTTATTAAATGCTCTCGACAAGTTGCAGCGACATGCGATCTGCATTATTGGGAGTCTTATTTTTATTTCATAATTAGGACACAGAAGTTGTGATTTAGTTTTGTTCATTATAAAATATCAATCAATCAGCCTATCGCAGTCCACTGCTGGACATAGGCCTCTTCTAATGCATCCAGTCTGTCCTAGCCGCCTTTTTCAAGTCATCAGTCCATCTGGCTAGGGGGCGTCCTACCTTCCGTTTGCCTTCTCGCGGTCTCCACTCGAGGACTCGTTTGCTCCAGCGACCATCGGTCCTCCGGCAGATGTGGCCAGCCCACTGCCACTTCAGCTTGGTTATTCTGCGAGCTATGTCTGTAACTTTAGTTCTTTGTCGGATGACCTCATTGCGAACTTTATCCTTCAAAGAGACTCCAAGCATAGCTCGCTCCATGGCCCGCTGAGCGGCTTGCAATTTGTAGACTAACCCCACCGTCAATGTCCACGTTTCGGCACCGTAAGTCATAATAGGCAGAACGCACTGGTCGAAGACTCTTGTTTTTAGGCATTGTTGTAGGGGGAGGAGAAGACCCGACGCAATTTGCCAAACGCTGCCCAGCCCAATTGGATCCTTCTGGCTAGATCTTTCTCGAAGTTGTTTCTACCAAGTTGTATGGTTTGCCCCAGGTAGATATATTGTTGAACAACTTCGAGTGTGGCCCCTTCGACGGCAATCGGTCTCGGTATAACGTGTTCATTGAACATAACCTTGGTTTTGTTCAAGTTTACACCAAGGCCGACGCGTCGAGAGGATTCGTTTAGGCCGTGCAGCATTTCGCCCAGCTGCTCCAGCGACTCAGCAACTATGACGATATCGTCGGCGAACCGAAGGTGGTTATAAAATATGCAATATAATAATTAAATAACTATGTGGGCTAATAATAATAATGAGTCAAAAATGAGTAGGTAATTGTCAAAAAATAAACCACGCGGGCGAAGCCGCGGGCAACAGCTAGTATTATATATAATTAAAATTATAGGGAGTTAATAGGTACATGCCATTATCAATAGAATTTTTACCAATATCATTTATCAATAGAATATTTGATTAGAAAAACTGTTCTTTTATAATATTTTGATAATTAAAATAAATAAATTTTATTAAAAAAAATTGTATTAAATTGAAAATGGACTGCGCATACAGTCCACGCGACCGACGACGCTCGCACTACACTTTAGTGACCTTCACCACTCCTTTAAAATATGGAAGCACTTTAGCCCTACGCTTGAAAATTGAAATTTTGTACTAGTGGATAACACATGTAGTCCGCGCGAATTGAATGTGAATGGTGCATCGATGTTGTCGGTAAGAGCGAAATCAAAACCGGTAAATTGAGTTCAAACCAAAATGGTTTTTTATCGGTTAAGGTAGAGTCAAACCTAAATGAAACGCTCTTATGTACTTACACTGAAACCGGTTTGATACATTAACCGGTTAACAAGCCCTGTTATCAATTATGTAATTTTATGGTAACTAATCGATGTCGATCCAACGCTACTTTTTTTAGAGTATATCCAATATTGTGTTGATAAACACTATTAGTTTGTCGACTGACAAATGAGATCCTTAAAATATGTTTTAGGTGAAGGATCTTCACTTAACACTCAAATATAGCAATAAATATAACATACAGCTACTTAAAGTCAATCCTAAACAAAAAGGTAACTAGTAATTCTGGCCCGGCCGATATCAATAATACACACGTCTTAATTGACAATGGTTAGCGATATTCACTTTACCACATTAATTTCCCAAGTCAATAGAAGCTGAATAGAGCAATGTTTAAGTTAGCAACATCTTGCATCCAGGGAATGGAGCTGTCGTTTCCTGTAGCTAAACGGAAGTTAGTCTGACCAACTTCATGGACAGGCTTCAATGTGCGACTTTGTGTCTTTAGTAGTTTCAATACCTATACATTTTGGAGAAATACATGTATGTGAATAGTAATTATTGAAAGACTACGTTTGGATCATAGTAATTTTTGAGAATGCCATTTGGCATTAGTAACGCGCTAATATCAGTTCAGTATACGTTCGCGTTTTGATTTAAAATGCGTTCTGTATAGGAGGTTCTGGTAGCTGCTTTTACTAACATGAATAAGAGCAGGATAAAATTGAATAACAATATTCCTTTAAAGAAAATGGTGTTGGACCGTTGAATTCTAAATGTACGTTTTCATTGTATGGGAGGCCATCCACAGCTGGTGTATTCCCATACAGTTACACTTAAACAAATAACTTACTAGTTGGGAAAAAAGTTCCAGCAGTTCACTTGTTTTCACATGTAAGCTGTTCTGCTTAGAATTACTTTAATTTATCCAGGCGATGATAAAAATAACATCATTCCAAATAGGTATATTCCAACGACAATTTAAACACAATATTGCATTATGTAGTTGATAAGAACTTTATTGAGTTAAATTGGATTTTGGCAAACCCCCAATTCTTGTGTGCCAACTTAAAAAATTCAGCAGCTTTTCATTTATGACCTTTACTAGTTTAACTCTTTTTAACAAATATATTCGTAGTAAAAAAACTAATATATTGAAATAAAATCAATTATATTTCAAATAGTAAAAGATCTAATGTATTCCCTAGTATTTTTTTTACTTCCGATATTATTTATTACGATGTCAAGTGGTCTACAAGAAAACACTCATAATGTGAGCAAGAATTTATTGCTGCGACGAAGTCCACCTTGCTTTCACTAGATGGCGTTTGCTGTCATTACCGATAAGTACTAAGTGTGAGACCAAATTCATAAAACTAGGTACAGTTGTCAAAAAGAGAATTAAATATTATATCACCTAGTTATAGCTATTTTTGTTTTATATCATTATTCAATCATTATATTATGTTAGGTGTATCGCACAATATAAGTGCTCAAGTAATTCAGTACAGCGTGAAATTCTGTGTAGCCTACTAGTGAGTCCCTCGGCTATAACGGCTTTTGTTCTGAACTCGTAAAACTCTCTTAACAATTTATCTGAGACGATAATTATCCCACAAGGGGATTGAATGAACTCGCGGCATGCGATGTCTCTGACCAGACGTCAAGTCTGTATCTTGATCTGTATCAAGGGAATAACTCTGTCATATCACTTAGTGAGTCGGAAGTGAGGCCTGTCCAAGTTTGTAGGGTCATAGTGGAAGGGATAACATGTGGCTTTATGTAAAATTATTTCTGTTGATACTTAAGTGTCGTTGAAAACGTACTACTTAGTTGATAAAATTTTGATCCCGTTCCCGCAATTCATGGGAAACTTTGCTTGGAATAAAAATAATATTAGGCAGATTTGTTCAGCCGGTAGAGCGTGATTGAGTAACAAAAGTCCAAACATCTTCACAAACTTTCACAATTATAATATTAATTAGATTGGTAGGGTAGTAGGAATAAGGCTAGGGCCCTCTCCGTGAGTGCCGTGAAACAAATTGCTACACCACAATGGCAACTCAAAAATACTGTTTTGACAGAAGAAGTAGAAAGTGAGTTCAATTATATTTGCAAATATTCTCAAATTAGGTGTTCGTAGCGAAAAAATATTTTAAAATAATAGTTGAGGTGAGGGATGTTATAATGGGCGAAACAAAAACAGTTATTATATCCTGTTGCTGATAACCTAAGTAAATTTAACAAATTCGTGTAGTCATTGTGTGCCGATAATACCCGTTATATAACATAAATCAAAATTAATGCTAACTGAAATCATAAAAGTTTATTGTTATATCTGATGCATTGTGACTAACGGGGAAAACTATCACAATGGGATCGTTTGTATTTCAAACTCACGTTTTTTGCACTACAGTGTAATAATACACTACATAATAATTAAGAGCCTATATCTGGACAATCATTGTGGCTTATATGTTACGTACGAACTTCTTAGTCGAAGTTGGGGAATCCTCCCTGCCCTGAATACTATTTCTCTATTGGCCGATAATCTTTAGCAGATACTTACTGAATCTAAGGTTATTTAACCTCCACCAACATTATTTTGTACAACAAACTTATAGCTTTTTTAATCAAAATGATACTTAATTAAACAGAGAGTTGAGATAGGCGTTACATAGCGGAAATCAATTACAAGAAAATATATTGAGGGAGGGCGGTGAATCCACCACTGACCCACAGTTTAACAATCTCAGCGATAGTAGTGGCAAAATATTACTAATTGTCATAGAAAGGACAAGTTATTATGACTTTACCCTGCTTGATGGTAAGCTGAATGCAAAATCTCATGAAAGAGTGCCTGTAATTATGGTCACCTACAAAGTTACACCGGTGCCCTCATCAGAAACATCAGAAGACTCATCAGGTGATTTGACATGGCAGCAAGGATCCAGGACTGTAGGAAGAAAGCAACTTATGTGCTCGCAAAGAATTTCAAATCTTTATGAAGCGGCAACTATTTTGAATGGATTCTATATATATTTATTTTATATCATTTTGAATGACGTGAAAGCAACTTCAATAGTTATGGTCATGGCGAGACTGTTAAAAATACTTTTATTTCAATGTGTGATATTCGCGTAAACTTTCGACGCTATCATAAAAATAATAATAAAAATAAAAGCTTTTTTACCCAGTACATCGTTTCATAGAAAGGTTAAAACAATTTCGTAAAATAAAAGCTCTCCATTTGTTTTAACCAGTCGTGCGCCACACGAGCCTGCATACCAAATCGCGTGGAAATACAGCGACAGTTATTGGACGCGATGACCGCCCTAATTAAGTTCGATTGCGTTTGGAGGGTTATATACGAGTGCTATTTTTAACCAACTACGCGTTACAAAGAAGGATAATGTGTTTGTCGATCGTGGTATGTTAGTTTCTTTATAGCACTCTAGGGTCAAATTGCTTGGGCTGATTTTTGTGATTCTCAATCTTGTGTTAAATCAAAAAGTTCAATCAGGGGGCCTACCACCACCGTTTACGGAACAGTCTTATTGCAGGAGCGTTTTGTTTGACATTTTAAGTAATCTTGCTTATATTCGTACCACAACCGTACATTATACATATAAAGTATTCTTGTTTAGCCTTTTTGTGACGTCACTTCCATTTTAGTTCATTCAATTGGTACCATGATGAGATTTTTTAACAATATTGTTTTTAGTAATATTGGTTTTATGTCAAAATTAGCCATCTTATTAAAGTTGCTCGAAGGCGACGGATTTATTATTGTTTTGCAAAATACTATTGAATAAACCATTTTCATAACCCAAAAAGTAAGGAAACCATATTTATTCATACAAACTTATAGAATAAATGCTTTAGCTAACTATTTTACTATCTATTTTCGTGTTCGACGGATACTCCGGTATAACCAGCGAGTAGGTTATTTCGGACTCAAACCGACTAAAGTCGCACGCGGTTTCATCGAAGTAGAGCAATAAAGCATTCCATCACTCAGATGGAGTCATCTGCCTCATATCCGGCTTTTAGATAGCCCCCTCGTACCCCGAGGTACGCTTATAAATACAAGTATAATTTGTATGAAAGATATCAAGTGATTTTTAGATATTTATCAAACAAATACAAATTTAAAGATAAAGTTAACCTACCTTAATAAATATTTTATTTCAAAGTAAAACTCTTTTTAAATACTCTTTTAAAAAAACTTTTTAAAAAGAAATTAATAAACAAAACACATTAGGTATAGGGCTTGACTCTAAAGAGATTTACCTCCGGTTTTAATAAACCGTCAGAATGCCTCCGGCTATTCTCCGGTAAAAGCTGAAATTATATTCAAAAGTTTAAAAATGGTCATATTCGTGAAGCGAATCCCGGACTTCTTGGTGAACGCTTCGGAAGCGACCGGGATAACGCAGGGATGATGATGATGATTTGTGAACATTTTAATTTAGTATTTAGGACATTGAGTTATCATCCATAACATAATCACCATACTAAAAATAACTCCAAACAAAAAAAAACGTCATTCGGTAAGTCTAAAATCTCCGGAGGTTCTCCGATTTATCGTCTACGGATCACAGCCCTAACGTGAATGATTTATAGCAGGGAATAGACAAAGATTATAAATAGTTCATTCATTTTTGACAGTTGGCAGGAATCAAATAATACTGTTTTGTACGCTCATGGTACGAATATGAGTAAGGTTGTTTTCAAGATTGAAACAAGAAAAAGGACGAGTGTGTGAGAAAGAGATGGAGCTATATCGATTGTATAACGCCATCTCTTTCTAACAGAAAATTATGTAATTCGTAAAACGTTTTTGAAGAAATACTTACCTTTTTTAAATAACTGGCAGAATATTAAGTCAAAAACCATGAATATTCAAAAAAGAAAAAAATATCAATGAGCAATCAAACAGGGCCGTAGTGAGTATATAACTAGAAATTCAAACAGGGCCGGTGCAAGGGACCTTCTTGATGATAATTTTAGAAGAACCGGGCCATTTCGTAAAATGAATATTTCATATTCATTTTACGAAATGGCTGGCGCTAGCTCAAGCGCGCAACGAAAAAGATGACGGTCCACCCAAAGTCACTTACAACTTGTAATTAGCAATATTGTGTCCGTACTTGATGCCATTCGAGACTTTTTACTAAAGGCTCTCGGGTCACGATTAGATAGATAGTTAAAGTTCTTTAGTTCATGGCATTCAAAGTGTCCGAAAATGAAAAAGCTCCACATTATTTTTTAGACAGCAGTAGAATTTTTCATCATTTAATAATTTATCCACCTCTGCCTGCTCCTCCAGGGATATAGGCGTGAGTTTATGATATGTTATTAATTCATTTGTTGTTGAATTCATTATTCTCAGGACAATTTGTGTGATTTTTTTTTAAAGTCTATTCATATATATATATGTGCACGGGGGCGAAGTCAGGGCACGCAGCTAGTTTGTATATTATTATAACAATCGTTGCTATGGAAACGGACATCATAGACATGCGCACTGTGTCTCTGTCACACACATCACATTCTGTCTTTCATTCACTTTTGTCTTTTAGATAGGGAGATAATAGCTTGGATTTTATTAAATGAGGCTGATAGATTTCTTGCTGAGCGGTAATCGAACCCGCTTCCGAATGCTCTATCGCTACGCCACAGCAGTCACCAAAATAAATAATGATAATAACCCCCTCATGGTTTTCATACACAATCTAGATTTGATTTTTTTAATTTAAAATAGGGACAATAAAAACAATCAGGTTTAATTGATTAAATTCTATTATTACATTAACCAAATACTTTAATTTCACAAGTGATTTTCGATGTACGAGTATAAAAAGTGATTATAATCTTAAAATAAACTTTTATGTAGCCAAACACTATTGGAAAGGGATGTTATTTGTTCAATTGAATTGTCTTATGGCTTTAATTGGACTCCTACTTGTCCGATAACATTTTCGAATCAGTTGCATGAATTTATAATCCAATCAATGGCAATCAACATCTAGAACATAAAATTTGATGTTACATACATAGTTGATACAAGTGAGGGGCCTTAACAGAAACTATATAATTACACCTAAGTATATTGCATTTACCTAGGTCTCTACAAATGTCTGTTGAGAAATGGTCCTTCGCCGGAGGCTTTAATTCATCACACTGGATATAAACCAATGTCTTTGCGATTAGGTAGTACCATCAATTAATACATTCCGCATTATTTCCTCCAACATAAAGGGTTCACATTGCTCACGTAACTGCGTAGCTGTTTTCATAAATGGACTCGGCGTTATGAGTTTCTAAACACCAAATATTTCGTATACAATCGCCATCTAAATAGTAGTTTGTAGGTACTAAACATTAGATAGTTTATAATTATTTATTCTATGAGTTCACATAATTAAACACGGTACCTACACTTACTTTTTAGGACAAGATAATGATTTATTGAGACGTATTTTCCATAATCATATCAATAAAACTATATACAACTTCTTGTTATTTTTACTGATTTTTGATTGACGTTTATCTATCAAATTGAATGAACAATATGAAGGTGACGTCACAAAACTGCCGAGTCAAGAATGTGGTTCGCAATCTTGTTTTAAAGAGATGATGGTACCAAAACACGAAGTAAGGTTGAAACAATACTGCTTTAAGAGATGGTGGTAAGGCCCCAGGAAAGCTTATAAAAACGTGTTAATAAATAAGTCACTGAATTATTTTTTCAAATTGGGAATCTGTTTTGAATGGCTGTTCTGAATCTGTTTGGAATCTGTTTAAAATGATGGAAATAATAATAATAAGAGTAAGATAAAAACACTAAAAGTACAACCATCATGGCAATAACTTACCTACCAACCTAATTTTACACTTCGGTCTATTTTGATGACGACTGATGCTAATAGAACTGATAAAGTCAATTCTGTTTAGGTATCATAAGTGAGATTTAAATTATGAGATTTATTAAGATAACCTTTACGATTACGTAGATCTATAGTGGTTAGTTGCGATCTAGAAACGTTGCATTGCGATAGTGAAACCTAAATTAATCTATATCAACGTAGGTTTTAAAGGAAAAGAGCAAAGTATATTAGCCATGGCAATAAATTAAATATAGTACCCTCACTAATCTAAGCCCTCCAAGGATCCTCGAAGGATTTGCGTTCGAGTTTAATTAACACAATAATTTTCGAAAGCAATTTGAATACCATCGAACGATGTACTAGAAAACGATCCATTTTATGATACTAATAGGTATTGTAATGCAGATTATTACCAGCATTCCAGTTTATAACTGCATAAACTGATTTAAACTGCTTTGATGTGAAACTAAGTGGCTCAAACCGGATTTTTATTACGTCATAACTACCTACCAAACCTATAAGTTGATTGTTATTTCTTTATCCATTACACTAATAAATTTTACGATTCATATAGTTTTTTGCGTGTAAACCACACAAATTTTGTTTTATAAATTACCCTAAAATAGCACATATCGTGTTAGAAATTTGATTAGGCAAAGTTGGGAATTGAAAATAATTGTGTTTTATTATGGACCTATTACTTTCATATTAACTTGAGTGGCATTTTGGTATTTAGGTACATGTATAACTAAGTACTAACTACGTTCTTGTTTATCAATTAGCCTATCGCAGTCCACTGCTGGAAATAGGTCTCTCTCAATATTGGAAGGCTTTGGTTCTGTTTCCACAATGGCCAGACGGTTTGGTACAGGGTTTTATTTTGAGTCGAGTTTTTCTTCTATTGCAGTGATATCATCTGCGTATTTTTCCGTTTGTCGTTTCTTCGGTTGAAATGGTGTTGTGATAATCTGCGTCCGCCACCACACGGTCTTCAAAATGACGTCAGTCAGTTATGAATCAATAATCAGTGAAGAAAACTGATGTTATAAAAAAGAAACACATCATCCGCTCCATAGTGAAAAATGTCAGAAGGGGAAAATATTACACTTATAGTTCTAAAATTTTAAGATATGAACATGTAACGTTTGAACGTTTCTTCATAATCGAAAAGCTGAAGAAGCTAAGCGATTGACTAGGTGAATATATAATGCTAAAATCCTGAACGTAGTAAAATAAATTTGTAAAAACTTAGTAAGTACTGAATTTTGAGTCAATAGAGCAAGGATGCCAAAATTATACTAATTATCACATTTAGCAACCACTTCCACATGAAAACACTTGAATGTGCCGAGGAACCTGAAGCTCTCAAAGTTTGCTGCATGAGATAGAACGATCTGAAGATCAAAACGCGTGCCTAAGTTTCTAACAAGATTGTTAGGTTTACATATGGAGCCAATTAGGTAACTTAAGTAATTAAATATGCTATGCTAATGAATTGCTAATCGCTTTTGTATCCGATAGTGTGATGAACTTTAGAACAGTTATAATAATGATTCTCTTGTCGTAAAGTTTTATGGAATAATGAAATTTTTGTAATAACACGCAAAAGGACGCCATATGTCTAAACTCTTTTTTACGCCACACTAATTTATAGCTTTACACAACGTTAATACGTGACAATTACGTGCATGCTGCTAACTAAACAGTTAACGCCAACAGGAAAAGGAAATGCAGCACGACAAACATGTAGAGACATTATCTACCCGTAATTGGTGCAACCATTAGTGCATTATTAGCCTTTTTGCTTTAAACGAATCTGACAATCTCTTGCAACGCAACAAAGTCCGAGTTGCCAATTCTATATAACGAGTTAATTTACATGTTTAGATTTGATTAAGAAATTATTAAGTCATAGGTACTTATGAATAGTAGTTATGATCATACCCTTATAAAATTTGTTCAACGAAATATTTCTTTAATACGAGGATGTAAATATAACCTTGCCTTTTATTTAAACATTGCGTTTTCATCGCTATGGCAATCCAAATAACGAGTAAATCAATTAACATAATTATATTCACATAATGCATCAGTCATTTCTGTCATTTTATAGTTTCACTTACATCTAGGTATATTCTTTTATGTAAGACCACTGTTCTCCAGTGATTTTGGTCTGTCCTTTAGTCAAAACATCATCAATGCAATCATGTTTAGCATTCCTTGTTTTATTTACCATAGTTCTATAAGGAAAAAGAAAGGAAATAAATTTATAGAGTACTATTCAAGAGCAAAAGCTTTATAAAGAAATTCAGTTTTAAAACTCAGTTTTTATTAAAGTCGCGAACCAAATAAGACTAAAACGAGTCAACCCAAATTTACATATTATACCGCGTCGTTCTACGTCCAAAATTGAATTTCCCATGCCAATCCTCAAACCAATATGGCTTTCATCTACTATCCCAAACTGCTTATCATAATATACCTCATGAACACAATGCAATCGCTTACTTTTACATTCATTGTTGATTGCAATTATGTGACGCCCAATCGTGTTGCTCGCAATTGCAATTCCAACTGCAATGTATAACAATATACTATTTAGAGAATTACGTGTACCCATTTTATTTCTGCATTTCACTCAGATGTAGAAGCTACAGTATTATTTCAGGGATTGTTTTGCTTCTTTTGTAAATTGTCTTTGTTTATGAAATGGCAGTTAATGTGTGTTTTTAGTAGTGTAATAAAGGCTCTTATTGTTCATATTTTGAACTCGTGTTGTGTAAAATCACAAGCATAATATGTGAGAAGGGTATTTCTAAAGGATTTTACCTTTTTGATAACGGTAATAAAAGTGGGAGTTCTTTCTTCAAATTCGATTATAATATATTTAATATTATTATAGGGGTGGATTATTCGTAGTAAAATGTTATGCTTTCCGAAAAGGTAGGAATAATAAATGCAAATATCCTAAGAGATTTTCTGTGCCACAACGTGAAATTTGGAGAATAATGGACCTAGCAATCAAAAAACGAGCTAAGGAACTTAAATATTACATTAAGCTTTACTTACGGAAATTGTTTTTGACTTTTGACGTCATCAAATATTTAAAAGCTTGGAATTGGAATCAATGAAATAAAAATCTTGAATGTATTATTTTGAAGAATAAAACTAACACAACATTTATCAAGAATATTCAGAAGTTTTATAGTGCGATTGCTGTATACAAGCAAAAACAACGTATTATTGGGTTCTACTAACAGTAATTTTCATAAAACTTTCATAATGGTCGATAATTGGATCGCCAATTATAACGCGGGCCTGAAACGCCTTAAATCAGTTGCTGAAACGCCCTTAACTCTTTGAAAGGGTTGTATAATATTATGTTATTAAACTAAATTCCGTGACGCATTTTAGTTTTAGTTTGTGTTTAATATATTGATAGTTTAATGTATAAATAAATGTGGAAAGTTAACTAAATTATGTGATATTATATATCATATTCATAAAATATCTTAACATTTTACTTCGTTTTCGAAGTTTTACATCAGAATTTGAACCATGCATGTGAATGGTTTGATAACGTACAGAGATAAGAATGTTTACCGTGAATCTTCGCACTTCTGATACAGATACATCAACTCTAATGGATAATGCATGTATATCGATCAACGCAACACGAGCCATTTACAATATTGAACCCTCCGTACTCTGCCATATTTTTTTATGAAATGATAGCATTTCATTGGGTATGTTCGCTCGTATGCTGATTTGGGAAGGTTAAACCTGGTTTTACACATTTTTAAGCTTTTGTTATCATTTTTTGAATATGTTGTGCTTTATAAAGTAATGCGAAATATAAAATTTGTTTAAATATAAGCGCTTTGATTTGAAGTGCCTAGTATTATTATGACTATGATAAGGTATTTGTCCTATAGAACTAGATAAAAGTACATGACAGTTCACTACGGTGAAATGGTAAGGGTTTGTCAGTAATACCGAGAACTGTTAGGTAGGGGTGCCACTGGGTACGCCGTTAGGACCGCTATTATTGAACCGCGAATCTTTCTATTAACCTAACTAGTTTATTGTGAGTTAAAATTTACGGGTATGTGGATAGTTTAACTAATTTATTGTTGTAAGTTCTCTGCTTCTTTTGTGAACTGAAGTTAAAGTAATACTTTGAAGATGTTTAAATTATTTCCGAAAATGCTACCACTCGTTTAAATCTTGTAGAAATATTTTTCAGTTAGCACATGTTTATCTGTATACGTTTTTGTTTGAAGATCTAGTTTATATTCCTAATATTAAACCTTCGTCATTAGATTAAAAAGGAAATGTCAACGTAGTTGCAAATAAGATTGATTCTTATATCACTATAAGTTAAACTATTAGTATTAGTACTTGTTTGTATATAGATAGTCTCATTGCCTTCACCATATCCTAGTTGAAATTGAAATGACTAAACTGATAATCTTTCTTTACAAAATAGGTATCCGAATTTAATGGACAAAATTGAAAAATCCGCTGGCTTTATTTCTAATAAATCTTTACTTACGTTAAAATAGCGTACTTACGAAGTTTCTCCAACCTTATAGATTTGATATACCTAAGAAATATTATATTCCATGTTAGGTAAGCCTTTCAAAGGTTGCCTCTTATGTTAGTTATTCATAAGTATATATTGAGATGAGATTATGGCTCCAAAGACCGTCTATTTTAAAATAAGCCTGTCATGATAGCGTTTTCTATAGATGAAATTCTGTGTGTATTGAACTTAGAGATAATACGTTCTGCTAAATAACATAATTTTTATAAAATGACGTCGACGCAAGTGCTAAAAGTTAGTTAGCTTAACAATGTAACTCCGCTTTAAAAATTCAACTTTCTCAGTTATTTAGAAATCATAATGATGCTCTTAGTGATTCAGTAGTTGCATTTATTATTCAGATTTTGGACTCCGAGGTCCGTTTATTAGTTATGTCCAGTATATCGACTTTTAAAGCCACCACCGTCCAAACAGAACCCTGAAAAGAGAGCTTGCGGTGGAGCCTTGTCTAGCGCGCGTCGACTTGTAAGTGAGATTGACTTGAGCTTCAAAGATGTTGGCAGGACACTGCACCCTTTTTTCACCCTGTACAGTGTACACTCCACTAATTTATTTAGACGTATTTGCTAATAAATCAACAGGTAGCAATTTATCTTTAAACAACGAATTCAAGCAACTCCATAACTCTTTCTGTTTAGACTCACAATATTTTACGTGATTCAAAATATCAACAAGCAATTTTTCCTAATAAAACTTTGGACCAACTTCCATAAAATACAAGTTACTTCACCGTATTTTCAAAGGAGTGAAAGCCTTAAAGTTTGTTCCGGTTTAAGGCCGATGGTTCACTGACTTTTGTCTCTTGTTTTGTCAAGTTTAGGACGAGTCATTTGTTAGATGGTAAATGTTATGAGGTAAATGGATTAGTTCGTGAAGTTGTGGCTTTCTCTGAAATTGTTGGTATCGATTAGAATTTGTACTAATTTTTCGTTTGGAATGCTGAAATATGTTAGTCTTGTTCAATAGTTATGAGGTACATTTCCACTGCATTGGTTTGTGTTTGCAAATATTATTGACAAATTGAATTAGGCAACTATTTAAGGCCCTGTATTTATTTCCCCTTTATTCTGTTGAATAGGAATTACAAAAAAGTAGTACTTTTTACTGCTATTATCATCTTTGCGTCAGTTATGGAACTTTATATTAATTTACATTTTTATGTAATTATAATTTAAAAGTTTGGTTATTAATTTTATTATGTTTATTAGTAGGTAAATTATTTCAAAGGTTGTCAAATATAATATTTTGCTTTTTGTTGATAAATGTTTTAGAACAAACAGTCCCAGTTAGAGGTATTTAATACTTTTGTATTTGTTACAGTTCTATCTTTTTCCCTTTGATGTTTTTATTGAAATATTTCTTTGATGTGTTTTTGGGAATGTTTTGCGAATCATTAAGCAGAACAAAATGTAATCTGCTTACTTTGTCTAATTCAAAGTGAACATTTAAAAACAAAGAGCGTAAAATATTGAAATCATATTTCCCAATCAATATTCAAAAGGACACAGTTCTTTGAACATCTTTGCTATTAGGTGTAGTTACCATAAGACTAGCCTTACTATGTCTACTTATTCTTTCAGTAGATATCATTTATTCTCTCTAAATAGCCTATAGAAATGCCTAAAGAATGCTCTTAATTTTTTTAAAGAATAATTTATATTGTGTGTGTTATCGGAAATGTATGAAATTTAGGAATTGTATACAACTTCTACGAAATGTATACAATTCCGAAGCTATTCAGTATGTAATGTATAAAATATTGTTTTAAAAAGTATTTAATGCATAATATATATCCTGGGAAATGTATACACTTTCGAGGAACTGTATATAATTTCACTATCGTATTAGGAAATGTATAAAAATTATAGTTAACACCCCGACTTAGAGTTAATTAGGTTATTTTTTATTGATATTTTAAATGTTGTACATTTCCGATTGCTATTTAGGAAATGCATAGATTTCCTATGAAATATGACTAATATAATTTTAGAAACTGCATTGTTATTGTATACAATGACGAATTACATACATTTCCGTTAACCATGCATAACAATTTTTAAGACGTTATAAAAAGTTTCAGGGCCACACACAATTTGATGTAATAATTCTTAGTAATATTATATTAGGAGCTGCAGCTACAGCTACTACAGCTTAATATTCTTATCCCATTATATTTAAGACTCGTGGTTCGCATAGTTTAAAAATTTTACACAGCTCCATCGCACCCTCGGGGGCAATCGTAACTAATCCAACGTTACAACTTTCCGCCGGTCCCTTTTCGTACCAAGAATGAAATTTTACATCAGCTTTTATTCCTGAAGTTGTCACAGTTATGATTTTTGTAGGAGACACAAGTTCTTATAGGTGTGCGGGTTCGAGGTTGAAATTTCTTTGCTGAATTTTATTTCCTTACTTAGTTATCTTTATACTTCCTGTAAGTATTATAGTAATGACTTGGATTTAAAAGGTTGCAGTAATCAAATGCGACATCAACATTCAAAGAGGTGGTCACCTAAATCTACATACATATAACATAACATAAACTCACGCCTATATCCCCGGAGGGGTAGGCAGAGGTGCTAGTACCCACATTTCGCCAGTTTATATTTAGATAACGTAATAGGTGGCGAGCCTATTGCCATTAACTGGGCACTTATAAACCTACGATAAACACACACATAACTTCGAAAAGTCATTGGTATGTGCCATGGTAAAACCTGGGATCGAACCCGAGACCTCATCTCACCAGTCCATTACCCATACCACTAGGCTACCGCGGTATTCTATTTATGATTTCTGAAAAAAATAAATTAATTTCGAACATGAAGCCTACAACAGACCTGTGTCGCTCAACTTCATTTAAATTAGCAAAAATTTACTTTAAGTAAGTATCTATGTCTTACAATAAGGCAACATTGACAATGATCTGTGTTAAAAATATAGATAGATCTTATGTCTCAAAAATATAGACAGATCATTACATTTTTATCCACTGCTGCAACATCTGTCACTGCACCTGCAACTGCAACTTCAATTTTATAGTAACAAACTAAGTTGAAATTAAAAATAACATCCTCAAAGTTAACAGTAAGTGCTTGAAAACATCTTCTAATGTCTGCCTGGATTGAATTAAAGGATTCCATTTATATCATTAGACCATTTAGCCAGCGACCAGAAGATCAGGTTTTAATTGTGATTTAAATCTGTCTGTCGCAAAGCAAGATTTATATCCCCGAATCAATATAGATTACCCGGTTAGCGTAACCCTTACTTTATGTATAACTGACTAAAGAGTTGCCTCGGCAGGGCCACTAGAAAAAGGTGCAGCTACTTTAACGAACACTAATGAATGAAGTAAGAATATATCCAATATATTTTTATTGAATACCCTAGCAGTATTCAGTGACAATATAGCATTGAATTTTCAATATTGAGATTTAGATACCAGAATAAAATTGTGGTTTTCAATTAGTTTGTTGACTTTTATACCATACGGGGATTTTCAGTATGACAAATAATAAATGAATATAATTTGCTACAGATTAAAGTGATTGTGTATCGTTATTTTAACTAGCAGATGGAAAAGATGAAGTTTATAAATTACCTTTATTTGCGATTTGCAAGCAGACGATGATTAATTCACGATGTTTATTTCTATGATAAATAACGAAATTGTATCTGGTAATGAATTTATGGATGTTCATTTTGACAGAATGAAGAATTTTGTTCATATTCTTGGCATAATATTTTAGATAGTAAAAGCTTGGGTTATATTTTAGTCGGAGGCACGTCAATTACTGAAACATAAAGACGAGTCAGTTAGTTTCGCCTTTCGTTTTAATAAGACGTAAATGATGTATAACATTATCGTAACAATGGGACATAGTAAGCCTTCCCGAAGAGTGAAACCTATGCTCGGGCTCTTTCCGTGAGTAGCGGCACTGCCGTGAAACAAATTACTTCACAACGATAGCAACTCCAAAATGCCTTCGATTCAACAGAAGAAGAATCGTAACGAGAAAGTTGTGATATTTTCTTTCTTTAAAAAAGGCATCCTCATTAGTAGCACCAGCTATATATGCTTTCCACAAGTAAAAAAAGGAAAAAGTGCAATCTAAAGCCACGAACAATAGACGATATGCATCTCAGGTAAAGTAAACTATTGTCCACGAGCAATGTTCAGAAAAACCTCTCGTTATCTCTTATTCAAGTTTATATTTCACAATATTTTCTATGAAATTGAATTTGTATTTAGAAAAGAAAGTCTGAAAATTCCAAGTTCAATTTTGTAATATCCTCACTGAAGTAATAATTGAACCGTCTGAGGTAGTTAGAGCGTTATGCAGCTTAAATCGGACCGAAACTTGGCGGCGCCACCTGAACTGGCAAATTGATTAATCGCCGTAAGTTTTCTTTTCTTTCAAGTTTTATACTTTTACCTTGTTGTTTACCTTACTCTTGTGGAAGGTGTTGTTTTAAATTCTGAAATATAGCCTATCTTCATAAATTACGGAATTTCTTAGACAGAATTAGGTCATCATTTTTTATACTTTATATTACCTGTGTATCACTGTAATAACATCTACGTTTGTACAAAGATGTTCTTGTTTTAAAATAATCGTGAGTGAGTCTTTTATTAAAGGAGTAAGTAGTGCCAACGTATGTAATTATGTACACGTTATTTTAACTAATGTCACAGAGGTTTACCATGGGTTAACTATCTGAAAGATTCCATACAAATAACTGTTATTTCAACGGTCACTACAAAAACTTCTTATTATTATAAAACGATTTTATAGATGTTTCTAGGTCAATATTTATTTTTAATTAACTTACTTACCCTTTACTGAATTTTTGACGTCCGAACCGTTATAGCTTTCTCCGGTTATGATGTTTCAACGATAAATTACAATGTAGGGAGCTTGGAATACCACATTTCTGTAGATTTACAAAGTTCGTTAGGGAACTTTTTTGGATTGATTAATTTTTATCTTGTAAATTTTTATTGAAATGAATTGTATGTATTTTGAAATTTATTTGAATTTGTTGTGATTCTGGACTGGACTTGTACCTCCGGCAGTATATTGCTAAAATTCTCCATCAAATAAAGCTATCTGCCGTATGTAGTATGTACGTAGATCTAATTACTGCGTACAATAAAAAACATTAGGCACTAAACAAACCCTTTTAGCATTATAAATGCTTGGGTAACTCTTTCATAATTCTTAAATCCTTAGGATGTGACTAATTACTTAATTATGTTAACGGGGTCCCTATATTTTTCTAGTTTTGTTTTCTTGTTAAATTATACTTCCTCCTCTTAGCTTCCTTGTGAAAGGACCAGCAATATAAATTTATGAGCATTAACTTTAAAAGGTAATTAAAATACATCCATTAGTCAAAAAATACACTAAGTGAATTTTGTAAGGTTACCTCATTGCTTATACCTTTCTCCATTCTAGGTTAGCACATAACAAAATACTCCTAATATAGAAACTAGATGTTATTACTTATAAGAAATACTTTCAATTCCATTTCAACTCTTAAACCAATATACGTATTACTTTGGTATTTCGAATCCAATATTGATTGTGTTTTTCTTTCACAGACAAAGCACCATCCGAAGCCACGTTTCGAGGCGCAGAATTTCTCTCGTACGACTTGACGCAAACTGGCGGGGAGCCCATAGTGAGCACGCAAGACGCCATTTCACTGTACTTCAAGACGCGTCAGCCTAATGGATTACTGTTCTATACTGGTGCGTATGTAACGAGTATTTGCTAATGTACTGTTTGATGTTAGCTTTTTTATAATGGCCACGTTAATATTCTTTAATCTTGAATCATTTTTGATCTTTCAAACCTATTGTGGCAATTTTTCCATTTTTTGTAAATTCCTTTCTGATAACAATATAAAGTATCATAAACATAGCTTAATGTCATTAATTTAGTTAATAATTTACAGGTCATGAGGCTGACTACTTGAACCTGGCTGTGCGAGATGGAGGAGTTTCTCTTACCATGGGTCTAGGCA
This sequence comes from Pelosia muscerda, assembly GCA_963691645.1. NCBI lineage: Eukaryota > Metazoa > Arthropoda > Insecta > Lepidoptera > Erebidae > Pelosia > Pelosia muscerda. Next base: position 1,794,623 of record OY829116.1, on the reverse strand, counting down.
ACGGAAAACAAGAGATGCACATCAAACCGGCCAAGACCAGATTCGATGACCACCAGTGGCATAAGTTGACAGTGCACCGAAGAATTCAAGAGGTAAGAAGTAATTCGTAAAGGTGTGCGAAATAAAATATTGTGCAGAGTGCTAGGTTCACAAATGTATAGGCAAAAAACAGAACTCGGCATTGTGTATCATGATACTCAGCTAACCGGCTCGAAGGACCAAAACGATGTATGAACATCGAAATCTTTTATGAAATTGATAGAGTTGATATAGAATTGATAGATTGATATAATTGATACTAAATAAATTGACACTGACTAAATAATAATGAGGAAGCGTTGACCATGTTCCAGATGAAGAACTGATTTACATGTTACAACAATTCATTGCTAAGTAAAGAACTATGCGGTTGATCCATACAATTACTGTGTCAAAGAATGTCTCAATTTTTTCTAGCTATAGCTGCTATAGCAGTTACGTGATCAGTACAGCAGATTTCATCAGCCGAACATAAATCATTTCTATCGTCTAAAATTTTACGAGCTCGTTACTTTTTTTTTTTTTTTATCGTGCGCAAAATCCCCACGGATACCACCTCCACCAAAGCCGATGGAGGTGATTGTATCGGACTCGAACCGACCAAAACGCACGCCGTCCATGGGTCCTTGATTGCCGGAGGTGAGATTATACAAGACATATCTCTCGCACCCCGGCAGACCCGGGGACATCTCTGTTGAGATGCCCCACGAGCTTGTTACTGCAGTTGTTCCTTGAATTGAGATCGATAACTCATGGCCCTTTGGCGTGTAACCGTGAACCATTCATCACGGCCACTATTATTTCATAACAACAATCGATCTTTATCTGTGTAATTTGATTGTTACCTTACTTTATGTTTTGTTTTCTAATAATTAGCGGAGTTGGTGATAATGAGAAGTATTTTGAACTAGCTGACCCGCGCGACTTCGTCTGCGTTACCCCGTTTTTGCAACATTTTTCATTCCGCACCTGTTAGTCGTAGCATGATGTTATACACATATAAACCTTCCTCTTTAACCATTCTATCTATTGAAATAAACCGCATCAAAATCCGTTGTGTAGTTCTAAAGATTTAAGCATACAAAGGGACAAGAAAAATAGGGACAGAAAACGCGACTTTATTTTATACTATGTAGTGATGTACGATGTTGACTTTATTCGGAGAGTTCTGAGTTTATTAGCTGAACAACCTCCATTTTTTTTGCTATCCCGTTTTATCTATATATGTATATAATAGATAAAAACTGGATAACAAATTTAATAAATTTTTCTATCTTTTTTTATTTATTTTAGAGTATTCTCATGACGATATCATCTCCCGTCCCGATTGAGCGGTCCGACTGGGAAAGTATCTCCGCCCTTTAGAATACCGCGGCTAATGTGTGTGTGACCTGAACCTTGTGTTGTGTTTCCGGCGGTGCACCGAATTCAAGAATTCTTTATCTTCTGCTTTGGCAGCACAGATACTCTCTTAAACTTCTCCCCCTTCTCCACTCTTCTCTAAATGGTCGGCAGCAAATGTGACGCACGTGGTGTTGCAAACGGCCATAGGCTCCGGTAACGGTGAACGGAGGTAGGACACGACGGTATCTCCCGTCCGAAATGAGCTGTCCAACTGGGGAAGTACCTCCGCCCTACAGAAGACCGCGGTCATAATAACCATCGTGTTGTGTTCCCGCCGGTAAGTAGGGTAGCCAGAGCTCACTATACCCCTCCTTCCCCTCCCCTTCCTAGCCTCCCCACCCCTTCCCAGCTCTCCCCCTTTCCCTTCAGGGTGGGCAGCGCGTGTGTGACACCCTTAGTGTTGCACACGTTCATAGGCCACGGTGGCCGCTTTCCATCAGGTGGGCCGTGTGCTTGTCTGCCACCTACGTAGTATAAAAAAAAAAAAAAAAAAAAAAAAAAAAAAACCACTTTCCATCAGATGAACCATGTGCTTGTCTGCCACCTAAGTGGTATGTATATAAAAAAAGAAACATAACCCAATTGAATATTATCTAGGCAACACAATGTTGTTGTAATTTGATAGCTAGATGATGTTACGTCGAATTCAATTGTTTCTCATTCATAAGATAATAATTGTAATAACATCAGTTTACTGATCTCTCCAGTATTCGAATTATTGTCAAACCCTGCCTCGAAATATGACGTTGATTACGGATCAGTTCAATTTAACTGCCGTCCCAAATTCACTAGGGGAAAGGTCAGAGCTATGATGACATTATTCAGCAAATTCCTTTTCACTGGATTCGGAATTATCGAGCCATCCATCCTACAGTAGTAATTAGCAATGTTTGATAATATGGGTTCCGGGATTGAAGCAATTTTGCACAAATAAATTTTCCGATGGAAATTAACGTTTAGGCAGAGGTAGATGGGTTATTTAAAAGCCCCACACATTTGATCTGATAGTTGGATTTCGGGTTTTTGTTTTAGATAAATGCTTTTACATGTGAACTAACCTTATGCCTGCAGCTCTGCGTGGTTATCTTGTAACGCGAGATTTGCTCATATCTCCGGTCCTACTCAACAATCGGTTTTAAATTTGTCCAGAAATTATTTATATTGTGAAGTATATAAGTGTAAACACAGCAAAAACCAAAATAAATACAATATTCTATTGCACATCATACATTTACATTACGTCACTTACTTGTACGATATTGTATAGAGCGTTTTCGGGCAGTTCGACAAATAGAATTTCCAAAACTATATATCTTTAAAACATTTTACTGTAAAACTTTTTCTTTATTAGTTCGTTATAGGTTTTATTCTTCTTCTGTCGATTCGAGGGCATTTTAGAGTTATCATAGTGTAGTATTTTGTTTCACAGCAGCGCCGCTACTCACATAGAGGGCCCAAGCATAGGTTTCGCTCTTTGGGCTTACTACGTCCCTTCATAGGTTTTATTATAAAGTAGCCATCTTTCGGGAGTATAAAAAATTTCAAATTGCCTAATTAGTTGGAGGAGTTAACTATAATAGCTACTATAATTTCGGTTTCGGTAACTAGTGTACTTTTAATTTGTTTTTTAACACTACTAACGCTCTCTAACACCTACAAATGCAGGATTATATCATGAGAGCATTATTTTCTGGTCTAGTCAACCTATTAGTGCTGAAAGAACTCATCATCTCCCACCATGTCATAAACTTTCATGGTAATATTACGTATGAATAAGCTGAGCAGATTTCTTGTTGTGAGGTATGGGTATATTTTGTTTCCCCAAGGGAATATGGTGGAGCCAATAAAAACGTGGCCTGTATATTGCTCAAACTAATTTAGTGTATAAAAATTCTATTGTAACAATAAAACGCAATGGGCGCACGTGTACAGTATAGTAAGTGGTCAATTTATGTATGGTGTATTTGCGCAAGGCACCATCTTATATGCTGTATCTACCAATATGAGATGACTTTACAAAACATAAATTCGCTCCTGCGAAGCGCGTCCATTACTAACTAATCTAATCAAAATATTATTAATATTGACGTTTGAAGTGCTGTTTAATGGTCTATACAGAACAGACCAGACTTGATAAAAAAAATGCATGGTCATAATAATCTCTTGCTCTTGCACCCACTTATTATAAATACACAGAACTATATAAATATTACAAACAAAATGAAGAATAACGATAATCTACCTGAGTTTTTTGGTGGTCTCTTCTCAGAAGATTTAACTACCGAACCAGCGGAAGAATCATTATAAAATGATAACACGCCCCGTGAGAAGTAGTATGATTGATGGCGAAGGTTTCTGAAAAATTTTGATGTGAGGGTTAAATCCTACCTGCAAATTCTATTGAGGATATTTAGGCAGCAGGGTATATTTTACGTTTGTTAAGCCCCAGTGCAAAACAAATATCAAACAATGAGCAAACTCCTACATTTCAGAAACTCTTAAAAGCAGCAATATTCTTTGAAATGTTAGCAAATTCTACTTTCTTTTGAAGTGCAGCAAATAGCAGTTTTCTGAGTAATATGTAAAAGTTTCTCTTGCCGTCTATATTTTAAGATACTGCGTTCAGAAATGGAGGCCCTTGAGGTTTTGACTTCTTGAAACTATCTGTTATATTGAAGTTGCTTGCACAATTCATATTTAGTATCAAATTTGCTTGCAAACTGGTCGGCGCTTGTTTGTTATTTTAGAGAGACTTGGATAGTTTAAATCCGTTCATTTGATTCTAACTACAAAAGGTGACGTGCCCTCGATAAAAAAAATAAAAATTAAAGTTGAATTTCGACCAATCCACGGTGTCCACTATATTGTGGATATTTTATGAGAAATAATAGTTGGTCGTTGCAATGTCAAACTCGAGTTGAAGGATGTGGAGCTTCGATTTAGTTGCCTAATGTAAGAATAGGTTAAATGTTGAAGTTTCAGCTTTGTACTAAAGTGAAATATCTAATGAACTGATAGGCTATGTGGTTAGGTTTGTGTTGTAGGATTTATGTCAAAGCCATTATACTTACATAATGTACATTCACCGCCAATGATAATTTCATGAAATGTTGCTTTAAAAAACAGTAACATTGTAACGTAATTACCAATCAGTGTCCGAATCAATGTAATTTTATACGGGTAACCCTTTGACTGCAACAATATCCAAAATGCACACATACTTTACATTTCATCAGTTAATTTTTAAATATTGAATAAATACAAATGGTTCTTCTTCTTTGAATCTAGTATGGGTGTTATTTGAAAAGTATTGTTTGAATAGTAAGAGCTAATGCAATTAAGTTGGATTTTATTCCCAACATCAACCTTTATAGCTTTTTATATAAAGCACTTGGTATTTAACGGTAGTAAACCATAGTAGTAAAAATTCTAATTCCATTATTTCAATCAATTAGCCTAACTCATTCCACGCTGGAAATAGGCCTTTCTCAATGTTGGGAGATTTGGCTTACTGTTTCCACGCTAGAATCCCATGCGGATTGGCAAAGGGTTTTATTTTGAGTTTTCCTTGTCTCGCAGTGACATTATCTGCGTGTTTTTTGGTTTGTCGCCGTTTACATCTATTTTCCTCCGAAGTAGGCAGAAGTGAAGCCACTATTCACCAACCATTATATTCAGTCGCATAATATAGTGAGTAAGCCTATTGACGTATTCCGGGCATTATTGTTGACTTGCGCCATGCAACTGAGGCTGAGACTGGTCTGTACATATCTGTCTGATGTTAAACAGCGCTATCCCTTAGTCACCTTGTATGACACCGCACGGAAAGAGAAATTCTACTTTGTCGGCAACCACACGATACTGTCTGAGGCGGTATATTCTCTTATTTATATACTTAGGTGGCAGAGAAGCACGCGGCCTACCTGATGGATAGTGGTTACGGTGGCATATGGACGTTTGCAACACCAGGGAGATCACATTCGTGCTACCGACTATATAGAGAAGAGGAGGGCGGGGAAAAGGGGTCGAAAAGGAGAAGGTAAAGAAAGTCTCTGTGCTGTCAGTGCAGAAGACAAAAAGGGGTTTCTCAGTCTTGCCATAGACAACACAAAACTTTTCCAGTGAGCTCTGGCTACCCTACTGACCGTTGGAAACGCAACACAAGGTTAGTATTAGCCGCGGTATTTTGTAGGGCGGAGGTATTTCCCCAGTCAGACTGTTCAAATAGGATGGGAGATAACGTCATGTCCCGCTTATGTCAAGAAATTTGTGCCCGATGATAAAAAGCTTCATTTCTCAGTCGATACTGCAAATTAAAGTTAATAGTATTAGATCAGCCAAGTTACCACATTGATTCTAGATAAGTAGCAGTACAGAATCTATGTCAATATCACAAATACTCAACCAATAAACATACCCTTCTTGACCGTGCTTTGTACCGTTCAAGTAGAGTACCCAGACTAAACGAGGCACAGGCTAGTAAATAGTTTATATAACAGAACCTCTTTCCTATTCCCCTATCGTTAATTATGTAGTAGTCCTCCTTTTTATCCGTGAATATTGAGGGTTATCGGAACTATTGGTACGTAGGGTGGCCTGGATTTGATTGGTGAATTTATGGGGTAGCCAACGGTTGATGGATTAGATTCTGACCATTGAAGGTTTGATTTGTACCCGGTGCGTTTCTATTAGAGATTACTGGATAAAATTGACGTAGATATATACTTATATGTAGTGTATGGCCGATCCGATTGTTGTTCACAATAAATATCATGGAGAAATACAAGTGTTTTATCAATAAAATACTGTTTTATTTATAATTGATGTGAATGTTTTTTGTTTTCAGATCACACCATTCACGAGTTTTTGTCGGGTAAGTCAATTTATTTCTTTTAATATGTCATCCAAATGTCAAATCAAATGGAGTTAAGTCAATTTTGAAATATTTTCTTCCTAAGCTTAGATGCTATAGATGCTGTATCTTAACTACGAGTAAGTCGACCTAGTTGAAAAAAGAATTCAATCAAAATACTTACTGTTTTAAAAGCTGTAGAATTTTCAACTGCTCCAATATTAGCAGAATTGGTGACATTATCAGCACAACTTGTTCATATTACACCATATTTTCTTTAGTGAAATTAAGCACCTAACCTACCCAGTTATGCAAATCAGTGGCGCGGTGCTTCATTATAGCGTTGATTCAAATTATTTTATGTATTGCGAGCGGTACCGCTCGCGAACATTAAGGTTTACGCAATCAAAAGAGAATTAAATAAGTTATATGTACCTAAAATAATTTAATCCAATCTAAATACTGTGCGAGCAAATATAAGTAACAAATTCGATTGCACAAGTATAACTTAAATAAGTTAATTTTGGTACTACAGCGCTCAAGTTTATTGAAGAATGCGAGCTAATCTAAACTTTACTGAATTAATTCTGTCGCTGTTGCAATGGTGGCACATAAGGTATATTTTATACGGTCGATATTTATTTTGAGTTTCATTGCCCAAACTCTTTGCAGGCCGAAAGTATCTTGGCCTACAGAGCCTTACTAAGATTCTTGAGATCCAAATTACTCTCAACTGGTGGTCGGTGCATCTGCTAAATAAGTGATGACGAGGCTTTGGCGTAAGATTTGTTCGTATGTAAAATTGCATGGAAGTGATCGCCTTTCGCGATAAGGCCACCCATTACATGAATTGTTATACTTGTTACTGTACTGCTAACTTTATTTTAAGGTGAACAATAAAGAATTAACTATCGATCTATCTAAGCTTTCCTCTAAACTTAGGCTTTATACATTACGCAGGTTTACTTTTCGTCTGTCTCTGTCTGTATGGGTCTGGTTGGAGTCCAAGTTCCATCCAATTTCAAAGAGATTATATCTCTTAAACTCCAAACCCTCAATCCCAAAACCTTTTCAAGAAGGGCATTAGAAGGTTTCTATAAGATCGGCAGTACGAACGTGATGGTCTTGCACACGTCCATAGGCTAACCAATTTCCATCAGATGGGCTGTTTGCTTGTTTGTCACTTAAGTGGTGTAAACAAACCTTACAGGAAAATTTAACGCAAATAAAAACAACAAAAATGTTGTAACAAGAATTGCTTTTGTATTGTTTTTGCATTTAATTGCTTCTAAAATGTAAACTTATCTTTACAGTATCGAAATTCATAATTACAATACCTTCGCGTGGAGTTTTCATTATCGCGAAGCAATTTCTAAAGACTCTTTGATTAAACAAAATATTTAAAGTGGATATCGATTCGTGATTGAAATGCCTGTTGAGTATTAAATGAATACTCCTGAATGTCTTCAAAATTGATTGTAGCTGTAAAGAGGTATCTGTCTGAGGTATAAAGATAAATTTGCCTTCAGGACATTGTTATAAATGAATTCGTCTGTTATGATTTCTTTGTTTTAGAAAATAATCTTTGGTGTTTTTTTTTATATTTAGCCGAATGACCGCACCCCGTCTGTTAAGCTTAGATGCGTTCCAGAGAATAGGGTCAGCTATTTTTTTTTCCGTGTACGACAAAAAAATAGCGGCCGATGAGAGAGGTTATGTCGGACTCGAACCGACAAGAAAAGTTGTCCTATGTAGGAAAGGAGAAAACGGGACTAATTGGAAGGGGTACACCTCATATAGTAGAACTTTTTAAGTAATAATTTTATATTGCATAACAACTAATAGCATAAACCTCTTTTCGCAGAATATCGTTTGGCATAAACTCATTTTGCATACATTGAAACCCATAATTTTGTAAGTCAGAATCATCTGTACGCATAATTTTTGTATCCATAATAATCACAATGTATAACCATCACATCGCAGAAAGTTCGAAACCAGATTCATCTTGTGGCATATATTTCTTATCCATAACTATTTAAAAGTAGAACCATCATCAACCATCATCAATGATAATTATTTGGTTTTTATATCCTTGCGTATGAGAGCATGCTCGTTTCTGGCATAAGAGGTCACAGTTCCAACCTAACCTAACCTATCCGAGTCAGGGTACTCTGTATCGGGGTGTTAACAACTATCTATTTTGGCGCTTCGCCGGCCGCTACCGCGGCACGCTCGCTTCGCTCGCTCGGCTCGCGCTGTTTGGTTCACAGTTCTGACCTAACCTAACCTATCCGAGTCGGGGTACTCTGTGTCGGGGTGTAAACAACTATCTATTCTGGCGCTTCGCGCGACTCTACCGCGGAACGCTCGCTTCGCTCGCTCGACTCGCGCTGTTGGGGTCACAGTTCTAACCTAACCTAACCTACCCATTTTTAAAGAAGAAAGTAACCCAATCTATATTATTCTAATTGAAAGTCTATGCTCTTTATAGTATGCCTAGTCAAATTATGCCAAATAATCTGTACTCTAAATCAAAGAATCAAAGAATCAAAGAATCAATTTCATTTATTCAGTTTAGGCACATAAAGAGCACTTATGAATGTCAAAGTTTTACAATAATTATGTACCTACATTTGTCAAAAATATTATAATTCATAATAAATTAGGATACTTAGTAAATAAATCATTAGAAAATGATTCTTTCGCTGGTTCGGTAGTTAAATCTCCTGAGAAGAGACCAGCAAGAAACTCAGGTAGATTATCGTGGTAAATGAACGTTATGCTAAATGAAGTTATACAAAATTTTAACTATGCCAAATAAAATTCTACTATCTTAAATGTATGCCATTCTAAATTCGGTCATAAGCACATTATGCCTAAAAATATTTATGTCAAATATTTTTTATGCCTAATAAATGATCGATTAAAGAAGTTTCTGCGAAGTGAGTTATCCCAAATAGGTTTTGGAGTATCAAGTTTCTACCAAATAGACGGCACCCAATTGGAAGAGATCATCAGAACACTTGACTTGCATTGTACCACAATAGAGTGGAAACTCACTATAACGTTTCGAGTACCTACCTTGATCAATCTCTGCATCACCCTGAGGTTGACTGGTAGAAAATGCCCATGGCCTTAAGCCCGCCTTAGTACAATTATTTTGTATTTGTGCAAAAACCTTAGATAAATAAATGTAGGTGGTAGAAAACCGCCAAGGCTATGTTTCCAGATGTTATTAATTTTGATAAAATCTAGCTGAATTGCCGATAAATTTTGACATTTTATAAAATAGACAGTTTTTGGTTGACGCTTAACGGTTAACTAATTTTTCCACTTTTATCTTTTTCTCTCTCCATTCCACCCTACAGGCAGGGCGGACATCTGCTTCCTTGTACAGTTGTATAAAGAAATATCAGACTATAGATCTAAATCACGTTAATTAAAAAAACCCATTACAAAAACATAATGCCACACTAACCTATGACCTCAATAAAAATACCTCAATTATCGGTCTGATTCAAACCGCATACCGTCGTCCCTCGAAAAAATAATGCCATTGTTTAGCATTAAGACAAAGGAGGTGGCAATTAAACACCCCACTAATTGGACGATTTTATTCATAATGTCACCAGCTGGTTGTTTTATTGAGTTTAAAAATGCCCCATAAATATTCATTGGCCCGTGTCGGGTCCGAGAGTACTGTTGGCTATTCTGGGACGTCTGTTAGTGGGATGTTTTTATATAAGTACTTGCGCCTAAAATGGTATTGAGGAAAATTTATTAACTCCGTTTAGATTTAATTGACATTAAGTATTTTTTTATTAATAGACAGTATTAAAATTTATTGTTTACTAATTTTATTATGTTTTCGTGTGTCCGATGACACGTAGTCACATTGTTAATTAATTAATTAATGTTTTACACTGTGTAAATATTATAGTTGGAATACGAGCTACTGTATGAATCCCCAGACACCAAATTACTATCAACGCCGAAAATTGTTATGTCATGTTCGTTGTTGTGTTACATGGCCCTGAATAGTCATGTTGTCATGTCAGTCATGTTGACTGACGAAATGTGGATGTTACCTCATGGGAAGTGGTAGTGCAATTATGCTTTTCCGAGGATCCGTGTTCCTTTTTTGCAGTAGAACAAGAGAGTAGCATAAATATGTGCACAAAAGACATCTATAACTATAAAATAAATAAATCTACAACACTGTACACAGTGCTATCTAGACCGGAAGGCAGCATAGCTTAACTAGTTTGTGATATGGAATCTAGAATGCAGATATATTTATCTACGTATGCCTATCACAATCCACTTGGGAAGATTTGGTCTACTATTTCCACGTTGACGTGATGAGTAGGTACAGGGTTTTATTTCGGGTTTTCTTTCTCTTGTCATTTCTATTTATCGTCTGCATTTTCCGTTAATAGCCTCTTATAAGATTACTCACCAATCCATTTCATCAGAACGCCACAAGGCGTCTACGTCACCACACGCTTTAAAAATTCACAATTCACAGGTCATTTAATCTGTATAGAATATTAAACGGGCCTTACAAAACGTCAAAATTGAAAATATTTGTAGGTTAATTTAGCAAATGGGCCACCGCCGGTTCGAAATGCGGCCCAAGTCTGGAAAGACTCAGGTAAGAAACTTAGCGGGCTTGAGTATATATATAAAAGCGATTAAAAATCAGGTGAAAATAAAAAAGGAAAAAAGATATACCAATAATGTGCAAATATATAGCCTGTTTATTAGAATTTCAAGCTGTCATGATGGATAACGTCACAACCGATCTAACTAATAAATTCCAACGTATTGCCATGGGAAATGCCACATGTGGCGGTTGGTACGGATTAACTACGCGCGTTTCAACCCCATTGAGCGCAATTTATTTCCCTGTGAATTATACTTTCGAGCTTATTGTTTTAATGTTTTTATTATTCGTATGATGATGTGGAAGGTATATCACTACCCCATTTCATTCAAAGGGTTTTATAAGAGACGACTAAGGGACCAATACGCAGACGATATCACTGTGAGAGAAGGAACCCTCAAAATAAAGTCCCATTAAGTGGTGATGTCAGACCGACCAAAACCGCACGGCGCGGTGTCTCGGGCCATCAATTGCTGAGGGTGAGGTAGCTTCTGGCATATCCCAAGAGCGAGCCCATTGCCATCAATCAAATACTTATTTTTACATACATACATACATACATATACATACATACATACGTATACACACAAATATATACATACATACATACATAATATGCACACGCCCGCAATCTCTTAAGGATAGGCAGAGGTGTGTTGAACACACACATTTCGCCATCTAAGGTTTTCAGTCCCACGTAATAGGGGGCGAGCCTATTGCCGCCAATCGGGTAACTTTGTAACAAATGTAGCAGCTAAATATATTTAGAAAAAAAATTAACCTGATTCCGTGCTATTTGGTATAAATCGCATGGAAATTAATTACGTGCTTAGCAATTACCTAACGTCTTGGACAGTATCAGACGGAGATATTTCAGATATTTTTTAATTAGTCATATCTGTGTATCTTCGTTTGATGAACAATTACTCAGCTTTGTCTTTCAGACGCCTTGTATATCCCTTGAGTTCAAGTTCGATAGAAACCACCTTCAATCAAAACCACACGCTAATTGTAGCGCCTACAATAAAGTTGTAGCAAATACACTAAATCGGAGTTTGTGGTGCAGACAAACTTTATTAAATCTGTTTAGTAGTATCGTCAGGACGAGAATTTAACTCAAATTGTTTATCGTATTACTGACGAAATGCAGTGCGTAATTTCCAGAGTTACTGCTGTGTCGTTTGAACTATTTGTTCAGTTTCCTACTTGAAAGTTCTACATAGTTCAATGATCCAGAATTTTCAAATTCGTACGCGGCAAATCGATAAAGTCATACTCCCAGTTGCTGACCAAAAACAGTGAGCAACATCGTCAGTAGCCAAGGCATTTCAAAAGTTGATGGGCCAAAGAATCAAAGAATTTCGTTTATTCAGTTTTGGCACATAAAGAGCACATAAATATGAATGAACATTATTTTTTTGGATCCTAAGTTTATCGCATACTTCAAAAAGTTGAATTGAATATTACTTTTGTTATTTTAAAACTATATCTACATACATACTGAAGTAATTTATCTTGATAGAAACAAAAAAAAATTGTTGATAAATATTTCTCAGAACTTATTTACAGTTGCTAGTTCTTTCCGGTACAATTGCTTTTACCAGACGATACTAAAGTTTTTACTTTGAAAGAAATACGAGGAAATTGAGAACATTGTTTTAAATTTTTACAATAGTGTAATTTTTACATTATACATATAGTTAGGTACCAATTATCATCTGCCTAACATTGTTCCATTTGTTTGGGTTTGGGGTAATAATTAATTATTCTCCTTATATAATTAACTAGCTGACCCGCGCGACTTCGTCTGCGTCACCCCGTTTTTGCAACATTATAATAACATATATATACCTATATATAAACCTTCCTCTTTAACCATTCTATCTATTGAAACAAACCGCATCAAAATCCCTTGCGTAGTTCCAAAGATTTAAGCATACAAAGGGACAAGAAAAATAGGGACAGAAAACGCGACTTTATTTTATACTAGCTGACCCGCGCAACTTCGTCTGCGTCACCCCGTTTTTGCAACATTTTTCTTTCCTGCTCCGCACCTGTTTGTTGTAGCATGATGTTATATACATATAAACCTTCCTCTTTAACCATTATATCTATTAAAACAAACCGCATCAAAATTCGTTGCATAGTTTTGAAGATTTAAGCATACAAAGGGACAAGAAAAATAGGGACAGAGAACGCAACTTTATTTTATACTATGTAGTGATAGTGACTATGTAGTGATTATCCTCCTCCGTGGTGTGGCGGTAATGCACGCGACTGTTGCAGAAGTAGCAAACCAAAATAGAAAAATAAAGAAGGAATGTTATATCTCGATAACGTTTCTATAAATAGCGTCAAACGAGAATATGAGAAATGGAAAATATAAATTACATTCAAAATACTAGATCACTCCGCTAAATGAGTAATGCTTACAAGCTTCAGCTTTCGTCGTGTATAAGAAAATTGCGAGTGACAAAATAAATAATAATTCTATGGGCAATACTCAAAGAAACGATTTATTTGTATTTGAGAAACTATACGAAGATATTTTTTCACATAACTAATTACCAATAATAAGGTGAATATTCAATGCATTACTTACAATTTATTGTATGTATACCTACATCAAATTACTCTCTAAAACTTGGGGTCGAGTTTTAACTGAGATTTTTGTTTAAATAAGATGCGGCTGAGCTTCGATATTTTCCGTGAAGCGACTGCCATCGGACCTCCACAACCAAATTGGCAATATCGAAGTTCTGTAGTAAGGTTAGTCGGACTTTCGAGGTCTCCGACTACCGGGACCGACGGTTTAATGTGCTCTCCGAGGTACGACCAGAACAGTCCAAATAACCGTGCAATTATTTGCACTGAGGGGGAATCGAACTCGCGCCTCCTGTAAAGCAGTCAAGTTCTCTACCGCCGCTACTGAATTGTTATCAAAATAATCAAATTTGTAATTTAGATTGAGATCTGTAATACCACTCCGAGTATCCGATGAGGAGGTCCAATGGCAGCTTCACGGAAAATATCGAAGTTCAGCCGCATCTTAGTTAGACTAGAAAGCCGATCCCTACTAAGTGAATAGGCTCAGAGAATAATAATCTATAAATATCACTTGTAATGGATGTTTAGTATTCCTTTTTCGATTTTACTCCTTTTACTAATTAGGAATTCTAGTAATTCAACTAAAATTTCTAATTATTTCATCTCTTCAGCCATTACTAACGAAATATACAACCTAATCTGAACTAATTATCAACTCGATTCAACAGAGATCGTCGAGCCGAAAAAGATAAATGCAAAACTTTTTTACATCAATAGTCTGGTACTATTGTACAAAATTCATGCAGTTGTAACGGCGTGAAGAATTTGTTTTATTTTCTTTTTGTTTACAAAACTAGCTAAATGGAAATCCGACAATAACAAGACTACAAAACAGTCAATTCTAGAATTTAATGGTAACCCAAAGTTAAGTATCTAAACAAAAGTTATGGTGCGGTGAACGGATTTGACACGAATATTAGGAATTTATTAAGAAGGTAACTAGGCCTATGTAATTACAGGGTTAGTTAGGTAATAGGTAACCTGTCAGTGAACAAGAGAACAGTGAACAACAGAGTACACCAAAATAGTATTATAATATAAAATATAAAGAAACTTTCAACTGCAATAGTTGATATAATAACTATAAGTTATTATTGTGCAATTATATGCACATAAAGGTAAGTAAATAACAAGACTTTCAACCGCAATGGCTGATATAATAACAATTAAGTTATTATTGTGCAATATGCACATAAAAGTAAGTAACATAACTTCACTGACGGGTAAGTTAATAGGTAGTGAGATGAACAAATGTGAGATCAACACTTCCAATAAGTAAGAGAAATAGATAATCTTTCTTTACCAGTGGGTATAAAGTTATGATATACAGTTTAAAACAACTGCAAAATGTAATCCAACTTGTCTAGGTAACTAGAACAAGTTGTCATCAATCCATAAGAATTAATGCAATAAAAGTATAAAAATGCTGATATTATCATTGTGAAAACATTGTCACACAGGTATTATGGTAAAAAGTAAGTATTTTGACTGAAATAATAGCATATAAATGATTATTATTTAGTATAAAAGTTGAATTTAAGATGAAATTGAAATTTATTTTCAAGTACCCACATTTATTAATATTTGAAAAAATTATTAAAATAGGTGAAAAATTCACCACACTGGTAAAGAAAAGATTAGAAAAATAAGAACTAAGTACTTACGAACCAAACACTCAATACCAACGACAGATTACTTCCTTGTTAGGCGCCAATGTAACGGCGAAAAAAGGTTTTATAATTGGTTTTATACTGAAAATGAATTTAAGTTAGAAGTGACACTATATGCACTGTAATAAGTAAATTTAAATTAGGTTAAATTGCTGGCTAGCAGAACAAGAGATAAATAAAATTAGGATTGCAATTAATAACATTATAATCCTGTTAAAATTGTCGTTACATTAATTTATATGAAGGTAAGTAAATCTCAAGGCGGGATTCGCATAGTATAATCTGTCGTGGCGTTGCTTGGTCCGTGTGCAAGATGGTCGTGCACTTAGCTGGGTTGACTCCGGGGCAGATGATGACCGGCGTTCCAGGGACTCCGCTGGGCGTGCCTCGCAACCATTATTCCGGCGCGAAGCCCGGTGCGAAGATCCTGGAATATAAAAGAAGTGCGGGTCAGTACGTCACTAGATATTAATATCTTTGTGACCCACTAAAAGATAGCAGGTGAAGAGTAATCTCCCCAGCGGCAAGGCAGCATAGCTAGAAGCTAAATAAAAAGAAGAGAAAATTAAAAGGGTAAGCAGCGCAAGTCGATTTGTGACCTCTGACCGTAGGGGTCATCGGCCTCGTTGCATTACGCAGTAGGTGGGTATGCTGAAATATGCACATAATATGATAATTAAAATAAAATAATAAGGCCACGCAATAACATAATAGCAGGCAATAAGCTGCACCGCTGAGAAGTCTTCACCTGTAGAAAGAAGAGGAAATGTTGATCTCAAAACTCACCCGGAGACGACGGCAAGGTAGCCCGGGGTCAAAGCGACTTTCCTCGGCGAAGGATGCCGAGAAAAGGGAAGGTGTCAGGGCAGATATTGAGCACCTGCACTAGTGGTGTCCAATTTCGTTCACTCACCCACAGATAAAATAAGTTGAAGAATCGATACTGCACTAAAATATCGATTAAATTACAAAAATATCCAATTTAAAATAACGTAAAATCCACAACGTTACACAGTAATTTTAGTATGCCTAAAAACAGACAAGCTGACTTCAGTATATATAATATAAGAAGAACGTGTTCGATATCGAGTCTACCACTTTTAGAAATACGACACTATACAACCTGAATGGTCTATAGAATAAAATGGCTTTAAAAGCCTTTTCACGCCGCCGAACGTCCCTTTTCATTGACGGGGTCATGGTCAGATGCAGGTCTATTTCACCCGCAATTTATTACGTCATCATCAAACGACGGGACTCTTGATAAGGGTTATGAGAAAATTATGCTACGAGTCCTGTTTTGTACATGTGGGTATCATAAAATGTAACGACATTCGATTTATCTAACCTTCAGAGAATAAACTTTGCAAATAATGGGCTCACTTTTGTACAGTATTTTGTACCACTGAAGGAAGTTAACAAATAACTTTTTTGAGGTATCAAGTTTATTGTATCTATTTTTTACCCGACTGCGCGACGCAAACGAGGGTATTGTGTTTATCAGTCTATGTATGTATGTATGTATGTATGTTTGTTTCTATGTGGCGCTCTAGAGACCAAACGCATATAGGCCGATTTTGATCATTCTTACGTCAATCGATTCGTCTTAACCTTGCGAGTGTCACTAAAGACATGACAGTAACCAAAATTCACCACAGCGACAACCAGACGCCATATTGTCAAAATGAAAAAAAAAAAGTCGATGAACTATGTCAAGTGGGGTGTCGTTGAATAGGTATTTTAAAATCCTATTTAGGTTTCTTTTACCATTTTTCATTTTGAATAATAGTTTAGGATATATAACGATTTAAAGTTGTTTAACAAAACATTTATTCTCGCTAATTTCCTTACTTATTGATTTAAGTTTATATTTCAAGTATAAACGATATACAAACAAAAATATTATTGATAACTAAAAAGTATAAAATAAAAAAATAATTTAAAGGAAAACAAAAAACCCGACTGCGTAAACTAAAAAGAAAGAAACAAGCCCAATAGTTGAAAATTCATGCAATACTCACAGTCGGGGCCCATTAAAATTTTATAAATCAAATCTTCCCAAGGGGCCCCGACTGTGAGTATTGCATGAATTTTCAACTATTGGGCTTGTTTCTTTCTTTTTAGTTTACGCAGTCGGGTTTTTTGTTTTCCTTTAAATTATTTTTTTGCGTTGATGATTCATTCAAATTGTATTGTTTGAAGAAGAAATTACTTGAAAAGACTTGCAATAGAACAATCGCTGAGAGTGCCTAATAGTACTAAACAGTTTTGAGTGTTTTGGCACTCTTGATGGAATTCACTACTACAATTTTGCATAAGATGTACAGGGTTTGACGAGTTCTATTACACGTTTTGTTCAAATTGCTACAGGTCCAACACGTACCAACACAACCATTCGATTGTCGAAAAAAAAAGAAAAAGCGCTGAAATAAGAATCATCATCATTATTCTCTGAACCTTTTCCCAACTCATTTGGGGATCCACTTTCCAGTCTAACTGTGATACAGCTGAAATAAGAATCATACAAATCTTAATTAAGGCTATCAATGAGGTTAAAGCCCGCACCAGGCACCCTGTACCCAAAAGAACAATATTTATCCAATATATTTTACGACCGATAGCTTTGAAGCAAACTTTCACAGCTTGTGGTTCAGTATGAAAAAACTTTATCTTTACATTTATTAACAAACTTGGAGTGTTATAACACTAAGTTGATGCCAACGCCTTTGTTAAAGCACTTGTTGTGTAATAAAGTAATATAATTATTCACTGTTCCTGAATGTTTACGTGGCCACTGTAACGTTTTATAATTTAAATTTTTGGTAGAACAGCAAAACATAGCTTGGGTATAAACTTTTAGAGTAAGATCCCAGAGCAATCAGACATAAATTATTTTCACACGGATGAAACCTGAAGTTTTCAGTAGCGTCTCGTGTGCCTTGAATACCTACGCGCTTTGTGGAGCTTGCCGAGTGAACATGCACCATGACAGAGACGGTAAATACAGCCAAATCGATGTATTTGTAGCTAACCTACCTGCGCGTAGACATAGCAACAGGCGAGGCACAAGCCACGCTAACTTCGTCCAACGCCTGTATTTATGTACCTACGGGGTACCATGTCTTGGATCGAATGTAAACTTTCTAGAGTGAGTAATTAAGTACGTCTCAATTCGTGCGCGTGTCTCACTGTCCCCCGCAAATATATACGCTACTTTTCTACGCCAGATGCGTAAAGAAAGGCTCGAGTGTGTTCGTGACCTCTGGATTGCGTTTTGTTTTTAACTAAGTAACATCTTATGAATAAACTTTATTTGTCTCCAGGTGTCAGCTGTAGTAGACGATGTCTACTCGGATCACTCTCACGTGGCTGGTTCTTTCACCATGCTGGCTAGCTCCAGAGCCCACGTTGGAGGCTCGCTAAACGCCAGAGCATTGCCTGGTGCAAGAGTTCACACTAATTTTATTGGCTGTTTGAAGAAGGTGAGTGTGGTGTTGTAAGAATTGCTTCAATACTTTTGCTTAAAGAAGGATGCTAAATATTTTCTGGAAATAACATTGAAGTATAGCTTAGTGGTAATCCTCTGTGTTATTTATTTATTGATATTTTATTTAATAACCTTAAAATTTATGAATGATACTGAAAATCTTGGATTAGTTTTCAAAGTTATAGTTAAAGAAAGTGAATATAATCGATGTATATCAATCGAACAAACATAGGTATTCATTAACCTCACCATTTGTACCTTTAAATATTTCATGCAAAGAAAATATCTGATAAACCTTACATTTATTTTAACCCAAATACATATCGTATAGCAT
Organism: Pelosia muscerda; assembly: GCA_963691645.1. Lineage (NCBI taxonomy): Eukaryota > Metazoa > Arthropoda > Insecta > Lepidoptera > Erebidae > Pelosia > Pelosia muscerda. Next base: position 1,775,561 of record OY829116.1, on the reverse strand, counting down.
ATTTGTATTACCAAAAATAACAGGTATTAAGAATAAAGCCTCTTATCGGATATCGAAAAGGCTTCAGAATAAAATAACTCGTGTTTCTAGTGGTTTATAAAATTGATGGAATATGTATTACTTCTGTATTTGTTAATCATATTGGTAGGTATCTTTGTATTTGAGTGGGTTCAGCCACTATATTTGGAACGATACAGATATTGGATTTTTAGATATACCTAATGTTCCTTATTTGGTAGAGAATATATATATTGATCAAATCTTCGAAACACGATGTGAAATACCGAATACGTTTCGGAAGAACGCACGTTACGTAACATTTTTGCAGAAGAACGTGCAAACTGAATGAAAGCAACCAAGAAAGGAAACTCTGGTATCAATTTCAGCTTTTAGTCCATTCACGACCAACAATATAACGATGATGATGATCAAAAAATTCCAGGCCTAATTCTTTTTTTTAATACAGGTGGAGTTCTCTGCGGACACTCTTCGATTGAACCTTATCGACTTGGCTCGGACTGGCAGTAAGCTCATTACAGTCACTGGGCGGTTGGAGTATGCCTGCACAGCCACCGACTCTGCTGATCCTGTTACTTTCACAACTAGAGATGCACATTTGGTAAGTGAACACTAAATATACACCATAAAAAGTCTTTTTGTAACAGGAGATACTAGTCATAACGACTGTTATAACAGTTTTTGATTTAAACGAGATTCTGGAGATAATATAGCAAATATAGCCCCAGGCGCTGTATTGAGACTGTGTCTCAGGTTGTGGTATTAATTTTATGTAACTAGATATTACTGGTTAATATTTTATTATATGTAACGAAATCTTAATGTTTACCTGATATTATAATCATAAAAGTCTAAATATAGAGGTATTTACTAGCAGAGAATAACAAAACATGAAAAAAAATGGTCGGAGAGACGGCTTCTGACAAGACAGTATGAAAGAAAAGTTGAACCGACCCTGGTATAATATTATGTTTTATGGAAGTTATGCAAAGATCCACGACTATAAAAACATAATATATTAACATAACATATAAAAACTGGCTATAAACTAATATTCTTAAGTAACTAATGATGCCTTCATGACTAAACTTCCTATACAGCTGAACAGACTGCAAATTAATAGTCTAGAGTGTGCTAGAACTGATTTAGCAATCTCTGGCAACTTAATTATAGAGAAACGTTAGACAGTAATTACAGGGGAGAGATCGGATGGTGCATTGATGAGTGCAAAAACGTTCTGTAGACTAAACGAAAATAGCGTACTAGCTTTTATACGTAGAATTGAAATAAAACCTCATAGGTACTATATTGGGCATTTTATTTTATATTACGTAATGTATTATACATTACATAAACTCACTACGACACACTAAAGCCTAGCTAGTACCCATATTTCGCCAGTTTATGTTTAGGTCCCAATGAAATAGGTGGCAAACCTATTGCCATTAACCGGGCACTTATAAATCTGCGATAAATACACACATAACTTCGAAAATCGAAAAGTTATTGGTGTGGTCATGGTAACACCTGGGATCAAACCCGAGACCTCGTCTCAGCAGTCCATTACCCATACCACTAGGCTACCGCGGTTTTATATATAGATGTAACGCGTATATAAATGAAAGATATGCTTCAAAAGTTGAATTTGATGCTACAAAACGATGAAATAATACAACCAAACTATGCAAGATGAAAATTGTTTACAAAATAAGTGTTGGTTACTTTGATGATATTTGAATAAACAATAAAGATACCGAACGTATCAACATACATAACAAACCATAACCAAGTATTTTTCATCAACCGATACATAACTTTAAAATGAAACCTCCCACAAATGTGTGTAATTCATTAAAGACCAACAATCGTTCGGGTCCACTCGCAAAAACTAAGTAGCAATTAAAAACAATGGTTCACTGCAAAAATCGTGTGTAAAATCCATCTCGTTTAAGACCGTTGTGCTCTCAAGAGCACTTTGGTCGCCGGTCTCTTGAATTTGACCGAGGGTCGTTCGATACTTGATTAGATTGGAATGGTGGTTATTTGATTTGATTTGAGGACGGGTTGAATGATGGACAATTTTGTTAAGAAAGTCTATGATTGTGATGATTTTGAAATATTAATCTTTATAAAAATTATTTACCGCAGTGCTCGTAACTTGACTTTTATATAGTCAACAAAAGACATACAAAAACATATTTTCCTTCTATTTAGAAGCATTTGAATTCAACTTTGAAAATTAGCTGCCTTCCGAGGCTGCAAAATTCAAAGGACTGGCCTTTCATATCTTCTAGTGAGCTATCTAGAATGACGTAGTGAAATAGTGCCACTTTGTCGGCAGTAATCTCAGTATAATATTGAGTGAAAAAAAAAACAAACCGGAAAAATGTTTAAGGGTACTTCATTCTCTCATCATCATCGACATTCTTTCTTCGTATTTTGGAAATATCTGTGCATGATTTCATCAGTATAAAAAAGAAAGCAGAAATCAAAACAAAACGAAAATGACAACACAGGGTTGAACTACGTTTTCTGAGTAAATTTGATTTGCTATAAAATTGATTGCCTCGAATTTCTGCGTACTGTGACATTACTTACGTTGGTTTTCCAAGTAAGTAGTTTAAAAGCGATTAAGTGACCTTTTAGCGGTGGAGCCACACACTCGACATGCGCTTTGTAGTGAATACGACTAACGTGTTTCAATTTTGGGCTTAATGAGTGATTTGAGATAGTGGTTTACTTATCATGGACTTTAAGCACTTTATTATTATAAGACCTAAATGGGTGAGAATAATACGTGTACATTGATTTTAATACACAACCAAGTTAGTATTGTTTTACATATAGTAAACAATGTAAAATCTTTAATTGCGCGATGCAGGATTGACAGTTCTATAGTACCGCCGGAAACACAACATAAAGTTATATTAGCCGCGGTATTTTCTGGAAAGCGTTCTCGCTACAAATTTTAACTTGACAAACTGCCCCAGAAATCGTTTTCCTTTGCCTTTCAGAGGTCGCCGTAAAAGTAAATTATTGTAAGTCAAGTGGCCAGTCACGAGGTCTCGCTATAGCATTACTAAGCTTCATTCATTTTCGCTTAGTTGCATTTTTAAGTAGGTTTTATCAAGGAGATGTAGTTTCAATATTTTGTGAAGCAGAATAGATTTTTCAATGAGTTTTGTGGGATGAAAACGTTAAGTATTGGGCGTAGTTCCACTTTAACTACCACTTTGTGAGACTACATGTTGACATAAAAAAAGTATTTGGTATTATTTTGTAAGTTAAACCATAAACCTAAATATAACAATAGTTTCATAAATAAACAATACATCAACTCGCATTATAGGCTTTAATGCGAGTTGATGTTGAAAAAAATTGCGCTTTATTTTATCTATATTATATAGCGCAATTTTTTGTAGTGATGTTTTTTTTAGCAAATTATCGTTTTATTTAAGTTTACTGATACGATGGAGAGTGAATAATTCTAATTAAACGGTACACATTTTATTTTTTATGCCAATATGTAGTGTACCCAGAGTACTACCATAGGTACTTTCCATACCATATCTACCTTCGGTATTGCGATCGTTTCCTTAACATCCAGTATAAGTTTCTAAATACCCGAGAATATAAACAAACTTATATCTACTTCCGTAGACAATTGTACCTAGCTTACCACCTACTGCTTAATGCGAATGTTAAATAAATAAACATGTCAAATATAAAAAATAAATTGTAGTCAATCAAGGTTTTGTTGAAACCGACCACTTAAAAACCAAATACTTACTACCACACTTTTGTAATAATAACAACCCTTTTTACACTATAAGTGAAAAGTGGTTGAAACTAAGTAATAATACGCTAAGTCACCACTTAAATACGCTTCCGTTTCTCGCCTAGCTTCACAAACAGCCAACACATCGGTTCTGAGGTTAATGGAAATAACTGATTTTAACGGCGAGATAGTACCACTAGGGAAATGTTAGTGCCATTGAGCTCGAATTTCGGGTGTGCGGATCGTCCTTATGTTTCGATTTTTGGTTGGTGAATGGCCTTAACAGAATAAAATTGACGGTTAAAGTACTCTTTGTCTTTTATGAGTATAGTGGAGTAAAAAATTATAACACTTGTGGCACGGTATCGAGTTCAGGCCCGTCCATGGTAATGAAAGGTAAGGCTGCTATGTATTTAGTGCCAACTCATTTGATATGAACATGTCATGACATGGATAATGGACATGGACTGCTAATATGAGTAATATGGGGATAGGTACTCAAATAAGAATCATTTTCGGTAATAATAAGAACGGTCTAAACCGACCGACGAGCTTTAAGTCTTTTATTTTGACATAAACAAAGAATAAAAATCTGAAGCCTTTAGTAAATGTATATAAAATGCTTTTCTTTTTTTACATATATGACATGTCAATTTGACTTCACTTGGCCTGATGGTAAACTGAAACAAAGTCTCAGGAAAGGGGATCACCATTACAACCACGTACAGCGTTATAATAGTGGACCTAGCTTGACGGCCTTTTCAAGCCTCGCATGAAGTACCCGAGGTTTCACGAGCAGCTGTACAATGTTTAAAGTATCTATCTAAGTAAATTTTAATTTTTTTTTTACCAAATCCACTAAGACAAATCTACAGCATACTTCTTCACTGCAAAAAAATTCTAGAAAAGATTCCACTACCTGTAAAACACACTATTCAAAGAAGTTTTTAATTTTGAACCATTAAAGTGTGAGTTATAAAGTTGAAATAGTTAAATTGTGAGTACATACAGTAACTATCATCAAGAGCTGTTCAGCAGTGTCTATTTCTAACAAGGTACAAGCATTCATGACATTGATAGGTATTTGCTAAAGGAATAGACACCAGATATTCAAAGTCATGGAACTAAAGATCCAAATTTTCCAGTACTTATTAATTACTCAGTTCGATAGATGTTAGTTCATTTTGAAACTGTGAATCATAATCTGATTCTTCGTTTCTCGTTCGTTCAAAAACACAAGATTCATCACTTATAATAGTGTTATAAATACGTAGAGATGGACTTGCAGAATTAGCAATCACATCATGAGACTATTTTATTCTTCTTCGAGTCAATGGCTCTGGTAAATCCAGTGTTTTTAAATCTTGTTGGCCCAATAGTTGGCTACAGTAATAGCGTTTTCTGTTGCTCTACAAAGGTCTTCAGTGGTGCAAGTTGTCATTTATTTCAGCCTATATAGCTTTAGTCCATTGTGTTAGTAGGTATGCTATACCGAGTTCGCATCGGAGAGATTATGCTGAACAAAATACGAAACTATTCTGTGCGAACGTATTCGAGTAAATTTATGGAAGGTTTCTGATTCAATATGTGCTGAATCGTTTGGACTTGCAATAAAATTGGAGACCAATTCCCATACGATAGTATTCTATTTGTATTGTTACTTATATGATCATCAATATGATTTGAGCTACCTATCTCTTCCCTCTTTTTATATATATAGAGCACACAGAGTGTTATATAGAGACAACTTCCGTGGCGTGGCGGTAGGGCACGCGACTGCTACGCACGGGGCGCGGGTTCCATCCCCGCTCAGTGCAAAAAGTTGTATGCATGAATATGGCTGTTTGCACTGATCCGATGGAAAGCCGACTCCAAATGAGTTGGGAAAAGGTTCAGAGAATATAAAGCAGAGCCTCAGATGCATGACTCAAGTCAACAACAGTGCCCGGAATACGACAATAGGCTCACCCTCTATTACATGGAACCGAATACAATGGTTGATGAAATGTGGGAAGGAAATAGGCGTGAGTATATATATGTATGGATATTTTAATAATATAAATGTGTAAATACACACCTTACAAAATCAATAACAAAGGTACGTTGCCTAAAAATAACGTTTATTCCTCACGAAATTATAACCAACCACGGAATTCTGAATGTCATTAGTAGAACGGCTACGTTAGAGAATGGCTGTTCTCCATATATGCGATAAAATGGCTATTTTATCGCGTTTTGGCATCGTAACTCACCTTCAGGCCATTTAACCCTCCAGAGTGACCTTCGTAATGTGAGGTCAAAGCACTGGATATGTAACGACGACTGAATTCGTCAGCTATACGTTATATATTGGCACCTGCGAAGAACATTATTGTAACTCGGTTTTTGGGTTTTTTATATTAATTGCTTTGGTTCGAAAATAGATGCAACTTGAAATGAGAGGATAAAAACTGTTTAATTTCTTTTTGATGTAGGTTATTATTGGGGAAGCCGCGGTAGCCTAGTGGTATGGGTAATGGACTGCTGAGACGAGGTCTCGAGTTCGATCCCAGGTTTACCATGGCACACACCAATGACTTTTCGATGCTTTTCGAAGTTATGTGTGTATTTGTCGCAGGTTTATAAGTGCCTCGGAGAGCACGTTAAGCCGTCGGTCCCGGTTGCCATACTAACATCTATGGCAGTCGTTACGGGTACTTGGAGCCCTCAAAAGTCCAACTAGCCTAACTTGGAACTTCGATATCGCCATTGGTCATTAGACCATTGGTTGTGGAGGTCAGATGGCAGTCGCTTCACGGAAAATATCGAAGTTCAGCCGCATCACAGTTAGACTGGAAAGCCGACCCCAACTGAGTTGGGAAAAAGGTTCAGGGATGATGATGTAGGTTATTATTGTTAATTTTAATTTGTAAGGTTAGGTAACCCATAAAGTTATCCTTAGAGGCACCATGAGGGCAATAATTGATTTATTGAGGCAGTTAAATAGCGAATAGTAACTTAGTTTAAGTTTTTGTAACATCAAAATCAGACCCATTATCTCCGTAACCCGCTTTAGGTTAATTAAACGTGTCTATCCATGTGGGTCAGCGTTTAACAAGAACAAAGCCTGATCTACATAGGCACATAACGAACCTTGGACATGGTAACCAAACACACTAATGCTGTTATGGACGATTTTGTTTACATATTCATGCACGTATAACTTCAAAGAGGTAATAAACATAAATAATAATAAAGGTTATAAAAATAAAAAAAGAGACAAAAGAAGAGGCTATGGTGACCTTCTTTCATAAGACTTTGCTTTCAGCTTAACATCAGGCGAGGTGAAGTCAAACTGACGTGCCATAGATAATAAAAAAATCAGAAATACATATCGCGATTGACTTTAAAAAATGTGTTAATGCATCGCAACAAAGTAATTATTTTTCTCTTGATGATTGTTTTTGTTGCAATCAACAATCCCTCTGGGTATGAACTGCAGTGAACTACTTGGAAGTACTAAGGTTCTTAGATTAATGTCTCAGGTTGGAAGGAATGATCCTTTTTTTATAGTGTGCAAAATCCCTACAGATACCACCTCTACCAAAGTTCCCCTAATGTGGGAAAACATAATGATCCAGCTTCGGCTTTCTATTGTAAAAGATGCGGTTGAACTTCGATATTTTCCGTCAAGTGACTGCCATTGGACCTCCACAACCGAATTTTCGATATCGAACGTGTACAGAATGATCCTAAAATATAGTAATCATCATTATATTACATTCTGAAAGTATCGAAATTTTGAAACGTGTCTGTTTTCAGTTAATAAAGCATTGTTAGCGCTAACAGTAATGAAGTCGTTAAACTAGTTAGTATCACTGTACGTAACTGTACAGTGTTAGTGCGAATTAATTTACGAAGTAAACACTGGTGTGGCCGTAAGCAGAATAATTATCAGCTCATCATCATTCTCTGAACCTGTTCCCAACTCAGTTGGGTCGGCTTTCCAGTCCAATTGTGATGCGGCTGAACTTCGATATTTTACGTGAAGCGACTGCCATCTGACCTCCACAACCCATGATCCAATGACCAATAGCGATCTGAATAAAGCGATGGAATAATTATCAGCTCAATAGTATATTAAATTAGCTGAACCGGTACCACACACGTGGTATTGTTACCGCTTTTGCGACCCATGAGAACCTTTTTTTGAAGTGAAAAACGTCTATATGTTATTCTGGTATACCGCGATAGCCTAGTGGTATGGTTAATGGACTTCTGAAACAAGGTCTCGGGTTCGATCCCAGGTTTGACCATAGCACACACCAATGACTTTTCGATGTTTTCGAAGTTATGTGTGTATTTATCAAATGTTTATAAGTGCCCGGTTAATGGCAATATGCTCGCCACCTATTACATTGGGACGTTAACATAAACCGGTGTAATGTGGGTGCTAGCACCTCTGCCTACCCCTTCGGGGATATAAGCTTGAGTTTATGTATGTATGCATGTTGTTCTGGCCTATAATTTATCAATTTCCCATTCTTGTGCCTATCTTTGATTTGACCACGATAAAAAAATAATTTGTCACCATCACTATTACATGTTACCACGAAATTCCTGACCACGAAATGAGCTATAAAGAGGTATTAAATGGTCTGCCGCTCACGTAATATATTCTTCAGGCAATAAACGGAGTATATTAAAATATTTAAAAACAATTTTGAAATTACAAACATTTTGAAATCAGTTAATAAAACATTTTTTTTCCAAATTTACTTAGCTGCAACAATTTAAGTTACGAATTTATTTTTGGCATACCCATTTTGTTCCAAAGTGCTCCATTGGCGGCTATAGACTATTACGTGGGACCAAAAATCATTGTTGGCAAAATGTAGGTGTTTAATACACATACAACTTAAATGTATGTAACAAAACATAAATGATAAGCTAAACTTTAAGGACAAGACAAACATCAAATAACCAAAATACAAGTTCATAACATCAAAACTGCTACAATAAAATCCCAACCGATACTTACCCCGGTACTTTAGTTATAAGCGTATCGATCTGACCACAGTTCGAATAGCCGTTCAATAATTCAGCGCCTAATGTTAGAACGATGCGATGTGTTATTGATTTCGATGTAGAGAGATTGAAACCTAATTGTTTATTGAATATTGTATTGAGTTTATTATGTTTACCTGTTCTTTTGTAAGTATCATAGTTTGGACAAATATTTAACGATAAAAGCTAATAGTTTCTTATTTTATGTAAAATATTTTGATACCTAAAGATAAATCAAATAATGGTAGTAACTAACCTATTCAAGAATCTAGTAGTAATATTAGTTCAGCAACAAGAAACCAAGTAATCAAACATAGCCATTTGTACCAAAATATCTCTTGGGCATCGCTAACATAAAATTATATTTATAACATTGATATTATTATACATTTTTTGTAAATTAATTACCTTTAAGTACCTGCTTGCGAAAAGAAATGAATTCACGAATAGAAATTGATGAAACTGCGCCCACGCGTCACGTGCCCATTGAAAGTTATTTTAGGTAAATTGAGAATCTGTGGGATTTTAAAAGATAGGCGAGGCACACTGATATTTCTTTAAAATAAACAATGACATTTATAAAGATCAATACAAGTAACAATAATATCTAAGATTTTTTGATGTAAATATATCAACGGGGACTACGCAAGTGCACCTTTTACTATCCATATGGGGCGATTTCAAAAAGGAAATACTTGAAAAGGTATAGTTATAATTCTGTGCCTCCTGTGATAAGTGATTTAAATTTAGTTGTACCCTTTTTGTGATTTTTACATACTATTTATCAGAAAAAAAATACGGTTTTTTGGGTCTAACTCACGTTCTTGTATCTGCTTTAGTTTCGGAGATAATTTTGTGCAAATGAATATAACTACTTGAACTTTGACAAATAAATTGTGAATATAGATATATTTAAAGTTGTAACCCCTTTATGTAATCACTTCACATATTTATTTTCGTGCTTTGTAGTGTAAGTGCGATTATATTAATATTCACATTATTATTTTTTTGATTGATCACGTGAATATTGATATGTTTAGAGTAGTATCATTTTGAACAATTTTTTCTCAATATTCATTGGGTACAATTCGACAAGTACCAAATAATCCGATTCTAAATATATGACTTATTTGTGATAACTGATACATATCGACTTAAATTAATCTACACAAATCAATTTGTATGTGTAAATGAATACAATTTGACTTATATCAAAACATCGAACCAAATCTTTAAAAAAATATGAAGCACAAAATGTAATAATTGATACAAGTGCGAACATGAGGAGAGTGGCGCCCGGTGGACCGAAAATCGGCTCTCATAGACTTAGGGATTAAATTTTTTAAGTGTCGTTTTTTGGGCGGATATTGGTTTCATTAGTTATTACTGTATACAAAAATGACTTCTGGGTCAAATCAGTCCATAAACCAATTAATTAGATTTTTTTTTACGAAAACTTTGTATGGAGAAAGTATGAAAAATTCAATTTTCTCTGAAACGGCAAAGAAAATCGTAATATCCTCACAGACGGTTTTAGGGCTAATTATTCATGATTTTTTGGTGTACAATATATTACGGTTGTAATTGCCGTTTTTTTTTTTGAAAATTCATTCAAATTTAAAATATTATTTTTAAGGATGAAACGGGGTTTTTGGGTTGAAAGGAGAAAAAACAACTTATTTTACTTTTAATAATAATAATACAGATTATTAAAAGTAAAATTTCCTACATGGCGGCCAAAATGGCAGCAATGAAAGCCGTTCAAAAAGTCTATCCAGAAATAAGCATGAAAGGATGTTTTTATCACCTAAATAGATGCTTATACAGGAAAGCAAAAACTTTAAATATTAATACAACCGTAAAAAGGAGACACGTAGCGAGATGCGCAGGACTAGCTCGCTTACCAATAACAACAATATTTTAAATAACAATATTTTCAAAGCGGGTTACAGTACGTAATGCAAAAGAGTCCGCCTGGTGATGATATAAAAAAATTCAACAGTTATTTCGAAAACCAATGGTTGAAGAAGACAAATTTCGAAAAGGTTTGCTGTTGCTCAAAGGAAAAAATCCGTACTACTAACAATGTCGAAGGATGGCATAGTAGACTAAGTCGGTACATTGGGCGAAAGAAGCCGACTATAGCTCATTTACTTGATGTATTATTGTGCAAAGAAACAAAAGTCATTGATATCTTTAAAAAGAAAACCAAAAAGTCCAAAAATTATGAAGAAATCGACGATGAAATAAATCGCACAATAGCACAATTAAATGAAAATGATATAACGGTTGGTCACAGCATCAAAATTTCATCTCCGTTTTCTTTTAAGTTTTAACTAAATAAATATAACTGGTGCATCCGGCAAACTTTGTTTATTGCGAGGGTTTATAATATATAATATATATTTCATTGGTTGGTTAAAATACAAAGTAAAGTTTTATTATTTGATATTAATTTTTTTTTTAATCTATGGCACGTCAATTTGACTTCACCTCGCCTGATGCTAAGTTGAAGGCAAAGTCTCATGAAAGAGGGTCACCATTGCAAACCCGTTCAGAGCTACAATGGTGGCGCTCAGCTTGACGGCCTCATCAGATGCTTTTTCACGCCCCGCTTAAAGGACCCGGGACTGTAGGAAGAAGGAAACACGTGCGCCGGCAAGGAATTCCAGGACTTAATGGTACGGCAGAGAAAAGACTCACCGAAACGCTTGGTTCTTGATGGAATACTCTGTGCCGTATGCGAGTGACACCTAAGCCCTGCACGCGTTGTCCTGTGTAGGAAAGGGGAGGGTGGGATTAATTGGAAGAGCTCATCAGAACATTCACCATGGTAGAGACGGTAAAATACTGCCAGGGACGCAACATCTCTACGCATCTGCAAAGGTTCGAGGGAATTCGTGACCTCAGGACTCCCAATAATGCGGACCGCACGTCGCTGCAACCTGTCGAGAGCATCTAATAAGTACTTTGCGGAGCCATCCCAGAGATGCGAGCAGTATTCCACGCAGGAGCGAATTTGTGTCTTATAAAGAAGACACCGCTGCTCCGGCGTGAAAAAACGTCTCACTCTGTTCAGGACTCCGAGTTTACGCGAAGCTGTTTTGATGATGCTCTCGATATAGTTCTTGTTGTTCAGTTTGCAGCGCACGTCCATACCGTGTATATTGAGGTTATCCTGTAATGGCAGTGGTGTGCTCTGAAGAGTGGGAGGAGGAAGGAAAGGAGATGTCTTTGCTGAAAACGCGCATGCCTGCGTCTTCTTGGCATTGAACTCGACCAGGTTTTCAGATCCCCATTGGGAAACGTGATTGAGGATCCGGTCAAGCCCAGTGACAAGAAGTCGCCTCTTTTCCGCTATATCGGACTGCTTGGCCGCAGAATGTCCGTGGTAAGTCCCGTGTACAGTGCTATCGTCTGCATAGCAGTGGATGCTGCCGGTGGACAGCATGTCATTGATATGCAGAAGAAAGAGAGTGGGTGATAAGACGGACCCCTGCGGCACACCAGCATTTACCTGCAGGAACTCCGATGCTCGTCCATCACAGAGAACGCGAATACGGCGCCCCTGCAGGAAGCTAGCAACCCATTTGCACAGTCTAAGAGGCAGACCGAAGGCTGGTAGTTTGGAAAGAAGCGATTTGTGCCAGACTATCGAACGCTTTGGCGATGTCCAGGCTAATAGCCAGTGATTCACCATGCTTGTCCATAGCCTCACCCCAAAGATGGGTTACATACGCCAGAAGATCACCCGTTGACTGTTTTGGCCTGAAACCATATTGTCGGTCATTAATTAGGGAGTGATCCTCTAGGTGACGCATGAGCTGTGAATATTGTATTTATTTTCACAAATAATATGTATTTAGTGAGGGGTATAACTTGATAAGTATCGTTTATCACATATTTTTAAAAAGCTATATTTTAGAAAACTAATACAATTCAGTTTTATTTTGAACTCAGGGGAACGAAAAGCAAAAAAATATAATCTTTAGATTAATATCAATAAAATTTGTTTAAGCAACATTGGGCTAGGGACATATTCTGATTAGTTATTCGATTGTTTTACTTGATGTATATCAGTTTTCACCAAGACGAACTTACAGGTGCAACATAATTTAACTGTAGTTGTATTTCTTATTACGTAATTTTTGAACGTTTTAAAAATAAAAAAGGTACAATTCGCAGGTTTTTAATGAATTCTTTAAAAAATATAATATTTACCTTAGAAAAAAATATGCACGATAAAAGTAAGTGTTTTTACCAACAAAATAAGGTACTACATTTTATGCTAGCTTACTTAGTTCCGAAACTAGATTTTTTTAAACCTTCTTTTTCACTTCCTGTAAAATGTTGATTTTAAACTTGTATCACTTATCACAGGAGGCACAGAATTCTATGCAATATCTTATTTATAGTTTTATTCGTTAAAGTAATAGTATTCTTAGATCATTTACCAAAACCAGTACAAGCAAAATGAAATAAATTCGTAAAATGAGAAATAATTTATACCTATCTACTTTTAATTCAAATTCAAATTAAGAAATGCTTAGAGGTTTTTGATACAACCTCTGATTAATTCTTATGTATTTCACAATTTTTTTGATGTGCTGAAACGAAATTTTAATAACGTAACTCCATTTTCGCATTCAATTTAACGGAAATCTCTAAATGCCAATATGAAATATTACACAAGTCTAATTTAACATATCCAAATGAACATCCAAATGAATGAACAATTTAGGTATATTGATATTTGTTCGCTTTGATCTGAAGTATACAATCAGTTTCTGCGAATTTGTGTCTACTTGACATAATTAATTGATATATATTGAAAATGTACTTATGTTTGATATAATTGACTCAGTTCCTCAATTCATTATTACATTTTTATAAAAATTGTTAAAACTCATTTTTAAATTTTCCAGATTCTACCAAAGTGGGAAGCCGTGAAGACTGGCACGATCTCTTTCAAGTTTCGAACCAATGAGCCAAATGGACTTGTCCTCTTCAATATGGGCGCCAAACCGCCAAGGGTAGGTTGCACGGTAAGGGGTGGAGCTTTTGGGGTCATACCAATCACTTAAGAGTTTAATATCATGATCGTATGGTAATCACTTGAGAAAATCATAATAAGGCCACCACAATCATAATCATTGGAATAGCTTTGTGGGTGATCGCATGTCATCATAAAACAATTCGTTGTTTCTTCTTTTATTTTGAATTTAGATGAATCTAATATGAATGTAGATAAAGCAATTTTGAAGTTATATACTCTTCCCTTGAAATTTCTACAATCAAAATAATCTGAATATAAAATATTTCTGTTGAACAGGTTTTCGATTTAATATTTAATAACAGCATAAATCTCGTAAACACGGAAAGTGTAACTGCAAACAAAATATTTTAAATACAGGAACTAAGTTGCGAGAACCCACCAACCTCAATAGATACGCAATTCTTGTAATTTAGTACCATGGGCATAGGTCATGAGGGAAAACTGAAGTTCTTCTTACTATTTCTCATTGAGTTTTTTTGTGTTGAAACTTTTGCACGCCGCGCCGTCTTCTCTGACGTTAGTTAATATTGTGACAAGTAATCCAGTTAAATACTTTCCCCCCTAAAATCCAACCACACGTCCTGATCGACTACCTGATCTCGTGGAGGGCGGACACACAAAAACAAACTTACTGGCGTGATTAACGTGGCTCTGGTAGATTTTCTTGAAAAACTTGACATTGGCGTCTCGCCATTTATAAATTATTTATTACTTTTACCACTGGAGATTGGCAGAATCGTTGGGATCGCCATAGAGAAGAAAAATAATAAATAATAAGTAATCTAGTCTGTCATCTATCACACTAGCTATCAATCAGATAACAAAGTGATACTTATAGATATACCTCTGTTTGGCAAATTTAGAATCTCTGAATGAACAGATTTAGCAGATGGTATAACACCCGGCTCTCCTTCTTTCATTGGAGGAGAATTCAGAACAGAAGAGAATTGATATTGTAATTTCGCTACACAGTTCGTGGGTTTCCATCGTATTTGGGAGATTATTGTTTGTCGCTCAAATATAATTTAGCTACATAGTCTAAAATAATATATATGGGGAATACGCTACGCTAACCTTTACATAAAACAATTTAATATAAGTATACTTGTTATAGCCGTTATCTATTGAGGTGCTGCATGTTAAGATCATTTTAAAAAAGTATGAAGAAATACTACATAAGTAGGGGAATTTGTGTATGGTACCTTATAAAGTTTCACCCACTTAATGATGTGATTTTTTATGTTTGTCTGTCTTTAACCTGGTACGCACAGTAGAATCCGATGCACAAATTAACTCCCTGGCACTACGCAAGCTTGTAAGAAACACGTTATTGTATGGTACGATATCGTTTCTTTCATGATTGGTTGGATTTTCTTTTTTATTTGTGTGGCTAGGAAAATTCATAGGGCCAACAGTGTGCAAACTTTTATAGAAAGGGCTTTATTAATACCTACACAAATTCGCACCATTATGTTCTTTGAATCACTTTCAACTTTGAATAGTTTATCCATTTCTAGTATAGTTACTTTTATTTTTATAGACTTTTTTATAGACTTGCTTACTTCTCTACAAGTCAATAATGCTTTCAAATAATATAATTTTAATGTAACTTACAGCGAGAAAGTTAGTTGAAATTCAATAGTATTTGCATGTCTAGTCCCGAAGTTTAGAATTCAAATAGTTTGCGACTGGGTAGCCTGCAGGTATAACTCGTTTGTGCAGTCAGATCAAATATTTTCGCAGCTTTAGAATTGCGCTTGTATTGATTTCTGCTATTTCTGAGGGATATAACGTTTCTATTACGCACTATTATTGTTTAACATTTATTATATTTGCCCTTTCATTCGATTTAGTTTGATGTAAGTACAAATTACTAGAAACCCTCTTATGTTTCGTATTTTAGTTAAAAGTAGTATATCACTAAATTATTTTTTGAGATAAATAGTACATAGCAGCGTAACTTTAATGCTTTGTTTAATGTAGTTATTTGTAGTATATTTAGATAAATATTTTTATATAGTATTAAAAAATAAAACTACTCTATAAGCGACAGATACTACAATAGTATGAAGTGCATTGAATCAAGAGTAATAAGGTTTTGTAATCAGTTATGAAGTAGAATTTGTTATTCTTACATGGATATGTTAGCGTAAAAAATCCTCTAAGTAAGAATTAGTCAATAGTTGCGTTGAAACAGTGTTCGTCGTCGGGACTAACAATCCGAAGATGCATAGTGTGTCAAATATTTTTTATTGATTTTTAGAGTTTTAATCAAAAAAAATCAATTTTTTTTCCTGAAGTTAGTGCGTTTACAGTTTTTTTTATTTGGTCGCTATGACAGTTGCAGTGATTGAATTTGGACTACACGGTGACACAGACTAATAAATAGCTACTAATTAAGTGGTGACTGGTATCCAAATAGCCATCAACATTTCGAAGTTAACTCTGAATACTGATATCGTCCGAACGGTTGTTTTGAACTTGTCCTAAGTTAGGACACTCCATATCACTTAATATTTGCTACAATTATCTCATCAAACCACCGTCATATTTCAGGCTGATCTGTTTGCTGTTGAGATCCTGAACGGCTATATATATGTGCACATAGACCTTGGATCTGGGGGAGTAAGGGTCAGAGCATCCAGAAGAAGAGTGGATGACTCTCATTGGCACGATTTCCTCTTGCGGAGAAGTGGGCGGGATGGAAGAGTTACGGTAGATGGTGCTAATGCTGAGTTCAAAACGCCAGGTTAGTAACTAACGCTTGCATATGTTTTTTTTTTGCTTTTGCACTACCCCATACTCGGGGCTAGACGGGTACACCGTGGTTCCTACACCCGAAGGGGGTCATCTCAAAAGAGAAGGCTCCGGGTCTGCCGGGGTGCGAGGGATATGTTCGCTACTATCTCACCACCGGCAACTAAAGAAATAAAACGGCGTGCGTTTTAGTCGGCTCGAGTCCAACATAACCTCTCTCACCGGCTCCGGTATTATTGGTATCTGTAGGGAATTCACGCACGATAAAAAATACTAATGTTTTGGTTGGGATTTTCCTCAGTGTATATTGTAGTAAGTAGTAAGAGCATTATCATGCTACAACTGCAAGAGGTGACAACAGTACAGTCGAGGGATTAAAGCCTTCATCAGTTTTCAAATTCATGATGTAATAGACTCTTAGTGTCTTTCAAACTTCATGTAAGGGCAAATTTTCTATTTTACGCCCATTTTTTAATTCATAATTTTTTATTGTACACATTCACCATTGAAAGCTTTTCATGTTCAATGATAATATCTAATCTATCATAGACGTTTATATCAATACGATAACTGTAATGGTCGACCAAAACCATTATGTTCTAATCTATGCATGTTCTAATGATCTAATCGAAATTGCTGTTGTATTGAGTATGTGATTAATGCAGTCAGTTATGTGATTATGTATCTTATAGATAATTAAAGTAATTAACGTCCTTTGTATGAGATTGGTACTTTAACTGATTACGCACTAATCTCATTCAAATCAGTGAATCTAAGGAGAAAGACGAAATATAATTCGAATCAAATTGTAATTATTTTAGTGACGAAGTAATGTTTTATGACCTTCGCGATAAAATGATCTATACAATTATGTCTAATAACTATCTATCTTAATTTCATTTAAAAAAGAAAATATTTTAAATACTTCATATGAGTATCAGGTCAATATGCGATTGATTAAATTTGACGATTTCAACTACCTAATTTTCTAAAACGAATCTTGAATACTTTTTTCAGGAGAATCAAATCAGTTGGAGCTTGATGGACCGCTTTTTGTTGGTGGCATGGGATCAGAGTACTCAGCTTCGAGAACACCATCCGCTCTATGGACTGCAGCTTTAAGACAAGGGTTCGTGGGTTGCATTAGAGATATGGTGCTAAATGGAAAACCTCAGGATCTGACTGCATTCGCGAGACAACAAGATTCTGGTATGACATATTTTTACAATACATTTTCTATTGTACCTAGTATGCTCATTATTAGTCGTAATATATTGGTAATGATTACGCGTAAATCACTTATGCCCCTTAGATAAAGTACACTAGCATTACTGTATGGAT
Organism: Pelosia muscerda; assembly: GCA_963691645.1. Taxonomy (NCBI): domain Eukaryota; kingdom Metazoa; phylum Arthropoda; class Insecta; order Lepidoptera; family Erebidae; genus Pelosia; species Pelosia muscerda. The sequence continues at coordinate 1,757,565 of OY829116.1, read as the reverse complement.
CGAAATCTTGAACCTTTCAGGCGACGGATAGGGTGTATCCCAGTATTTCCATGGAAATACAAAATAGTAATAGTGGGACTAACGTTTTTTAAAAATTATATCTCATTATTTCTCTTGCGACAAAAAAACGCAGAAAAATTGTGTTATTGTTATTTGTTTGAAAAGTAATATATAATGAGGTATTTCTGAAGTTTATTCCTCAATTACCAAGTGGTCTTTCAAAAGGAATATCACGACAAAAATGTGTTTTTTTATATTGGGTAACTAAATTATCTGTTAGTAGCATTGCTAGCTTGGTGGAGTTAGTCTTTCGATTTAGAGCTCCTGGAGTTCAATTATGGCCCTTACTCAACGGATGCGATACCTACCATTACTAACAAAACCAATTTAGCTTAGCGGAAGAATATTAATAATTTTGGTCACTAAGGCCCATTTTCTACAATACCACTTTAGTTAAGCTTCGGTAGCTTAGTGGTTAAGGAATCGGCCTTACGATCGAGAGGTCCCGGGTTCGAATTCTGGCCATTACACTACCGACGTGGACCCACTTCTATCACAAGCCATTGAGCTTAGTTGGAGGGGTTAGAGGTAATATTAGTAATTTGGGTTCCTAATATACTTTATAAAAAAAAGTTAGAATCTCGATTCATACCTAACTAGATTTGAGGACAGATGTAATCTATATGACAGTTCTGATGACATTTTGAGATTCGTTTCAGACTTAAGAGACGTAATAGATAGAATACGAGCCTAATAGTCTTTTAAAAATGTACAGCATACATGTATTATACAATTTTAAGGAGTATTATAACTTAATTATATTTATTCTTCAGCATCAGTACGCCCAGCATGCCACGTGTTGATGAAGCAATGTGTTAGTTCTCCGTGCCAGCATGGGTCGCCTTGTTCTGAAGGATGGAATAGGCCTCTCTGTGATTGCTCAATGACGAACTATGGTGGTCCAACTTGTGGAAGAGGTAAATAATTTATTATTAAACGTAGTATTACCGCCAAAATTTTCTGCACTACATATAAAAAAATATTATACTACTGCAAAAGTGTTGATTACATTGAAACAATCTGTATAAGGCACCTAATAAAATTCACAACGCACCTAGAAAAGGTTTCACTTCGAAGAGAAATATAAATTGTTACATTTCCAGAATCTCCAACTATCTTCATGAATGGAAGTCAACATCTAACAGCATCACTAGGAGCAGAACACGTCACGCAAACAGAAGAACTGCTATTGCGCTTCCGTACGAACAAAGCTGGTCTCCTTCTTCGAACTGCATCAGAACATTCGGCTGATAGGATAGAGTTGGCTGTTGCTGCCGGGAGGGTCAGAGCCAGTGTAAGATTAGGGGATCGAGAGAAGGTTAATACTTTACTTTTTAATGAATACAATGCTGAACCAATACTCACACAAATATCTTAATGAGGACTTAACTTAAAAAAATGTTTGAACTTTGTTTGAAACTGTTGTACAATCAGTGTATATTTTAAAAATATATCCGTAAAATGTCTTTTGAATGCATAAAAACAGAAGCTATGAGATGATCACAATCTACGAGTTGTTAGAATGCAGTAATAAGTATATCCATTAGGATATGACTTGAATTTTATTATCGTTTCCAAATTCACTACATTCGGTTTCAGAACTTATTGGCTGGCTCAAATGTGGCTGATGACACATGGCATACAGTCCGTTTCTCTCGGCGAGCATCGAACCTCAAACTGCAAGTAGATAGCTCGCAGCCCGTCCGCGGTACGTTACGTACGTATGCACGGGGCACCACCCGCACTACTTTTGTTTTCACCCCCAATGTAGACGACGACAAGGTTGGTTTTGGTTTGGCTGCTGTGTCACTGTGAAGATACAATAAATACTGCCATACTTTACATGTCTTCACACAACATACTGTAAATATATTTGACTAGTGTCTTGGAGACTATAGTCGACCCAAAGATATAATAAATAAAAGAAAACTACATTCTTATAACATTTAAACTCATTTGTAATATTAACTTTAAACTCATACCAAATTTGGTAGGGATGATTATTGAAATTTTGAATAGTACAGTTAAACATAATTTTAGTTTTTAATTACAACAGTTCTGATAACATAATTTTTTAACTTAGTGTTAAAAACACATAATTTAGTAAACTAAAAGATATACAAACAAATATACTGAATACAATAAAACACACAATGGAAAATAAAAATGTGAAATAAAAACGACCAGCAGACAAACCAATATAGAACTTAAGCAAGAAATTTGAATTAGTTTGGATTCCAAGCAAATTCAAATTTCACACTTTCCTATATCTTCAGGAAAGTGTATAAATGTTAGACGTCCTATTAGATGTAGATAGAAGCTTATTTTACGTTGTTTGATAGCCGGCACTGTGAATCACCCTTCTGTTATTTACGCTATGGTTTCTTACTTCATTTATATTCATTTCTTCTTGTAGTGTCCTATGTGTATGTGCTTAGATCTATGGGGATATAAGCGCTGCTTTATTATAAATCATGAGTTAATATTTTTAATGCATTTGGTGTTATAATAATAACATTATTGATTGTTATAATATAATTTATTTAATCGTTTCAAAAGCAGCGTTTATTTTGTGTATCTGTAAGAAAATGTATTTGTTCTGAATTATGAGCGATTGATAAAGTTGTTGTTTATGTTACAAATAATCATAGATATATTTCTATGAATATTTAGTAATTTGCAAAAATTGATGTTCTTATTCGTAACTGTGTTGCAAGCTGTCGTTTTAATCCATGTGTGTGATAATGGAATGGGTAAAAAAAGTAGCAATGTTGAAAATTTCTGCTAGTATATTTTTGGCTCTAGAAAATTGAAACATTTAGGCACTGAGCGAGGTTTCTTCACAAAGTTATTGCTATGCATTATCTATTAGCCGTTAATAGTCTCTCTGAATCATGAGCATTAACATCTATCTAAGCTTGACTATCACGTAAAATGTAAATGTAAATAACAAATAATGGCTGCCAATAAAATCTATGAAAGTTTACTTTGCTCAATTATTTTTCGTTAACAGTCAATGTTGTGGTTAGGTGTGTGTCAACGAATATAAGGTATATACTAAAACTTAAGTTCATTTTTGCAGCTGAGACGATTTTAGGGAAAGCATCAACACTGGAAATATCCACATTACATTTAGGAGGATTATTCCATCCGGAGGAAGAAATTCAGATGACGTCCACTTTACCCAATTTCGTTGGGTATCTACAAAAATTTGTGTTCAATGGAATTAGATACATTGATATGGCCAAAACTCTTGGCGTTGGAAGTAATGATGAGACCAACAATGTATATGACACATCGAATCTCATTTTTACTGGGAAATTTGTTAAACCCGATTCATTGAATGTTTACAAATCTGTAACTTTCAAATCAAAACATACGTATGTTGGGTTGCCGTTATTAAAAGCATATGCAAATACGTATTTGGACTTTTACTTCCGAACGACAGAAATGGATGGATTGCTATTTTACAATGGAGGGAAGAAACAAGATTTTATAGCTATTGAACTAGTAAACGGCCATATACACTGTGTGTTCAATCTAGGCGATGGAGTAGTAACGATGAAAGATAAGCTAAAGAATTTCTTAAATGATAACCGTTGGCACACAGTATCTGTTAGGAGACCCACGCCTAAAATTCATACATTACAAGTTGATGATGATCTTGAAATGCATACTACAAGTAAGTGAAATTGTAGGAGCATTTAAACTTTAAGTCTATTTGTGTGAACTGAAAATTTATATTCTGTCATGTGTATATAAATCGTTATATTTTTACAGGTTCTAATCTAATGTTGGAGCTGGACAGTGTGTTATATGTAGGTGGAGTACCAAAGGACATGTATACAGCACTGCCAGTAGGCGTACTGTCTAGACAAGGATTTGAAGGTTGTATGTCTAGTTTAGATCTACCTGGAGAGTCGCCATCCTTGATGGAAGATGCAGTAGTACCTAGTTCTTCATTAGGATCAGGGTGTGAAGGTACTTTTTCTTAAATAATTATATGTTTAAATTTTATATCCTGTACAGATTTTATTAGAACAGCGTCATTAAAGAACAGCAAAACATTGGTCAAAAATCAATCCTTTTTAAATTATGTGTTTTCAGGACCGACGAAGTGTACCCATAACGCGTGTGCTAATAAAGGAGTATGTGTACAGCAATGGAATACGTATGCTTGTGACTGTGATTTGACGTCATTTACTGGACCAACGTGCTACGATGGTATGATTAATATTTTATGATTTTGTATTGTATAGACCGGCAAACTTTGTGACAATGTACCTACTCATATTTAGGTCTCTTTGGTGGCAATCGTGGTGTGCTGAATCATAGTACATTCAACTAAACACTGGCTTAAAGGGCTTGTGTTCTTTATTTTGGTTGAAAATTTTGACATTTGTTCTCAGAATTTACCGGTAATATCTAGTTTAATGGTTTTGTAAGAAATATAATGTTACGCTTCACACATTCCCATGATGTTTTAGAATCCATAGCTTATGAGTTCGGTCCTGGGAAGGGTACCATCACATACACGTTCCCGCCTGATGCAGTGGCTGACACAGAGACAGATAAGGTGGCTCTTGGTTTTGTGACGAGTAAAGCTGATGCTGTGTTGCTTAGGATCGAGTCTTCGAACACGCAGGATTACATGCAAATGGAGATCGTAAGTAATTAGTGAAATACTGAAACTGATATAAAAATATATTCTTAGTACAGTCGGCATCATTATCTTACCATAAAATAAAATATAAAATAAAATATTGAAAAAAATCTTAATAAATGTTACCAATGACTTTTCGATGTTTTTCGTAGTTATGTGAATATTTATCGCAGGTTTATAAGTGCCCGGTTAATGGCAATAGGCTCGCCACCTATTGCAATGTGACCTAAACAGAAACTAGTGAAATGTGGGTGCTAGCACCTCTGCCTACCCTTTCGGGGATATAGGCGTGAGTTTATGTTATGTTATGTTATTGTGTTTTTTTGAAGGCATTCATTTTCTTTTAATTGTTCTAATTTACTGTTACATGTTACCTCTAAATTGCATTTCTCAGATCCGTGGCAATCTCTTCATGGTATACAATGTCGGGGGCGGTGATCACCCCCTGGGTGACGAGACCGCTAGGGTTGATGATGGAGCCTACCATGTGGTTAGATTTACACGAAATGGAAGCAGGTCTTCTTTGCAGTTGGATAATTATGCTGTTATCATCAGACATCCTCAAGGTGAGTTGATTTAATAAATACTTATAAGACGTTTCTAAATTGGCGTTAAAAAGGTTGATCTCGGTAGAATAACGGTAGTAACCGCGATTGTGATGATGATGATGATGATGATTCTTACTCAGTGTGAATATTTTTATGCATGAATTATCTTTAATATTGGTCTGGTATACAATTTTAAATACATATGTACAAATTGTGTTAAAGTATGTGCATCCACATTCTAGAATTCATTATACAAGCTAGTTAACCTAAATTTACTTTGGATCTACGTAGCGCTGTGAAAAAAATCCTATAATATTATTAAAAAAAAGTTTTTTTTTTCCGATTGATCTGAATGATGATCCGATTGAGCTGTGTATTGTTATAGCTGCAATGATATGGCTGAAATTCGGTACAGAGATAGATTATAGTTGCGAGTGAAGTTGTAGAATATTTGTAACTTTTTCTTGTATACATTTCTTTATTTTATTTTATTCTTCATGTACACATAAATTATATCTTTATACAATAGTGAGACGAGATGTACAAAGGCGAGCTTAACTCAAAGTTGAGTTTTCTTCAATTTTGGTCCTTCGACCCGGACTGTGTATACATATATTTTGCTGCCTGATTCAACTTTACTACCTACATCATCACTTATATAACGTTAAAAATAAGAAGCGACCTTTGAATTCCCAGGGGGCCAACAATCCACAATCTTCAACGGCATGTCGCACATCACGGTGGGCGGCGCGCTGGCGGGCGGCGCGGGCGGCGCGGGGCGCACGTTCAGCGGCGTGGTGGCGGGGCTGGTGGTGGACGGCGTGCGCGTGCTCGACCTGGCGGCCGCCGGCGAGCCCGCCGTCACCGTGCGCGGGGACGCGCGCAAGGCGCACGCGCCGCTCGACCGCGACATCAACCGCATGCAGCAGGTGTGCACACTGCGAATTGCCAAGAACAATGTCAATTCCAAAAATCATTGTAATGCGTAAATTTGGGCAAATTTGCTGCTTTGGTGTATTTGCCGGTCTGATATGTGGCCTCCCTTACTTCGCCTCCTTCATTACGTGATCCCCGCATAAGTGATCTTCATAGACGTCTTAAATGGACAACTATCTGAATAGATAAGAATGTGACTATGACGTAACTGAAGAAAGAAGCAATTTATTTTTTAATTTACAAAACAAAGAACTTCTGAATGAAGAAAATTTCTGAAACTTTTCACTACCATTAATATTTCATTATTTTATAATATAATTTCCGCTCTGTCCCAGACGCCGCCATCAGGGTACGGCGGCGCGGGCGCGCTGGACGAGCTGGTGTACTCGGGCGCGGGCTCGGGCTGCCGCGACGACGACGAGGACGCGTGCGTGCTGCCGGACGCGGGCTCGGGCGACGACCTCATCACGCCCGTCTACGTGCCCTCCACGCGCCGCCCGCCCTCGCGCCTGCACAAGGTACGGGACCACACGACCTACTTCATTCATCCTAACTGGTGAACCGATATGGCTGAAATTTGGTACAAAGATATACCGCCTGGAATAACAAGCCCAAAAGTAGCCTTCTTATCTTATCTTATCTTATGTTATTGGGGTGCGTGCTCTGGAGCTTTCGCGGACACTTCGACCCTATTGGATCCTTTGTGTCGACCCCATCCTGGCTCCTAGGTTAGAGGAGGGATAGCCCTCTCTATCAGGGTGGCCACTCCTCTTAATCGCAGGTGCATGTAATCCTCTGGTTTGGGGTATCCCCTCCCGAGTAGATCCATTCGATGTCTTCCTAAGGCGTGGCACTCGCACAGTATGTGCTTCATCGTTTCCACGTCCTCCTTGCAGTGTCTGCATGTTTCTTCATTTATGATACCAATCTTGCTCAAAGTGTATTTTGTGCAGTAGTGGCCAGTAAACGCTCCTATTATTTTCCGGATTCTGTCCCTGCTGAGATTAATTATTTTCTCGCTCAGCCTTCCCAATTCATTGCTTAAGAATTCCTTCGAATGTGTTAGGCCTGGTTTGGTCCTCCATTCCTTAAGCTGCCTCTTTTTGGCCTGCTCTAGAATAGCCCTTTTGAATGTGGCTACGGGGAGTCCAACGAATGGTTCGGGACCTGTAGGTATTTTAGCAGATCCCTGTCTGGCTAGATAGTCTGCTTTTTCATTTCCTTCAATCCCCTCATGACCGGGGACCCAGACGAGCCTTAATCTGTTGGCTCTTCCAACCTTGTTTAGGCTTCTTATGCAATTCAGTGTTATTTCTGAATGTACCTTTGGAGAGCTTAGCGCTTTAATAGCTGCTTGGCTGTCACTGAGAATATAAATTTCCTTTCCATGAGTTTTTCTATTTATAATCTCCTGAGCGCATTCAATAATAGCGTACACCTCCGTTTGGAATACGGAGGCGTATCTGCCGAGACTGACGCTGATGTCGCAATTTTCCGCGTGTACACCTGCTCCTGTGCCATCTAGTGTCTTAGAGCCATCGGTATACCAGATTTGTCTATTACCTTGATTGGTTCTGAGACCTTGTTTCCATTCCTGTCTGGTAGGAATTGTTACCTTGTAGTTCCTATGAAATACTAGTTTAGGCTGTTTTTTGTCAGACCTCATTTCTAGTAGATCCCGAAGATCAGGTGTTATCTCCATTTTTGGATAACTCATTGGTATGCTGGTAGTATGTCCTGCATCCTTAAGTCTTTTGAGAGCTTTAATAGCCTCCATTTGTACAATTGAATGCAGCGGTAGCATATTTAACAGTCGTTCCAACGCTGCTGTCGGTGTTGTTATAAATGCACCCGTTATAGACATGCAGGCTAGCCGTTGGATTTTGCTGAGCGTTTCCCTGCATGTTACTTTCGTGGTCCTTGGCCACCACACTATACTTCCGTATTTGATTATCGGTAGTATCATCATGTTGTATGTCCAGTGCAGAATTTTTGGTTTAAGTCCCCATGTTCTGCCATACGCCCTGCGGCATATACCGAGGACTCTCATTGATTTCTTTGTGACGAAATCTTGATGTGACCGCCATGTTAGTTGTTTATCTAACATGACTCCGAGGTACTTCACCTCTTCGGCCCATTCCAGTTGTACTCCTGCTACCTTAAGTCTTTTTAAGCTTTTTAGGTCCCTTTTGCGTGTGAAATATAGGGCTGATGTTTTGGATGGATTTATCGTTAAGTGATTTTCCATACTCCATCTGAGTGCTATATTCAAACCCTTTTGTAATAATCCCGAGACAGTGCCTGGAAATTTACCGTTTACCATTATCACTAGGTCGTCAGCGTATCCTATTGTGTAGAATGGTCCTTCATTTAGTTTAACTATCAGTGAGTCGACTACCAAGCTCCATAGTAGCGGTGAGAGTACGCCCCCTTGGGGACATCCTCTAGTGGTCTTGGCGTATATCTTCTCACCCGCTAGCGTAGAGCAAATTATTCTGCTCTTGAGCATTTGCTCTATCCATTTGCAGGTGGTGTTGTCCACCCCGTGTCTGACCGCTGCTGTCTGGATTGCTTCAAAGGTCGTTTTGTCAAAGGCGCCTTCAATATCTATGAAGGCCGCTACGCTTATCTCTTTGCAATCCAGTGCCTTTTGAGCGCGTTCCACTACCAAGTGTAACGCTGTTTCCGTAGATTTGCCCTGCTGGTAGGCGCATTGCATCCTGTGTAAAGGGAAACGTTTTAGGGGTCCTTCCCTCACATGGTTGTCTATCAGTTTTTCTATCGTTTTTAGGCAGAAAGATGTTAGGCTGATAGGCCTGTATGATCTTACATCTTCGTAGTTTGCTTTGCCTGGTTTGGGTAAATAAACTACATTTACTTTCCTCCATATCATCGGTATATAGTTGAAAGCTAAGCATGCTCGGTATAATCTCACGAGGTGGGGGATTAGTATGTTCATGCCTTGTTGTAATAGTGCGGGATAGATACCATCAGGGCCTGGTGATTTATATGGTTTAAAACCGCTTATGGCCCATTGTAGTTTGTTCCCATCTACTATTTTCCTTGCAGAGTTCCATGCTGCCTTATTTGTTTTCGAGCCTTCAGTACCATCAATTTCTATTTGATTTTGTGGTACTTCCGCAATTATTTCTGATCCAGGAAAATGTTCACTCATCATTACATGTAGTGTTTCTTTTCCTGATTCCGTGAGCTTCCCATTTCCGTCTCTCACACTCGTGAGTGGGTTCTCCTTGGCTATTGCCAGGGCTTTAGCTAATCTCATGCCTTCTGGAAGAGAACTTATTTGGTCACAGTGTGTTCTCCATGACTTTCTCTTATATTTCCGTACGGCCTTGTGATATTCAGTGAGCATTTTGGAATATTCCCTGAAGTCTCCTTGTGCCTTGGCTTTGTTAAAGATAGTCCTTGTCTTGCGACGTAGCATCTCTAGTTCCTTATTCCACCATGGCACCTTTTTGGGTTTTATTTCCTTTTCTGGACAGTTTATTGTCCATGCTTTTATGACTGATTCAGTTATCTTGTCCGCTTCAAATTCAATATCGATTATCGAGTTGAGTTTGCATTTTGGATCTCCCAGGAAGATCTTTAGATCCTTTTTGTATTGGATCCAGTCTGTGTGTTTGGGGTTTCTTCGCATGTCTACCCCAATCACCTTTGGAGTTTTATACTCAAAACATATGTACCTATGATCAGATAATGAGATTTCATTAGATACTTGCCAGTTGGTGATATCCCTGCTAGCCATGTTTGTGGCTAGAGTGATATCTATAACCTCAGCCCTTCTCGCATTGATGAAAGTCGGACTGTTGCCTTTATTTATTATTTGTAAAGGAGAACTTACCAGATATTCCAGTACTTTTTCCCCTCGTTCGTTGATGTCTGAGCTGCCCCAGATCACATGGTGCGCATTTGCATCGCATCCGATGATTACTTCCTTGTTGTTTCGGATGCCGTGATCCACTAACCCTTGTAGTATACTAGGGATGGGATTTTTGTGTTCATATGGAAGATAGACTGACGCAAAGATTGTGTCTTTGTTGCCAGCCTCTCCCCCACCATTGATCCTGACTGCTGTCAGATCCCTGTAACAGAAATTATGTAAAACCCATGCATCTATACCATTTCTGATATATATGCATGTTCTTGCATCATTTGTAGTCCTGTGGTACCATATAGTACCACCAGTTCCACCTAGACCCTTTATTTCTCCTTTATAAATATAAGGTTCTTGAATTAGGGCAATATCATATTTGTTGCCTTTCAGCGCTCTAGCCAAAAGGGCTGTCGCTGCCTTGTTATGTTGTAAATTAATCTGTACTAACCTTAAACCGTTCATTTTTTTCTCGGTGTTGTAGTGGGACAGTCACTTTACTAGTGACTGTCGACAGATCCCGGAGACTGTGCCAGGAGTCGGTCCTCGTCCAGGTCGAGGTCGTCCATCTCCTTGCACAGTTCTTTGGCGCTTGATGTGGGCCGCTCTTGAGCCCTACTAGCTCCAGAAGCCGACGGCACATGATTTGCGCCATCGCGGTTGTCGTCTGCCGGCTGCATTTCGGCATCAGCAGATGGCAGCTCCGTCGCCTTCGCCTCCTCAGCCTTCGCCTCCTCAGCCTTCGCCTCCTCAGCCTTCGCCTCCTCAGCCTTCGCCTGTTCTTCTTTGGGGATCGACTCCTCCAGCAACTTAAAGTGGCTGTAGTCGATTCCCGTCGGAAGGATGTAGTTAGAGGCCTTTATGACCTCCGCAGAGACCTTATCCACTAGGATGATGCGGCGAACGTGGGTGCTCTCGACCAGAGTGTCGATCACCCGCCATTCTGCCGTTCTCAGCCCCGGGTTGAGCCTCTGCAGAAGCTTCAGTACCTGCTGTATGTTGGTTGCAGCAGTATGTCGCGACTTCCATGCCATTTTGACCGGCTTTGGAAGGTCGTTTGCTGCAACCACCTTTATTTTGTGGTTGCTGACTGACGAACCAGTCAGGCCCTTCAGCCAGCCCACCGATGCCTCGTTCGCACAAACCACATTCAGTGCGCCCGCCGTCATACTACCCATGTTTATCAGTGGGAGTGGGTCCGAAGCCGCCAACATCCCACTGAATAAAAGATCCTGAAGAGCTGCGTTGTCCTCGGCTTCGAATCGCGCCTCCGGATATGTTGCCGGGATGATCGCCATCCTAAAGCCTGCCGCAGCGTCCCTGTAAGAACCCTGGGTTCTCGCTTTTTTCGCGTCCCTAGAGAGTTCCGACTTTTCGTCACTCACCTCCCTGATCCGCTTGGCTGGCGTATCGGTGATGGTTCCGCCTATCACCCTGTGCTGTTTGCGGAGACGCCTGGCTCGACGTTTCGCTGAAGCACGGCTGCCTTGTTGGAGACTTGGTTGGGTCCCGACTTCCCTGGCGCCGTTCGGGCCCATATGGGCCCGTTCGACTAGCGAGGTCAGCTGGTTCCCTTCCCCCCGAACCTTGCTGCCTCCCGGGTTGGCTCCGGTTCTTCCCTGGAGGGCCGATCCCGAGGACCTCTTGCGAGATACCTCGGTCCAGCCACTCTGGGAGTCGCCTTCGCTGACCACGGTGGCGGCCTTATCGCTGTTTCCAGCCTTTGGTGCTGTTGCACCCTGAGTGGTATTTGTTGAAGAATCCATACCATACCTTATAATTTTTCGTCGATCCGACTCCTCACCCTCCACGGAGCCCTCAGATGGGGATGCTCTAAAGCACCAAGGCTATCGGACCGATATAGCACTCCGAGATGAGTTGCCCACGAGACTGACCTGCACGAGAATCTTCCTCCGGTCACCACGGCCATGAGTAGGACCGCGCGCCGCCGCCTGCAGACCCCATCACCCCAGAGAACTCGCCAGTGGCCGTCTGACCGGGCACCACAGCCGATTGATTACGAGCGGCTACCTCGTAACCTCCCGTGTAAGAGGAAATCCAGACCAAAGGGGTGTGTTGCTTCCCAGGAGCCGCAGCTGCTGTTCTGCTCAACCACCAGGATTCCTTCATCCCTCCGTACGGGTCCCCACGCACGGCACAAACACGCGGGAGGTCATTTCTGTCCACCATCAGTATTTTATGATGATGAACTCGCAGCAGCGTGACCTCGGCGTTGCTGCATCGCCCAGTGTTTTTAGTTACGTTCAATTCTGAGGGAATTGAACCAATAGCAGGGCAAAGCAACCTCGTGCAGGATAGACACTAGACTTGCCTTAGGGATCTGTACGACCGATGCGCTCCCCCTAAGACCACACTCCCCCTGCAACTCTGAGGGAGTTGCAGAAGTAGGTTTGCACCTATGCTACCCGGCTGAAAGCTAAAGCAGAAAGCAGAAGCTAAAGCACAGTCAAAAATTGCGAAAGCATAAGCCCAAACCCGCCCCAAAAAAAACGTAAACGTAAAAAAAGTAGCCTTACTTTTATATTGATACTGTATCTAGGTATATACTCTGGAAATGTCCCATGGGTAACAGGGCTAGTAAATTTATACACGGACGAAGCAGCGGGCATAGCCAGTGGTACAATATATGAACTGGATAGTTATGAAAAAGAGAGAAGCTCATGATTGTGCGAGGTCAGATTATACTGTTGTCTCTGCCAACGACAGAAAGATAGAGACGTGAATATACTCTAATATTTGAATGGGATGGTGTGGGACAATTTTTGAATTTCAAATAGCAGCGTGTTTTGAATTCATCATTAAATAATATGCTATTTTATAAAATTTCCAGGGTGATACCAGTGGAAAGCTAATGAAACCATGTGATGACGAAGACTGCATAGAAGGATCTGGATCGAACGTTGACGAAATCACAGAGCCTGAACATCCCATGACGACGTAAGTTTAACGACGAGAAGAAGCAGTTGGCATTGTTTTGAAAGCATACTAAATGAAAGGCCATTTCTCATAATCATATATTTTACAAAAATCTTTTTAATTTCAGATCTGGTGCAAGCAGTACCCACAGTATGACTTCTCCAACTGTTATCATAGTGTCTACTGAACACATAGACAAAAGTCTGGAAGGTTCTACAGATGGTTCTACGGGAGCCAGTGAAACAACTAAAAGCAGTACTGATTCTCAGGCATTACCAGATCATGATAATATGCATGCGGGTACTGTGGATACTGCTACTACTCCTGAAAGAAGAACTACGCCTACAGATGGTAAGAGTAAATATATTAATCGTAATTGAAATAATAGGAATAGTACTCGGTATGGAAAGTGACAATTGCTTTCAATTTGTCAAATAAATACGAGTACTACTGGCCATACAGAATTATAAAAAAAATCCGTTCAATTTATCAAACTCTATGTAATGTTTTTTAACTCGTTGGCCTAACTTCCGTAACACATTCAGCAGCTTCCGTTTTCTCTAACTTCTGTAACGCATTCATCAGCTTACTCCCCAAGTCAAGCGTACTTATAGAAGTTTTCACATTATAAATATAAGATTTGGTGATGCAGTGGTTGTAAATACAACTGGATTTTATGAAGTACTTAGTCTGATGCATACATTGGGTAAAGTGTTAACATAATATTCTCCTAAGATCGCCATGGATCTTGAAAAAAAATAGGCGATTTTTGCTTACCCTACGAGCGTATAGAAATGAAAATCTTACCAATACAATAAAAGAGTCTTAGTAAGCGGATTTGGATTTTACCCATTGTGTACGGCATCCACATGAAAAACAAATACCTAATTTAAAAATTTTAGACGACATTATCATTTTATTTGCAGATCACTCACACACACGTTCAAGCTATCACTTTACACCAACACTGACAGGTAAACATGCTCCAGAAGAAGCAACACATACGACTGAAGAAGAATCTAATCATATACTTGAGTATGAAGACCGGCGAGAGAACGAGATAGAAGGTCGCACGCCTACCTACGAGACCGAGAGCGAGCAGGACAGAATGCCAGGCAGAGTACATCCAGAATACAATGGTTACGATGTAACTCCTAAGTGGTACCACCCGAAAACTACAGACAACAGGGTTGTACCACCTGAGTCTGAGTTCTTTGCTACTATTGTAGGTAAGTGGCTATTTAATATTACTTCCCTCATAAGAGCCCTGCATTGTTTTATTCGTGTCTTAGAATGCTCTTGTGATAAATTAGATCGCATTTATATTTCCTTAAGTATCCATTATAGCTCAAAACTTTCATTTTTCGAAATAATTCTTTGTTTGATTGTGCTCTATAAAGTAGTATACTAAAAATCAACGAAGAACTTAAATAAAACAAGTCAAAAGTTGAAACCTAAACTAACTGATATTGTAAGAAAAGTTTGGATTGATATTGTTATTTGTAATTCTTATCCAGTAAAACTCATCAATGCTTGAAAACGATTGTCCCTAAAGATACGAATTTATAACCGACCGCAGACCGCAGCAACAGAAACACATACAATATATCGTGAAATAGATTTGAATGTGATAATATTGTTCATCCTTTGAACTCATTGCGGTTTCTAAATGGCGCCGTTGCTGTTTATCCGTATCGAAGTTTAACAAATAACGTATGGTATAATAGCTCATCGGTATCAAATTTTGTTGCTTCTATTTCAGGTATAGTGGCGTCGGTGCTGATAGCCATCATACTGATAGTGATTTTAGTGCTCAAGTACATAGTGTTCAAGTTCGACCCCTCGTATAAGGTCACAGAAGACAAAAACTACCAGCAAGGGGCGAGTGCGGCGCTCTTAGGCAACCAGGTCAGTTTATTTTTCCATTATTTCTAAAATTAATGCTAGGCGTAAGGGACATGTATCTAAAATTCTTCCTTTCATCTTCTCATTTCGTTTGGAAATACTCGAAAATATGGAGAAAGACGATCGAATGTATAATTTTTAAGAAGTAAATTGTTATTTTTCATCCTAGTTCCACTTATTTCCATAGCTTCCATTTAGGACCATGAGGTCTGTTTCCCTAACCTATTGCCATTTTGTTTACCCATCATACCTATCATAATAATAATTAGACATTTTCGAATAATTCATGAAATTTTACCCAAACACTGATACGCCCTACATATTTATCGTAGCTGCACTGACTAACTGTACCGCAAAGTAGTATAACTCGGGGCACTTATTAGTTACCATCACCTTTGTCACGAGAGAAATGAGACTGCCGCAACTGGATTGTTTTGATGTCATTTATGATTGGTGGGTTAACTTCGTCCATCCTGTGCTATCCTCAAAACACACCCCATAAAATTCATAATACGCGTAAAGAGGTCATTTTGAGTATATTTTAGGTCTAAAACGCCCGGAGGTACAGAAATTTGCAAGTAACTTGACAAGAACCGTCAGCGCATGTGAGACAATTTTTGGTTCTCTTTTGCGGTAAAGCAGATGGCATTCTGGTGAATGAATAGAATAATAACGAGCACTTTTTGTGCCTCTAAGTGTACGATGCACGAACTTACCCCACCTACTACAAAACCTTGCCAAGTTAGATGCCGTGCACTGTATTATATATGTTGTCCGTCCTGTGTAGGCGCACTCGAGCTACCAGAGCGGCGCACGCGGCCTGGCGCCGCTGTCGCTGGGCGCGAGGGACGGCGCGCCGTCCGCGCCGCTCGCGCCGCTGCCCGCGCAGCCCGTCAAGCGCGACGGCATCAAGGAGTGGTACGTGTAAGCGTGCCCACCGTCACGTCACAGCTACTGTCGTAGCGTGCTAACTAAACGGTCGTACTACTGATGAGTCAAACGGTTGTACTACTGATAACTCCTTCACTTCTAAGAAAAAATCATTAGAGGGATGCGACGGAGAATTGTAACTTCTTTTCGGGTGGGTCTTGCCTGGCTGCCACCTAAGTGGTGTAAAGAAAAAACTATATTACCGCTAAATACGGTTTGACTGTACAGTATGCTATGAGTCAAAAATATTGACCACTCTGAAACTCCTGTTTGTTGTTTGATCAGATATTTTTGTATTATCAACAAGTTTAAAAAATTAAAATTTATGGTATGATTTATAAACCCTTACTAAAATAACGAACGAAATTGACATATTAAATTCAGAGCCGCCAAAAGTTCAGAGTGGTCGTCGATTTTGGCAAGAAGTCTACCGATAACGCTCGAAGTATGACCGTTTATTTAACCGTAGACGCTACGACTCAACTTTAGTGTATCGGACGTTTCGAGACTCAGTGAGTGAGTGAACGCTTCGAAGAACCTCGCCGAAATTATGGGTGACGCTTTAAGAGGATAAGATATACTGACTGACGCGTGTTTAAAGTATTGTACATATTAAGATAACGTTTATAGATGGTCACTTGTGTGTGAATGCGATCGTTAAAATGTCTATACGATAGACTGTAAAAGTTAATTTGACTAAAACATTATTACTGTATCTATACCCGTCAGAATTTAATGATTTTAACAAACAACTTGTGCAGTCTATCAAATAGAATGTCTAAACCTGTTAGAAAAAATACCTAGTGAATATGGAATTGCATTGTACTACAGTATAGTTCATTTAATTCTTGTTTTGTTACTCATGTTTTACCGTTAAACCTTAGCTTTCTGACCTGTACATTGCTATAGTTCATGTATTTGCGACTAACTTTTCTATCTACATTGCCTTTAATAGTTTAAATTAAACTAAGATTAATGTATATTGGTTGTAGATGTTGGTACTTTATCAAAATTGGATTCAATATGTTAGGACGAAAAAGAATATTTATAGCAACCATATAGTTTCTATGTTTATTTCTTCAAACTTTCTGCATCTTTTAATAGTAACCTTGAATTATTTTGTACTTGTTGTTGTAGTCTGATTTTGATAAAACCAACGAATTTTATAATCTACTCCTATGTATATTGAATAAGATAATAATGCTATATTTGGAGCTGCCATCACGAAATTGAAGCATATCGTTCAATCGAAGACTACAGTACTTTTACAATTCTCAATAATCTTTCCTATATATATTAGATGTTATACAATATTTTTAAATAGGCGGGGTGAGGTGTGTAGTATAGAAAATGGAATCATAAATATCAAAGTATAAGACCTAAATTCGCTTGGAGTTAGATACAAAAACAGGTATATTAATGTAGGTCGCGTATCAAGTATGAGCTTGTAGATTTGGTATGGAATAGAATGTCCTGAGTTGTAACATATCCCTATAGCGACCTTTATTATTATTGGGACACTTTTAGTTATCACCGTTGGAACTTGAGAAACTATCATACCACAAGATTTGTCTAGTTTTAATACCGAAACAAGAGCACAAGCAATTTCATTGGCTATTTGTTATTTTTTAATAAAAGCAAGCCACAGAAACAAGCAGAATTATTGGACAGTCAATTATGGAATTTCTGTGGTAGATAGTTGTCTTCAGTAAAAAATGATTGTCTTGCTCACCTCAAATCTCCTTAATAGCTTGTATATAAAATCTAACCTTTTTGTCTTATTTTATTTACTTTACATATTCAATAAAACCTGGTTAACAGCCTAACAGACTTATAGTGAGAAGTTATGTGAATTATTTAAAAGTATATCTTAAAATTACTAATAAAAACATCTACTTCAAAAAAACACACGAGGATTAGCAAAGGTACCTTAGCTCATTTTTGAAACATGATTTAAAATGGTTCTGAGATAGGGGTTTGACCAAGCTTGGAATGTTATTATCACGTATTTTACTCAACAAAACCAATAAGACCATGATAAAATTTACTAGCTTATCTATCATAGACTGAATGCTAAAAATATTAAAAAAATATTGTAAGAACTAGTGTCTTATGAACAAGATGCGTGTTGGTGTGCTACAAGGTACAGATATGGGCCCGCTTATTAAAACACCCAGCAATTATTTATAGTAATCACCAAAGTGGGCTGTCGTTAAAGTTAACTATTAATTATAAAACTAACTAACTAACTTAATTGGCAATGTCACTTCAGTCAATATTATGCTACCTACAGGCTCTAACACCTGTGTCAAAGTCAGGCGAATTTCTGACTACCCTCCTGTGAAATATTTGCATGCAATTTCTTCTCCAACCATAATTTATAAAGAAGCTGCTTATATTTTTACATCTAGTGTGTATTTGTACATCCACCGTCCCGATTTCCTCTTTCCGATTAATAAAAAAACTTGAATTAGCTTTAAAATAAGATGAAAGTAACATATTTATATAGATTGTTATAAAGCACAGGTTTTAGGTATTCGAAGTTGCATTTGATGTATTGTTTGAGTGTACAAGATAGTAATAAGATATTGAATATAATTTCGTATTATTTTGTGTTACCATTTGATCTTTTAGCATAATTGTTACTTACTACCAGTTCAATTATTGCCCGGTATTTGAAAGGCAATTCCTGTGATTTTGATTTCTCAGACTTTGTTACTTCATGTCAATTAGTCGCTTATTTCCATTTTATACGCTCAAACATAGCATTTACTGTAAATAGTAATTCAATATAATATTGTAAACATAAGCGGTACTGTACGGTGTATGTCACACTCGTTTTACGGCACAAAATGTTAGTAAAAAACAATTTGTTTAATTGTCAATTTTAGTCGTAATGTTTAGTGAGTTAATCATTTATACCATGATGTAAATTATATTGTAATATGATTGAAAGAATTTATATGGACGCAGTATAAATATCAGCAGGGAAATTATTATAACGTTATATTGATACATAGGTATATCTTGAGAATTGTTTTACTCTCACAATGAATTATGTCGATTCTTAAAAATAGACCTCCAACAGACTTCCATATAAAACTGTGTATCTTTATTCAATGTTTCTCTATCTTTTTTCTTACTGTTAATTCTAATGGGTGAAGTTCAAGGTGGCGCAGGGAGATTTTTGCTCTTCAATTTTTTACTATTGTAAAGTAAATACTAGCCACAAAAAATATATGATGTATAAAACATAAGGAATGAAAGATTATGCATAAAATTTTATCTGCGTCCGTAAAAATATAAATGTCATTATAATTTTGTTCGTTACACCATGTTTAACTAACGTTGTTACACATGATTCCGGTCGGACCAATTTTAGTTTCAATGTAAAAACGACAGTTTTTAAAAATAATAATATATTATGTAAATTACATTGTGTTGTTGTTTTTTTTAACCTACTAGCCGGCCTACCATGGAATGTGCATTCGAAGTTGCGTAAACGCATTTATCTCGCATCTTTGAAATAACTTTACGGTATCTTAGTGCTAAATTGCATTTCATGCCTGCTTAATCTTTATGGTAGCCCCCGGATATCGATAATGCCCGAGTTCACAATTATATTTTGGAAATTAATAAGGGTTTAACTCCATTCAACCTAATCTATCAATATCACCATGTGGATATGTTTTTCTGATTGCATCTAAGGTGAACTCATAGCTCAGCTAGCCCGTCTTCCGGCGTATCCTCCTCGAATTCGCACGGTCTTGAGGGACCATGGTCATGAGACCTAATCACCGATTTATAGACTTGTTCTGCCTCAACCTGGCTGAATTCATTTCCCACCACTTGGCAATGTCTCCATGAATATTAAAAAATGAGAGAATTTTTCAATAGTAATTAAAACTGCAGAAGGTCTCAAGTTCGATTCTTGAGATGGATTTACTACTCTAGATTTACTGTAAGAGATTTCTTTAGTAAAGAGATTCATAAAAAGTTAATTTCGGTAGAAAGATGTAGGTCTAGGTACCGGTATAAAATTTTCAAGTAATGAATATCCAGTAAATGACAGATGGCTTCTTCATCCTAACACATATACAAATAACGAAGGGTTTCAGCTATTCGTGAAAGGTCTAGGTAGCTTAGTTGGCAGAGGCTTCCCCATAGAAAGAGAGTGTCCCGGGTTAAAGTGCCATTGTAAAATCGGCTTCTTCAATTTAAATTTTAATAAGCATATTGCATTTCACATTACTTATATCTGGTACATCTGTGCCTCCTCTGTGTTCAAGCGACACATGTTTTTCATGCCACCAGAGGAATGGAATAAACGTCTGTTTGCTACCTTAGTAATGTTAGTACATAAATAAATTTCGTAAAGTAAAGTACTGCGGTAGCCTAGTGGTATGGGTCATGGACTGCTGAGACGAGTCATCACAAAAACATGCTTAAAATTCTCTAGTAAGGTAATCGGCGATATATAAGCATAGGTATATCAATGCAAATCATACCTTCATAACATCAAAGTTTCAATTTTTAAGTGGAGGGTTAGGTACCCATTAATTTTACCTTTGTTGAAACGTAAGCATTAAAGCATTCAAAGAAAGTGCTCAGATTGTTTTGAACTCTTGATATTTTCGATAAAAGCTTAGCGTGCTTATCTAATAACCTATGTCACTTATGTAGTGCATATTGCAGTTATTGGAAATTGATTGCCATAATAGCAGTCAGGAATCAAAAACCCCAAAGTCTTCTAACCTATAGATACAAATAAAAATTTTAATAGCTGGAGTATATCGCACATTGGACATAGAAGTATACAACACCCTTTCACTTAAAATGAATTTAGTATAAGGAGTAGAATTCGATTTATATTATGTACTTTGTAATGTAAGTGGTTAGTAATAAAAAAATTGCGTGACGACTTTATTTTATGTTATTCTGTTGAGAAAATTTGCCTTTTCAGTTCCATTCATCAAGTCGCACTAATTCACATCAAAAACATATCTCATTTGTTCCATATTTAACTTATCAACCACTTCACTTATTATTACTATTCTAAATAAAAATTCTCTCATTTTGAGAATAGACATTATCACAACACAAGATGGACAGCAGCCCCTTTAGTAGGGGCAGCAGGACCGCCCGCACGCCGCCGCAAACGCCGTCACCCGCTCCACGCCCACACGAATGTGCTCAAGCCCAAATTCCGACCCAGGTGGAAACCATCCCAACTCCGGAGATCCAGAATTGGATGACCTCCATTGACCAGTATCTTAAGGAGGTATGTACTATTGCTACGGAGGGAAAACTTAACTCCGAGCAGAAAATACGTATAAGCGGATTGTGCCGAAAAGTGGGACACTTCACGTCGCAAATGGCAGTACAATATCTGGACCTGAAAGGAAAAACCATGCAAGTTAATGCAACAGGACAAGCCCTTCAGCAACAATTTGACCCCTCGCAACAAATATGCCAACTAAAACAAACCATCGAGGAGTCAACTAAGATCAAAGCTGGCACATCATTCGCAGAAGTGGTGAAAAAGGGGACCAACGATTTTATACCCACCCCAAGCTTCAGTTCGGTGGTCATCTATCCCAACGATAAAGCTAAATCAAGCGATGAGACCAAGACATTAGTACAAAAAATTATTTGTCCTGAGCAGATGAAACTGCAAGTAAGAGGGTTACGCAAGACGAAAAATGGTGGCGTAATTATTAGCACGGACACAAAGGGAGACATCGAGAAATTGAAAAGATCAGCCCAGCTAATCAACTCAGGTCTTATCATAGATGACCAGCGCAAAAGGAAGCCAAGAGTGACAGTCATCGGGGTACCAGCTACTATGCTGGAAAAGGATGTATTTAGCTGTCTGTACCACCAAAATCTAGAGGACAAGCTGCTGGATTGCAGCCTTGACACTTTCCTGACCTCAATTAGACTAAGCCACAAGTCGGGCAGGAAGGGCGCAGACACCTGTAATTACATAATTGAGGTTTCTGCAAGCATCCGTAAAGCGCTGATAAATCAAGAAAGGGTATTTGTGAATTGGTCATCTTGCCCCGTTAGAGACTTCACGCTGGTTACCCGATGTTACAAGTGCCAGCAGTATGGCCATGCTGCGAAGACCTGTAGGGAGACAACATATACCTGCGGACATTGCGGAGAACAAGGACATACAGGGAAGGACTGTACGAAGGAGGCAGAAGTGAGAAAGTGCGCTACTTGCTTGCGCTTCAAGAAGCCGAACAATCACACCACGGGAGCTCCTGAATGTCCTGCAAAGCTAGCAGCTGAAAAAAGATTCTTAAGTTCCATTGATTACGAAGGCGACTAAGAGACCTCTCCAAACTAAAACTGGAGCGCGAGATCACACATGACCAAGATGACGACACTGTCCTACTTTTTTTTTTATGCTGAATATAATCGACAACGGCGGTGATGAAATATACATATATGAACTATAAAATTAATGCTGATTCCATACATATTGCATTATGACTACATAGTAACTTTTATACCTAGAAATTAATTATTACCCATTTAGATATAATGTAAATTGCACTTCTAGCCTGAGATACAGGATTACCTAGTTCAGGCACAAGAATTGTAGAGCAATAGAAAACATATTATGTAAGATAAGATTAAAACTGTAATTTTTTATACTATTTGCAATATAATAACATTATTGATAGCAATAGATAGGCTAAGAAACTATGTAACTATAAATGTACAATGATTTTTTGAATAAATATTATTATTATTATTATTATTATTATTTCCTTTATTTATTTTTAATACCTACATATTGATTACATTTCTAAATACATTTATAAAAAAAAAAAAAATCTAAATATATTTAAAAATATAAAAAATAGTAGCCCACCGGCATCGGGTACAGGGACCAAGCTACCGGTGGTTAGGGCTCCAGAGAAAGGAACTTCCTCACAATGCGTGCCGTGTCGAGGAGTACCGCCTTTTGCATCAGGCCCTTGACCCAGCTGCCTAACGAGAGCCTCTTAAGGTGTTGGTCGAGGCTCTTGGCTATCAGCCCATGGGCTGATACGACTATCGGGATAATGATTGCCGAATCAACATTCCACATGTCAACAACCTCATGAGCCAGATCCAAATATTTTATTTGTTTATCTTTTTCGGCTTTCATGAGGTTTTCGTCATGAGGAATGGTGACATCAACAATCATTGCAAGGCGCTCTAATCGATCTATTACCACTATATCGGGCTTATTGGCGACTATAGTCCTGTCAGTGATAATAGATCGATCCCAGTATAAAGTGGCACGACCATTTTCGAGAACTGGGTCGGGCACATACCTGTAGTATGGCACCTCTGAAGTCACAAGATTGTATTTGAGGGCGAGTTGCTGATGTACTATCTTGGCCACTTGGTTATGTCTGTGCAAATACTCGCCGTTGGCAAGACGAGAACAACCGGAAATAATGTGCCTGAGTGATTCTCCGGGGCGGTGGCATGCCCGACAGATGTCCACCGTACCGTCCTTCAGGATATACTTTCGGTAATTGTTCGTCATAACAACTTCGTCCGTAATTGCAAAGACAAAACCCTCGGTTTCTCCGAAAAGATCACCAAACCGTAGCCAAGATACGGACGCTTTTAAGTCTATATCGGGCCCATATAAGGCCCGATAAAACCGTCCGTGTAGCTCTTTGCCCATCCATACCTCCCTGCGATCTGCAGTACTAAGTACTACAGGTTTGCGCCAGTTCTCTTTAGCCAACGCAAGAGGGGTTAAACCATTGTCCACTGCAACCACATCACGGTGCATATCCGTGTTGGTATGTAAAAAATATTCTCTGAGGTTGTATATCTCACGGTTATGGAGGGTCTTGACATTCAAAAAGCCACGTCCCCCCAATTTCCGTGGGATATACAATCTCATCACGGAAGATCTGGGGTGATGCATCCGAAATGTGGTTAACAGTAAACGAACTCTTTTATCCAGGGCATCAAGTTCCGTCTGAGTCCATCTGAGTATGCCGACTGACACTGGAGGTTATTATTATTATTATTATTATTATTATTCATTAGTACCCATTGATAGTTTTTAGAAAAAAGTTGACATTAGCTTACTCACATATCGTATATTTCTAGACGGTTTTAGTAATGCAGTTTGTTAGCAATATTGTACCCTAATGTATCTAAAGTGCCTAACTTTCAATGTATGATGCGTCTGCATGTCACATGCAATGTCATAGATTAAAAAGTAATACAATGTCACATGCAAAGTACAAAGTATTAATTTAGTAACTTGTAATTATATAATGTGTATAGGTATAATGTTGATGACCCACAATTCTCTCTCTCATCAACATTTACGAAACGACATTGGTGAAGTAATGGTTATACGATTCGACTCTTACCCAGTATAATACATTAGACCTGGTTATGAATACAATTATCTATTTATTTACCTATTGTATCATTGGGCCTGTTAGTTAGATAAAGTACAACCCCGTATTGAGTGATGGTTCAATGTCGATTCTCAATTTGTGAATAGCGATGTCTTGATGCGACCAAGTTAAAACAAATCTTCCAAGACCACTGGATAGCGATGGAGCATCTGCTTTCATTGTTTTCTAGTATATCACACTGTTGTCAGCGTATAGTTTTAACAGACTGTCAATGGTTATATTGAAGTGAAAATGAACTCCGCTAGTTCCATCCAAGATTGAGTGTAGTGCTTCGGTTAAGTTTGGTAAAGTTTTTGACTAACAAGTCTTTGCCATTTGTGTGGAACATAAATATAAGGTGTTAAGCAAAAATGCTGATGATTGTGTATATACCCAGAGAATCGGGAGCGTTTTGAAGTTGTCCATCACGACTGACACTGGAGGTTTTAAAATGTATTGCATTTTAGTGATGAGTGAGTGTTAAAAGTGTTCTTAGAACGTAAATGATTCTTAACAGGTGGACCTGTATTTGCCTTGTATTGTTTGATTACTATGAAGATATTATTATTAATATTATCCTAATTTCGTTAGTTAAACTTGTATTGGATGGTTATTATTATTATCATATACCTCTATCCAGGATAGCTCCTGGTAGCTTGGTTCGTAATCTCCCTAAAAGAGAGTTCTAGGATGCAATGAACAAATCTACTCTATAAATAGGTACAATGATAGGAATTTATATTTTATTCTATGCATGCCGTCTTAACTATGCAGTCTTAAAAAATATTGTGCATAGGAAACAATACGTTAGTTTACTTATTTATATACACAAACGGGGTGATAAGGTTGCTTCAGAAACTCGATAGTGGTAATTAGTTTTGACATCAAATAGGAATATGTTATAGCTCTTTGATCAGTAACGATATAAATTAAATATGATCTCATGAGTAACATTGCTAGTTTCAAAGCGTGATTATGTTGTTAGTCCAACAATGCATTTTGTACTATAGATTATACTATAAGGAACGAGGTTTTTTTAAAGAACCGAATAAAGGTTGGTAGATGGTAAAAACATTACTGGTAACTTATTCAGAGATAGGCTGATGACTTAAAACATGGACTTCCTGAGAAAGGAACAGGTCGCCAAAACGAGAATGATAATTCTGGTGTTTCAAATATAAATTCATTTAAAATAAAAGTATGATAAAATAAAAAAAGATTTGCCGCAGATACTCTCATACATTAGGTGTTTAAAGAACCCTGAGCTCCATATTAAGCAGGCTTTGGATATAACCGAGATGCTTATTTTCATAAATCGTAAAATAAATACAATAAATAGAAATTGTTATAGTCAACTAATCGCTAGAATTACTATAATGCTGTACAGTGTTCCTTAACAGTCATATATTAAAATAAAAAAGTAAACAATCATATTTAAGCACATTGAGTGTATGGCTCGATACAAAAAGTTGCTTACTCCTGAGCGTAAAAGTTCAAAGATGATCACAATAATAAGCCTACCCTTATAGCGGCCTTCACTCCCAGTTTCGCTTCATACGAACATTAGCAACTGCTCAAGATGCTAACCATTCTTTCCACGATTCTAATTTTCATACAGTTTGCATCAACCATGAGTGAAAATACACTCTTAATGACAACTGGAAATTCAGAACAAATAGCAAAAACAGCTGAGTGCGTTTTAAAACTTTCAGCCAAATATTTTATTGAAAAGAAGGCTTTAAGTGGCAGCATTGTTATAATCAACATTAATTCTTATACCTCCACTACACAAGGACTATTATTGCAGACCATTCACAGTGGCATCAAATATTCTATTATGGTAAAAGATTCCTTTTACCCGCATGCAAACGCTTCTCATTTCCCTGAGAAAGCGAAAAATTATATGTTGATTTTAGAAGAAAAATCAGAACTGGAAAGGAATATATTACAGTTAAATAAATTGCCTACATGGAATCCTTTGGCAAAAGCAATAATATATTACCAGTTGAAAAACAATGAGACAGGAGAAGACGTCGCAATAGAACTAATTAACGAACTTAGAGTGTACAAACTATTGAAAACTATCATTTTTATTTACGATGAATTCAATATGGAAGTTATTTCTTTCTCTTGGAGACCATATAGTGACACTAATTGTGGAGGAAAATGTGATTCAGTGTACATATTAGATACATGCAAAGATAACAAAATATTCGAGGCTGAAAAACAGCATGAAATGTTCCCGCCAAATATGAAAGGATGTCCTTTGATAACCTACGCTGTTGTCGCCGAACCATACGTTATGCCTCCTGTTAAAAAGCTTACTAATGCTCCCTTTGATGACGCGTATGAGTTTACGCAAGGAGGAGAAATAAATCTTGTTAAAATCATAAGTGAATTCACGAACATGACATTAATTGTTAGAATGTCAGAAATACCGGAAAACTGGGGTGTGGTTTACCCTAATGGATCCGCGACGGGGGCGTATTCCGCACTAAGAAATGGGTCGACAGATCTCGTCGTGGGAAATGTTGAAGTGACAAGGATCCTTCGCAAGTGGTTCCATCCAACTGTGAATTACCTACAAGATGAAATGACATTCTGCGTACCGAAAGCTGGACAAGCGGCAACTTGGGACAATCTTGTCATTATATTTCAAAGATCAACGTGGACGGCTTTGTTCGTTAGTTTAATCATAATGGCACTCATATTTCACTATTTGTATTACGGAGAAAATAAGGGTAAAGTAACTAAGTGGCCAACAAATTCGTTGTTAATGACCTTTAGTATGTTGTTAGGTTGGGGTGCTAATTTTGAACCAAAAAGTTTTATGTTTCGCATCCTAATATTTGTTTGGCTTTGTTTCAGTTTAAATATGGGGATAACTTACGAATCATTTCTTAGAATTTTCCTAATGCATCCCCGATTTGAGAAGCAGATAAGCACAGAAACTGATCTTATACAGTCTGGCATTCCGCTGGGAGGTAGGGAGATTTATCGATCTTATTTTAAGTCTAATAACGCAAGTTCGTTTTATTTATATCATCAGTACAACTCGACTACATTCTTGGAGGGGATGAGAAGGGCCGCTTTGAAAAGAAACTTCGCGGTAGTTTCTTCGAGACGTCAAGCCGTCTACCAAGACCAAAAATTAGGTAAAGGGGCCCCGTTGATTTATTGTTTTCCCGAAAGTAACAATATGTACAAATACAGTGTTGCTATTTTAGCTAGGAGATGGTTCCCTATGTTGGAAAGGTTCAATACGATTATTCGCAGTATGACTGAAAATGGATTGATTAATAAGTGGAATGAAGAGCTATTAATACATACCGGGAGTACTGAAACTGCAAGTACTATAGTACCGTTGAGTATTCAGCATTTACTTGGAGCGTTTATGTTAATCGGTTTGATGTATGGAGCTAGTTTGCTGATATTTCTTTGCGAGTTATTACTTGGATTTATTAGAAACGGAAAATGTGATCAACACAAGAGTAAACTGTCTAAGCGATTAACAATAAATATTAGAAAAATATGAAAATTTGAATGTATTATTGAAGTTTAACAAACATTCAACGACAAATTCGTTATTAAAAAAAAATATCTATCAATGTAATAGTGTACTGATTTTAAGCTGTGTATTTATTAAAATTAGCATCTGTAAACGCCAATTCTCTCTTTTTTTTCTCCACTCCGTTCTCATACTTTCCTCAACTACCCAATAATGAACCTTCAACGTATCGCATAATATCACAGGCACTCAAATCTGAGTGTCGACTTATCGAGGGCAGTTGTATAGACAATCTGTGAATCAGTCTATACAATCTATCCTCAGATAAATCGAAATTTATCTGAGTGGCATTCTAGAATAAGGGCCTTGAATTTAAATCTAGTAATGTATTTAGAATATTGGTCATCAATTAATCATTGTCATGGTAAGTAACGTAAGAAACTTAAGTTTGCCATCATTAGAATGAGTTCTTTATTAGCAATACTATTAAATGCAATAATCAACGAGTTTGATCCTTGGATCGAAGAATTAATATTTTTTTTAACTCAGTAAGGCAGTTTTATTTTTCATTAAAATTGGGTCCCAGTCTTTGTAGTACTAAGCTATTCCTGATAGTTATTCGTATTTGGAGTGGGTCATCCCCGCCCACTTGAAAAATTCACCTAATATTATGTTCAATGGAGTATCATACCTACACAGTCTCCAACGTAGAGAAATTTTATGATTGTTAACTAAAATAACAACTGTTTACTCTTTTGATATTTATTATTTAAATAAAGAATACAAAGTCGACATATTATAAAAAAATACATTGGACATTAGGAACTTATTTTTAAGATCATATCGGACTAGAAATAATAAAATTTGTGAAGCAATCATTACAATATTTAGAGAGAATTTCATCACTCGATACGAACCAAGCAAGAGCAATTAAAACTTACTGTATTATCATTTTCACTCATTCAATACAATTGAGTATAACGTTGAAACTCCATTTAGTTGTATGAATATTCAGTGATGAAATAATAGTCTAAATAATTTCTAAATACTCATAGCTGGTAAACCGTTTGTATAGTAACTGACTTATTTTCTAACCGCGAGGATTTAATAAACTTTATAAAGAAGAGTATAACTACTGCTAAATTCCTAGATACATGGATAAATTGTAGATATATTGTAATATTCATAGAAAAATACATTACACATTGCAATGTATTCTATATTAAATTTTCTTTTATAAAGCAGACATTATTTACTACTTAAACACTGGATAAAAACTGATGGACAATCTTTTGAAAAAGTGTAAAGGTACACGACATTACTTCTAATTTGTATTATTATCAACTGTGACTACAAAAATTGGAACCCGGATTGTATCACTGTTCATTACTTGGATTTCGGTTGTTGATATGCAATAGGTTTGAAGCTACTTATACCTGCTTTAGAAGTATATAGAGGTAATTTGGCACCCTGGGAACTATGATTAGGGTTACTGGCATTCGTTTTAGCAGTTTCTTGTTGGGAGTGACATTTCGGCATAATTCTACATTCCTTGAGTTCCTTTTCACTCTGTATTCCTAAATTGAAGCGTACATTCATTGCTACACACAGCTTTTCTGGCAACGGAGGTGATGCATTTAGTGTGAAATGTTCATTTTTGCTTGTAGATGCCACTGATTTACCTTTTTTCATGTTGTCTAAACACATAAACAATTATATTAATTGGGATATTTACATCTGATTGGCTAGGAATCCAATTAAAAGGATTAAATGCAAACAATTAAAAAGTTTAACAAAGAGGATTAATTCTGTTACGTGAGTTCAACTTTGAAGCGATATACAAAGTTCAAATAATTGAAATTGTCTAATTAGTTCAACTGATTGAACTTACTCTGAAACTTGGTGGAATAGGTCCACTTATACAAAATATTTATCTTTTAAAAAGAAAGGTCCTTGGCGTTTTAAAGCAATATAGATTTAATACGAGGTCCCTGGTACTTTTACCTGAAGGATTCATTGTGACATCACACACGTGAACTTTCTTCATTGAATCACCTCTACAAGGACCTTCTTTCATTGATGCTACAGGGCTGTTTATATTTTTCTCTGTCATCGACATATATTCTGGTATAGGAGATAACTTCTGCTCCCGGAATTGCTTCATTTTCACTGAAGATGCATTTGACTGGAATAACTTGGGAAAATCTAAAAGAAATAAAATCTGCTAAAATTGCGTTTCGGTAATTATTTTGTATAGATCGGTTCTCCGTTGCTTGCTACATAAAAAATCAACTATAAATATGGAACATAATAATAAATAGTAATGTGGAACATAATAATTAAAAAAAAAAATAGTTTTGGATTCAAACAAAAAGTTGAACTTAATTTTTACCTGTGACTACGGTATTATCCTTTTGAGTATTTTTCTTAATCTCCTTTCCACTAGGTTCTTGTGTCGTCGGTATAGAAGCGTTGTCAGTTTTATTCGCAGATCTATTTTCAATTAATATATTTCCTGCTAGCGTGGATACCACCTCGTCTTTGAGATGCTGCGGTATTTTTATTGTAGAAGCTCTTAAACGCATTTTCTTGGAAGCAGCTACAAAATTGACTCATTAATAAAAAGTACCTACATTTCTACTAAACCTATGCCGATGTGATGATGGTGAGCGATTAACCGATACTCACTTGCACTAAAGGTGTTATTTGTGTATTTAGAAACCCAGAACAATATAAAATCACCTAACATTCATAAACCCAAACAATGGTAAGTCTGCTCCATAGTGGTTACTTTGTTTAAAAGCAGCTAAACTTATTTATTTTGCAATTTTTTAAATAATGTTTGATTGATTAATATCTACCTTTTTTACATCTTTTTTACCATAATTCATGTTGTTTGTTTCATTTAATACAGTGTTCATCATCAACTTAATCATAAGCATAATCATCGTGTTACTAATTATTATACATGATTTACAATAAAATTGACAGTTTAATAAATATATTCAAAACTTGCTTTACCTATATTTTGTTTCATATTATACTCTATAGTTCTTTTGATCTCTTCTCCGGAACGTTCTGGTATAATAGTTGTACTATAATTTTTATTAATGTGCTTACTCAGCAATTTGTCCTCAGGCAGTACCACTTCAGCATCACTTAAGGTATAAGTTTCTAAAATTTAGATGAGATTGAGATAAAATCGCTAACATAAAGCCATTCATTCCACTCATAATTTTTATAAATGGTTGATTTCATTTTGACCTTTACTTTTACCTGAGTTTAGTGTGATATTACACTGTTTCACTTTTTCGGTATCTTCTCTGGAAGGACCTTGTGCTATAGATGTTGAAGGGCAGCTATTTACTTTACTGTTCAGGAATTTTCTCTCTGATAATATCTCCTCTTCTTTAGGATGCTGTGTTTGCTTAATATCACCTTAAAATTTATTAAGAGAGGTAAACCAAAGAAGTGCTGGCTTGATATCATAGAAAATCTTAATGCGGGCCTATTTTCTCACTACTATAGATAGATTGGCACCCGGAAACTGGCAACCGGTTGGACTGTGTCTCACTTTGGAATATACAGTTTTGCCAAAGATACGAACGGGATTTGGTAAAACTTTATGGGTCATATTTGACCACTAAACACACGAAGTTGTTCAGTAATATCGCAAACTGAAAGTCACGCAGGGTGTGAATCATAGGCATGATAAAATTTGTGACGAAGTCATCCACCAAAGAACTAAAGTTACCGTCATAGCTTGCAGAATAAGCAAGCTAAAGTGGAAGTGATATGGTCACATCTATGGAAGCACCTATGAGCGTTCGAGCAGATGAGGCCTAGAGTGGAGACCACGACAAAACAAACGGAAGGCAGGAAGCCCCCCAGCCAAATGGGCTGATGACCTGAAAATGATTGCTGGGATAGGCTGGATGCAGGTGGAAGATCGAGAGAAACAGCGAAAATGAGAGGCTTATATCCAGCAATAGATTGCGATACGTTAATTGATTGATACACACCTACTGTATCGTGGTCTTCAGTAGAACACGTTTGAAAAAATGAAGTACTCATCCACTGGATTCTACTTCATGTCGTCGTTGGACAATTTAACATAAGCTAAGGAATCCAGAGAGGTAAGACCGAAAAGGCCACACAAAACGATATTGACCTAGTCACATAAATACTAAAATGGTATTTCTTCTTATACCTGTTTTCAGCGTATTAATATACTCCTGAATTTTCTTCTTAGCCTCTTCTTTACAAGTGTCGTGTATCATTGATGATGAGTCATTGTCAATTCTTCTTTCATCAAATATGTTTCCCGACACTGGGGATACTACCTCAGCTTTGAGATGTTGTGTTATTGTAGATGTTTTTGGCATAAATTGATTGGAGAGATCTAAGAACAATATTATGTAGGTGAAATGTACTAAGAATTTAGCCATTAAAAAAATGGTATAAAAGTCTGATATTTCATGCACTACGATATGATGATGATGATGATGATGATACCAATAGAAAAAAATAAATAACTTCTTAACTGAATCCCATCAAAGATACTTTGTTGAACCTGTGAATCAAACACAGGCCTTCACCGTCATAAGTAACTTCAACAGAAACTTTTGGCATGTAAAGCATTCAACTTATGTAGTGTATGAGTAGAAGCAATTAAATAGAATAGAGTAACCCCATTTCTTCTTGTGAAAAGGAAACGTGGATGTTATTGCATCTCTACCTACAGGAGTTGGTAAAGATGTAGGATAAACGAGCCTTGAAATTACTATTTTACCTGGTGGCATTCTGATGTTACACTGTTGAGCCTTCTTTCCAGCTTCTTTCTCGCAAATGTCTCGTATAGCACTCGAGTTGGTGTCGTTTCTTCTATTCATCAGTAGGCTAATTGACAATGGACACACAATTTCATCTTTCAGATGCTGTCTTACCATAGCGGTTTTTGGTTGAAATTGCCTGGGAACACCTGAAATTTATATAGAGAATGAAACACTTAGTACAAATATTAATTACTAGATGTTGCCCGCGGCTCCACATGCGTAGACGTCTGATCCCGCTCCCGCTGCTCAGTAAAATTTTCCTTGGAATTCATAGAAGAAATATAGTAAAATTACTCGAACTGATCCAGGAGTCTCCGAGTTATGCGCTTAGCAACACATTTCGCGATTAATTTTTGTTTATATGGATGTTCTCACAATGGCAAGCGGTTAATTTAACCTCAATCCAGCGGTTAGGGGTCAATATAACACGATTCCAATAGGTTGCATGGTGCATACCAATCTAGAATATGTTTTATTTCAACGGTTTTTTAAATATTCACCTTTCGCTACTGCTTCAAAAAATCAATAAGCCATTTATCCTTAACTTTCGTTTTTTTTCGGTAGTTCTCAACGCCCTTAGTGTTGCAACCGTTAATATGACACGGTAGCTACTGTCTATCAGTCGGGCCGTGAGCTTGTCTGCCATCTACTTATATAAAAAACAAATGCCCATGCCTTCTTTCTATCACCCCACCACTCGCCAAAGGCAGGGAATTCATCCTGCTGTGGTTTTTGCAAGCGATGTTCCTGTGGGGTTCTTCAAGAATTGAATTGGGGAGTTTCTTTAGGGTCAACAGTACGAGTGTGATGCCCATGGTAAGACAACGGTAACCACTTTCCATCAGTTGAACCGTATGCTTATCTGCCACCTCGGTGGTGAAATATCTGGCTTTCGTTCCAGATATTGTTCAGCATCTGGCTAGACGCGTTCTTTTTAGCTACTTTAGTAATATTGAAATAATACAAAAATTGCATAAATGTTATTGACTACGAAATGTATAACTAACTAGCTGACCCACCCCGCCCCGTCGCCGCTTCGACCGGTGGTATGTTTAAACCGCTCCGACCGATCTCTTGCAAACTTCATAATATAAACCATCTACTAAATAGTCCGAAAAGCCTGAACATTTGGTTTGGATAGGTGAGCCCGATCTTGAGTTATAAAATTACAACGAAAAGTGGCATTGATTTTTACATATTAGATAACTAATTATGAAAGTAGAATATGAAACGTATATTGCTGGTGTTGCACACGTCCATATGTCACGGTAGCCGTTTATCATTAGGTGGGGAGTGTACTTATCTACAAGCTAAGTATAAAACTACCACCACTAGTATAAAAACATACGTAAAATATAACTTACAAAGGACACCAACGAGACATTTTGCTGCTTTCACAACCATTGTGTTTATATAGTTATAGCTGTAATTTTCGTAAAGTAAGTAAAATTTTAATTTGTTTTTTAAAAAATTTTCTAATATTTTTCCTATTTTTTCACATTACTGTTTTAAATAACTTTTTTTTATCTAAAAAATATCATGGAATGAAATAGTTGCCTTTCATGTCAAAAAAACCTTCAAAAACATATTCTTCTTTATTTGACATTGATTGCATGACTTTGTAATATAGACAATAATTATGAAAAAAGTTTTTAAAATAAAAAATAATTGATAAATTAGATTCAAACTGTCTTTTGGAGTGGAAATCACCCTTGTTACAGGATACTTACTTTTGTTCATGATTCTTGCAAATATTAAACTTAAAATACTGTATTTGTGTGTGCAATAAAGAATTAAGGATTAAGAATACTTACCTTAGACCCCACCCATGGTAAAAAACTGCCACAAGACACGAAGCACAATAATTTTACAATAATTGACGCATTCATACATTCTGTGAGTACCTAAGCATAATAATTATATGAGCTATTTATACATAGCACTGAAAGAGAATCATATTCGTGACTACGCAAGTTGCAGTCATACTTTCTCTGTAATATCTTACTACTTTTTTTTTTTTATTTATTTATTTATTATCATTCACAACATACATTTTCAATAAGTAGAAAGCAAACCATAAACTACTTGAGCTTGTCTGGATTGCTGTACCTTTCTTATAGGTACCTATACAATGATAAAGTACAGCGAACATTTAGTTTAGTTGAACAAAACAATATAATAATGATATTATGAAGCAACCAATAGAGATTCACAACTACCCACAGATTTAGGTAATCCTCACGCATACCCCACGCAGAAGTCAGCGAGAGTGATCATGTCGAACTCTAACCGACTAGAACCGCACGGCCGTCATGGGACCTCCACGCCACTCTAACCATCAAATAAATAAATATCATCATTCCTTTATTCCGTTGAATTGGCAACAAAAACGATATTTTAAGGTAATGTTACATACATTGCGGGTAGCCCAATGAAACATGTGCACACTAAGAATTACCTTTGAAGATATTGCGTTTGAATTTAGAATGTTCGAACTGCACATTTCCCAACGGCACAGTTACAGGAAGGCGCGTTATATTTTGTGCCCTAATAGGCACATATATCGCAAAGTCTGCAGGGCTGTATAAATATGTGTGTAACGGTAATGGAGGAATTTTGGGATTTCCGTCTTGTATTAAATATTTAAGAATAAAAAAGTTTTCAAATAACCGTATTCTGCGTTCTTAATGACACACGATTTTGCCGACTATGCACCATGAAAAGTCCGTCCGTGATGCACATGCAGAAAACCGTGGACACGTCCGTGTCTGTGTCCGTGTATCCTGGCACCGTGGAAACCCGTCTCTACATTCCTATACACATATACACACACATTCTCAGAATATTAAGTATTAATAAAACTATATTACGCTATGTATGTATGGACACTGTACACATAATATTATCAGATGCGGTAAAAGGCAGGTTTATTGGCGACATTTATCTTCTGCATGTTGTTTAGGTAGCTTTGCTGGGATGATAGACTGTATTACTTGGGACATCAAGGCTCGGCGTGTGCTTAAAGGGTTGTCTGTATGCATATTAGTTTGCTTGCTTCTTCACTATTACTACATAGTATAAAACAAAGTCGCGTTTTCTGTCCCTATGTCCCTTTGTATGCTTAAATCTTTAAAACTATGCAGCGGATTTTGATGCGTTTTTTTAATAGATAGGGTGATTAAAGAGGAAGGTTTATATGTATATAACATCAACCTACAACCAACTGGTGCGGTGCAGAAGTGAAAAATGTTGCAAAAACGGGGTGACGCAGACGAAGTTGCGTGGGTCAGCTAATTTGAAATATAGGACACATTACACGAGCACTATCTAGACTTAAAGATAACAGAACTTGACTAATTTGTAATACAGTTTTAGAATGCGGATAAACTTGTTTTGATACATTGCCGCACGTGGTCCCTGTTATTGTCCTACCTCACCCGTACATCTCGCAGGCGATATCTCAGTCAACCAGTAGGCCTATAGATTTACAAATGGACACGTATATGTGCACACACAGACACAAATACACACACACATGCACAGTTAATGAAGTTCCCACTAATGATGGCCCCACACACGCTACTTAGTTGACAACTGTATCTTTGGGTGGTTCGCACTGTATATTCTGGATTAAGTTTTAAACAGGATGAAGGATTAGTGATTTAGAAATATGCTTTTAGCGATAGAAAGAAATATGATATTCTATACATAAATCAATGATTATGACATCATGATCATCCCTGCTTTAGTCCCAGTCGCATCCGAAGCTGTCACCTCGGAGTCCCGAGCCGTCGCGGCTGTCATCTAGCCGCTATAAACTATTGACGATATCAAAATAACGGCAGGTAGAGCATTGTTGAACTGTTTAGGACTCCAACTGCCCTTAACCACTGCCATAGGTGTTCGTCTGACAACTGGGACCGACGACTTAACGTGCACTCTGAGGATCAGACCAGTGTTAATAGTCATATTCATGCTTACAAATATTAACACGCGTCTCCTGCGTAGCAATGGCGTTTTCCACCTCCACGCCGCAGAGGTTAACAAATTATTGTCTCACTTTTGTAAGATATCAGTAAGATAATGTTATAGGTCACTTTTACCAACCGGGTATTTTGTCATAGGTCATTTAGCCATCTTATACGACATTCACAAGAAGAGATTGGAGATTGACCTTTGGTATATAAGGGATATTACTACACTCAACCTGTAAATTATATCCAAGGAAGGTTAACAAACAAGACGATATTTGGAGGGCCATTACGGAACGTGTCTGTGAATATTTACTAGCAGTTAGTAAAGTCTGAGGTGCTAACAATATTAATATTAAACGAAATAGAGAACAAACAATTTTTATTAGAGTAAATGGGAGGAACTTGCAAAATAAAAATATGCATTAAGGAATTTACTAGAGCAGTTTTAGCAGACTCCGGACTCCGAGGTGACGAAATGTCTCCGAGATATCTTTTTTGTGACTAAATAACGTTCAATGACAGATTATCAATAAATTAGCCAATTCCACTTACGGATATATATACCATTATACCATTCTAATTCACGGAAAATATCAAGATTCAGTCGCAACGCAGTTATTCAAAGGGTGTCGTAAGAGACGTATCCTTCCTTTCATCTGAAACTGTACCTTTCCTACTACAGAGGACAGCACGTGCAGGGCTTAGATGTCACCCACATACGGTGCAGAATATTCCATCAAGAACCAAGCGGTTCAGTGAGCCTCTCCTCTGCCACACCATTAAGTCTTGGAATTCTTTATCAGCGCACGTGTTTCCTTTTTCCAACAGTTCCGGATCCTTTAAGCGGGGTGTTAAAAACATCTGATGAGGCCGTCAAGCTACCGTACGTGTTTGTAATGGTGACCCTCTTTCCTGAGACTTTGCCTTCAGCATAATCATCATCGAAGGGAAGTCAAATTGACATGCCATAAACAAAAAAATAGTTAAACGCTCGTTAACACGTCGATCTCGTAACTTCGGGTAGAATGCAGTGCCATCAGCCCCTCCGTAACAATTCATCTCGGCCACGTTTGAAACTGACAAGTGACTGCGAAGGGCCCACAACCATTTGTTACGACGAGCCGGCGATATATTCACTACTTTTTTTATGAAGGAACGTCTTTACAGAATAGAATAATTTATGAACTTGAAAATTGTGCAGCGTAATTAGTAACTACGTGTATTTTAGTAATACTAGTATTAGTAGTTGTATTGTATATTGTTTAGATAGATTAGATTTCAATGCACGTTGTTCAAGCCAATAATTATAAGTCTTGTAAAATTTTGTGATTTTGATGTAGAGTAAAATTAAAGGTGTATGTCAAATCTACTCACAACTATCACTCTATAAATAAATATCAGGACAATCTACACAACGCCAACTAGACTCATGGTAAGCATAGTTTAACAAGCTTGTGTTATGGGTTTTAGAATAGGTACGATTAAGTATACTTAGATACATTATTTGTAAATATATACATATTATACACAGAAACACTCAGACCAATGCAAATATTCATATTCATGCACATTATATTTCCACTGAGCGGGAATTGAACCCACGCTTTAGCGTAGCAATCGCGTTCACAGCCGTCGCGCCACACCATGTCTTCAATGCCTTATTGATTGATTGATGGCTTTAGCAGGATATAATCACAGGTCGTCATATCTAGTTTGTGTTTTCTTAGTCATTCCTGTCATTAATGACAACCGAGTCATTAATAATTATACTTTTGGTGAGAATATGTGCTTGTTTCGAATAGAGAAAGTGCCATTACAATGGTACACTTCTTCATTCAGACTCTACGCAAGATTCCGTCCGTGCTTTTTTCTAGGTCCATATTAACCACAGAACAGAAAATACTAGTAGATATGCGATACGATAGTTTTAGTAGCGGAACCAATGTCATCAAACTCAGACATACAACCTTTAATTATATCGTGCATTACTAGTAATTAATTGCTTTTATTGGTCGTATTTAATAATACCGGTAGTATAATGCCATATTAGTACATACATTACCCTTTTTAAGGTAGTAGTAACTATATTGCCACCAGCCTATTAACCGTTCAAAATAGCGATTACTTTGCTATAGATTAAAAAGTATTTATGGCGTTTCACACTTTGAATCGAACAAGCTTGGATATTTATGAAAAAGTTTCAATGTATTCTTACAAAAAGTTTCAAATTGTCGAATTTATCCTTCATTGCGTAAACACGCCTAGCAATGACACGCGTGCACCGACTACATCACACTTCCACTTGTTTTTTGTTTTCCATGATATTAAAGATTATTAAAATTATATTCTTGTGTCCTTCTTTATACTTGCTCACCTACTCTGTTCATAACGAAGTACTTACATTTTCAGTAAATTATGAATTGCATTTTCACTGCACTAACAAGCTTGCCACATACATATTCTTGAATCTAAAATTAAAAATGGCACACGTGATATACATAAAGGAGAATCTGTCTGTCAAAGACCACCTAGCATGAGACAGTTGGGCTGAGCCATTCATCTTTATTCACTGAAAACAACATTATAACTGCAGTTTATTTCAATCTTATTTCGTTGATGTTAAGATTGATTTTGGTTTGAGATTTAAAGGCTTTAAAATTGTTTAAATGAAGGAACGAGTAATTTATAGAGGGAACTAGAGCTTCGCAACGTTATAGGTCAATCTCACTTTAGGCTAATGATTTGTGGCCTGTTTGAGGATTATCCCAAGTTAGTGCCGTCGAGTTAATGTGTGTAATTATGTAGTTTTACATTTAAAAAATCTGTGATAAATTAATGGTCAAATAGTGCAGTAAGTATATAAAAAAACCTACGAACCTGCGATTTGCGGTGTGCTTTTGTGATTTCACAGATACGATTTAAATTACATGTAGGTACTCCAAAAATTAATACAAACTTCGTCGGATTAACTAAGTCACCTTTAAAGTGCCTTAGCTGTCTTCAGCTTA
Organism: Pelosia muscerda; assembly: GCA_963691645.1. NCBI lineage: Eukaryota > Metazoa > Arthropoda > Insecta > Lepidoptera > Erebidae > Pelosia > Pelosia muscerda. The sequence goes on along the minus strand of OY829116.1, from coordinate 1,717,937 downwards.
ACATCAGGCGAGGTGAAGTCAAATTGACGTGCCATAAAAAAAATGAAAAAAGGATATAACTTCGAAAGTTTCTGATAAAATATTGATTTTAGCAGTTTGCTCAACTGCAATGTATAGGTATGAAACTGAATCTGCCTACTTTTCTCATTTGATCCCAACTTTGCTGTTTGCAATAGGCGTCTAATGTTGAAACCGATCAAAATTTAGACACAGGGCAACTATAAGGTTAGCCTATGCCGCATTTGGCAGATTATCAGCCTAGTCTGACTGCGGCTTTATTTCGCTGTTCACCTTCCGTAGAGGTGTGATTGTTTGTATATTTAGTAAGTACGGTGTCTATCCTATTTGATTTGCGGCGTACTTGATTAATTTGTTTGTACCAGTATTTAGTATGTACTCAGGAATAAACCAAACTGAGATATATTATTTGTTTAAGAGATAATTTATGCTCCTATCTGAACTCTCTGTTAACAATCCTTAAGGATATGGTGACTGAAAATCGGCTGGGGCATTATTCATCTGATGAGGCCATCAAAGCTTATCGCCACCATCATAACACTGTACGTGTTTGTAATGGTGACCCTCTTATCTAAGACTTTGGCCATCAGGCGAGGTGAAGTCAAATAGATTTTTTTTCTCCATTGGCAAAACACATTTTGCTACTTCATAGTGTAATAGAAAATTCATTCCTAAAGTTTTTCTTATTAATGTCTTCCTTCCTAGATTCCTTCCTTCATAGAGTTTACTTTTAGCTATTTCATGTAATAACGTTTTTAAAATACCGAAACCTTAAAACACCGCCGATGACATGATAATCGACATAAATAGGGCACCACTCGGCGTTTGTATTATTCACGAGAGAGCATTATCATAAATTGAGCAGCGCTTAGCGCACGAGTGTGTAAAATACTGAGTGTAGCGGCGGCCTAGTTATTATATACACATACATTATAAATATCATTTGAGATTGAAAAGAATATTTTCAGGCGTTTGGGTAAAATTGGGACTTTCATGTTGGGTGTAATTTATTAGGGCTTAGAAAGCAAGCCTCATCACTAGGTATCCTAGAGCACTTTACAGAAAAATCCTAGATAGAAAAATCCTAGATCTAGGGCTTAGAAAGCAAGCTCAATCTTAGAAAATCCTAGAGCATTTTTAAAAGGAAAAAATAATTTGTGCTTTAACATAGTAATTTAGCTTCGTAGATGTGCTATCTGTAAAAAAAATGTCATTACAAAAAAGAACAATAATTTTGTTTGATTAAATAATAATGCCATTACAAAAAAGAACAAATAGGTACTTTGTTTAAATAAAATACTTATTCGTTTGAACTGTTAGTGGCTGTGTCTTGTGCCTGTTAATGTAGAAACATAACGTCATTGCATATAAATATATTTCTATCAAAGTTATCAACTGCCGCAGTATCCTAGTGGTATGGGTAATGGACTGCAGAGACGAGGTCTCGGATTCGACAACAGGTTTCATTTTCACATGGCACACACCATGACTTTTCGATGCTTTTCAAAGGTGTATTAAGGTGAATGTATTTATCGCAGGTTTATAAGTGCCCGGTAATGGCAATAGACTCACCACCTATTACATTGGGACCTAAACATAACTGTCGAAATGTGGATGCTAGCACCTCTGCCTACCCCTTTGGGGATATAGGCGTGAGTTTATAAAAAAAATATAAAGTTATCAACTTGGTTTATAAAAAAAGTTTCACGGTTTACATCATCTGTCACTTTCTCACGCCTAGGTTTTGTGTAAAGATATGTATCTCACTCGCACATTTACTCCTCTAAGGATTACTTTATGGTATATTGTACTACTAATGCCATCTGTTAGAAAACCAAAGAGTTAAACCCGATTTATATTTATTTGACGTGTAGTGTCGTAATTGTTTTCTGTCTCTGTTGCTCTGTTCGCATCTGTCACGTGAAGAAACGAATTGCGTTTTGTCGCGTCGATGCGAGTGAAACTCAGGAGATGGGGAGTGTCGCGAGCTTTCGGAGTATGTGTTCTATGGTCGCGACACGATACGTCAGACATGAATTCACTGGAACTCTAATAGAATTCGTAATAAAAACATGATCGCACATACTTTAGCTGGTCTATGAATTTGTTAAGAGCCAGTGAGGCTGCAGTGCAGGTTTCCATCTCAAGGTGTATAGTTAACACCATAGACATAACTATTACTGGCTTTAGTAGACCCACAGACTTCTTCATTACGGTGTTAAATCACACCAAACCAATCAAGAGATGGAATGGTCTTTGCATTCTACCCCGATGAAAACTGATATAATCATTCAATTAGCCTACTATCTGTATCAGTCCATTGTTAGCCACTAATATGAGCTTAGCCATGCATTATGTCTGTCCCAGTTTACATTTCGGTACGTATCTTCAAGGAGGTAGGACACGACGGTGTCTCCCGTCCGAAATGAGCTGTCCGACTGGGGAAGTACCTCCGCCCTACAGAAGACCGCGGCCATAATAACCATCGCGTTGTGTTCCGCCGGTAAGGAGGGTAGCCAGAGCTCACTTTCCCCTCCTCCCCCTCCTCTTCCTAGCCTCCCCACCCCTTACCAGCTATCTCCCTTTCCCTTCAGAGTGGGCAGCGCGTTCATAGGCCACGGTGGCCGCTTACCATAAGGTAGGCCATGTTCTTGTCTGCCATCTACGTAGTATAAAAAAAAACATTTTCAAATATTGAAAAAGTGCGGTCATTTGGTGGGTAACTGCAGAATTTTTACTAAAACTTTTATTAATTTAGAATAGCATAGACTACACACAACCTTTACGACATCTAAGATGAACCAAAATGGTGTGTTCAGGCATAAATAAGGACACACAATAAAGATAACAGTGCAAATAAAAATAAAATTCCTTCTTTCTATATTACGTAGTTTGACTGAAGCTGCACTAAAACAAACCTTTTCAATTTAACCATCAAGGAGTCCGATCCGATTTTCAACGACGATCTTTTTGATTTAAAGTCGTTTATGTTATTTCATATACTGTAATATTTAGAACGTAGCTTTAGTGGTTAAAGAGTCGGCCTTACGATTGAGAGGGTCGGGTTCGATTCCTGGCCACTACACTACCGATGACCGTAGAGCTTGACTAGAGGGCTTCGAGGGAATATAGTAAATTCGGTTACACAAGTTGTGTGTGTGTGTTACGTTGCATTACTAACTATTTTCTTTAATTCCTTTAATTCCAAAGTAGCTTAAATCATGTGTGCTACGAAAAGAAAACACATCTAAAACGTTCAAAATAGAGATTACTTTGCTACAGATAAAAAAGTATTTACAACGTTTCATACCTGGAATCGAACAAAGTTGAATATTTAAGAAAAAGTTTTGATGTATGTCTATGAATTCTAAGAAAGTTATTTAAAACTCTAATTTCTTACCATAAGGTTTTATATGGTCGAATTTGACCTACATTGCGCAAAAACGCAGCAATATTTTGTTTCCTGATAACTCAGGAACAATCCCAGTCGTGTCGGTTAATATAAATACCCTCAATACCGCTGTACGGTAACAATAAAAAGCATAGATATCAGGGAAAGCTCTACAATAAAATTCTACTATGGGATGAACGTTGAGTCCTATTTTCAGATTTCACTCCTGGGTGCGACTGGCAAGCCCAAGAGTGAAGAAGACAGAGATATTATAATACCTCTTTATTTATATTCTGTTTCAAAATTTTGCAGTACCCAGCGGTTTTAAGTTGTAAAATTTTACGGGCTTCAGGAGCGCCGATGCTTTGGCGTCAAAAGTTTTATATTTTCGACAGACATAGTAAATATCGAAGGAATTCCACCGTTTCAACACATTGCCGTTCTCGTATGTATTATTAATTTTGTTGCTTAGAAGATTTTGTTCGTGGAATGGGATATTACTTTGGCATATTTTTTGCGAAAATGACTTTATTTTTGTGGTGTTTCATGAAGCTATTGGAAGAAAATACTTGCGTGACTGATAGTCTGGAAGTGGCGATACGACTAAGTAAATTCATGAGGCTGCGGTTTTGAATTCTATAGAATTAAATCATCAAAATCGGTCCAACCATTTTCGAGTTATAAATGGTGTAACTAACACGATTTCCATTTTTCTTTTGTAGAGGGTATTAGGACAGTGCTCCCGAAATGAAGGCAGATGGATAGTACTTCGGGTACTATATACTACTATATACTGAATTTTTTTTTATACCATTTAATTACCATTGTTCAGTAACCATCTTATCAGTAAAGTTAAATGAAACGATATTCTGTAAAAAAAACATCACTAATAAAAGAACAAGTAGCGCCAAAAAGTGAATTACTGTTTTATTAGGCTATACTAACACGACGGAGAGTTAATAATACTTCTTATTCAATAGTACAAAAAAATATCAAGTGGTATATTTTTTTACCGCAAAATGTTTCAAATCGGTTTAGATTGGAAAAAGTGATGCTCCGATGGGACCCGAACCCGCGAACTATCACCAACAACGAACGATCGTATAACTGTCGGTAGATGACGCCCATCATCGCTCCAAGATGGTTATATTGTAGAATTATGGATGCTCGAGATATAGCGCCGTAATTCAGCGGTTAGAGCATTCCTCGTGTAAAGGCCTGGTCACGGCTTCGAGTTCCATCAAAGTACTCACTTTTTCCGATCTAAATTAATAAAATAATACTGAAAATACTGGTGGACCTAATGCTTACTCATATCATACTTACTAATCTCCAAACAATAACTAACTCTGACGTCATCCAGAATAACTAATTTCTGCACATAATACTCTAGGTAAGTGATCCGGTTTTAGTGCAGGACTTCGTAAATTGTCTACAACGATACTAGTATAATGTCTAGTAGCAGGTGGTGCTGTTAAGTAATTTCCGATACCAAAGCCTAAGTAACCCGCTTACGGGTTAAGGAGCTCTATGGACGATGTGATTGAGCTTCAGTTTGTAAATAGATTGACATCGGGGCTGTAATATGCAGCATCATTGGAGTCAGTTTGTGTTAAAGTGCTTGTCTAAATATTATAATCTTTTATAGATACTACATTTTTAAGGAGATAGTGATGATGAGATGAGATGGTAAGCTGAAGGTAAAGTCACAGGAAAGGGGGTCACTATTACAAATAAGTATAGTGTTACAATTGTGGCGCTCAGTTTGACGGCCTCATCAGATGCTTATTCACGCTCCGTTTGAAGGACTTGGGACTGTATGAAGAAGGAAACACGTGAGCTGGTAACGAATTTCTAAACTTAATGGAGCGGCGGAGGAAAGACTGACCAAACCGCTTGGTTCTTGATGGAATATTCCGCACCTGTTATCCTGTATTGGAAAGGAGAGGGTGAGAGATTAATTGGAAGAGCTCCTCAGAACATTCACCATGTTAGAAACGGTAAAATACTGCCAGGGACGCAATATCTCTATGCACATCTTAATTTTAATATTAACTACATAGTATCATCCACCTAAGTGGTATAAAAAAATAACCGAAGTAAATATTTGTAAATAGACAAAAAATACTCTCAGGTCGTCTTCTCAGCACGAGGCCGAGTTTCTAACCGGTGGTCCATTTGCTAAACTAACCTATAATAGCCTGCTTAAATTGTTCCATTTTGGAACATTGAGAATATAATTATGTTACCTGATACTCTTCAAGACGTTAATTGATAGTGATTGTGCGGCTAAGCACGTAATTAATTTCCTTGCGATTTACACCGCATAGCAAAGAATCGGGTCAATTTTTTTTTCAAATTTACGGGGAAGTCCGAAGACCAGTAATGAATGGGTCTGCCATTCATTACTGGTCTTCGGAAACTTCCCCGTAGCTGAGTAAAAGTCTGTTAAGTAAGTCCGTATTCGTAAGTTGCTACATTTACGGTCAGGAATTTATTTTCAGCATACCCATTTTTGTACAAAGTGCCCGATTGGCGGCCATGGGTTCACCCCTTATTACCTGGGACCGACAATCATGGTTGACGAAATATGGGATCTCTCTGGGATTACGGGCGTGAGCAAATAATATGTATATATGTGTGTACATTTAATTTATTTTAAACGCATAATCACATTAAAATTTACAAAGTCGTTAAAAGTTAATAGCTGTGAAGTTGCCCTGTGTTACGTCATCCACTGTATTGTCCCGACATAACATAGCCACTTCGGGGTTTCATTTGTTTCGGTGTAACAAACTCTTTGAATGAACACGACTTTAATAAAGAATTCCTGTCGAAGGACACTTCATTTTAAATGGAGTACGACTCTATTCAACAATTTTTATGACAGGAAAAATTCTAAAATTACCAGAAAGATGGTAACAGATTGCGATCTACGGTTCATTCTCAATTTATTTATATTTAATATATTTTTATTCTTTTGATACCCTTGAACATTTTAGACAACTCATTTCTCATGACAATATTTTTGTCAATAGACTTCTAAAAAAGAAGAGGTCCTCAATTTAGTTGTCTGTTTTTCTCGCTGGCTATTTTTTATTTCGAAGAATATTTTTTACATTGGTTTTCTGTTTATCTATGTCCAGTTTTGAGCACAGTTCAAAATACTAGGTTCATTATTTGGGATTATTGAATCTGACTTTTCTATTCATAAAAGGTATTATTTAATGAAAGGCTGGCAATATCGAACACGTGTTCAATACGATGTGATAAAGTTAGTGGCTAACGAAAATGCATCGTCACGAAGACACTCAGTTCCCACTGACTCGTGTGGGAAAATTCTATTTTTGTGTGACACGTTTATGCTGCGGAGTAAGTCATAAGCGAGAACCAAATATTTTGGACTAACTGAAGCTACACTATAATGGCTATTTTAAAGCATATGAAGAACAGATAGCTTAAGGAATGGAAGACCAAATAATGAAATGGAAAGGCTGTGCAAGAAAATAATTGATTTTGATAGAGACAATGTCCGAAAAAAAAATAATAGGTGTATTTACTGACCATTATTCCTCATGATGTACTGAACCAGATGAAGATGAAGCAACGCAAAATACCGATTCAGCCAGAAGTACGATGAAACGATGAAACACATTCTGTATGAATGTCAAGCTCTAGGAAGAAATATAATTGATCTTCAAGAGAAGGGCTACCCTGAACCAGAAGATTACATGTAACTACAGTTGTGAAGAATAACCAACCTAAATGGCACAAAGCACAAAACCTTAATTGACATAAAGGATCCAGCAGGGTTGATGTTTCTACGAAAACTCCAGAGAACTCACCGCAAATACAAGATAAGGTAAGATAAGTTATGACCGAATAGAAATTTCATTTGATGCAATCAACTCTTTATTGGTAGTTTGTCATAGCAGTAGGTGATATTTTTGTATTACTGCTAGATCGACGACAAAAAATAAGTTATCTACTTAAAATAATATGTCAGCTCTAAATATTTTTAAAGAAACTTTAACTCGTGCATTAAATATAGGTATATTTCTTCAAAAAATAAATAAATATTCTAGGACAATCTATACAACGTCACCTAGACCCATGATAAGCATAGCTTAATTAGCTTGTGTTACGGGTTCTAGAATGCGGATGAACTACTTAGATTTTTTTTTCGTAAATACTTATTATTATACCTAGAAACACAATTTCTTTAATTAATTTAACAAAACAAATAAGGTAGTATTGTTATATATTGCTGGCATTAGTATATAATACGCAAATATATATTATTTATTGTTATAGCTGTATATTGTGTAGCTTATCACTTGCACCACAGAAAAAATCTTTCATTTTACAGATCAAAAGACAGAGGCGGTATTCGTTGCCTGTAGACACAACATTGCGCGCCATATGATGCTCTAGGACGCCACAAACTCTTAGAAATAAGCTCTGACTTCATATAGCCTGAAAGTGGTTGTTGTATTTAATTTATTTTAGTATTTTGAAGGAGGTAGGACGCGACTTTATCTTCCGTTCCAATTGAGCAGTCCTACTGGGTAAGTTCTGTCGAATCGACCGCATTTTTGAGTTGCTATGTGTAGTAATTTGTTTCACGGCAGCGACGCTACTCAAGGAGAAGGCCCGAGCATAGGTTGCACTCTTCGGTAAGGCTTACTAAGTCTCCTTTTGCGGAAGTACCTCCACCCTACAGAATACCGCGTCTAATAATAATAACCATGTGTGTTGTGTTCTTGTCGGTGAGTAGGGTAGTCAGAGCTTACTGGAGAGTTTTTATGCTTTCAGTAAGAAAATCAATTTGTCTGCTCTACAAAAGCACTTTTAAGCTGCAGCCCCCACCCTCCACCACGAAGCACGCACTCACAACGCTTCAAGACGCACGAGTGTGACGCCCTTGGAGTACCAAGGTTACCATGGTCTATGATGGACATTCGCTGCCTGTTTCTTATCTGCCTCCTAAGTCGTATAAGTGAAGTACTTATACCACTTAGGAGGCAGACAGGAAACCGTAAAGAAGTTTGGAGTAGTGTAATGTTAAGTGACTTAGAACTATCGTCTGACCGTCTTCCTCTGACCCGCTTTACTCTCGTCGATGGTAAGTCAGCTATCTGTCTCTTCCCTCAATCAGCTCTTAGCTTAGGTTTAAAGCTCGAAGATCTTAGTACCAACCTCTAACTTTTTTATTCTTCTTATTGCTTTTGAATATTGTTACTACACGTCTTTAAAAATGTTCACAATATCTTGTTCTAATTATTTGATGTTTGGCTCACACGTGAGATATTTTCTCGAAGGTATTTGTTTCTTGATACCTTTCCTTACATTGCCTATTCGGAATAATCTGTAAACATCACTTAATATGCGTAAAGTGTTTCTGTACATTTGTGTAATAAAAATCTATGGTAGGTCTTATCTCTGTATTTATTAGTGCATAGCTAGAATGAATACGACTACAAGGTGTGTGTGGAATTAGGTTAATTAATAGAAATGCAGATATTAAGGTTAAAAGAGGATGTAGAAACAATTATGGACAATATTATGCGCGAGAGTGTAATGATAAGGATACTTAACTATGATAAATTGTAAATTATATATCCGTTATGAATGAATTTGGAATAACATGGTCTCATTTGTATAGGTATGGATAAAATTTACAGATGCATTATGCGTACTCCCTATAATGGCAACGGAAATCTGGCTATTTACATGCGTTACGCAGCTGCGTATGTGTGTGTATGTGTGTGTGTATGTGCTTAATGTAGCTTTTTCTCTTTTCTGTCTATCAATCTGCTTTTTTACCATTTTTCAAAACAATAACTGGCGCCATAATAAAATGTCCACAGCGCTATCAGACAACTATCGCCCGTAACGATTACATTTCATAGTCCTCATATACCCGTGGTTAATCACACGTGCGCGACCTAATTATTATTTAACCATCGTCAGATGTCTTTAATGGCAGACGAGTAAGGCATGACCGCCATTAGTGAGAGCACCATGCGTTTAGGAGTCTCAGGATATAATTGCGCTACTCGTGTATTTTGGATACCTAATTTTGGATCCGTTCATATGGAGAGTCATATGCTTGTTTAAATTACATCATTTACGTTATCTGTGAACGAAAATTTCAACAACTCTTCATCCTACAGTCCCGGGTTCTTCGAGCGGGGCATCTGTACAGGACCTCGTTGCCAGACCAAAAATATACGGAAAATAATAGTCCCATGACAAGCGGAGAAAGGCTGTTAGCTAGTTTTGTAGTTTTATACATACATAATTATGCTCACGCCCGTAATACCCGAAGGGATAGGCAGATGTGTATTGACATCCACATTTCACCAACTATGATTTCATCATATTTTCCACGGCGAGTCTAATGCCGCTAATTTGGCACTTTGTAAAAGAATGGGTATGCCGAAAATAAATTTCTAACCAAAAACGTAGCAGCTAAATAAATTTTAAAAATAATGTTGACCCGATTCCTTGCTATGCGTTGTATATCGCAATGAAATTAATTACGTGCTTAGCCGCACAAACACTACCAATTAACGTCTTGGAGAGTATCAGACAACTTTTGTTTAGTTTTATATTGACAACCTCCGTGGCGTGGCGGTAGTGAACGCGACTGCTACGCAGGAGGCGTGGGTTCGATTCGCGCTCAATGTAAATAATTGTGTACATGAATATGAATATTTGCATGGGTCGGGGTGTTTCCATGTATAATATGTATATATTTACAAAAAAAATAAGCCGCGGTAGCCTAGTGGTATGGGTAATGGACTGCTGAGACGAGGTCTCGAGTTCGATCCCAGGTTTACCATGGCACACACCAATGACTTTTCGATGCTTTTCGAAGTTATGTGTGTATTTATCGCAGGTTTATAAGTGCCTCGGAGAGCACGTTAAGCCGTCGGTCCCGGTTGCCATACAAACATCTATGGCAGTCGTTACGGGTAGTTGGAGCCCTCAAAATCCAACCAGCCTAACTTGGAACTTCGATATCGCCATTGGTCATTAGACCATTGGTTGTGGAGGTCAGATGGCAGTCGCTTCACGGAAAATATCGAAGTTCAGCCGCATCACAGTTAGACTGGAAAGCCGACCCCAACTGAGTTGGGAAAAAGGTTCAGGGAATGATGATGATGATATTTACAAAAAAAAGTATCTAAAAGTATGTATATCCACATTCTAGAACCCATAATACAAGCTAGTTAAACTATGTTTACCACAGGTATAGGGTGGCGTTGTGTAGATTGTTTTAGAATATTTATTTATATATAACTAGATTTATTTACGAAAGTCGTAGACAATTCCAAAATCATGGCATCAGTAGCATTCACCGGGCTGGTAGCTCGCATGCTTAAATAGTAATGTTATGATTATACCTGTACATATTGTGGGGACTACGTTTCGTGTACATTACTTACTGGACCCTGTCGATAGCATCTCGGATGTGACTGTGCAGACTAGAGCGTGGGGATGAATTAAAACTAAGGGCAGTTTAATGTTGGTTAGGTTTTAGGTCTTGTATGGACATATTCTAAAAGTTCTATAAAAGTGTTATTAAGTTTTATACTGAATCTTATAGACTGTCTAATGTATAATGTACAAAATAAAAATGTACAAGAGAGAACAAAATAATAGAAATTAGAATTGAGAACAGGGTATACCTGTTGTTATAGAAAAAAAAAGGATTACCGAACACCCTGTTTATATTATGTTTACTGTTGGTTGATGGCACTTCGTGGAGCTTATTGTTTTATATGATTGATATTGATAACACACTTGTACTTCTCCACTGTATTTATTTTTGTACCTAACCGGTTTCGCCTTGCGGCATTTTCAAGGGTGTGAACAAAGAACTATATTTATTTGATTGATATTTAGGTCGATACATATGAAATTGCCGTTTTGTTGCATGAAATTGGAGGAAACCAAAATGTCAGTAGGTACTAACATATTTGCATTGTTTTAGAAATGACAAATCCAAATTTTATGATTATTTTTAGGGTATGAATGAGACAACATTGAGCAAACACAACTTTTATTACATTATTGAAAAGTGACAGCTGTAAAAAAGTAATACGAAATTTATCATCAAAATGGATTGCATTTAGGAAGTACTGTTTTTGAAGATCGAATTTAATTTATCAAGCTTCCAATAAAAATAAAATCTTGGAGTTGTAAAATCTTGAAATCAACTTTCAATCAAAATATAAGTAATAGAAGTAGCTCTTAAATTACAGGTACCTATAACGAACTCATGAATCTGTAAGAAAATTTCGGCAATTCCATATGTAAAGATCTAATATTCCTGTTTTTTATTCTTGTATATATTAATATTAGAGAAACATCATAGCAATTAGTATGGTTAAATTAGTGTATTTAGGTATAAAACGTACATTATAAGATGTGAGTGTTGTGAAATCAAACATGTAGATTATAGACCCGATTAGAGTGTTAATATTAACTTTATGAAAAAACCCTCTTCTAAAATAAAGATAAAAAATAAAAACTATATGCTATTTATTCAAATACTCACGTAGCTCAAAGATCTCTCGATAAGAGATTGGTCATAGGTTCAAGTATTATCTTGAGCATTGCCTTTTAGCAGTCTAAATTGATTATTTGAGATTCTTTCATCAGACGTAATTTGAAAATCATAAAATATTTACACTATAGAAGAGTGTTTCTTTAGATAGAGATCTAAAAAACAGAATTATTGCTCGCAAATTATGCTGACAGATTTGATTTAGTGTCCATCTAAACAAATCTAATTTAAAAATGACGTGAAATATGGGGGCGTCTGTGGACTTGTAGAATTTCAAGGTCTGACGAAAATAAACTGCTTCATCTAAAATACATAGACATATTGGAATTATTCTGTTACAGAGGAATGTGAGCAAAATAATTTTGATGGGTCTATCAATAAGCCAAACCAGGATCAAACCAGGACCTCAGACTCTGAAGTGATGACCTCGAAAGCGACCGGGACTATCGCAAGGATGATAATGATGACTTATACATATCTGATCCCTGAAAACATTACACTACATTTTACAGTCGGGTAATATAAGATTACTAAGCCGCTAAATAGCGATTACTCATTACAAGAAAATATATTGAATATTACTAATTGTTTTCATAGAAAGTAATATCAAACCGCTGCCCTCAAAGGAAGTAAAAAGACTTCTTACCCGAGGAGATTTCATTCCGTATGTGCAATATTTCGCAAATGCGAAGAACATACCTCAACACGTCACCCCTACACCATCTTCAGGATCCCTACAGTCTACAGCATAATACAGTTCTTTTTTTTATTTTTTTATTTATGGCACGTCAATTGGACTTCACCTCGCCTGATGTTAAGCTGAAGGCAAAGTCTCATGAAAGAGGGTCACCATTGCAAACACGTTCAGTGCTACAATGGTGGCGCTCAGAGTTCGAGTAATATTCACGGCCTTCAGTTAACAATTCGCTATAGAAACATGAAGTACTTATTTTCAAGCGAATACGAGGTCACGTCTTTGTTTAATGCAGGAATTAAATCTTAAACCGCACTCGTAAATCTTGCAGCTTAATCTATTAGATTACTGGAGGAGGTGCTTGTGATGTTCGTGCAGAGGTTTTGCACAGCCAATGCTATCTCTTGGGCTTTTCAACGCTTGTTTGAGGAAGGAAGAATAATTATTCCTTGAGTGTTTCAACTCCAATTAGAGTAGATTTTTTTTTTGGATTTTTAAGTCTAAAATGCGGGTGGAATTTTAATACCGTTCCCCACACGTATGAGAACTTATTTATTGGATAAAAGGTAGAGTTTCATAGACTATATATTATTATCCTTGTACTAAATTTCAGAGTCGTTAAGCCGTTAAAGCCTGATTGAAATACACACATATTTACAAATTTTCATATTTATTATGTAACTTAATTGTAGTAAGAAAAAGTTATTTCATATTTATTTCATTCAGATATAGCTATTATAAATGTAATTTTTGATCCATTGACATAGGTACGGTTATGCTTATGTTTGTGTGCGCGTGTTTTATAAACGTGTCCAGTAGACTCATTACGCTTAAAAGTAATAAAATGTATTGTGTATATTTGCATAGAACCAAATTAAAATATACATTAAAACCAAAAATTATTATATGAACATTTATTATGGACGTAAAATGTCATGATTGGACACAAAATAATTGCAACTATTTAAAAATAGTCATACCTACCATAGTAACTACGAAAACAAAATGATTTATTTCAAATTATTATCAAAGGTTAAATAAATCAGGCTGTGTTTAAAATATCCTACTTTTAATTTTAACTTCATACGGCCCAGTTGGTACACGTGACGCAGTGTTACCAAGTTGGCGAGGCAAAAAGTTTGCAGAAAAAAGTATGCCACGAACAAAAACGTAAAACTCACTCTCGTGGTCAGTGTGTTACGAGAGGGTAGCGCAGATGAGACAATAGGTAAAAATGTGGAGTGAGAAAGAAAAAGAAAACAAAGAGAGCCGAATAATAGTTGAAATTAGAATTGCAAAATTATCATAAACTATAAGTACTTATATTAATATGAGAAATATCTCTCAGCGTATGTTGACGTAGGGTTGTGGCTGTATTAGTTTTTCTATAATTTTACTAGTGATCTAAAGTAAAATATTAATATAAATATTCTATCAATACATAATTTCTTAATAATTCAATGTTAACTCTTGTTAATTATTGTCATATTAAGTGACACTATTGCATGCTAATCTGGTTGAAATATGGCGAGACGCATTGAAACGTATTGCTTATAACATCTTTTGTACCCATGTACCCATATATCGCAATAAATAATATGATTTGAACAAAAAGATTTAGAAGTTATTGCTTTCACTTTAAATAATAAAAAAAATAATTAAGCCCACAATATCTACTTACAGAACTTTTATATTGTTGTAATTGTGATTAAAGAATCTATATAATCATCAATAAAATCACGACATGAGTATTTACAAATTGTTCAAATGAGGCAAAACACACACTCTGGCGATAAATACATACTGTGTATTCCTCACAAGAAGGATTAAGTTGTTAGGTACAAAACCATGAACCATTACTCTTCTAATCCTTCACCTGCCTAATCTTTGTCTACAAAACGTTGAGCTTATGCATGGTTGTAAAATTTAACGGTTCACAATAAAGTACTGGAACTAAGTCCGCGAGCACACTGTGCAGTAATAACTTGACGCGCATGTGCGCTCCCCCTTACAATAAGGATATGACCAGCTATAGGATTTTAGTGGACCGTTTTATTACTGTTTCGGTGCGGTTTCTTTTCATTGCCACTTGTGTGTAGAGTTTAAATGCTGATCAAACAATGTAAGGGGTAATGGACATCGTAACATTATGCTTGTATCTTGAAGGATTACTTACAGATATAGTACATGATCCGCATATATTAGTGTACTAAATTTTGCTCTGAACTTTGTATATAATCTGTTAACGTATTACACGCAATTGCTATAAATGAATTCAGTAATTAGTTTACATTACATACTGTTATTAAGTCGGTATAATAGTATATAATTAACATAATTAATTCTAATTATGATAACTAATACATCGAATTTTAGCTTGTAAGTGTAAACCGAATAAGTTAAGTACGAATTGTCCTGGGGTCTGTTTCAATCGGGCCAGGGGGTGACGGGTAGAGCCGCCTGGTAAGAACAAGCGCCCGAGGTGGCATAAAATGCACTTCCTTATACCAGGTGACAGATGGAGACCCCGTAGTCCCCTCATCTTCGGGTGAGGGGACATATTACTACTACTACTACTGCTACTATCTCATCTCCAACACCCAAAGATCTGAAGAAGTCGTGGGTTTTAGTCGGTTTGAGTCCAAAATAACCAACCGCAACGTTTATTCGTAGGGATTTTTCACATAGGTGGGGATTTATTTAACACATTAGAGGATTCTCCGTGTGTGAAAAATGGTGGCAACTACCGCGGGTAGTGACGTAATGAAGTGAAAACAGTCTGTATAAAAGTATTTACTTTACGAAAAGTATTCTACGAGACTACGAAAAAGTTTTCTTATCAAAGAGTTGTCCACAAAATTGTCCGTAAAACCTGCACAACGAGCCTTATCACTTCAAAAAAAGGATCTTTTTGATTGGAATCGACGCCGCTGAATCTCTGAATTCTCATTTTTCAAATACTCGTAATAATTAGCAACAGAAAACTCCTCCAATTGAGTTAACTAGCATATTTAACTTAACTTGTATATTAAAATTGAGTCTGAATCTGTGCTATATATATTTGACTGATGTTAAAGCTACGACCGCGGTAGCCTAGTGTTATGGGTAATGAACTGCTAAGACGAGGTCTCGGGTTCGATCCCAGGTTTTACCATGGCACACACCAATGACTTTTCGCCACCTCTTACATTGGGACCTAAAACATAAGCTGGCGAAATGTGGGTGCTAGCACCTCTGCCTACCCCTTCGGGAATATAGGCTTGAGGTTATGTTATGCTATGTAAATATCCTATTCCTCAGTCGCCTTGTATGACACCGCACGGGAATAGATGGGGTCTTTACCGAGAACCACGCGGAATCCTTATTCAAACCGAAGCAAAAATCGGTTACAAAATATTACTTTGCGGAATCCTTATTCAAACCGAAGCAAAAATCGATTACAAAATATTTTGACGGAAGGTGGTCCAGTGACGTCATAAGCTTAATAAATGACCAGAGATTCGTAATTTGTGCAGTGGAAGATAAGCGGATTTGGAACATACCCAACGTCCAATTAGCATTCCGAATTTGTGACATCTATTTATGGGTAGGGGAAAAGATAGAACTTTTACGTATCAGAAAACCATTCTTTTCGAATAAAAAGTTGTTCGAAATTCAATCTCGATCTAATTTCAAAGCCTTAAAAATCTAAATTATTACAATTTCAATGAAAAGAGACCAATTCTCGTAATAACATTTTTATTCAAAATTAAGGATTCCTTCTCCTTAAAATGGCGACTGTTGAGAATCACCGCAATTTTACCAGTAAAATTAATTAGGCGAGACGCCAGTATCTAGCTTTTTCAAGCCTACCAGAGCTACGTCAGCCACGTCAGTAAATTTGTTGCCGAGTGTCCGCCCCTTACGAGATCAGGTAGGTAGTCGATCGGGACATGAATTTGGATTTTAAGGAGCAAAATCAGGCCTTGATTTAATGTCGATCATGATGGCTATGTTGTTTTCTTGGAAAATGTAATACGAAAGAGTTATTTTTGACATTACAGCTTATTTTGACAGAACGATACGAAATTTTAGATTTTTACTGTGAGAAAATTATTGAAGAACTAACCTATGCCCGTAGCTCCGCCCGCGTGGCTGTCGGTTATCGCGACCTAAGCGCTATCTACGCAACTTAAATTCTATATTACTAATCTTATCTCTGGTTGTACTTAACCGATTGCAATCAAACAAACGAAAAATTTTAAGTTGGACCTATTATAGTATACCATATTATACACCGTTACGTACAGTGGGTTCTAAAAATTTTGGATTTTGAAACTAAAATTGCATGAACTGATGCCACTATACAACTGCTAGGCTTAGAAGCTACTGGATAACAGATCTATTTATTAATGTTATTCTTCTTCTTTTATCGAATTAGTCTCAATAGACTTACTAATTAAAACTGATAATCTTTCACATCCCCCAATACGAGCACGTCCTAAGGCTCGCGGCAGAATTGGATTTTTTTCCAGTAACTCGTCAATTATAGACTCTATTACCTAAGAGAGAAGGGGGAAAGGTTGTATTACCTAGGGGCAAACGGGGTGAAGCCCTCGATTGTCTATTTCAGTTTCATTTCCCGCGTGCTGATTGCGTGAGGGTATATACATTTATGATTTAATTGGAATGAGGAATTGATTTGCAAATATAATTACGAAACGTAGCTGGGGTGATGTTAGTCAAAGTTATGTGTGTTATTATTTATCGAAAGCACATTGGGAAATTTCAACTCTGTGATCATCGCCACGTAGCCGTGTTTATCCAAGGTGAAATCTTAGCTTCGGAGTTCAGGGTCCACCTTCCAGCCCCGGGTATGCGGGTATCCTACATCTTTTGCGCTGACGACACAGAATGCCTCTGTTCTTACAGGGGTTGCGGCACGAGTGTTATTCTTCTGGTGTTACACCCGCCCATAGCCCACGGTACCCACCTACCATCAGGTGGGCCGCGTGCTTGTCTGCGACCTAAGTTGTATAAAAAAAATGTGAGGGATATGTTCGCTACTATCTCAACTCCAGCAACTAAACAAATCTGTAATAATAATTAGTAACCAGATACTGGAATCTATCGTAGCTGGCTACAAAACTTCGTTAGGAAAACGACACATTAATTCTCCTTTCGTAGCTGGTTATCATAGGAAGAAAACGTAACTGAATGTTATGAAAACGTAAATGTTCGTAACTGGTTACGAGAGATCAGTTACGATGGTGAAATAAAGGAAAAAAAGGGTCCATCCTCCGGCTTTTACTTGATTTGTGTGTTATTGCAGACTGTAATCGATCCCTGTGTGTAATTGAATAAAAGAAAATCTATTCGCAAACTCTCACAATTTTATAATATTAAGTTGGATTGAGGGAAATGGACGGTGAGACGGAATGCCTTCCAGCAAGATAGACGGACAACGTAAAAAAAGTAACTGGGAGAGACTGAATGCGCAATGCGGAGAAATGAGTGCTATGGTGCATATTGGGAGAGGCCTATATACAGCAGTGAATTGCAATAAGATAATTGAACGATTGAAAAATAAAATTATTTTTTGTATAAATGCGTTCGTAATAAGTTTGTAATGGTGACCTTCTTTCCTGGGACATTGTCTACAGCTTCCCGTCAGGCCAGGTGAAGTCAATTGACGTATTCTAGATAAAAAAAAATATAATAGGTACAATAACTCGGATGATTTATAGTGATGGAGAAAGACTTCTCATCACTCCGTCTCATCCGAAGAGTGTCGTAAAAGGCGACAGATGGAAAACGCAGACGTGAGAAAGAAAACTCGAAATAAAACCTTGTACCAACCCGTCTGGCTAGCGTGGAAACAGTAAGCCAAAGTCTCCCGATACCCAACATTGGAAGCCTTTGACTTTATGTCCAGCTGTGGGCTACGATAGGCTAATTAATTGATTGATTATAGATAAAAATAACCAGATGATATTTGGCACTATGATCTATACCTGCAGCCTAGTAGTATGGGTAATGGACTGCTGAGACGAGGTTTCAGGTTCGATCCCAGGTTTTACCATGGCACACATCAATGACTTTTTGATGCTTTTCGAACTTATGTGTATATTTATCGCAGGTTCATAAGTGCCCGGTTAATGGCAATAGACTCGCCACCGATTACATTGGGACCAAAACTCTGCCTACACCTTCCGGGATATAGACGTCAATTTATGTTATATTATGTTTATTTATACCTAGTTTAGCAAAAAGCCGAATGTTATCCTCATACCTGCTTAATATAGAACCCATTGAAATAACGTTTACCAATAAAACTGTCCCAACCCCATTGCCCAGTTTATATTGACAGCCTCAGTGCTACCGTGGATTGTCCCCAATGGATGTCCCATAAAATTCCCTAAGGAACTCTAAGTATTGGACCCACGTCTTCATATAAGTTTTTCAAAGGTATCCTCTGTAAATAAAGAAAGGGAGCTACAGGATAAAAAGGGATAAAATCTCTTCAACCGATGTGATGTGGGTTGATTTAGTACATCCATATAATTTACGTTCTTATGCCCAGAGATGAATTAACGCTCACGTATTACCAATCATTGTATTCGGCCCCACTTAATAGGGGGTAAGACTATTGCCGTATTCCTGGCGCTATTGTTGACTCTAGCCTTGCATTTGAGCTGAGTCTGGACTGTATAATATCAGTCTGACGTTATACCGGTTTTTATTTGTCAAATGTAGAAAAATTATCTAGCCTTCGGCGTCTACTCGAAGTTTATCATCATCAAGATTATTTTTTTAACGTGGGTGCGTTCTGAGTTCACGGTTTACGCGTGTGTTAACTCATAAAGTATAAATTGGATTTCTTTGGCGGTTTTTTTTTTCATAATCCTCATACGCATAAAATATTTTATAATGCAGGCCATTTTGCAGAAGGCATTTTGCATGTACTATATAGGCCTCAAAAGTTACTGGACAAATCGAAATAAAAATTGTATGAAGTGATAACACTACTACACATCTATTAGTTTTAGAAGCAACTGAACAATAGATCTACTTATTAATGTGATTAAGTTTAGGATACTACCTAATTGCAAGTTTATTTATTTTCTTATGAAGAACAGAGACATCGATCTAGTTTATTTTGTTTAATGCATTTTGATCTTTTTTACAACACTTCTCTCATCTTTTCTCATAGTATGTCCATACCACCACAAATATAAGTTATTCAAGAAGAAACTAAACGTTTGGAATTCGGTCACCGCACATGAATACTTTCCGATCGTTAATAAAACTTTAAAACAACAAAGACATCATCTTTTTTCTTTTTATGACACCACATTCAAATCTTATGTCATAACAAAACATCATGGGAAAGCCGCGGTCTTTGAACGCACGATATAATTTTATGCGATGCTTCCTAGAACGGGTTACGATTGAATCTGTCCATGATGCTGCCATATGCGAGTAATGGGTTCGACTCCTTTTTGTTCTTTTAAAACATTTTGTTATTCACTGAATCGTGAATTAGAGAGAATGAGTGTCATATTTTATAGCTGGGTGTTGTATGATGGACTGTTTAGACATGTTTATTAATGATTTGACGATCATCTACCGCTATGCCTTACAAGGCATTGGTTAATTGCTAAGTCAGAGATTGTGGGTTCGAATCTCGCTTTAAAAATTTTATGCATGAATAACTTTAGTCGTCTGTCTAATAATAATCTGGATTTATTTAAGTGGTTTAAAAAAAGATTTAAACACTATTATAGAACCTAGGATAATACGATCATAATATCCTAGGCAGACACAAACATTCAAAAAGCTTTAATAATAGTTAAATAATAAATAAATTTTAAATTTAAATTAGGAATTCGCTATTGAACTTGAATATTTTCCGTCCAACTGCATTGGTACTTGCTACACAAATTAAATTGTTTCCGTAACCTCGAGCCGAAAATGGAATATGATGTAGTAAATTACGTTTTATAGCAATTATTTTGGTTAGGATTTTATTCCTTCATCCTCCAAATATGATTTATTCCGTGCATTTATGCATTCGGTCTCCACAACTGAAGAACTGCAGATAGACATGTTGTTCCGAAGGGGTCATCTCGAAAGAGAGGGCCCCGGGTCTGCCGGGGTGCGAGGGATATGTTCGCTACTATCTAACCTCCGGCAACTAGACACCCAAAAACGGCGTGCGTTTTAGTCGGTTCGAGTCTGACATAACCTCTCTCACCGGCTCCGGTGGGATTGGTATCCGTGGGGATTTCGTGCACGAACAAAAATAATTACACAAGTGTTTGAACTTTTTAGCTCGCATGACAAAACCGACTACTTAAGATGCTATACGAGCACTAAGAGATCAGTGCAAATAGCCATATCATGCATATTTGCACTGAGCAGGAATTGAACCAGTGCTTATTGCGCAGCTGTAACTACCGCCATGCCACAGATGCCGTCAACAAACTCCTGAAGTATTTATGAGAAAAAAGATGACTGTGTTATACAACTTATCAAAATTTCATCAGAGGAGCTCAAAAAGTAATGTTATCTTTCAATATTATATTCATTTTCAGTGAATTTCTTGTTAAAAAAATATATTGGAGCTCACTGGAGAGGTTTTGTGTTGTCAGTGGGAAGACTGAGAAACCCTTCTTTGTCTTCTGCACTGACAGCACAGAGACTTTCTTAACCTTCTCTCCTCCCCCTTTCCCTCCCCTTCCCTTTTCTCATTGGTCGGCAGCACGAATGTGACGCTTCTGGTGTTGCAAACGTCCTTAAGTCACGGTAACCGCTTTCCATCAGGTGGGCCACGTGCTTGTCTGCCACCAAAAAGTATGAGTATACCTATAAACTACAAGTTAAGCATTGTACTATGTTTTTCAGTGGAAGTGAATCAATGCGTTGTGCGAAAACGATGTGGACTTGGAGGTTGGTCTTTTATAAAATAATATTCTGAAAGAAACCATAAAAAGTGCATCTTAAAATCTATGAAAGAGCACATTTTTCTTTTAAGTCTTATATTTTTTATTTTTTCTATAAAAGACGTCTAGTACGAGGAGAGGTGTCTTTAAATTCATTGCAGTAGTAAATTGAAAAAAATAATGAAATTTGTTGAACGAACCCGAGACCTCATCTCAGCAGTTCATTACCCATACCACAAGACTACCGCGGTTTTTTTTAGTCGGTTTGAATCCAACATAACCTCTCTCACTGACTCCATGGGACTCTGACACTGAGACTGACTCCAGCGCACGGAAAAAAAAATATCGCTGAAATATCAAAAACACTAAACAATATTTGGTAAACATCTCGATAACTCTAGTAGTAATCTGGTCCAAAAATTCAAATAGATAAGACACGTGAATAAAAAAGAAACGTGAACAGCCAAGCTCGAGCGGCAAAATAACGACTCACACCCGATCATATACAAATCGCAACAAGCTTGCCCACCCCTGACCAATGTTTTTCACGGTGCCGCACAGCCGGGTAATCCCCGCCTTGCAGCCCACCTATGTAATCAGTTCGTGACTTGTATAAAACAATTTATTTAGAGACCAGCTTCCAATTTGCCTTCCCATGATAGATTTTTTAAACGGATTTTGTGATCGGTTTAGATATAGATAGATTGAAATTTAATCTGTAATAGGTATTGGTTCGTTTTGTGTTATTGTTTGTTTGGATTGAAAATATTATTTGTTGGGCTATTGCAAATATGTTACCGTACAAAGTAACCTACTTACACATTAAATGGGCATATTTTTATAGATTCTGCGGTTTTCTTACTTATAAAATTAAATATAATATTATAGAAATACAATACAAGCGAGACACGCTTGCACGTAAGCAAATATCAAACGAGAGGTGTCCCTCCCCATTTTTAAAAAGTTATTGATGTCATTTTATTCATTAGATAACGTACTTTCGATATCAGTTTAAAGTTTTTTGATATCATGAATAATCGCCTGGACACACTGAACTTGCTAATATTCTTTTATTATAAAAAAAATAATTTAACTGATGTAGTTTGAACTGGATATCATTCGTTCTGAGTGTGGCGATACCACATGTACTCAGCGCCATCTAGCGACAGCAAGAGTAACTACAACGTCACTCCGGATCCTGCATCGCGAAAGCGAAGTTCTCGCGCTGTGCAACAAACATACAACAACCCAACGACAACCGTTAGGCCACCTTGCCTGGTCGGCGGATCCTCCCTTTGTGTTAGAGTTCCTCCACACCGAGCAATCCTCAAATACCTGTCAAATATACAAATATCTAGGAAATATAGGTTCTTTCAAAATGATACTTAACTCAAAAGTTAATGTAGTACAATCGGTACTTCATGTTATACGAGAAAATCTAATTAAATATTCGTAGTTATGTAATATACGTTATTAGAATATAATTAAAGGAATTTCTGAGAAATTATCAATGTCTGTTTTCAAACAGAAATTGAATAGAAAAGTCAAACAATTAATGTCACAAATGGCAACAAGATTGACGGAAGGAAATCTTGTAATTGCGTGAAAATTAATGTAACAGTTATTTAATCAGAAGCGTTTGGTGTATAGACGGTAGTTGTATATCGAACTCGTCATTTCTACCAAGAAACAAGCTGTAAACTAGTAGAAGATTTATTGAAGACTTGTTAAAAAGACAACTGTGTATTTAAATCTAAACTTAGATAGGAAAAAGTGAATGCTTCGGCGGGATGGATTTGAACAGTCAGCATACTAATTGTTTTTTTGTTAAATTTTCTGGAAATTACTTATTTAAACACATATTTATTGACAATAAGTTGTAAACTAGTTTAAAACACATTTGCAATCACACTGAAGTCTCTTACATAATAGCATCTTATGAAACTTAATAAATATTTTAAACATTGCGAGAGAAGGAAAACTCTGTCCAACCGGCTATGGCAGGGGGTATACGTGGGGATTTTTCGCACGAAAAACCATACTATAATAATAATCTATCCTTGTACCAAATTTTAACCAGATCCATTGCGACAGATTGAATAACAAATATCGGAATATCTTCACATTGAAAATATTTGCAGGAAAGGTTTCTAATAAAATTTCAGTGTTTTCAGTTTATAACCCAATATTATGTAACATTATTTAGGAGATAAATTAGATACTGAATGTAGGGAGGCACTTAACATAAGAACCCTAAGTATAAAGTTACGGTTTGATCAAGGCCCTGAGGCTCTTACAGCGATATGTGAATATATGCGATCAAAGGGCAAATTTTAATGAAGCCTAGAACCGCTTTATCGTAATAATCTAGACTTTGAACCGACCAGCTATAAGGACGATTAACTCAATCGATTTAATTGATATAAAATTTGTAAATACAAGCTAGTCCACTTTCTCGTGAGAAATAACGCTAGTACTGGTGAAGGGAGGTATCCACTTTACTTTCGTAATAGACTTTTTCACATAGCTTTAGATAGAGACGCCGTCCGAACATTTTGTCCATACACTCGACTTATGGGGCTAGGCGTGTTGTCAAAAATAATGGCACGTCAATTTGACTTCACCTCGCCTGATGTTAAGCTGAAGGCAAAGTCTCATGAAAGAGGGTCACTATTGCAAACACGTTCAGTGCTACAATGGTGGCGCTCAGCTTGACGGCCTCATCAGATGCTTTTTCACGCCCCGCTTAAAGGACCCGGGACTGTAGGAAGAAGGAAATACGTGCGCCGGCAAGGAATTCCAGGACTTAATGGTGAGGCAGAGAAAAGACTCACCGAAACGCTTGGTTCTTGATGGAATATTCTGTACCGTATGCGAGTGACATCTAAGCCCTGCACGTGTTGTCCTATGTAGGAAAGGGGAGGGTGGGATTAATCGGAAGAGCTCATCAGAACATTCACCATGGTAGAGACGGTAAAATACTGGTAGGTAATAGTAATCAACCTATTAAAATGAATGGAATAAGGAGATATGAACATATTCAGATAACCAGTGAGGAAACACATCCTTTATGTTTCAGTCAATAAATAAAGCGATGCCAATCTTTTCCCCTTTTCTCTCCCATTTTCTCCACTATCAAAAAACCTTTTAAATTAATGTACATGTGTGCCAAGTTTGGTGAAAAACGGTTAGAAAATGCGTCCTCTAGACTGAACTCGACTGAATAGATACTTTCACGTAGACATACGAAAGTAAAATTGTCCATACTGTCGAATCGGAGGCTTGTTCGCTTCCCTGGCTCCACAGTTAATATTAAACCTGATTGCTATCGAACCTTAACTAATACATAAGTTATATATTCCACATGCCATGGTTAACACCATTAAAAATGTATAAACACACAATTAATGTATACGAATATTCAACCATCGAACAATTTAGTCTAAAGGGCTGGGCGCCTGTACATTATAATAGTACAACATTAAATTTGCCGCCAAAATTCAATATTCATGAGCATCGGCCGATCAATTTTCATCTTCTCATTTACATGTATCGATATAATTAAATACGAATCTATTGTGTGATATTTGCGTAAATTATTCATTACGACTAACATTCAAAGCTATGCAAATATAACAAGTAAGTACTTATAAGTTAGAAATTGAACTAAGTCAATAAAAAGCATGACAAATAAAATGATTATAGTATAAGCATAAAGTTATCCTTAGTTAAAGTGTGTGAGTGACATATGTAATAGATATTGAAGGTTATAAGTCACTGCTTTAAATTCTGTAACACAGTAATGAAGAGATTGTTACTCTATTTACGACAGTTATATAACATCTATGGGTATAAGTTACTATACATGTTTGTTGCTTTTTGTAGCACGTTGCGGCAATATGAACATTAATTACGAAGAATTAATAATTAGCATAATTGTATCTAACAATTTTATGGACCAGATGGAAAAAAAACATTATAAATTTCGTGAACCCTTAAAAATCAAAGTATAATGTGTTTCCTTTTTCCTACAGCCCCGGGTCCTTTAAGCGGGGCGTGATAAGACTGTCAAGCTTATTGTAACACTGTACGAATTTGTAATGGTGACACTCTTTACTGAAACTTAGCTTACTATCTCTATAAACTTCTAGATTACCATCAGGCGAGGTGAAATAAATTGACGTGTCCTAAATTGAAAAAAAAACCACAATTATCGATAGTAAGTGTCGATAAACTATGAAAAGTATTTTCTGTGGTGTCAATAGCGTGATTATTTGTGAAGTTATAACCAATTGCGCAAAGATAATAAGTGTTTGCAAGCCTAGGCATATCAATTAAATAGTAATTTCCAGTGGATTACTTTGAGCTAAAGAACTGTCACAATAATTATAAAAATAACTTTACAATTGGGTACTTAGTTGTGAGTGGACTTTTAGTTCACACGACATCTTTTATCAAGAAATCAGCAGACATTATAATATCAATAAATAAATAAATATTGTAGGACAATCTACACAATGTCTTTGTTTTACTAATACATACATATTATACATAGAAACACCCAGACCAATGCAAATATTCATATTCATGCACAGAAATATTTGCACTGAGCGAGTGAACCCGCACCTCCTGCGTAGCAGTCGCGTTCACAACCGCCACGCCACTTAGGTAATATATTATATATAACTACCTCAAGATTTCTTTTTAATCACTTTGGCATGATGATAAACTAATGACGTAGAAAACTAAGCGACACGACAGAGCAGGCCGTGAATATTAATAACTATTATACGAAGCATAAGCGGATTTTCATAGAAATTTCCACCCTATACACCAAATATTACCAGAAAATTCTATCATAAAGACAAAGTTTCATTAAATATTTCCTTCCAAGCTCCTGTAAAATGAAACTAACCCTGTTCCTTCTATCAAGCATCCTGCATAAGCCAACTGAGGAGCAACTACTTTACATTACATAGATGGTTGTACTCTTCTAAAACAAAACTTATTCACACGGCGGTGTACCTATACCTAGATATGTTTTAATCTGGTATCCCATATCCCCTGAACTAAGCAATATAAATGAATATACTCGTATGTAAATTTAATTTAGTTAAACCGAATATAATTAGACTTAATGATTATAACTTGTACTTAGATGATGCAATAAACTTTTAGTCATTAATATTCTAATGGACTTTTATTTGTGTCAATATTTCATTTAATTATTCAATATTACGCATTGGAATACTGTACTATATTTAACTATGGGTTATTTATATTTGAAATAATCGTTAATTAATTTAGGAAAAGTCAAAATGAAGGTCAAAGTATGCATATAAATACATTTGTTCCACTGAAATGAGCCAAGATAAGCTAATAAAAAGAAGATAAGTTCGTAGCAATCGTATCGTATAGTATAAAGATAGTAGTCTTAACCTAAGATGTAATTACTATTTCCCATGGTTTTGCACGCACCTGTTTCTTCGTAGTTTTTGTGATCTCATTCCATCACCATCAGAAAATTGCTTGTGAAGATACTAGCCTCTGTGTTTCTGTCCGCTGTTAAATATTGAGTTAAGAGGGTAAATTAAATAGCGTCATCTAGATTCAAACTAAACACGTATCTTGATATACAGACAACGAAGATATTGAGTATCTAAAGGAGGAACAGATCGAAAGATTCTGCAAAGAAAGAGGCAGGTTTGACGGAACGACGAGATTACCGGAATCACAGAACAGAAAAGCTATTAGAAATGGGACACGACAGATTCCGTAGTGGATCCGATATTACCAAACTGAAACATAATATGCACGACCGTTGATAATAACAGTTTCACAAATTATATGTAATGATCACACCATTTTATTCCGGGACATTTTGCACAAAGGTATCAAAACATTATCTAATTTATACGCAACTAAACACTGGTATCCGTGGGGTGGCGAAGAAAAAATACTACTACCTAATTTCATCCGAAGAATATCTTAAGAGATCATGTATCAACCCTTCTGCCCAGCGTAGAGACAATAAGCCAAATACTTTCAACATAGGAAGAGGTCTATTAGTGGACTTAACTGTGGAATGAACTCTTGCCGTAGTTTTCCTAAGCGACTACAATATGGGGTTCTTTAAGAAGAGCATTAGAAAGTTTCTAAAGGGTAGGCAGCACGAGTGAATCGCCCCTGGTGTTGTAAACGTCAATAGGCCACGGCGACAGCTTTCCATCAGGTAAGCCGTGTGTTTTTCTGCCACCCAAGTTGTATAAAAATACCTCTTCCAATGTTGATAGGCTGTGACAGGCTAGTTGATAGATTGAAAAATATTTTTTTCTCTAAAACTGTCGTGTTTCTGACATGTTTTCTCATTCAGCACCACTTAACTAATACTAGTTACCCTCACAAATCAATTCTCTAAAAACTCATTAAAACCTGCAAAAGTGTGATAAACAAAACTAAATCAAAACAATAATTAATTATCATAATTTAATAAAACAATAATATTTCATGACTAAAACAGATCTCAAATTTTGCTCAGAAACTTTCAATTACAAAGTTGGACCTTGTACCTGGCCTTTTGCCAGCCTGATGCCGTATGAAATTCTGGAACTACTATAAATTAAATTATTCAATTCTATTTGCAACTGAGACATTCGGGTGTCAAAGTTTTTCTTTACATATCTCCCATACGGAGAAGTACTGAAGGCTGCGATTAATGGAGTCGGGAATTACGGAATTGAATGTGAAATCTGGCTCTGCAGTCGTCGTAGCGAAATAAATTTGAGAGAGTCATAACTCTCTTATATAATAAGATAATAATATTACATTTACTTGTTTACTTTCACAGGGGACGCCGTTGATCAAACAGGTGATCTGTAGCCTTAGCACGAAATACTATCGAATTCGTAATGTAAAGGTATCGACAGAACGGAGCATTGCGATTGGCGGGCTACACACGCACACAGGTTCACAAGAGGCAGACTGCCTATCACAATGCTCCGTTTTCTCGGAACCTTTACATTATGATGCGGCTGCTGATTGATGATTGATATGTCTACGATAAGATAATATAAATGCGGGTCTTAAAATACAATTTTTTATAATATGTCCGTCAAAATAACTGTATAACCGACTAATGGTAAATAACGAGGAATATCTTGGATAAGAGAATAATATGTAATAATAGGTACCTAATAAGTAGTTTAAAAAATTACAAAAATGAATCTGTAAATAATATGTTAACAAATTCACGAGTCCGATATGTTTCACAAGCTAGCAAAATCCCCACTCGTGTATATAATAATAAATCTCCATATCAAATAAACAGAGGCCCTACAGGCAACAAGTTTCTTGATCCCAGGTGTCGCCTGTCATACCGGCCAATAACTTATGGCCAATATTTGCCAAACATGCCAAACGCTACAATAAACATGTTAGCAAATTGTCAATTAACTATAGATTTACCAACTGTTACAGAGTTCTGAGGACTGGTAAAAATGGATACCAAGAAAATTGAGGTACACAAGGTAATAAAGAATTTTCGAGTAAACTTTAGTCTATATTGGGACGTGAATAAATATGTACAGGGACGATTTATTCAGGGAAAAGTGTATACGTCATACTTACGAGTACATATGCTATTTATTACCTGCACCCTACATAACTGTTTATAACTGTTTATAAAACGCATCAATACCAATAAATACGGAAAAAGTAGTATTATAAGTTTTAACACTTTATAACAATTTTTTATTCGCCTCTTCACTCGACTCTACTCGCCTGTATTCTCCTACTACTTTTCTGCTTTCCATTTTTTTCCAAATTCTCATATTTAATATTTCCCCACTTTCCCATGTTCTCCAGTTTCCGCACTTCCCTATTTTCTTCACTTTTCCATAATATCCCACTTCACCATTTTACCTATTTCTGCATTTTTTCCTGTTCTCCATTTTCTCTCGCCCATTCCCATTCTTCTCTACTCCAGTGGTTACATAAGTACCATATGTTCATCAGGATGTATAGAACATATATATTTTTGTTCCGTCATCATTGAATTTCACAGCGCATGCAACGGAAGACGTTTTAGGGCACTTTTTTTAGAGCAATAAATATAGCTCATGTTACTCATGGTGAATGTAGCTTTCCAATAGTAAAATAATTTTTGAAATAGGATAACTAGTTTTTGAGTGTATTCATTAAAAATATACACACAAAAATACAAATTTTTCCTCTTGGTGATATTAGTGCAGATAAAGATAGATAGAAAGTGCCCGATTAGCGGCAATAGTGTACTATGTGGGACACCTTTGCCTACCCCCTCGGCGATTATGGGCGTGAGAACTGAGAATATGTGTGTATGTAGAAGTGTAGATTGAAACAAATATTTTACTATACTATTTTCGTCATTATAGAACACTCCACGAATTTGTGTTTGCACTGTTTACTTATTTCCTTTATCATCAAAGAGTATAGATTACAAGGCAGACAACAGATGCAAGTAAGAAGTAAGCATCAGTCCAAGGTCACGTGCGTCGGCACGCGACAAGCTAACTATAGTGTAAGACCGTCACACGTTTTCCAACATTCCGACTATTTATAACAACTGGAGTATTTTGACTAAGATTATGGAGTCAGACGGTACGTGTAGGTAAATTATAGTAGTGTAAGTACATATTATATAAGTGTATCTATTTATTATATTTGATGTATATGTAATCTACACCACATAATCACACTACTGATTGTTCTGTACTTTCCTGTCCATCCTAAGGTTGCGTGGAAAAGATCGCCTTTGGCCGCCCATTGTACATGCAACTTTACAATTATTACTGTACTACTAACTTTGTTCTAAGGTGTAAAGAATTATCTATCTAAATATGGACAGACAGTTGCTATCGTTGCTATAAAGTTGTATACTTCAACATTAATGACCGCACATGGAAATCTCATTGATCTTAACAATGAATTGAATTCCAGGGATAAGTACTCATCATCATCCTTGTATTAATTCCGGTCTCATCCAAAGCTGTTAACTCGGAGTCCGTGGTCCTCTTTTCCTGTCTAACTGCGTTCTGGCCTCCACAACATATAGGTATAGGTGATATAAAAGTACTGCAGTTAGTTTTTGAATTTTTTCCCTTAGGCGGAGCAGGCCAGATTTGTCGGTAGTCAGATTCTGAATATGTTTATGATATATGGTATATGTTTTCTGAGTATATTATGTTATGTTCCTTATGTGGCCGGATTTTGAGCAGGTCAGTTTTTTAAAACGTCAAGCAAAAGTACAGTTAAACCATAAATAAACCTACGTAATAATGTCCACTTTTTTATCTATGATTTTAACTTACTAATTAAAAATACGAATATTTTTAATTAAAAATATTTTGGACTTCAACTACCCATAACAACTGCGATAAATGTTCGTATGACAACCATGACCGACGACGGCTTAACGTACTCTCTGAGGCACTCAATGGATAAGTAGTCTATATGTTATTCCTGACGAAAATCCATTTTTGAAACAAATTGCACCCTTTCTAGCAGAGTGGGTATGATTGAGTAACCAACATCTAAATATTTATGCGCGACAAGGCGATACTAGAAGTGTCACATCTGTTTCATAATCTATGCATCGACAAACCGATGCTGTTCACAAATCAGTCTCCGCTGCATCGACAAAGAAATGCCTTTTAACCGTTATTTATTCAGTTATTCCTGTGCCGACTGTTCTTCTGTTTACAATACAAACGATTACCACAATGTTTTACTAACGCGTGATTTGTGAGTGATTTTCAAAACAAAATATCTATCTGTAATTTATTACTCTATGCTATATAACTGTATTTACTATTGTGATTATTGTGGAATAGTAGATTTTGAAAACAAATAATAGAAAAAGAAGGATAATTGGAGTCATGAAGTAAGACTTTAAGATTCCTATTTTTAAGTTATATTTTTTATTGCTAGGTTTACAAATAAAATTATTTTACTGTTTTCTTTATTGACGTTGGATGTTCCACCAATGCCATTAGATGTTTTAAATTGATTAGTTTTCTGACTTTTAATAGTATTATTGTGAACTGAAACATTTAATGACCTATTGAGACAAATTTTGTATGCTACTAAAACTGCGAAATGTGCTGGATAAACAATTAATGTAACACCTATGTACTAACTATATTTCTGCAATAAATAAATATTATTATTATTATTACAATTTTTCTGAAATAATCCAGCTACAAGCCAGGCCAAAAGTCAAGCATCTGCCAAAAAATAGGCTATATGTTATTCAGCTGAATGCTCTAAATGGACTACACCGTGCAAAACTATCAATGTCACCTTTTATAACGCATTTGCAATTTTTTTAATTCTAAACTGTTGAAGCTTAATTGGTAACACAGTTTATATAATAGCAGTAATATCACCATGGCAGGCGATTGAATCAATTACGGAGTAAGGCGGCTGGCAAATGAGCGGATCGCATGTCAGCAAATGTGGACGTGGCCTCATCCTCGTCCTGGGTTTATTTCGAAACATAATTATTAACTAAATTACGTTGCCAAAGACCTGCTAGAAATACATTAGAAAATGGAATCTTAAAAATAAAAGGAAATGGGTTTTATCATTTTCAGATATATAAAATAAACCTATGTATAAAATAACAATTTTCTAAACAGGTGATGCGTCAAGCCCTCCTACAAGTGTAGAGTGATGGAATGTTTGATTACTACGTCGGAGGTCGTAGATTTGACTCCCGCCATTTGCAAATACTTGTATGTATGAATATGTCAATTTGCATTGGTGTGGGTATTATTATGGTTAAAACGTAGGTATGTAGTTACAAAAGAAAGTTTGTTCGAGTAATAGTTATACCTATCAAATAGCTAAAGCATAGAATCACTTTAATGTCATCATTCTACTAACATATGTAAGGAAGCTTCGTTCATTCATTTATACATTAATTAATTAATTCATTCATTCATTCCATAATTCATTCATCCATTCATTCATTCAATCAATCATTCATTCATTTTAGAACCTTTAAACGTGCTTGTTAAACTAAGCTTACTTTGAGTTTAGATAGTTTAACAATATTCTTCGAGACACAATATCTGTGCTAATATTGTTAATACGTACGTAAACGTACATACATAGACCACGGTAACCACTTTCCATCTGATGGGCTGTGTGGTTATCTGGTACCTAGCATTCCAGTTTTCATCGAGCGACAAATAAAGGAAGGAAATCCTTAATTAAATGCGTTTTGACGACATTAATCGTATCGGGTTATCAATCTTTATTATTTTGATTATGTAATTTGTGGTCACGCATGCACGATATACTGTTTACTACGTAACACGTACACGGACAAGTAAAAATGTCCGTAGTTTTACCTGTGGTACTACAGGTATTATTAGAAAGAAAGAAAGAAAGAAAGAAAGAAAGAAAGAAAGAAAGAAAGAAAGAAAGAAAGAAAGAAAGAAAGAAAGAAAGAAAGAAAGAAAGAAAGAAAGAAAGAAAGAAAGAAAGAAAGAAAGAAAGAAAGAAAGAAAAGAACATTTATAAAACACACACTTACACTAACAATGGCTCTAAACATTTACCAATAAAAAATAAGTGTAGGTGCCCGGTCCTACTGGTAGAACTAGGGGCCAAAAGAATGGTCCGTGGTCCTTCTAGTAGGACCAAGGACAACAAATGCAACTACATCGTCAGTAAGTAAGTAAGTAAATCATTTATTGCTCGAAACATGGTATATTACAATGGTGTCACAAAAACAAATAAGGTCCGACATGTTTCGCAGTTTCTCTGCATGCAAAATCCATTAAAAATGTTTGATGATGATTCAATTGTAATAAGATTGAAATTAACATTAGAATACAAATAAAATGTCAATAAAATGTCCATTAATGTCAATATTTAGTGTCAAGAATACATGCAAGTATATCTATATACACGGTGATTTTATAGTGGTTTTGGAAAAAGAATATTTTGTTTCACACACAGTTTCGGTAGCAAAATCGACTGGAAGTTTTAATTTTGAAAAGAAAAAAAAATACTTTATGTATGGCAATAATGTGCAGGTGAACAGAAAAATGTATGGGACGTGTAAAAAAAAAAATTTTTTTCGCCAAATTAGGACTTCCTTACGATTTTACTATCGAAATTATGGCCAAAATCTTTTTTTTCAAAACCACTATAAAATCAACCGGTATATATCAACTTACTTTGACTTGATAACAAAATCTCATTAAACACTTCAGCGTTAATACCAATTTCAGCGAACGTGGTCGTATAACAGAAATACAGTGTAAGAGTACATATTTACATGATGTACACGCCGACATGCAATTATAGCGCAAGCTGTTGTCTTCCACCGTGCGGTTTCGCATTGTGCAAATTATGCCTAAGGGGTATAGCTTGGCTGTTATTAAGGAAAATATTGCTTCTCTTGCTCAGTGCAAGGATTTATTATACCTTGTACATAGTTAAAACATCAGAATTGTTCATGAAATTGAGTAGGGAAAGGAAAGTAAGGCATAATTGATAACACACTTGTACTTCTCCACTGTATTTATTAATGTACCTAACCGCAAAATTAGTGTGATGTTTGGGAATCGGAATGTTCTCAACTGTCAGTGTAATGGTAAACCTTTGAGAATGCCGCAAGGCGAAACCGGTTAGGTACATTAATAAATACAGTGGAGAAGTTTTTAGTCTAGCGCACTAAATACTATGAAGAAGATTGTTACGTCGTTCAGGGACATCTACTTACTCGTACTATAAATAGTGCATATTAGCGTGTCGACATTTTGTTAATTAATATTCTTGAAAGTAAACTTAGCTATACACGAGATTGAAACTTTCAATGGTGCCCTTTCTCTATTCATAACTTGACTACAGTTATTTAAGCCCGCTGAAAGCTTCAGACTTTCAAACTGAAATTATTAAACTATTATAACCTCGGAACATTAGTCGTGACGTCATATTAAGTATACACGTGGCTCAAAACAGAGAATGAGGCCGTCAAGCTGAGCGCCACCATTGTAGCACTGAACGTGTGTGCAATGGTGACCCTCTTTCATTTGATTTTGCCTTCAGTTTAACATCAGGCGAGGTGAAGTCAAATTGACGTGCCATAAATAATTAAAAAAAGATACTAATATTATAGTATAATACCGCACTCCACCTGTTGGTAAGCTAGGGTGCAGTCCGAAGAATATTGGTCGCCATTTTAGATGCCCTACAATGTAATAGAATACTTACACCCGTACTCAATGTCAATTATATTTGGCTTTCGACACGATTAAACGTCTTATAGCACAGTGACCTTACTCAACAAAACATCCATAGTTTGGAATGTATTCTTTGCCTAGATACTTGGTACACTGGTCGATCAGAATGTATGGTCTGTTTTTGTACAGGGTGTTCATAAAAAAATATGAAATTAATTAAAATTATTTTAATACGAGAAATAAACGGATTCAATCAGAATATTAATAAAACATGACGTGTGTATGGAACTATAATAATAATATATTCTGTATAATTTTGTAACATAATGCGGTACTGCCTAATCATTTTTTCTAAATACTACGTTATACGTCATATTAAAAATAATTAAGATAAGAAATTGTATGACAAAAGTATCATCAGCCATCTAGCATATATATTTGACATATGACACACTGTGAGAAGCCATAAATTATTATTGCACGTCAAAAATAGGCGTCCGTCATCGTCGCCGTGGGCAATAAACACTAAACAGTTTTACTACGTTTTGTATTTAGCTGAAGGGAATCTTGTATTCTTTGTCTTCTGCGCTGACAGCACAGAGACTCTCTTAACCTTCTCCCCTTCCCCCTTCCCCTTTCACCCTCTTCTCTATGGTCGGCAGCACGAATGTCACGCCTCTGGTATTGCAAACGTCCATAGGTCACGGTAACCGCTTTCCATCAGGTGGGCATCGTGCTACAAAACCGTTCGTTTAACTTTTTTTTTTTATACCACAGTGGTATAAAAACAGTTAAACGAAATTTGTTGATTAAGTTTGTCCCTATTAAAAAAATCTAAACATTCAACATCCTCCTGTATATTCGGTATTGTCTGTATACTAAACACCCTTTATTGACGTTAGTTTACTTACAGTTTTATGCCGGCCATGTGCAGTTCTATTCGTTTATTTGTTACTTTATCGTTCACCAATGAATGCTTGTTTGATCCCAAATATATTCGTATTAGTTTCCTTACTAGCTTTATTTGCTTATTCAAGAATTATGTTTGAATAGACTGTTGATCGCGAAAAAAAATGATTTTGTTGTTTTAAGTGTTTGATGGAGTGAAGCAGTGTTCGTATTAGTAGCAGATGGGATTATTCATAAACCGATTGATATTAAGATAGAGCAAAAGTTATCAATGTCACTACATAATAATATAAATAAAACAAAGTCGCTTTCTCTGTCCTTATAACCCTATGTATGCTTAAATCTATAAAACTACGCAACGGATTTTTTATAGATAGAGCGATTGTAGAGGAAGGTTTATAAGTATATAACATCATGCTACAATCAAGTGGTGCATAGCAGAAGTGAAAAATGTTGCAAATCAGGGGTGACTCAGACGAAGTTTCGCGGGTCAGCTAGTATATAATAAATTAAAGTGCGAAATTAATTAATTTAAGAGTTGGTCCGTTGATGTTGAATGGTTTTTTTAGTACTACTTAAATGGCAGACAAGCACACGGTTCTCTTGATGGAAAGTGGTCACCGTGACCTACGGACGTTTGCAACACCAGAGGCGTTACACTTATGCTGCCTACTCTGTAGAAACTTTCTAATGCCCCTCTTAAAGAACCCCATATTGCAGTGGCATTGTAATCGCGTGAAGGTGTTTTCTTGTATAGTAAACATCTACAAAAAAGGTTAATTTTTACTTGTAAATAAGACAATTTTCTAACAATTTCACAACGAATCACATCAGAGTGGTGTCAGATTTTAATATAGAATCGAGGCTATTTTTATTGTGCGTAAAATTCCCACGGACACCACCTCCACCAAAGTCGGCAGAAGTGATTATGTCGGACTCGAACCGACTAAAACGCACGCCATCTATGGGTCTTTGATAACCGGAGGTAGGGTGCACCTTCTCACACCTAGGTTTTGTGTAAAGAAACGTATATCATTACACTTCGTTCCTCTAAGCATAACTTAATAGTTTTGAGCAAATTTTCCAACTCGGTAGAAAGGTACTGCAAGGTGACATCAGCTTTACATGCAACTTTAACTTTAATCTACAACCTTGTCATGAAACTTTCACAAAAATAAAGTAGCAACGTCAGAGTTAAACGGTTTAGTCGTAGCACTTTTATAACAGTAATATCACAGTACGCGACTAGAAGATAATACAACTCAATTGCAGAGTACGAGCTGAGATATTATTTCTTCAGACCTAATTTGACTGCAGTTGCGTTGAGTAATGTTATGACATCTTACAGTGACATTGCAGCGTTTAATATCCTTGCCCTGGACAGTTTGTATGCTACTTCATGCTTTATTAATATTTAATAGCCTATACCCACGGCTCCGCCCGCGTGGCTGTCGGTTATCGCGACCTAAGCACCATCTGTGCCACTTAAACACTACGGTCTTATTACAAAACACGGACTAAAGTCTAGCTTAAACTAGGTCTGGTTGATCTTGACTTAAATAACAACCACAGATAACTACAAAAATTGTTCGTTCATTATGACACCATTCGATCGCAACGTTCCATTTCAAAGTTTTCTGAAGTCATAAACAAATAACATTTACTAAAAACGGTGATAAAAATATTTACATTACGAAAAAATATTACATATATTATCAATAAATTCAATTTCATAACAGTTATTCTTTATTTAGTAATAAAATGTAACTATGATGCCTTTGTTTAGCAATAATTTTAACGATATATTGGACGCTAAACGGAACGAAGTTTATACAAAATTATTTTAATACAACTTTTCAATTTTGTTGATTTTTTGGTCATAATAATGATGATGGATGATACTTCCCTCAGTAAAGTAGTTGAAACTTTAATGGAAGCTATATTTAGGGTGCTTTTGGCACCGAAACGAAAAATTACAATTCACAGTAATTTTCTACTTTCTTACATTATAATTTGCTACCCTTTGTCTAGTCGTTATGTCCAAATCTCCACTTTTTTTACACATAAAAGCTCAAGACGCTCAAGCCAACGCTAAACTAGGGGTCACGCAAGTTTATGTTTTGACAGAGAGATAGGCTTGACTTGGTACTAAAACGCTTCTTGTAATATGATATTATATGGGGAATGATCTGAAGTCCCAAAGAGAATACAATACTACGTTAGAAGAGACGGGACTACCATAGTACAAAATAAAATGACGAAATGTCAAATGAGTGAATTGAACGTTACCAACCTTTTAACTGTAACACATACAGCGTCGCCAACATATAGGAAAAATAAATAAATAAAATACAAATGAAAATCTTTTAATTTCAGACCATAGATTCATAATATTAGTAACAATATACCTTATAAACTATGTTAGTATAACAAATAGAATTATATAATGACAGCAGGTACATAACACTGCTCCGGGGGCAGGCTCATCGACCTTTTTTAACATGTAGCTCGATGAACCTACCAACCAGGACCGAATCAAGGCGTTCACCAACCATCCTCAGGCCTCCGTTCGAGCTCCGCCTCACCCTGTATACCAGCGAAGCAACCTTTTTGCGCATTACCGCGTAAAAGTCGTCCACACCGGCATCGGCAAACATGCCTGAAGACGTTGTTGTATTGAACGCGTAGGACCGTGTAGGATCTTTGTGTAAAGCTGGCCCACAGGCTGCCCGTGTAAAATAGAGATGTGCCACTTAATATTATTTTATTTATGTTTGGGTTTTAAAATGATAAGTTCATAAAATTGAACATTTATTTAACAACATTTATTTTAAAATATTTGAAATCCTATTAATTTGTCGTGTCGTGTAGAAAGGGGCTTCCTGGCGAGTCTTATGGATGGAACG
The DNA here is from genome assembly GCA_963691645.1 of Pelosia muscerda. Lineage (NCBI taxonomy): Eukaryota > Metazoa > Arthropoda > Insecta > Lepidoptera > Erebidae > Pelosia > Pelosia muscerda. The sequence continues at coordinate 1,679,282 of OY829116.1, read as the reverse complement.
GCAAATTTCTTTATCTGCGTCCTTTTCTTCTTAAAATCTTTGTCAGTGCAATGTTTTCCGCAATAAAATTTTATCCCGTGAATTTTATCTATGAATATATGCTAGATTCTCATTTCTTGTTTTTTTCACACATTCCTCAGAACTAAAAATAAAATATCGATATATAATTACGAAAATACTAGGTACCACACTATTTTCTTACCGGTTATTGTATAAAGTTCTAATTTTCATTGTTACATCCCATAAAATCTATGAACCATTGAAAGATTGAATAACAGACTACTCACCGAAGCTCATCCATAGGAAATCTGGCCATGAAAAACAGTTTTGTGGCGACTTTTCTTCCAGATTTTATACCACATATTTCACACTTTCTATACCTACTTTATATTCGATTTTCATAGACAATGTACATAACGTCCTTAAAGAATGTATAATAAAATTCAGCAATTTTCACAATTATTTCACTAATAACATTCTTCTTCTTCTTTTCCTAAAATGGCTTCTGCAGCAGAATAGCCGCAATTTTGCCAGTCTCTAGTAAACTAATAACATTCAAAGAAAAACATTGAAAATAACGAAACATCCACAATGACAGACAGGTGACATTTCATCAAGGAGCGAGCGAGACAGATTGAGAACTGTCACTCATTCATTCATTTTCATTCGTTTTCATTCATTAATATGTAGCCGTCATTAAAATTTCACTACGTTCCATAAAAAATATTAGTTGTTCGTACTTGCGTCAGACTGTAGAGTCCATTTAAGCTTAGCTTAGTTAGTCCGTGTTTTGTAATAAGACCGTATATTACTAATCAAAACTCGGGCTCTACTTAACCGATTGCAATTAATCAAACGTAAGATTTTAAGTTGGACCAAACCCCTCCAAACAAATAAAAACCGCATCGAAATCCGTTCAGTAGTTTTTGCGTCCATGGCGGACAAATATAAACTTTTCACAATTAAGTAATATATACCTAATAGTATAGAGTATAATATATTAGTTACCTCTTGCGGTCTTATGTACAAGCTTTGACGGAGGTAGCACATGACGGTACCGCTCCTTCTTTTCCGTGCACAAAATCCGTGGAGGATTATGCTGGATTCAAACCGACTAAAACGCACGCCGTCTATCGGTCTTTGATTGCCGGAGGTGAGAATAATCTCACCTCCGGCAATCAAAGACAATATTGCCAGAGATATGTCTTGTATAAACAAGACATATCTCTGGCACCCTGGCAGACCCGGGAACATCTCATTGTGATAACCCCCTTCCCCTAACGTGGGAAATATGGTGTTCCCATCTAGCCCCTAGATATCACTATCACTATCCCATGTTCTAATTGGGCAGTCCTATTGGGGAAGTACCTTTGCCCCACTACTACTACTGCTAATAACCTTCTAATTATTAGAGCGCTGTCAGAAACTACATGTAGAATTAAAAACGTACCCGAGAAGCTACTTAGGAGCCTTTACTGAGTAACAGCATATTCTATGATTTCAATTCAGAAATTGCAATTACTTTTACTAATCGAAGTCGAAATAAAAAAAAGAGATAAAATTGTTTTTCAGCCGAATCCCAGTCAATTAGTTATCAAAAGGGTCGTCTGGTGAATAGGATGTTTTTCCCTAGTACTTTTGCTTTTTTGTAACCTTTTTCTGTTGACTATATGGAAGTTTTTAAGAATTGTTCTATGATATTCGTGTTATGTAAAAGATATTTAATTTTTTAATTTATGATACCTCAATTTGACTCCACCTTGCCTGATGGTTAGCTCAAGGCAAAGTCTGAGGGAAAAGGGTCACCATTACAAAAACGTAAAGGGTTACAATGGTGGCACTCAGCTTGACGGCCTCATCAGATGTTTTTCACGCCCCGCTTAATAAGAACCCGGGACTGCAGGAAGCAGGGAACACGTGAGTTAGTAAGGAATTCCAAGACTTAATGGTGCGGCAGAGGAATGACTCACCGAACCGCTTGGTTCTTGATAGAATATTCCGCACCGTATGCGTATTACTCATTCATGCAATTTATCTAAGAAATAATTGTTAGAATGACAATTTAGGTACATTTATACGCACACGCGCACTTAAATATGAAAAATAACTCCATTTAACCCTTTGGGCATAGACAGGGATTAAACAGGTATCAATAAATCTTAGTTTTAAACAAACATAGTTCAATTTTTCTTTATAAAGCTAATTTAATGCGATACAGCTGCTTAAACTTTCAAGCAAACTTGGTATAGGTACTCAAATATTTTTATGGCTTAGAATTTCAGAGTTTTACGATTCATATCGCAGTTTTAAGCTAGGTTTTACAGGCAATGAACTGAACTACTGTTAGGCTGTTAGAATTCTTATCTTTCTCTCCCGGGGATGAACGTAGGGTTCATTAAAATTGATATTAAAACCGCTGACTTCTGACACTTAGTGGTCGTTATGAGATTATTAATTTTAATGTTGGATTTATTCAGTCTAGAGGCTGATATAAAGGTAGACCTTTATATGTATTTTTAACAGATCTAGCATCATGAGATTGCAAATATTAATTGTTAATTAATTAAGAGAGATAGATGTTACATAAAATGAATACAACATATATCTCTCATAACCAACGAATATCAACAAATAAAATAAAGACAGTTGTGATACATTGGTTGATGTTTGATAGTTTTTTATTTAAGTACATAAAATAGTATGCCTATTATAGTTTGTTCTTTTATTATTATAATCTTACAATGTAAACAAAACACAATGCAAAAAATGTAAGCAAATTAATAAATGCCCCACTATTTGCGATGATGTTATTTTCCGTAGTAACTTGATTTATTGAAGAAAAACATAGGGTTAACTATTCAAGTCCCGTACTAGTACATAGAATTCAAACTGGCAACGAAATGTAGCAAATACTTCCGGGACACAATATGAATACGATTAATATATTATACGACTATGCATCCTTCAACAGCCAAGATACTAAGCTTTTAGTACCTATGTGGAATTCACGGGGAAATTGCAGTCAAATATGTACATACAGCAGACAGTTGCATAAGCACTATTGCAACATTTAAGCTCTGATTTATTAGTACGGATGTACATACGTTTGCGTGTGGTCCCTAGCGAGGACGTTATAAATTAAAATTATCTCTTACATGTCATAATAGTAACATCTGTTCGTTTTAATTGAGGTTGTATTGCGGTGAGAAAATTCGGGATTATTTTGAAATTTTGTTGATAATATATTTATGTTATGTCTAGTTTTGTGTGTGAATTTTGTACATTATATACATATTATGGTCATGCCAGTTATCTCTGAAAACGTAGGCAGAGATGTATTAAACACCCACATTTCGCCAACATTGATTTAAGTTCCCACGTAATAGGGAGCGAACCTATTGCTGCAATCGGGCACTTTGTACAAAAACAATTTTATTGATAATCTGAAAATAAATTTCTAAACGAAAATGTAGCAGACAAATAAATTTGAAAAAAAAATATTTTGACCCTATTCATTGCTATGTGGTTTACACAGCATGTTGATTTCAATTTCTAAATTGAATACATTTTTGAAAAAAAAATTATTGGTTTAAATCGTGGTTTAAATCGCAAGGAAATTAATTACGTGCTTAGCTGTATAAGCATTACCAATTATCGTCTTGGAGAGTGTCAGGCAGTGAATTCGCAAAATGACCTCCGTCCCCCATGAGCGCGGGCCTGGGGGTGACGGGTGGAGCCGCCGGTCACCCTAGCAGAAGCAGGCCACGGCGATGGCGCAAAATGCCATCCCATACCCAGGGGCTAGATGGGGACACCATGGTCCCCACATTGGGGGAAGAGGGTCATCTGAAAAGAGATGTCCCCGGGTCTGCCGGGGTGCGAGAGATATGTCTTGTATAATCTTACCTCCGGCAATCAAGGACCCATGGACGGCGTGCGTTTTGGTCGGTTCGAGTCCGACATAATCACCTCTATCGGTTTTGATGGAGGTGGTATCCGTGGGGATTTTGCGCACGATAAAAAAAAAATAAAAAGAAAAGGCAGTGAATTTTGTGGTAATTTTAAATTTGTGTGCCGTTCCCGTTGAATTCTGATCTCGTTCCCGCAATTCATAGATATACTATATATTATACCAGACTACGATCTCTGTATTTGTATCAAATTTCTGCGAAAACCATTCCCAGCCGTTTGAGTTAGGGGGTTTGATATCAATCACTATAAAAGCTATTCAAATCGAGGAGATTAGCTCGTAATTTGCGGTCCTGACCAATCCCCGGCCATCTAAGCACAAATGTGCTCAATACTTTGCAACGATTCAAGAATCAAACCTAGGATCTGAAGACTGCACATAAATATGATCATGCGTATGTGCCATGGGACCAGTATGTATTCCAGCTAGCAGAGATTCATTGGAAACAAAAGTTTATGCAATGAATATCTCATTCCTTGATTTATTAGACACACTAGCAGGAAGCCCATACACCTTTGATTTCCATGTTCTTTGTTCTAAAGGGCAATGAACTATCAACATTCTATAGTTACATAATTATTCTCATGGTTGCATATCCCAAGAGAGTATGCAGAAGTCTAATAACGGGCAAATTTCTCAAATTATTTATTTAATCCCATGTCATGACATTAAACCTACTACATAAAAAGTCTAATTAACTAGAACTGCATCTATTATTATAGTTAAGTAGATACACTGCATAGAAAATATTATTAGAAAATTATTAAACTTAATACGAAAGCGTCCCGAAATAAACATTCTGCGCTGCTCCAAGGAAACTTCATAAAACCACTAGGTAGTATTTAACAAAAACAATATGGCATTATATCATTAGAAAACTTCACATCACACCAATTGAAACTACACCTTACTCTCCATGAAATACAGACCATATACCTTGAACCAGGAAATGAATCATGATTAAAGAAATACCAACTTAACTTTGCGACCGTGTAATTTAATTTTCTGTGGAACGTGAAGCCTGTAGGGGTTCTAACAACAGTAAATGTAACTTGGATATGTCAAGAAAAAGCTTCAGTGACGGAAAATAAAGAGATTGTGCTGGAAATTACAAAAGAAAACCGCAAAAATCGAAACAATAGGTTGAAAACAAAAGAGCCGTGTGACGAATTGTGTACTGGAGTTTGGCCAGCAAAATGGGCGCTGAACAAAAAATTTGGGGGGAAACTCGATCTTATTAGTATAATGATGTCGACAGTATAATTTCCCCCATGGATTTATTCATTATCTGCAAACCATAAAATGTGTTAATGTTCATTTGTTGGTAGGGCAATACCCTCTGTGACAGCTATTCAGACAGAAAAAATATTGCAGACATGTTGTGTCGAATTATTGAAAAAAGAATTTTGGAGCGTTAATCTAAAAAATATCGGTGAAAATTGTAAGCAATTTAATTCTAACCAACTGTATAATTACTAATTTTCGTGTAAAATTCGTTTAGAATTATTCAGTATGGTATGGGTAATAGATTCTTTCGAGTCTTATATTTTTATTTATTTATTTATGACACGTCAATTTGACTTCACCTCGCCTGATGTTAAGCTGAAGGCAAAGTCTCATGAAGGAGCGTCACCTTTGCAAACACGTTCAGTGCTACGATGGTGGTGTTCAGCTTGACGGCCTCATCAGAGGCTTTTTCACGCCCCGCTTATTACGTTGTATTACATTGTATTCAACTACACCACTAGTAAAACATCTAGTATAATAAAAACAATGTAATCACATTGCAATAAGAAATATCTTTTTATTACTTTAAGACTCGTATAAGGTTGTTTGATAGGAAGAGGAATACAGAGGTTCGAGATAGCTGTGGTTTGAAAGAGAATTTGGTCACAAGGATTGAAAGGTGAGTTGATAAGGAGGTTTGGGCATTAAGAACTAATAAATTGGAGCAAATGATACACCAGGTATGTAAGTATCAGGTGAATGAGATGACTAGTCGGGGTACATACACTAGTTAAATTAACAAAATTTAGGAAAAAAGGCAGGTTAGAAGTATGGCGGAAGAAGCTCGTATAGTATGTAAGCATAAAGCAAAATGGCGGACTGTTGTCTCTGCTTACTCTACAGAGAAATAGGCATGAGAAAAACTGCATTAATAAGGAGATCATGTTTCGTTACAATTGCATAAGACACGGTACAAGCTTTCAAGAATGCATATTATTCAAATTGCTATATTTTTCATTTCAAAGTTACCACTATCCTTATATAATTCTGCAGTATTCACTTTTAAATAGACCGAGCCTGATCGAACCAAAAAGTTAATTTCGTACAGAAAATCAAATTCCATCTTACAACCCAAACCAATTAAATCATTCCAACCGAATATTCCTCATAAATACTTCTAGAGATCATTTATTTTCTCTTTGCTCCATAATAAATAAAGTGTGCCGTTTTCTTTGAATTAATTACATGTGTAAATGTAACGCGTGAGTATGATAATTAGCCGTTTGTTAGAATCACGTTACTCTCCCCTCCCCTCTTTTAACCTCCGACCCCCAAACCCCGTCGAGGTGTAGCGTTATGTGAGCACATTTTCTTAAGCGGTTGATGTTATACGTGAGTATATTCGGGCGAACCGCGCCGTGATCTTCATCGCCCGAAAGAATACTCGTCACTCCATGTCATCCGAAGAGACTGCTAACGGAAAACGCAGATGATATCACTTGCGAGAGAAGGAAAACTCAAAATAAAACTCTGTACTAACCGCAGTAGCCTAGTGGTATGGGTAATGGACTGCTGAGACGAAGTCTCGGGTTCGATTCCACGTTTACCATGGCACACACCAATGAATGAAATTGATGTCAGTTTTTGGAAAGCCTATCATTTTCTTTCGCAAATAGAGATGTTGTAAAGTAAAATTTCGTATAACTACATAGTATAAAACAACAACAAGTCGCGTTTTCTGTCCCTATGTCCCTTTGTATGCTTAAATCTTTAAAACTACGCAACGGATTTTGTTGCGGTTTTTTTAATAGATAGAGTGATTGAAGAGGTTATATGTATATAAACATCATGCTGCAACTAACTAGTGCGGTGCAGAAGTGAAAAATGTTGCTAAAACGGGGTGACGCAGACGAAGTTGCGCGGGTCAGGTACTTTATACACATATACTTTATATGTCTGGTAGTTCAGTAGTTACATTATTCTCCCTGTAAGATATATGCATATGCTGGTTTAAGTACCGTCTGGATATTCCTTTTTACAAATTTAAAATCGACGTTATTTTTTTGATAGGGGAATAATGGTAAAATACCTTAATAGTAATCGGACTGAGGGTTATAGGCCTGTGCCTATCAGACTGACAGTCGTATCACATAGAACGATTCAGAATTCGCCAAACGCCGCAATTTTTAAAATCATGTGCATTGCATTAATAGATTTGCAATTTATAAGAATATTTACTTACATTTGGTTGTCTGGTTGTTACAGATGTACGCCCGTGTGACCACACTGCATGATAATCTGAAACACGGTCCTGAGATTAATGTCGTACCCACCTACGTTACGCGGCGAGACAATTGCGCGCAGACTACAGAATTGATAAAGCTAAATAAACACATCTCATATTTTTATTTTTTTATGTATTCTCTCCTAAAAATACATTGTGTAAATATATTACCACAATCATTTGACACTTTAGGTGTTTATGGAACTAAATTATGGTTTTAAATTTAGAATAATTTTGGAAATTTAATTCTTCTTTACAGTAAGTTGATCTCTTTCAATTTTTTTTAAAAACCTGTTGATTAGCCCATTAATTCTAATCCATTCTCGTGATCCAAAGGAATCATGGAAAGAAAACTAACTTATATCTTTTTCAGACTATTATCTAACTCTGCCCTCATCCCAATTAGTCTATCTATCCATCATCATAAACTTCAAGCTTCCGTACTTTATTCACCAATTAAATAGTCACGTAATGCCATTATAGGTTATAGATATTAAAGTGGAGGGACTTCCCCAATGGGGTGGATCGAAATTTAAAATATAATGCCGTCATGCCCCAATTCTCTTAAGGGTCTCATATATTTTTAGTAATAGGTAAGTCATAATTTGGTTTTTGTAAAATTAGATTAAAAAAAATATTTATGTTCGAATTTTGTTTAGTTACATAACATAAACTCAGGCCTATATCACCGAAGCGGTAGGCAGAGGTGCTAACACCCACATTTCACCAGTTTATGTTTAGGTCTGAATGTAATAGATGGCGAGCCTATTGCCATTCACCGGGCACTCATAAACCTGTCATAAATACACATGTGCCATGATAAAACCCGGGATCGAACTCAAGACCACGTCTCAGCAGTCCATTACCCATACCACTAGGCTACCGCGGTTCGGTTTTTTATCTTAATCTTTTTTTTTATTAGGTGTATCATTATTTTCAAACCCTTTAACTATAATAATTCACGCAATAATGCTCTTTAAACGATTTAAAAATCGTGGTACCTACCAAAAAAATATTTTAAACAAAAAGTAGCCCAGTTTTGTTAAACTCGTCTGTAGTAGGTATTCCCTCTTTTTGTTTTCGGGAGTGATCTCCTAACACCCTGTATATTTTCGTTACATTATACACAGAATGGAACTGAGTATAGAAAAATACCAAATACTTTTGATAAATTGAATACTTCTGTATCTTTTACTGTAATAAAGATTAATAAGAAATATCTATTCATTAATTACTATAACGAAATAAAAAGTCAATATAATGATGTAACTGAGTACACAAGAAGTAGATAAGTAACCTTGTACTATAACCTTGTACATCAATCAATTACAGAACCTATTCAAACAAAAGTATATAAATCATTAACCCCTATCATGAACAGCAAGAAATTCAATGTATCTTTCGCCGTATCCACAAAAAGTATTCCATATGACATCGTGAATAACCACTCTTAACCGTCGTAAAATGGGGACATCATTGTTTTATTATAAATCGTTTGCCATTAGGCGAATTGCGTAGATTTTGTGAACGGTCCTGTCCTGCTGACGAAGCGTTTATAGTCATCCTAATAAAGAGTAAGTATGGCGACCTCGCGTCACTTTAATGATTCCTTCTGCTGCGTATTTTGAGGGTCTTGGCTTTCGTACTTGCGTTAAAAGAAACTGAGTTTAAGTTATGTACAAATGGAAATGGAAATCAATATAGAACAAAAATTTAATGGATTGCAACATATTTTTTATGCTAGACAAACTTAAATATATTAGTAATAATTTAGTTGTGAAAAACATTTTCAGTCAAATAAACATCTCTCCTCACCCTTCAGAGCACACGGCTAATAATAACCTTGTGTTGTGTTTCCGGCGGTAAGTAGGATAGCCAGCTCACTGGAGAGGTTTTGTGTTGTTACTGGGAAGACCGAGAAAAAAGTCCGTCACCAAAAAAAAAAAACGAAAAATGAAACTCTTTTTTATTTTGGGCACGTTTATTTTACTTCACCCCGCCTGATCGTAAGCTGAAGACAAAGTCTTAGGAAAGAGGATCACCATTACAAACACATAGTGTTACAATGGATCAGCTTGACGGCCTCATCAGATCCTTTTTCACTCTCTGCTTAAAGGACCCGTGACTGTAGGAAGAAGGAAACACGTGAGCTGGTTAGGAATTCCAAACCTTAACTTTAACCCCTCCCCTCTCCTACCTCCACTCTACATAGTCGCCAGCACGGGATTAAAACCTATTTATTTAAATTAATAATTAAAATAATAGTTGTGTGTGTTTAGAAGGCAATGAAGTACCTAATGATTCTAGTAGATCGCACATAAACATAGCAAAAGTGCATCGCAATGGCAAAAGTTGAAATCACATTCAATTTATCAAATCCTTCGCGAGTCCTGTCTATTCTTAACTTCAACTTAATACTTCAACGCTTTCCTGAGAATAAAATCTCGACAAATAGACACACGGAATGACGAATAACGAATTGCTTCTATAACGGTATTTTTTTCCTTTTCAAGTACAGCTTCCTAAAAATAATCTAACACAAAGAAAATTCTAGAAAATATAAATTCATTCGCCTGAACGGAATTATTCAATAATATCATTAATGTGTTTTTTAGAAATGTAATACTTAAAAAATCTAAGTGACTTATTACATAATTTTACAACATATTTTTTTTCTTTGGAAACATAAATTAAACATAGTTATTAATAAAATACAAAGTTTATGTCGAGTTGCCCTTAACAAGTTTTCGATGAAACATTTTTATGCAATGAAAGTAAGAATTGTTTTTAAAGTAAAAAAGTTTTGAAAGAAATCTCTGACAAAATACTGTTTTATTATGTAAAACAGACGTCCCCAAAATGCTGAATATAATAACTTAGTTTATGAGTGGAGACATTTTTATTCTGTTACTGGCTCTACCCGCGACTTCGTCTACATAAACTTGGATCTAGATTTTTTTGTTGAACCCTAATGCTTTTCCGAAAATAAAAGTAGTGGAAGTTCCACCTTCTCATCTGAAGGTTGTCGTAAGAGGTAACTAATCTGATATCACTGCGTGAAAAAGAAAACTCGATATATAAACCTGTGGTAATCAACCAGGCCTGGTCAGAGTGGAAACAGTAAACGGATGCCTCCGAACATTTGGAGATGCTTGCAGTGGACTGCGATAGACTCATTGATAGATTAAACTTACGCCTTATAGTATTAGCTATCTTCAGTCAAAATCCAATTATAATCTCAAAAATTTCGAATATTACCCGGAATAAACAAAAAGACAGACTTACATAAGTTAATGCTAGTGAATATCCAACGGGGTAGGCAGAGGTGTGTTAACGTCCAAATTTTACCAACTGTTATTGCAGTCAATTACAATCGAAGAATAATCAAAGAAGTTATTCAGTTTATAAAGAGCACATATGAATGTCAAAGTTTTACAAATATATTTGTCAAAACTATTTTAATTTATAATGAGTATAAGTTAGATCTACTGAGATGAGACCAGTAAGAAACTCAGGTAGATTATCGTTATGCTTTCTTTCTTTTTTAATATGTAGTTTTGCTTATTTATAATAAACAGTTAGTATTTTCAGTCCCACGTAACAAGAGTTAATCGTATTGCCGTCAAGTGCTAACATTGTTATATCAGATCTGTATAGTTACTGTCAGGTGCTGAACACACATCACATCCCTACCCTGGCCCATGTTACAGATATCGTGTATACATTCATTATTTCTTCATTGCAGACAAACACCCTAATTTTATTTATTTCTTTAAATAATGTTGTAAGTAAAAAAATTGCAGAAAGTTTTTATGCCCGCTTGACTTTTTCACTTTGTTTAATTATTAAAATATTTGTCTTTGTTTATGTAAATTATTTTCTTGCTTTCCATGTGAGCTGGTGGTGTCTCGACTAAATTCTGTTTATGAGAGGTTGAATTTATTTCCTGTCGTGAGAGCATAAAATGGTTTACATTTTCTTAACTGAGTAGGTTTTTTTATGAATGTTGCGTTTGTGAGGATATATTTATTTTCTGTATCAAATTGAATTCATAGTTGTAAGATGGTAAGGTAGGTAATCAATAGGTAGGAAAATCCATAGACACTAATAGTTACCCTACCCTAATTAGATAAGGTAAGCAATTACCTGAATGTCTATCAATTATCGCCTACTCTGTCTAGAAACCCTGTGCAAGCCACTAACTACTAGGTACTATATTGTTTTACAAAAAACCTGTTGAATATTATTGGCCAGTACTATCATAAAAATGCTAACCAATAGCGTTTAACCAAAGAAACCAAATTGGATTGTATAAAACAGTACTGTGGAGGAAGTAGGACCCTCCTACCAGGCAAGGTGATCATACCTGGCAGACCGCGGCCCAATGGTTGTCGTTGGGTTGTTGTATATATGTAGTACTAGCGCGAGAAGTTCGCTTTCGCGATGCAGGATTCGTAGCGACGTAGCAGTTAGCCTTTCTGTCGCTAGATAGCGATATGGTATCGCCGAGAGTTAATGTTTTGAAAGTCAATTTTAATCGCCTTTAATCTTTTATACTTCGTGATATCTAGCACTAAAACGCTGCGGTTATTCCCCCAAACGTGAGCGTTAAAAATCGCACATATGAAATTTTCGCCAGCGAATGACACCGTTAAAAGAATTATTTATGGCGTACTATAGACAGGCTAACTATAACATGTGAAAACATTACACTGTGTTTAGTGTTTACTGCAGAATTGGCGATTGAGGGGCGTGAGTATCTCAATTCGAGAGTTGGGCAACTGTGGCGCAATTTAGTTCTTTTTATGTACCACTTAGGCGGCTGACAAGCACGCGGCCCACTTAATGGAAAGTGGTTATCATGGCCTATGGACGCTGCAGATTGTACAGAGAAGAGGGGGAAGGGAAAGGGAGGGGGGAGGAGATTATAACTTTTACTTATTCAAATATTTTAAATAGTACCCAATTGAATTAACTTTGTAAAAATTACAATAAATGTAAAAAAGTGTGTTAATAAAAGAAATAGAGCGACGATAAAATCTATTGCTTTTCTACTCACTTCTAAATAATACTTTAAAATCAAGTAAGTTGCTAATATACTTAAACCATATAATTATCATTAATACTTAGAGGGATCAAGTGTGCAAATGTCATACTTACAATATATGTTCGGGTAAAACCTAGGGGTGAAAAAAAAACAGAATAATATCAACTGTGAAACGTTTCTTTATAAACCTATCAACTTGTCAGATACAGCTGTCTGTCTTAAAAGTATTTATATATATATCATACTAGCTGACCCGCGCAACTTCGTCTGCGTCACCCCGTTTTTGCAACAATTTTCACTTCTGCTCCACACTAGTTGTTTGTAGCATGATGTTATATACATATAAACCTTCCTCTTCAATCACTATATCTATTAAAAAACCGCATCAAAATCCGTTGTGTGGTTTTAAAGATTTAAGCATACTAAAAGGGACATACGGATATAGTTACAGAGAACGTAACTCTGTTTCATACTATGTAGTGATTTGAATTCGGGATAAAGTCGGCAACGCGAAAATTGGTACTCTGTTTATGCTAGTAATAATAAAGCTACGTCAAAACAGTTGAATTACCCAGGTGTTCGACTTAAGATTCAGAAGTAGATGGTTCGACCCCGTATTCAAAATTATATTTGTGTAACTACTCCTATCATCATCATTCCCTGAACCTTTTTCCCAACTCAGTTGGGGTCGGCTTTCCAGTCTAACTGTGATGCGGCTGAACTTCGATATTTTCCGTGAAGCGACTGCCATCTGACCTCCACAACCAATGGTCTAATGACCCATGGCGATATCGAAGTTCCAAGTTAGGCTGGTTGGGCTTTTGAGGGCTCCAACTACCCGTAACGACTGCCATAGATGTTTGTATGGCAACCGGGACCGACGGCTTAACGTGCTCTCCGAGGCACTTATAAACCTGCTATAAACTTGTGTAACTACTCCTAATGAAAAATAATTTCGTTGAAGTAGTTGATAGGAAAACTAGTATACCAAATATTTGGTTAAGAGCGTTCAATTAATATCGGCAACACCAGCAACAGTTGCGCAACAGTTGCGCAGCAGTAATGGCAACACTACTAAAAGTGCGTAATAAAAGTATAAAACACTTACTGCCATAAAAGTGCGTCGTAACCTTTATGTCCGACTGAGTAGGGGATTCTCTATAATAACCATACATTATAAAACGTACTATAAAGGTTTATATATTTTTTTATTAGAAAACTAAATTATATTTGATTAACGTCGGCCTGTAATAAAACCTAATTATATTTGGAGTTATAGTTTAACTTTTAATTCTACCGTAGTAATATAACGTCTGGGATTTGGGAACTTTTTATTCCACGGATAAAAAGTTCCCTATGTTTTTTTAGGGCTTGACTTCAATGTACCTAAGCACTTTGTACAGATCATGGATATGACAAATCTTCATGATTATTATACCCTTGGGGGCTTTTACAGAGGTAAACAATGTACATTTAAAGAAAATTGCGACGTCTGAAAGCACAGAAAAATTTCATTTCGTTCGGTACTAAGCCTGTCGAATGAAGTAATTTAAACTAAATTTTTCATATTAGTATTACTAAAATAAAACTATTTCTGACGCATTTTATCGGTATTAATTTAGTGTAGTTCATTTTGATGTACCACGTGTGAATAACTTCGGATATTTATTTTTATAATAAGTACAGTCAACAAAGTGCTTAGAAATCGACTGTACTATCTGTACATAATAATGTAAATCAGTTCTTTGCAAGCTCAAAGTACTCTGTTGTCATTGTTGCTCTTTCATTTTATACAATGGCAACAAAACAATCTGCAAAAATAAAAACACCAGTTTGTCTCTATACATTTGTTTTTTTGTCAAACATTTTCAAGAAATTGATACTACACAGTGCGAGCACTTGAAATCGATCAGCCGATTTCCACACGACACGATAAGAAACAAATGTGACACCAGCTTTATGTCAAGTTTGCATACTACTTCCAACCAAATTTAAACCTTTTTTACGTTAGAATAAAGTTGATTTTTTAAGTTTTGAATATATTTAGATGTAGATCAGGAGGCGAAACGTCAACGCGTCAATACTGTTTAACTTTTGACGCTCAAACAATCCAAAGAAAGTTGTTGACGTTGACAGGATTATTTTCGTATATTTTTTCGGAAGCAGCATCCGTGTAGTTTGGCACTTGGAGGTACGACTGTCGTGGTATGGACATTCTATGAGAAGAGATAATACTAATTAGTAACGTTGCAAAAAAGGTCCAAAGTTTGAATGTGAACCGAGGACGGCCCAAAAAAAAATTGATGGACGTGCAAAGAAGATATGGCGAAGAAGGAAGTGACTGAGGAAATGACATCTGACAGTAATGTGTGGAAGAGTATGACGTGTTACGTTACGCTGACCCTAATTATTTGATGCAAGGGCAATGAGATAATGGGAGAAACAGGTTGCGGGTTCCAAAACTCCCAGTATACCAACGATGTGATATGATTTGCAATCGCTAGGTTAATAACTGTTATTTGTCGGTTCCATAACATAACATAAACTCACGCCTGTATCTCCGAAGGGTAGGCAGAGGTGCTAGCAGCCACGTTTCGCCAGATTATGTTTAGGTCCCAATGGGTCAGGTGGCGAGTCTATTGCCATTATCCAAGCACTTCGAAAGGTCATTGATGTGTGCCATGGTAAAATCTGTTATCGAAACTGAGACCTCGTCTCAGCAGTCCATTACCCATACCACTAGGCTACCGAGGTTTGTCGGTTCCGAGATTGTTTTTTTTTTAAAGAAATATTCTTTCAACCGAAATTACTAATATTCCTTCTAACCCCTTCAACTGAGCTCAATAATGGCTTGTGTTAGGAGTGGGTTCACGTCGGTAGTGTAATGATCAGGATTCGAACCCGGTACCTCTCGATCATTACGCCAGCTCCGTAACCACTAAGCTACCCGGTTTGTGTGTTATTTGTGTGCAACTAATTTACACCAAAAGGTACCGTGTTGTAATTAGCATAGCTTAAAACCTGTCTAGGCTCCATAGATTAAGAGTGTTGCAAGCCTCTATCGACTAAGGTATATTTAATATTTATTAAGGAAATTATTAATCATGGTTGATAGGACATATAATTCTATATTGAACACCTGTATCGGTAAACAAACATTATGAACAGTTTCTTTAAATCTAAAGCAAAGAAGACTAAATACTTAACAAAGTAATGTGAGTACATATAGAGTTAATAGTAAAACGTTATTTTTATTGCGGTAGCCTAATGGTCTGCTGAGACGAGGTCTCGGGTTCGATTCCAGGTTTTACCATGGCATACACCAATGACTTTTCGATGCATTTCAAAGTTATGTGTGTATTAATCGCAGGTTTATAAGCACTCGGTTAATGGCAATAGGCTCGTCACCTATTACATAGGGACCTAAGTATAAACTGGGGAAATGTGGGTGCTCTTTACTCTGCCTACCCCTTCGGGGTTCAGGCGTGAGTTTATGTTATGTTATTTTTGCTTGGTAGCAATCACCAGCAGGCTTTGCTTTACAACTAATATTGGACCCTAGACAAGTGGCAATCGTTCTATAGAATGGAATAGAATAGATTGAATCCATGGGCTTGACATTCATTCTCACTTGTCAAAAATGTCATAAACGTCAAAATACCTGTCAATCACATACATTGAACATTAAATTATATCGATGACCGACGACCTCCGTGGCGTGGCGGCAGTGAACGCGTCTGCTACGCAGGAGGCGTGCGTTCGATTCCCATCCCATTCAGTGCAAATATTTGTGTGCATGTATATGAATATTTGCATTGGTCTGGGTGTTTCTACGAGAGCACATGGAAGATTTTATAGTACGATGTAAGCCATATAATATGACCGTAGCAGCTTCCCCAAGCGCGGTTTGTGAACAAACCACAATTTCTCCCGATAGATTAAAAAGATAGTACATTAAGATTCCACAAGAGTGTTCATATTTATGAAAACCCTACTATTTAAGCCTTCATAGCCATTCAAAGGATTAAAGACTAATATCCCTAAACGATAATCGCTGTTGGACACAGCTGGAATCGCCAGAGCAATTTATTTATAGCGTAAAGTCAACTCACGCGCCATCATAATTTAGTATATCTTTAGGAGCGAAGGTGCCCGCGCGTCCGGCCATTTTGTAAAAATAAAACGAAAACTAAATTTGTTCGAAATATGAATCGGATTTTGTTGCATTCCGGAATGAATCAGATATTCGGGATGTATTATTCGAAAAGGTATTCGATTTATGATTTGTGATTCTATATGTGAACGTGTTGTGTTTAGTTTTTGGATATTATGTTGGGCTGAGGTAATTTTTTTTTTCAAATATGTTATTGCTTACTTGCACATTTATTATTTTATTCATTAAGGTATTCAGCGGTTTATCTATATTTTGAATGGTATTATGACAATAACATTAAATTCCTACGCTACTTATAAAATTTCAGCAGTGGCAGCAGTTATCCAAAATTTTACGTATGTGTGAATTGAGAGCCCATTTTTATTTATTTTATTTATATTTATTGTTATACTTTATTTATATTGACACTAATCTTAAATATATATACATATAAAATATATGTAATTAATGGTACAAATTATATAAAAACATTGATTACTAATTTCACTATATTGGTACATTCTGTGGCTTTCAACAGGTAAATTTACCTATACAATACTCTTAAATTTTTATTTTATATCTTACGATATATTAATTTGTACGGAATATGTTCTTAACTATCATAAACTGAATTAAAAATATGGAAAGTAAAAAAATCATTTTAAATTCATGAATACGCTGTAGGTATAATCAAAATCATGATTCCTTGAGATTGAGAATTGACTCGAAAATACAAGCATAATTAGTATGTTTTGTGTGACATATTTATGAAGAATAAACCTTTCAGTACATAGTACCTAACTCTATTCAAAATCATAAATATTTCATATTGGAGCATGAATAACTGCCTAGTACCTACCATTCGTCGTTCTTTGAAAGGTATTTTGGATCTATTCTATTCAAATTGTAAAGCGTGACATTTGCTCTTATGTGTTTACACATGGTTTACACCAAATATAATGGGAAAATATATTTGTGTACACCGTACTATCTGTTATAATAACGCAATTTGAACAATCAGTAAAAGTAGATAATTCTCAAGCCGTTAGATTTCTAACTGAAATTTATCGAAGGATATGACATGTGGTGTCATTAAGTCTAGGAATTTCTTACCAGCGCACGTGTACTTCTTCCTACGGTCCCGAGTCCTTTAAGTGAAGCAGAAGCAGGCCACGGCGACGGCGCATAGTGCCACTACATAGGCTAGATGAGGACACTATGGTCCCCACATTGGGCGAAGAGGGTCATCTCAAAAGAGATGTCCCCGGGTCTGCCGGGTGCGAAAAATATGTCTTGTATAATCTCATGTCTGGCAATCGAGGATCCATGGACGGCGTGCGTTTTGATCGGTTCGATTCCGACATAATCACCTCCACCGGTTTTGGCGGAGGTGGTATCCGTGGGGATTTTGCGCACGATAAAAAAAAGAGTACTTACTCAGAGTGTAGAGGGTTCTACCAACATCAACGTTCTTGAGACCGAAGTCTCACCTGCTAGATTTAGTTGCTTAATAACAGGAGATAATCTGACGTATGCTTTTCTTGGGGGCAGTCGCTCCCAGAAAAGTCTACATACTAATTAAAGATTATAGATAAGCGTCGAGTTTCAAAGTGAAAACTGGCCGCAACTAGAAAAGCGCGATGACGATGATGTCGATGGAGCTGCTTGTTTGGTAATTTAGGTTTTAGGCATAAAGAAAATAATATAGACGTACAGCCCGGGGCAAAGTGCATACAGTCTCTTACAAAAGTATTTTAATATTATAATTAACTAACTGTTGCCAGCGGTTCTTACTTCTGATCACCTTCCGACTGCTCCATAAAAACCTTTCGTAGAGTTCAAGGAACAAATATGAAAAGAATTATTCGAATTTACTCGATTTATTTATAATAATATATACTAGCTACCCGGCACACGTTGTTTTGCCTTATAAATTATTTCTAGTTTAACAAAAAAATTCGTCCAGAAATTTTAAAAAATATTTAAGGATGACCAACCCTTTTCACTTAGATGGAAAATAAATAGTAGCCGATTCTCAGACCTACTGAATACGTATATAAAATTTGGTAAAAATTTGTAAAGCTGTTTCGGAGGAGTACGGTAACTAACATTGTGACATGGAAATCACTACATAGTATAAAATAAAGTCGCGTTTTCTGTCCCTATTTTTCTTGTCCCTTTGTATGCTTAAATCTTTAGAACTACGCAACGGATTTTGATGCGGTTTGATTCAATAGATAGAATGGTTAAAGAGGAAGGTTTATATGTATATAACATCATGCTACGACTAACAAGTGCGTAGCAGGAATGAAAAATGTTGCAAAAACGGGGTGATGCAGACGAAGTCGCGCGGGTCAGCTAGTTTTATATATTAGAAGATAGATAAATACGCAATACAATTCAAAGACAGTTTTTAGAACTTACGATTTAGAAATAATAGTGTTAACAAATGAAAGAGACTAATTTTAACCAAACCCGTTCAACAGTTCACGCTTGATTGAGTAACAATAATTCAAACATCTCCATAAGTTTCCCTAATGTTTATAGGATTTTAAAACAACTATAGCTAACCAGGATTCTTAATTTTAGATGAGCAGTTTGTTAATGACTGTACGTACAGACAGACAGAGAATAAAAAAACAACCTTTGACTCCATTAATTGAACTAAAAAATATGCCTTTTATGGTTACCGTAAATAAACTCTACTGATTGTTGGATATTTGATTATTTATTATTGGCATTGAACTGTGAACTCTTTGTACACATAACTACATATTATAGGGGTTTTTATGCAAAAATATTAATCGTGATCAAGTCGAATTAAACTCTGTTACCACGTTTTATACGAGTAGTTTAGTTAACATTGATTGCAATTAATTTGAATGATATAATTCAACGTGAGAGTTGAAGTAAGATGTTTATACTTGCGTCTATAAAACGCACAATTATCGGTGAATTAGAATACTAGAGCATTCTACTGATATTTAAATAGAAAAGATGCGAAGATGTTTGTATATTTATTACTCAATTACGCTCAAACGGTTGTACAGATCTGGCTCACTTTTGGTGGGGTAGGGAACAACGCATAAGCTACTTTCGGTTCACATGTGGTGGAGAAATGGAATCAGAACTCTACATGGGCGAAACCATGAGCATTAGTACTATGATACATTTGTAATAAATACTTATATTATAATAATTAATTTACATGGAAACGCCTAGACAAAGGTCTAAATTATTTATGAATACAAAATATTTGCACTGAGTAGAAATCGAACTCGTAACCTCTAATTTAGTAGTCAAACGCTCTACCGCTATGCCACAACGGTTGTCAGTTTATGAATATAATCATTGTATGTTGTAAGTTTCTATAAATTCCCACGAAGAGTATAACGTAAGAAAGATGTATTACGATCGAACGCATTTCGAGTTTGAGTTGAAAAAGAAACAAGAAAATGTCATTCAAGGCAATGACGTCACCGTACACTTCATAACAAAAAAACACACCAGAGAAACCATGCTCTCATCAATATGATAGTAGAAATAGTAGATAATATGTTTACGGGTTGTCTGGGTGAGTTCACAAGGCCATCGCTGTACGTAATTAGTTTTTTTTTATACGCTCACGCCTGTAATCCCCTAAGGGGGGGAACACCCACATTTCGCCAACTATGATTTTCGCTACCACGTAATAGGGGGCGAGTCTATAGCCGTCAATCGGGCACTTTGTCAAAAAATGAGTAAGCCGAAAATAAATTTCTAACCTAAAATATTGCAGCAAAATAAATTTGAATAAAAATATTTTTATGTCCCGGTGTAAATCGTAAGGAAATTACGTGCCCTTGTTAAGCCGCACAAACACTACCAATTAACATCTTAGAGAGATCAGAGAATTAGTTATAACTTAGAATAAGAAGGTTGATTGACCTATTGAGGTTTAACAAGTAAGTTTCCTTAATATTTCCTACAGGAGAAGATCTGCGGTCGGATGACATGTCGTGCATTTCTAATTAAACTTTGATACGGATTCATTCATAAGCCGAATTAAAACAATAAACAATTTTACACATTCGTATCTATATCACGGTATACTTCTGCTCCTGCGAACTACGGTCGTCAATGGAATCATACCTTACGGACAACATAACGGAGGTAGGACACGACGCTATCTCCCGTCCGAAATGAGCTGTCCAACTGGGGAAGTACCTCCGCCGTACAGAAGACCGCGGTCATAATAACCATCGTGTTGTGTTCCCGCCGGTAAGTAGCAGCTCCCTTCAGGGTGGGCAGCGCGTGTGGGACACCCTTAGTGTTGCACACGTTCATAGGTCACGGTGGCAGCTTTCCATCAGGTGGGCCGTGTGCTTGTCTGCCACCTACGTAGTATAAAAAAAAAACCTTAATGGTCGGAATCGGCATCGGCACCAGAATCCGTTTGACTAGTTCCAAGTCATGAGAACTACATTCCAGAGTTATTAAGCATTAGTTAACGTGAAGCTCCCGGCTTTAAACACTTCCGTTTCGAATTCCATTCGCTGCCAACTATTTTGATATGATGACAAAAATGCATGGTCAACCTAATTAATCTCTTGCTCTCGCACATATTTATTACAAGCTAGCTGTTGCCAGCGGCTCCGTCTGCGTAGACTTCTGATATCGTTCCCGCTGCTCCATAAAAATCTTCCGTAGAGTTCAAGAAACAAATAAAAAAAAGAATTACTTGAATTGACCGTCTTCGAGTTATGCGCTCACCAACAAATTTCGCGATTTATTATTATATAATATAGATGAAATAACATAACATAAACTCACGCCTATATCCCCGAAGGGGTAGGCAGAGGTGCGAGCACCCACATTTCGCCAGTTTATGTTTAGGTCCAAATGTAACAGGTGGCGAGCCTATTGCTATTAACCGGGCACTTATAAGCATGCGATAAATAAAGAATAAACACAACTTCGAAAATCATCTAAAAGTCATTGGTGAATGGTAAAACCTGGGATCGAACCCGAGACCTCGTCTCAGCAGTCCATTACCCATACCATTAGGTTACCGCGGTCTAGTTGAGAGTATAGATGAACAAAACTGTATTTTTTTTAAGAAAAAAACTATAGCGATAAATCGATCTGAGCTTCTTGTTGGTCTCTTCTCAGTAAATTCAACAACTATCAAAACAGCGATGATATTATTTTTAATTGATAAATTCACTTTTTTTATATTTTTGACATTCATATTATGTGCTTCTAATGTGCCTAAACTAATTCTGGTTTTACTAAAGTAAGTTCATGACCACAGAAACGAAATATCTTGCTGTTGTCGATCTTTCTTTGGGTAGAAGCTTTAGTACAATTTCTCCCTTCCGGCCGCCAGGTTCGATTCTCGATGACCATACGTATCAATATGACAAGTTCGCTGTAGGACAAAATTTTAATAATATGACTACATCGTATTAGGACTAGATAGCTATACGATCATTCCATATGTCTTGTCATCAAATTGACTTAATATCAGAATTATGACAAGGAAAAGTGGCTCTTCAGACTTGCACTTCACCATACTTCATTGATAATTAAGGAACCGCACGGGGACAATGGTGGGCGTGGAACACAGTTTAAACTATAAAACAGTATAGGGTTTTATAATGCCACAGCCTCTACAAAAGATAACTGATAATAGCGATAACAGGGTATTTTTTTATATTTCACATACGGTTAAGTTAATTCGGTTCTTTTCATCGTCTCCGCCGCACTGGGATTAAAGTGTTAAGCTCTGAAATTTCATGAAAGCTTAACTTGTCAGAAACTACTTAAGAAGTTTTTACTCTTTCTAACTATGTTATAGAGCACTTATTTCATAGCTTCATACTTTCGAATTTCGAACCCAAAAGCGATTGTATGAGTGTAGTAGCAGAAGATTAATTACTATTTTCTATATTCTGGTATATAATATATCTCGTTCTTGCGATGCTTATTAGAATCAATACTCGAATAAAATTCGACTAAATTAGACTACAATGTATTAATTGTTTGATTGACTATACATCTTGTTCCTAGTCACATCACAAAATTCACTCATGGCGATGGAGAAGCTCAAATCTACCAATCATACATTTATTATAAAACAAAGGACTGGTTTCTCTCGCAACTTGGGGTTAAGATATACCGGTACTTACACCTAATTGATTTACTCCTTTCAATAAAAGCAGTAAATATTCACAGATTTATTAATAAAACGCACGTGTCCCGGCTCACGCTCACTATTCCGTAAACGATTTTGACTCAACAAGATAATTGTATAGCAGTTGCAGGGTTTTATGTCCCTGTTATAAAACTAAAATCAGCCACATAAATGCATCTTCTAAATACTCTTTATTTGTTTGTATTATCACTGGACCATCCCACTTTCTTTTTTTATGTTCTTTTGAAATTTTATCAATAGGTTGTTTCATCGTCATATTATTATTTCTTTTTTCATAAATGCTAATAACATCATCTTTCACTTTATTTAATTATTGCGGTAAGAGGAAAATGATTAAAAATGTATTGAGTAAAGTGCACTTTGAATTTTTTATAAGTGAAATTGTCTATATTATTTAAATTTTCTCCCACATTGCCTTCAATTCTGCAAGCTGTGTAATTTTACAGTCCCTCAATCGTAACGTCCATTATCTATTAATTTATTCGTGGAATTAGCACAGCTGTTCTATTTGTGACATCTTTTTATTCTATCAATTTACATCTCATCTCCATTTCGAGGAATTACAAGGCAGTATTTTGTGTGCGTATATTTCAAACGTATCTGATTTTCGTCCTTATTATAGGTTAACGTTGAAGAATTGTTGTAGCAGATGGTTTAAATTTAATATTAAAACCAGAATGGCGGGCCCCATTGTTACATTCTCAGTTATAATTCATAAGTCGAGTCATAAAAATCACACATGTGAAATCATGGATGGAAACCAATTAATCATATGAAGTCGCTAAAGGCCATGTATTCAAATAAATAATTTACATGGTCACAATGGAGATTGAGATAATATATTATATTATTCCTCCGCATGCCTCTAGTGGAAGCATTTCCAGAAGGCTGGCAGCATATCATTGAAATTAGAATAAGAGTTTGGTATATCTTAGTCAATAGAAATAATTTACCTGAGAAATTAATAAATATTTTTGAAATACTGCTTTAGGATCCCTTTAATCATGTTTAACTAATTCCGTTCTCCTATACTATGTTACGTACAGGATGTAACAATTGAGCAGGTGAGCCCCCCATGCTGGCCGTGTGACCCGCCGCAGCGTGCCATTCGTGAATCGCACACGCAGTTTAATAAGCAGGCTGATTCATCACTAGCTACAGCAAGAAGTTTCTAGTTCTCACTGGTTTTAGGGTCTTTATTGTCTTTAGAGTGTCAAAAATAGCTAAATTTAAGATTTAAGTGATGAAACATAGCGTTGATAACATTTGGTTTCAATATTTTTCAAACATTAATCATCATCTTTGCATTATTCTTGGTCGCGACGTGGCGTTTTAACATCTTACGCTATTTGGGTTTTTGTTGAATCAATACCCTCTTCGCTAGAGTCAGCAGGGGCTCATTTGAATCATCTCTCTTTTCAATCCGACATAACCGTGTCAGAATACGGTGTCCACATCTTTGCTCGAGATTCCAACGAGTCTGACCGAAAGTTGGTACAACGATAGTCTAGAATAGAAAGTAGTCTATAAGATCTGGGTACGTACAAGAATGCCACGTAAGTGGAGCTCGGGCAACCGCTAATAACTGATAGACTTGACACTCGAGAAGGTTAGTACATTATATACATTAGCTGAACATTAAAAGGCACGGAACTTAGACTGAGTGGTGGTATTCTATAAATAGGTATTCTTTTTGGCAGCCTTGAGAAGAACCCTGTATGTAGCCTATTAGAATTACTAGTTAACCAAATGGCAATTTGTGTCAGACCAAATCAGGCACCTCTGAATGAATCCGCATAATACAAAGAAAAGGGAAACAGTTCACTAATGGAACATTTATAAGTAATACTAATCCATCTTACTGTTTAACCAAAACAGAGCTTAACAAGAACAGTTTGCCGTTCAAGACGGCTTTGTCACATTAAAAGCAAATCTAAGAGCAACAGTAGACTGTTTTTCTTAATAATGCCTAATGGAACAAATTATAATGTTTGAATTTAAAATAAAAAGTTAATCATCTTTTATTTGGATGTAATAATAATAATTCTTTCCTAATAATGCAGTCCGACGGGGAAAATACCTTCGATATACAGAATACCGTGGCTAATAATAACCTTGTGTTGTGTTTCCGGCGGTGTGTAGATGAGCTCTGGCTAACCTACACACCGCCGGAAACACTGTAGATGTCCATTTATCGATGGAAAGCCCGAGAAACCCTGCTTTATCTTCTGCACTGCTTCCTAACTCCTTACGTTTTACCACGGTGTCCACATCTTGCCCCAGAAGGGGAGGAGTTTACACCACGCTGCCGCCGGTTTCTGTTCTGCTGATATCCTGTAATGTTCACTATACTGCGAAGGCAACGCATGTGAAAATTATCGTCTACTTTCTTGCTTCACATATGATGCCGAAATTTCCCGTTCCTTACAAAAGTGTTATATATATCGATGATGTACCAAAATAGTTTACATCTGACAAAATGTTACCATGGTGAACAGTTATAAAACAGGAAACCGCCAACAATTATCCTAATTGAACTTTATGGTCTCCGTCGAAATTATGTTTTATGATAAGTACATTTGCCTGTGGTTTTGGGTGCGCATCATGCGTGCGGATGTTGATATTTTAGTAAAACAAATGGTAGTTTTAAATGTTATTTGTATCTAAATTGATACGTTGGATGAATACTAGTAATACAAGATAGAACGTATAACTATTCCTAATATAACCAAAGCGCAACTAGATAGGTCATATGGACCTATTGATAACATTTTAAAAAGTTTCATAAATTTACTAGGACTTGGTTAGTTGTACCAAGTAGGTATGTATTCCATAAAGAAGACTATTAAACATTTATTAATTTCAGCTATATTTGCATTATAATAACAAATAATTTATTTTAACATACTTTAAAAAAAGCAGATATTCAATTTGATAGCAATATTAGCGTCGAGTGACAACATTTTCTCTTTTTTCAAGTCGATTTAAAAGTACCTACTCGTAACTTCATTTCAATCCACTGCTGAACATAGGCCTCTCCCAATATGCGCGATGTCTCCCAATCTTCCTCTTTCCACATTCATTCAAAGTATCCCAAATATTCTAATAACACTTCAATGCATTTATTTGACCTCAATTCCAATTTGCCTTCAGTTCGGTACACGTTGGATATTGTCAGCAAGTTCCAGATATTTCGTGGAATCAATATCGAAGTTGATGAAGCTCTTCGTAGAAGTTCCGATAAAATTTTGTTTTCCATAGAATTCGAATTAGAATTTTCATGGGTAAATGCTTTTAATGCTGGTAAACAGAAGATACTGTAGCAGAAGTGTCATGTGTCATAGCAGTGCAATTGTCTTAATTTTTCATTACAAAGAAGAAGCTAGTCGTACATCAACAACCTGCAACCCTTTTCTTCTATATTTGTCAATTTTATCAGTATATTCATTAATCAGGATATCCTCAAATTTTCAATACCTTGTATAATACGTTTCTGATAACATCCTTGAAGATAAAAAAACATGAGTATTTGTACATACATATGCTCACGCCCGTAATCGCCGAAGAGGTAGGCAGAGTTGTATTTGAACACCCACATTTCGACAACTATGATTTTCGGTCCCACGTAATAGGGGGTGAGCCTATTGCCGCCAATCGGGCTCATTGTAAAAAATAGGTATGTCGAAAATAAATTTGTAATCGAAAATGTCGCAGCTAGATAAATTAAATTTTTTTTTACCTCCTTGCTAAGTAGTGTAAATTGCAAGGAAAATAATTACGTGGTTAGCCGCACAAGTACTACCAATTAACGTCTTGGAGAGTATTTGTATATTAAACAAATGCATCCCTATTCCTATCAAATGTTGTATGAATACATCATCAACAATCCTTGAACTTAGTCAAAGCGCCTTTTTAAAAAACCGTGATAAATCGAAACATCAAAAGGAACATCAATACACAATAAAGTGACCGCAGTAGCCGGTGTGTACTCTGCCGAACATTAATCATTACATTTCCGCTTGTGTATACTCGTTTATTGTTATTAATCGTTTGGGATAACTCAATCGTTTGGCTGTTGATTTTTATTCTTTTATGTTATACGAATGTCTTCTTTTAAGACTATCTGTGTATACAATTTTGTAAATATTATTATTTACAACTTGTTATACAAATTATTTTAATCAGAACACACACCTCTGGCACAATCTTCATAGCCCTAATATAGATAATATTTTTGAAGTATAAGAACAGAAACTACCAGAATTACGAACGACATTCTGGCGCAGGCTTTCAGGAGGTCAGAGGACAATTGCCATAAACGTCGAAAATAAGAGGTGGAAAGGAAAGGAGGTGGAAGAATAAACGGACCCTTTACCCTGGGGTGGAAGCTTGTGTTACAATAAGGAACAGCAATAAGATGGTAATGTAATGATTTGCTGGGTGAGGTTTAATATCGAAACGAGTTGTTTTTACACTTGCCGAAGTATGCACATGTAGTCATAAAATTAACAAACAAGTACTTTAACCAGACAGATGAGGTGTAAGATAATCCCAAGACATCGCTTGTTCTATTAACTGCAATTGATAGAATTGCATTCATTAGGCGTTTGCGTGACGCCAATTGCATAACGCCAGTTGTAGCAATCATTAACGTGACGAATTTAGCGCGAAAAGGAGAAGAAAATTGCAGTAATCATAGTACATTTTAACAAGGGCAATTATTTAACTGACGGATACAATGCTTACCAAGGTATAGAGGTAATGAAATAGGTACCTGAACTACAGATGATCACAATTGGAATTTATCATATCAAGCTCGCGGCTCGAGATTGGTAATATGGTGTCTATGTTACTGCATGGGGTTGGGTTTCCAAAAAGGCTCTGGGAAGCAATATCGTATTCAACTAGTCAAGCTCTTTCATTTGAGGTACTTGTGTAAAAATATGTAGTTGGCGGTAAAAAGATGGCGATCTTGGATCAATTTTCATCAAACATAGCTAAGAACATTCCCGACTTATTCAGGTTTCAATCAAAAAAACTACATCGAAATCGGTTGATCCGTTTGGGAGCCACAAACACATAAAACTTATAACACCCCGTCGTTTTCACGTCAGGGGTATGCTATCTAGGGGATGTGTAAATGGATTAAATTTTTATTTAGGTGTAATGAGTTATCCATGGAGCAAATTCATCTAGTCGGCGCAAGTTTATATCTTTACACATAAGTGATTGACAGCTACTGCATAAACGCATGCATAGCGTGTAAACATCAGTCAGAATGGGTTCGTAGATAATTGAAGGCCATTTCTATTTGTATTATAAAACGCCATGTGTTTGTCATTTTATCAACTATTTGTAACTAACATGGTAAAGGAATACAAAATTGTTAATGCCAATGTCACTTTAATAAAACATTTATTAATTATTATTAAAGAAGAAAATAATTTAGCGGTTATTGAATCGTCTAATTTACTCAATACTTTTTTCCAGAATCATTATCGTTATATATTATACATTCTAGACGACACAAAACTTCTACATAAAGAACACAGTGATATTTTAAAAGTCTCTAAGTGTTCATTGACCTCAGACCGTAGTGTATATGAACTTCGTAACAGTGATTAGTACCAATTACGCGAAATCCTATCTAATCCAACGAGTGAGCGCTAATAAGAACGAGTAATAGACATGACTCTATCTAGCTAACTTACAATTATTTGACCGATTATTTATACTGTTGATTGACGGCACTTGGTGGAGCTCGTTTTTGTACAGTCAGAGCTCATAAGTGCAGTAGCACATCAAGGCTCGAAATGGTTTAGCGTGCGACCGTCGCGCGTAGTTTTTACTTGTGTGCGAAATGCATATTATAGCGAAGAAGAGTAACAATATATATAAAATGCCTACTAGACAAAGATAGAAGATAGACTAATCATAATAATACCTAATATGTTCGTTTTCATAACTGTGTTATTCTTTAAACCTGCTGTGAGTCATTAGATACTAATGCAGTAATTTAACAGGTATAGTGAGTCAACGGATAGCTAAGTGGCTAATGCACATGACACTATCGGAACGGAATGATTAGAGATGTTAGTGGTTCGATTCCAACTGATAATGATTTTTTATATTTATGTCAAATATTTAATTTTGAATAATTATAAATTATTTTTGCATGAAGTTGGCATTAATTGTTATTTATGTGATTAAAATTATCGGGTTATGAAAATAAATGATACAAAATGTTTGATAAGTAACTAAATATATTTCATCTTTACTATCTACCTGCCTACTCAATGTAAATTTTATTGAGGTTTATAGCTTAAGTATTCGTTTTCGCAAGGAAAAGAGGATTGAAACTTAACCTCAATCTTACAATCTTAAACTGACTTGTCCTATAGCCAGCACGTCCCCTTTTCACCAAATTCACAAAAACTACTTCTTCTTACTTAACTGGGTTATTGAATTTATTTTTTGTAATACATAGAAAGATCATTAAGTAGGTATAGTTTACTTACTTGTAAGTTATGTAACCAATGTATTATTTTTTACAGTTTTGATATTTAGAACAACAAGACTAGTAGTACTTTTTTACAAACATCCAATTAAGTATAATTAGTATTGTAGAATTTCGATATCGCCAATTTGGTTGTGGAGGTCCGATGGCAGTCGCTTCACAGAAAATATTGAAGCTCAGCCGCATCTTAGTTAGACTAGAAGGCCGACCCCAACTGTGTTGGGAATAGGCTTAGAGAGAATGATAGTAGGCGGGCAAAATATGAATAATTACTTCATAATAGTTTTTGTGCTAATAATTATTAATATTTTGTATGACCTCCGTTGTTCTCAATACCGCAGAGTAGACGTAGGCGCATGGACCCCACAACATTCTGATAAATATCTGTCCTACGTAAACTTTATAAATCTTTTTACCATTACCGCATATATTTTCTAACGGGTTTGAATCATGGGATCGTGCTGGCCAAGAAATAACGTTGACCTCTGCATGTTCTCTAAGCCATTCGCGAACTATGACGAAAAGCACTACGCACTGTAACATTATATTATCTAAAAAGTCCACATAACTTCTGCTGTTCCGTGTTCCGTTAAAAACTGTTTTATTACTGGCGTCCGGTGATGCAGGCCTTCGGCATGGAGTATGCGTCGAGCAGTCCTCAATGATGTTTCAAACTCATTGGCAAATCGTCGTGTTGGTATGAAACCATTGGTTTCATACTCTGCTACCATATAGCACCGATGGTCGTGGTTAATCAGCGGTGGCCTTCTACTTCTGCTACCCTCGTCCTCAAACCTCTTATCCCAGCGGCTCACAGTACTTCTCTAAAAAGAACGTTTTTACATTAATGTAAGCAAATAGATAGAATAGATTTTAATGAAACTTTACAGTAATATAGCTTATATACCACAGAATAACACATAGGCTATGTTTGGTCGCGATAATCGATATCCACGATATCCACGATATAGTATAATTTAAAAATAAAATGGTATATTATTATACTTACGGATATGCCAGTTTCATTTGCTATTTCACTTATATTTAATCCATTCATATATAAAGCCACAATATTAGCATTGACTTCCATTCTTATATAACTTGTAGGCATGTTAAAATTAATATTGAATCGATTCACGACAATAACAAGCACAAAGCAAGCAACTAAAAACCAACAACGTCATTTTATTTTCTCTAAGTCAGTAATTATTCTATTTTATTTCAAATCTACCTTCATACTTTTTACATTTTATGTTGATCTTTGCTAAAGTTTAACTAATAATAAATTCTACTTTAGAATCATATTTTATTCATCAACCTGTTGTTAATTTATAAATAAAACACAAAAAGTGTTATGATTGATCGTAGGATTTGAACCAACAACCTTACATTTTAGTAATCCTTATGCCAGAACCATTCGGCCACGGCCTACTTAGATGTTTGTAACGAAATAATGTATAATATTCCTACAGAAGAACAATTTACATGTGTGCGTGAATTGTCTTAAAAGAAAAAGGTAACAAGTAGCGTTAGAATGTTGACGCTATAGTTGCGTAGGATTGCTACTGCACTTTTGAGTTCTACTGTACATAATTGATAATACACTTGTACTTCTCCACTGCTCTCCACTACAAAACGGAGGAGAAGTACAAGTGTATAATTATTTGACCCGTTCATTTTATACTAACACTTTTGCCTTTCGTAATAGTTATAGAACTATGTATATGCAGTTGTAATATGAGTGATGACAAAGCATCGTGAGATTACAGTTACTGCAATTCGGTCATACAGTTCAAATGTATGTTAATATGTTTTGGGCACGTTAATTCCCGCATAAGAACTTGTAAACCATTTTATTTTAATACTAGCAGCTGTTGCTCGTGGCTCCGCCCGATGTCGGTTTTCGCGCTGTTCAATATAGCCTATGTTACTCAGGGTGAATGTAACTTTCCAATGGTGAAAGAATTTTTGAAATCGACCTAGTAGTTTTTCAGTTTATTCATTGCAATCATACACAAAAAAATTTTTCCTCTTTATAATACGTGTATAAGTGTAAATGTAGGTAAAGTAATCAGACAACAACAGAAAGTTTGAATATTTGAAAAAAAAATAGGTGAGAACTGCAAAGAGAATATATATTTTTAAAAAGAGATTAAAAGTGCAGCGTTTTAACTAAGTAGATTTGTAACTAAAGCATAATTGAAAAAAAATAACTCGGTCTTCTGAATATTTTTAGTGGCAGTCAAGTAATACCAAAATTGTGCTAAACAAATCAAAGGACAAGATTAGACGTGAATTTCCAAAAGAAAAATAACCTCTTAAAGAGTTGGCAGTGGTATCTTCATAACAAGAAATTTCTTTCTTTCTAATTTGAAAAACCTAACAAGATTACCAACCAAATTCTTATGTCAATCCCAAAACTAGACATTGACGAGACAGATTTAGTTCACCAGAAACTTGTACACTATTTGAAAATGTCCTCAAAATGATTGACATTGGTACGTAAACGGTACTTCTAAATGCACAAATAGATGTTAGCGAGTTCAAAATATGTGAGAGAGAATTCTTTTATGATGTAAATAGTTACCCAGTTAAACGATTGTACAATAAAATAGGTTAAGCATTACCCCTATTGTTAATATTCTTTAGAAATGTTATGTGTGGAGTATTTAAATGTGTGAGTTTAGCGATTTTTTTATAACTATTCGTATTGTTAACATAGCAGTAGTACGTTCTATGAAGAAATTATCATCTTAATTTACAAACGAAAAACAAATTATTGCTTCAATCTTAAAGAGGAATAAATTTCAAAATTTATAGAGATGTGCTAAATAAAAAAATAAACAATAACTCCACATACACACTAATAAAATTAATAAATAAGTAATGTTGTAATGAATACAATTTAGATTTACATAACGGTCGGTTAGTCCTAATATTATAAAATTTTGTGAATGTTTAAAGACTTTTGCATGTTTGTTAAATCATACACATGGCAAAACGGATTCTACTGAATTCTTGAACTCCTCCATGCTACATTTTTTTCAAGCGACTACAATATGGGGTTCTTAAAGAAGCACATTAGAAGGTTTATACATGGTCGGCGGCACAAGTGTCCTTATCGTTGCAAATAACAATAGGCCACGGTACCCACTTTCCATCATGTGTGCCGTGCGCATATCTGCTACATAAGTACCTAGTATGTAAAAAAACGGGACCAAACTGCCACGTAGAAGGAGCTGTGGTTATTCGTAAAATATTATTACAGAAAATGTTCCCTGTATATTAACCAAGTTATGAGTAAGTCATCTAAATATATATTTAGATACAACTTTAAAGAAACCATGTGTTCACCAGTGATGTTGA
The DNA here is from genome assembly GCA_963691645.1 of Pelosia muscerda. NCBI lineage: Eukaryota > Metazoa > Arthropoda > Insecta > Lepidoptera > Erebidae > Pelosia > Pelosia muscerda. Next base: position 1,646,522 of record OY829116.1, on the reverse strand, counting down.
TTGAAATAAGTTAATACGGAGGTTACGGGCTGTCAATCTATCATAACCATCTGCACCTTTATGTTTGACATGTGACATTGACTTAAATTAGGGTACCCTTTCACTTCACTTGCGCATCAAAGGAGATGAGTTAATGGTAAAATTCTGAGGGTATGAAAGTAATGATAAACTTCAAGGTGTTCTTAATTTAGTGAAATTAAATTTGGAAGAAAATAAGCTCTCGTTGCTCACGCAGTAAAAGTTAACACCTATAATCATAAGGTTTATAGTCATCAAACCTTCTTATAATTTGCAAGGTAAGAATAATAGTTACGATGATATCGAGTCTGCCAAAGTGTGATGTTGGCTACTATCTCACCTGAAAAGATGGAGTTTTAGTCGGTTCTAGTCCGACAGAACATCCCGAACCGGCTCCAGCGGGGGATTTTTCGTATGAAAATAAGGGTCAGATATGTAAAGATGTTCGAGGCTGAATCCAATCCTTCTTACCTCCTAATAAACCCAATACTTGATTGACAGCTTTCAGTGTATCAACTGTGAGTACTTTATGTTATCATATACATACAAACACTCACATTTCACCACTCATTGCATTCGATCTCACATAATAGGGGTTCAGCCTATTGCCGTATTTCGATCATTTGTTAACTATAGCCAAGCATCTGAAACGGAGTCTGAGCTGTATTATCTGTTTGATTTTAAACAGTCCTATCCTTTAGTCGCCTTGTACGACACCACATGGGAAGAGAGGAAGTGGCCAAATTCTTCTCTACCGAGAACCACGTGGTCTATTATATTATCACTAACAAATAAAACCGCAATGCGCAATATATTATTCTCGTTTTAATTTCTCGAAACATATTATTGAGAGTAGTAGATGACGCATAATTATTGTATATAATAAAATTCTGTAACAAAGAAGTGACCTTGAAAACAGCCTAATAGTAAATTTATTATATTTTCATTCAATAAATCATTAATTTTATGTTTACGCGTTAATTTTTATGATCGCCTATTGAGCCAAGTGGCCTAATTAAATCATTAATAGCCACCATGAAATTAATTTTAATTATAAACAATTATGGCGCGGCTAGTTACGTTCACCATCAATGATTGTATGATGGATTGTTTATAAAACTGAGATACTATGACGCCATACTTGGTATAATTTTCAGGAAATTCATCTTATTATTCATAAGAGCACGTCGTGCGAACAATTCCCACGGATACCCCCCTTCTCCGCCGGGGGCGGTTGGAGAGGTTATGTCGGACTCGAGCCCACTAAAACGCACGCCATCTTTGGGTCTTAATTTGGCTGTGAAGGTACGATGGCAGTCGATTCACGGCAAATATCGAAGTTCAGCCGCATCCTAGTTAGACTAGGAAGCAGACTCCAACTGAGTTGGGAATAGGCTCGGAGAGTGATGATTTATTATTCAATTATATAGGTATTCCATGCAGCAAGTAGGATTCTTAAAATGTAGTACTTATTGGTTTGCTACATTAAAAATGTTAATAGTGTTAATACACTTTTTTCTTTTTCATCTAATAATTCTTAAGGTACTTGGAGCAATATCTTTACGTAGATACTATATTATTAGAATACATCAAGTTCAATATCACATTGTTAGTTTATTTATAAACTGAAACCTACTCATGTATGGAACATAAATGCCAGTTTCGTCAGTTATCTATTACTTTCTACACGAGATTTAACGCCCACGGGAAAACATATTAACAAATAAACGGATATTCTCAAAACGGTTACAAATACTCGCTATTTCTGGCTTCAAATTAATTTCTATCTAAACAAATTCCATCACGAAATCAAACAAAAATAAACCAAAGCAAAAAATAGGGAGTAAGACTTAAATGTACGTCAAAGTTACTATAAACAAGCAATAATTAAAGACAGATTTAGCGCAACATCTAAGTTTGTCGTCAAGTTAAAAAAGGACCACCAATAAATCTCTTAAACCTGTATTCTTTGATAGACCTATACATTGTACACACGAATAAGAACCTTAAAAAGAAAACAGTAAGATATAATACTGGAATGAAAATAAAAGTCCGCTACTCATTACACTAGCGTTTGATGTAAAAGTTCTTTGATCTAAGTGACATATTGTAAACTGTAAATGATTTGAGACGGTTGGGAGCACTTTCTGTGGTTAAAGATGATGTCGTACGCATTGTTCGAACTATTTCACTAATTATAGAAACTATAAGTCAGAAAGATTAATGGTGCGAAGAAAGACAAGGGTGTTCGGTACAGAGGGGTGATTAGAAGAATGTGAATATGATTGACATGGTTATAAATAGAAATTTTAAAATTGATAAATGCGGGAGTATCATAATTAACACTAAACTCAAGTTCTGCTTACGCTTCTTGGTTGTAAGTGGTAGGTTTAAAATAAAATTGTAACCCCCTTATAAGAAGAAGTAAATATATATACTTGCCAGTGTTGTGCATCATACTACGGAAATGTAACTTGATAATGACAAATGAGGAGTTGAATTAAAAAAGTAAAAAGGTAATAACTCTTTACTTAACTCCTGTATGACAAGGTGATATTGAACACACTTTTTAAAAAAAAAGTCCGATAAAAATATCTTATTAATATAGATCTTTTTACAGTTAAACAACTAAGATTGTGTAGTTGACCTTCATTTTAGAATCAATATGAATCATTAGGACGTCGCGTCGCGCTTTTTAATTATTGGTGATTCCAAACATTATTGGTGCTTTCTTATTTGATTTTGCTTTGGAAAGTTTCCCCGATTTGAAAAAGTAGTTCTTTGTCCAAGAGAGTGTTGATAAAATGGTACATACTGTAAATTACTGTGAAAATATCCCATAAAGCGATCCAGTGGTTTGTGTCAGAATAGGCTCAATAAATTGTGGTATATATAATGCACTCTTCTCTGACATCTGGTTCAAAATTGTCACAAAGCTTTTCATGCTCACGAAGTTCTATGTCATAAATCTAAAGGCCCATACATGCCACATAGTGTCATGATTAGTTCTATTGGTTTAAAAATTAATCCATTAATTATATTGACGTCATATAGACTACCGTTACAGTATAATATTATGTAGTAAGGAGAAAATTTTAAACAAGTCATTTTCTATTTACAGTTCTAATAATAAAAAAAAGATTCGACGAGAATGTGGGCGAAGTTTATGACGAATGTTACAGAAAATAGATTTAGAAAAAAAGAATGTTTTAATATAAACAGTAGGTACTTTATTTTTAAAGTAAGATTAAACGTGGTAAGAGACACTCAAGGCCAGTTGCGCTTATAGATATGAAAATTATGATTTGCCTCGGTTTCTTGGTACTTCGTAGTTACAGTAAAATTATGATGATTCTTTCGTTGAAGTACTTGCTAGTAGTAGCATGAGATCTATCTTTATCTTTTACATCACGCTTAGGATGCTAGAGTGAGTCAATAGTATCTATGTTTGATATTACGTAGGTACATAATGGTAAATAATAATTAGTGTGAATAAATAATAAGTGTCTGAGGCTTTGACGAGGCAAAGTCCCTTACAAACCAGAATATATTGGCACGGATCTTGGACCTAGGTCGCGGAGAAATGAGGCCTTGACCCATGCAGATGCTCATGTTTTTTATGAAATTCTTATTTCGTTTAGTTTTATAACACGAGTGAGAGTGAATAACGCTAGTTAAATAGTATAAAATAAATAAAAATATAAACAGATAAATAAAAAAAAATCCCAATCGTTTTTTATGCCAATATATTGTGTACTAGGATAACGGCCCGTGGCCTTCGGCTTCGGGGGTGTGCCGTATGCACTATGTATATGTATCGTATAACAAACGTATCGAAATTTCTAAGCTATTGGGCAGAACAGCCATATTCACTGTAGAGATTCTGCTGTCAGTAAGAAGAGCGAAAATCCCTTCATTTTCTTCTGCACTGACAGCACTGATACTTTCTTAACGTTCTCCCCTCCTCCATTACCCTTCTTCCTCTTCTCTATATGGTCGACAGCACGAATGTGACGCTCCTAGTGTTGCAAACGTCCATGGGTCATGGTAACCACTTTCCATCCTGGCCTGGTATAAAAAATAATCATAATCTCCTCTACCATACTTTGTTATAAGCAGTAGCTCTGCTTTATCACTGAATGGCCATATGTTAAGCTAATATGGTGCGTATTTGACATAAACCTGACAGTAACGAGCAGTCTTATATTCAACACGAATAACGACCAAGATTGAATTCCAAACCCTTTTAAGTCAGTATACCACAAATAACCTCCCCTAATAACTCTCTTACACTCAAAACAGACGCATTTCTTTCTACAAAATTATAAATTAACTCAATCGACGCCATATTTATTTCTAACCATCAAGGGAGAATTCTACTTTATACAATGTCTTTTTGAAGATCTATCGAGATTCTGAGAACTGTTTGCGGTTAAATTTAAATAAATTTCTGTCTCGATGGCGCCACGGCAATTAGTATCAGTTATATGAATCATGGATACCATGTATATAGAACTTTGTTTCTTGAGTTACCCCTTTTGAATGAAATTGAGCTAAATATGTTTCGATTGCGAATCCTCTTCAGAGTTTATTTGGCTTCTTTGGTTAAATTATGTACGATGTCAAAACATTCCGTATTTGGCGCTTTAATTATCAGCCTCATTATTTAAGTTATGAGTTAACTTTTGGTGATTAAGCAGTATGTTATCGTATTTTGTTATAGTATCGTGTACCTATCAAATATAATAATGATTATGTTACTGTATAGGTATGTTACTTGGTGAGTGATGATTGATAATATTAACCTTATTTATGCTAAAATACATAGATGATACACTTACTACAGTCCTTCTAAAACTGCGAGAAAATGTATTTCTTCCTGTAAAAATCTTGCGACCTTACACTGTACCTATCCTTGCAGAGAAAGTGATCACTTAGCGAGTTCGCTTGAATAGTATTTATGTACTCCTATACTAATATAAACCCTTAAAAATGATTAAACAGTATCTATAATAAATAATGACAGTAAATCTTAATTTAAAGATAATCCATCTAAAGAGTTCTACATCTCCAATAGATTAAAATTTGAACACTTTCCTAAGCCAAGCACAATAAACCATAATATGATTAGTTCAATTTACTAACAAACTACTCGTAGACACAACAATATTGGCATCAGTAGTAACAGCGATGAGTGTTAAATCAACAATATTGCTATTATCCACTGCGATTTCCCAATAAACATTGAGAAATAGATGTCAATCAAACAGAACTTGTGTAATGTAGAAGTAAGTGGGTTACTGTACCCGTTCCAGTAACCTTCAGGAACCTATTTTAGTTCATCATCGCCTATTCTTTTCTCTATGAAACCAGTTTGAGGCATATGGTTTGATTAATAGAAAAGTTTATAACGAATGGACTGCTGAGACTTGACTGGGTTTGATCCCAGGTTTTACCATGGCACACACCGATGACTTTTCGATGTTTTTCGAAGTTATGTATGTATTTATTGCAGGTTTATAAGAGCAATAGGCTCGCCACCTATTACATTGGGACCTCAACATAAACTGACGAAATATGGATGCTAGCACCTCTACCGACCCGTTCGGGGATATAGGCGTGAGTTTATGTTATGTTATGTTCTATAACGAATGTATTTTACCTTTGAACAATTTTTGGGTGTATTTAAGTCTAATGACACAAGTGATAATGCTACGAGTATAATCCCCTCAAGATTTACGGCACAACATATCGTGAAGAGAAGCACATAACAATTATTATGTTTTGATTAGTTATTTCATAATTTGATTGAAATGTGAATTTACTCGAATTTTCCATCGAGCAAGCCAAATTAATCGAGATTAAATCATAACTTGTGGTTACAAGTTATGATTATTATTCCTCCGTTTAGGTGCGCCGTGTGTTTCTCCGCATCAATGCCGCTGTGGAGAAGCCGTTGACCGACTCGGACACCATGGTTTATCGTGCTGCAGGAGCGCTGGGCGAATCCCAAGGCACGCCAGCCTCAATGACATTATCCGCCGTGCTCTTGCCGCCGCCGGTGTGCCAGCTGTGCTTGAACCAAACGGATTGGCGCGCGACGATGGCAAGAGACCCGACGGTATGTCTTTAATGCCATGGAAAATGGGTAGGACTTTGGTGTGGGACGCTACTTGTGTCGACACCATTGCTCCTACCCATATACCCAGCACGTCTGGCTGTGCCGGTGCCGCCGCTGCTTCTGCAGAGACTCTTAAACGGCGCAAATACTCCAATCTCATCGGAGACTACGAATTTGTGCCGTTTGGAGTCGAAACGTTCGGATCATGGGGTCCGAGCGCCCGCAACCTCTTCAGAGAGATTGCGAAGCGCATGGTCGACGCTTCTCGTGACCAGAGGGCTGGCCTCTTTTTAGGACAGAGAATAAGCATTGCCATACAACGTGGCAATGCTGCCAGTCTTCTGGGAACCTTACCACAAGAGGCATGCGATGCGGAGGAATTTCACGACGCTTTTTAATTTAAGTCTTTATTGTTTAACTTTCTCATTTTAGTTTTAATTTTATTACAATAATTAATTTATTAATATGTGTATTTTCTATATAGTTATTAATAGATTTGTAAATATTAGTGTAAAAAAAATAAATAGTTCTTTTTAGTTATGATTTGATTTCGTGCGAACAATATGATTTGAAGCTCTTAAGGACGTTATTGGTTTTTATATAGCTTCATATTGAATCTATTGGATATAATTAATCAAATGCTTTATAATTTACAAGTCCTTACATCTTACTGAGTAAATGTAGATAGATTAGATGTAATTTTACATACGTATTCAATTGTAAATATGAACTCTTACCGATATTACAAAATACCATTTTTCTCATTTGTCTCTTAATTCAATGAAATGAAAATGGTACAAATGTATCTAAAATTTGGTGCACACATAAACCATGGCCTGTATAAAGGACACAATACTACTAAGGATACTCTTTGTGTTTGGAAATTAAAAGGAATTGAAATGAAATTTTAAACTTGTAGTCCATGGCGAAATAACGTTAGATTTTACTAGTATTTAAATTTTCTCATACTGTATTAATTGCAGAAAACGGAACACTCATTCAGACCATGCTTTTGTTTTATTTCCCATAAATAAATAAGTGAATAAAAAGAATAACTAAATAAGAACATCACAAAATAATAAATCATTAACATCAGTTGCGTCGTTCTGAAGTTTTTTGCTCTGCAATATATTAAACGCATCAGTTGTATTTATACAAATAGACTAGACGTTGTCATATTTACATCAAACACCTACACCCTAAGAATCACAAGCTGAATCTAAAAATAAAAGGTTTACATTAACCACATCCGCATTTAGTGTCCGATCTCCAATCTTATCAGTCTACAAAATGTTCTAGTCACGCAATGTCTTCCAGATAACATCATGAGGGCAACTGCAATTTGTTGCTATTGCAATGTAATGGGCTTTTATTTGTCATTTATTAAAGGGGCGTTGGTATAATAGTGTGGCCGTCATGTTTTCTTTATTGGGTACCGTAGTGGGACCACACTGATTAATAGAAATATCATGACATTGAGGGGAAGTTGTACAAATGCCCGCAGTTTTTGGAAATTGATAGTTAAGTTGGTATGTCTCTATTTTGTTCATGCCCACATGGCATTTAAATTATTTTTAGTGTTGACCTGTGGTGTGGGTTACAAATTGATAGGTGTTTTTTTAATTTAGTTTTTCTGTGGTATAATTGTAATTTATCGTTAACTATTACTTTTAAAAATTTCAGTTTTGGCCTATAATGTTTGTTTTAGCAATGACATTTAGGGGAATCTTTCAGTTTTGTTGTATTATTCTAACGGCAACTCGTTCTTTATATTGAATTGACTATTTTGTTCTTAGATATTTCACACATTTAAACTTTAATTTTCTTATTTCATCTTCATTGCCATTAATTGAGTACAATTTTTGTAGCTGATAACTAGATGAATACCAGCTCTATCTGTTCGTCAACTAGAACTATACTCAAATGAAGGAAAGAACAGAATAGCTACTGTTCTAGTTCATCGAGAACCATGCGGTCAAATATATTATACTCCATTTATTGTTTAGGTACTTAAAAAAGGTAAACAATTTCAGCGTGTCCTTTTAATATTTTTTTCAAAAACTCAGTATAAAATACTTCTTCTTAATCTCAAATCTCAATCTTCTGCTTAGAATCGTATTATAAAGACTAAAAATCGGTATCGAACCACTAGTTAGTTGGTTTAGTTTATTTGTTTATGGAGTATAGTGTAATATTAGTTAGTCAGTTAGTTTAGTTTATTTGTTTATGGAGTATATTCATTACACAAATATGTTCCTTACACAAACAAAAACAATAATAATAGTCCCGAGTATCGAGAGTTCCGGTTCCTCATTTCGGAGGAACAACCAATTTATTAGGGTCCCCAACTCGACTCACCTTGTCCTACTATTTTGTTCTTGTTCAAGGTTCTGGTCCATATTAATAAGAGTTTTGGTTTATGGTTGCAAGCCAGAATTTGTAAAAACTGTTGGTGAGGTAAAGTTACATAACATAAACTCACGGCTATATCCCCAAAGGGGTGGGCAGAGGTGCTAGCACCCACATTTCGCCAGTTAATGTTTAGGTTCCAATGTAATAGGTGGCGAGCCAATTGCTATTAACCAGGCACATTTTAACCTGCGATAAATACACACATAACTTCGAAAAGCATTGAAAAGTCATTGGAGTGAGCCATGGTATAACCCGGAATCGAACCCGAGACCACGTCTCAGTTGTCCATTACCCATACCACTAGGCTAAAAACATACGTAATACACGTCGGAAACTTTGACCGGAGTTCATGTACAGAAAATGAGTACCATTTGAATATTTGCATTGGTTTGGGTGTTGCTATGTATAATATGTATGTATTTCCAAAAAAAAACTATCTAATTATGTTTATCCGCATTCTATAACCTATAACACAAGCTAGTTACACTATGCTTGCCATGGGTCTAGGTGGCGTTGTGTAGATTGTCCTAGAAAATTTATTTATTTATTTAAATATCTGTTTCTTATTCAAATATCAAAACTTTCGTGTATCAATGTAACATCTAAGCGCGTTCCAAAACATCTCGAGGTGAGACACCAAATTATATTCGTCGCAACACGTCATATCCGCTTCTTCCCTTCTTCCCCCCCCCCCCCCCCTCCCCTCTCACCACGGATGTGCTTCCTTTACCTTGAAAATATTAATTAAGTGATTCAATTAACGTGCACAGGACGCGTGATGTATTCTAACAGACCACAGTGTTCCAATTTCGAATATTTTTCTTTATGATGGCAATTAATTCTTTGAATAAGGATTAATTAACTTTCTATTAACCATACTTAACTTTTTAGTAACAAAATCAGTTATAGAACCACTTGCTAAAAATAAGTTATGTTAGCTTATAAAATTCCGAAAACCGCGGTAGTCTTGTGGTATGGGTAATGGACTGCTGAGACGAGGTCTCAGGTTCGATCCCAGGTTTTACCATGGCACACACCAATGACATTTCGAGGCTTTTCTAAGTTATGTGTGTATTTCTCGCAGGTTTTTAAGTGCCCGGTTACTTACAATAGACTCGCCACCTATTACATTGGGACCCAAATATAAACTGACGAAGTGTGGGTGCTAGCACCTCTGCCTACCCCTTCGGGGATATAAGCGTGAGTTTATGTTATGTTATGTTATCAATACTGCATATAAATCACCAAAACCTATCTTCATCCAAGCGCAATCAATTTGTAGAGACAGCCAAGTTAGTGGTCATCATTTTGGAATCATCTGTGTAGTGACTGGCTTGACACTAGGCAGTATTAATTAACTAATTAAAAGCAAAGTTTAACGATTGAGATAAGAGACCAAAATACTCGTATCTACCCTTTCAATAATGTCAACACCCAATTTAAATTACATTACTCCCTCACTACCAAATATGCAGCACGCCTCCAAATTAAACATTCAAACTAATTCGCGTACCTAATTTACGCCAGTCCAAAGCGATTGTTTGCATAACCTACGTGCTAGGACAATATAATTACGACGGCTAACGTCATTGGGGCTGGCAGGATTTGTAAGGCCAACATGGTCCTATTGACGCTAGTGCAGTTAATTTATGTGTGGCTGAGTAATGTGATAATATAGAAGACTGGAACAGTAATGCAACAGAATTCAGGTCCATTTTATGGAGCAAGTTAAATTGTGAGGCAAAATAAAATTCGAAAATAAAGTCGAATCCGAAGGAGATTCCGGGCCGGATTGAAAGTGGTTACCGTGGCCTATTTTATTAACGTTTGCAACACCAGGAGCGTCATATTTGTGGTGCCGACCATATAGAGAAGAGGGGAGAAGGTTATGAGAGTTTCAATTTTCCCACCGACAACACAAAACCTCTCCAGTGAGCTCTGGCTACCCTACTCACCGCCGGAAACACAACACAAGGTTACTATTAGCCGCAGTATTCTGTAGCGTGGGCGGAGGTACTTCCCCAGTGGGACTTCTCAATTAGGACGGGAGATGTCATCATATTCTACCTCCATAACCTATCATCCGTTCATTCCACTGCTGGTCAGAGGCCTCTCGAAATGTACGCCACTGCTTACGATCCTCCGCCCTCCGTGTCCAGTCACTTTTTTAGGTCATCAGTCTGTATATTTTAAAGTAGTAATGAATACCCACCAAAAAAAATAATAATAATCAAGTAGTGATTTTTTTTACAATTAGTATGCTAAATGATTCAATCAAATTTAGATTGGAATGCTTCGACGGGATTCGAACCCGCGATCACTCCCTTCATGGGTGGAATGCTCTGACCGCTGAACTACGAAGCCACGTCTGAAGCATTCGAAATTTTCCTATACAACTAAATTTGGAGCGAGATGGTGGGAGTCATAGTCACTATCGGTCACAACGAATGATGTTACCAATCATTTTTAAACATATACACAACAACAAAAATTACAATCATTAAAATGTGGTCCGTATGTATACTAGTTGTGGAATTAATTCCCTGAAATATGCCATAAAAGTGACTACAATATGGGGTTCTTCAAGAAAGGCATTAGAAGCTTTCAACAGGGTCCGCATCACGAATGTTGAACTGGCATAATATCCGAGACGTGCTATACCCGTAGGGCAACTCAATTATGTTTCTCAAGGCAGGTATTACACTACTGATGTATATTAACTCAAATCCACACAAAGGCATATTATTTAATTATGATCCGTTAGAATTCTGTACTGTATGCAAATAATATAGTACGTTCGTTTATAATAAATCTATTTCAGTTATTGAATGAAATGATGTATTATTTCACTGTGTAATGTGGTATTATTAATGACTTTTAAAGTAATAAGGAAACTGTCTTCTCATATAAATATAGATAGACAAAAGCGAAAGTCTAAGTCGGGCGTTAAAGGCTCTCGAATGCTCTGACTAACTGATCAATCGAAGACAGCAAATTTTAAAAAGTGTGTTTTTGATAGCAGATTTGTTTCGTATTGAAACTTCTCAAAATAATAATTTATGATAGAAGAAAATATTTTTATTCTCTATATCATTTACACAGATATTTTTATTGTGATTATACACTGAATTAGTTAGTGACTAGAAACGACGCGGTAGATAATAAAATTGACCTAATTCTCACTCCACTGAACACATGCTCACCACCACTATTTTCAATATACCAAGTATTATTTATAATGTTTCTCTGAATAAACATGAACTGAAAGAAGTGTTTACTTTATTAAAAAATATATTATTTCGTTTCAGATTTGGTTCCGGTACTGAAAAAATAAAAGAAGATTAGAATTGGCACGTTTCCAAAAGTAAATTTTGAAATGGATGAGGGCTAGAAATGTATCGTGAATAGGAACGAAAGTGTATCGAGTGCAATCACAGTGTCATCAATGTATAGTTTGATAGATTATTGTGATACAGTGTTGGTGAAACGGACGCCAAACGGTGGCCATGGCAAAGGATATGAACTTTTGTGTGTTGTTGACAGTGATAGTGTTACAGACATTCATACGCACGAGTTTGGAGATTATAGACTCAAGTAAGTAGAGAGTCATTATTTTTATAACTAAATTCTAACAGTAAATTGAAAAGAGAAATGTGTATACCGTTAATCTAAAGATGGAAACATTATGATTTGATAAATTGTTAAAATTAGCTCAACACACACCGATTTCTTTCCAAAAACTTTCCATCCCCTAAAATGACTTAAAAACTACGCAACTAAGCAAAAGATAGTGTTATATTATATAAGTGTGGTAGAGTATCATGATTTTCAGTTTGAAATAATCTACCGGAAATTAACGTACCGTCTGACGACAGTTTCGGCTTTAGTTCCTTCGACAAATGAAAATTTAATTCCTTCACTTTCATATTTAATGTTATTATTAAAAGTAGATTGTGAATACTTGAAAATATTTATATCATTTCCATTCTTGTCACGATTAATTTTGTTATTTTGTTTTGTTTTAAATGTAGTATTCCTACCTATTAAGGTTTTGGGTGAAAAGGATCCATAATTGAACTCAATAGCTGAGGTAAGTTTACCGTGAACGGTTTAAATTCGTAAACTCTACTGGCAAAAGTTTGCAATTTTCACATCGGAAACTGTATCTCCTTGAATTTCTGTGGATACATTATGACAACACTGAGCTACCATTGTTTAGTATGTCCGTCTAAACATTTGACTATGTTTATATTTCCGGAGGAAATGCTTTTGCTGATGGATTTCCATCGTGTGGTTAAGAATACAATTTCTTATCTGTTTCACGAGCTGATGAGCACTAACAAAAGTGTAACGCTGAATGCAATAACGTATTATAACATGGTATATTTGTAGTTTGTTACATAAGTCTTTCATCATTCGAAACTTACCATTTTTAGACTAAGTATTTAATTTTTAATACATGTATATGTTTTAGCATAGTCAAACTGCGAATTAGTTTTTCTTTCATGCCTCTTTTGATGTATGATTGATTAATGATTTTTCATGTCAGACTTACGATAATATATTTTTCTTTTGCGATTTACCACATTTGATTGCACCTCAACCTAGTAAACAAGTTTTTAAATATGCCAAGGAAATGGTTGATTTACGTTGACTTTAAATAACAATATTACTCAACTGAATATAATATCGTCATGACCCAAAATAGATTTTTTTATAAATTTACTTTCTTGAAATAGTAACGAGAACCATTTCTTAGTATAATGGTATTACTCTTTATTGCAGGGTAATAACAATTTTAATGTGTGGAAAAGCTATATTTGATTTAGTTATTTTAGTAGGGTCCATTGAATATATAACAGTGATTTTTCTCCTCATATTTACGCATCTAAATAATTTTAGTGCTCATAAAAAAGTAGGTATGTCCATCAAAACTTAAAAATATTTTTTGTCACTGAAATTGTTACTGCCATTTCTTTAGAAAGACTTAATGAATATATGCCACAGAATATCACTCACTTTTCACTTGACTTCTCAATTGTATCTAGTTAATTTGGAATCTAGGGGTTGGAACCTGGGGGAACCAGCCCCCTTCTAGCATTGCAGATTTATTTTCGATTAGTGTGTTCGACAAAATATTTTCTTATTAACGAATTCCCAGTTGCTTCCAAGATTTGCTGATAAGACTTTGTTTTTTGTCGATCTTCCAGGAGGGTCTATCGTCCAACCAGTTAATCTCTTATATTGTTATGCTGACTTCCACTAGCAGATAAGGTTGTCTTACTGTGTTAGTAAGGCCTTGTATAAGATACAGATACAGGTAAGGTCACAAGTGAATACTATCTAGGAAGTAGCTCATTAGATGATAATATTCTTTTTGTAAACACGCATCGAACTTTTCATCTATTTCAGTATATAGAAAGTAGTCGACCCGATTCTCTTTATTTTGGCCACCAGCCAACGAACAGCAATATGTAGTTGCACCAACGGTTTTGTCATATTCTATCCTGTCATTGACCGATTTTAAGTTATTGGGCTTTCCCATGGTTGATAAAAATTGATAAATTGTGAAGTGATTGTCAGAATATATATAACTTCTACAATTGCGTATTTTTTTTTTTAAATAGTCATATCAAAGTCAACATCTTAAAATCCCCCTTTAAACACAGTTTTGTTCGGTTGAAACATCCCTCCCTATTTTTCATGTGCAATATACCGTTTTAAACATGAGCACATTCATTCATTTTTATACCAGTTAGGTGGCAGATAATCACACGGCTCATCTGATGAAAAGTACACACGTCAGTCACAAGTCACACTCGTGCTGTTGACCCTGTAGAAACCTTTTAATGTTCTTGAAGAACCCTATATTGTATTTTTTTTTAGAAAACCACAGCAGGAAGTTATTTCAATAGCTTGGGCGTGCGCATATCGGATCTGGATTTAATATTTGTAAATAAGGAACAACATCCCGAAGTTCCTTTCAAACCGCAAAAGTGCATACCGTTATTTATTTTAAAAATAGATCAGTTGGATAAAAATTATTACCAAAATTTTAATTGTTTTTGTTAATTAGTTCACGCAGCATATTCTCAAAATAGACTTAATTGTAAAACAAACAAAATTGATATTGCGAGTTAAGCAATTTGTTTATTAATTGAATAATTGAAACAATTCTACATTCTAAACAAACAAGTATGCCGTGAACAAAAATAGCTAATTAACAAACAACCCTTCAATTAAAGCTTCGTTCATAAATATTAGGTTAACGAGGTTAGTTGGCTCGCAACTCGTCAGATTTAAAAGTTAACAAAACCTACATACGCGATAATAGAGGATGAGCTTATATACTTATTAACGTAAAGGGGCTCGAATAGGTCGAGTTTATGAAACACCTCTTTTACTTCTACTGAATGAGTTAGTGTTTAGTTATGTATTAAATATTTACACTGGTAGAAATAGTCATTTCAGTAAAGTATTGGTGGAACGAAATTGTGCAATAAATTAGTTATTTTCTGATAATCTATCAATACCGAGATATAATTAGCTTATTTTAACATAATTCCTGATTGCATTGGTGACCAAGGTGAACTCGGAGCTCAGGAGTCCCCTTTGCTCGACCTTGAACATCCATGGTAATGATACATGACTAAAAGTCTGGAAAAGGACATAAGGTACGTCTATGGTCGCGATAACTGACAGTCACGTCGTCGGTACATCTGCGGGTAACAACTAATAGATTAAAACTGAAATGGACTGTATTTAAAATGAACACGGAATAAAATAGTAATCACCTGGAATCAAAAACTATATTGAAAATTGGGTCAACGGCCTCAGTGGTTTAAAAGTTACGAGGCAATTATAGTGACGCTCATGATATGTGTCTGTCATTAAAAAAAGTTTTTTTCCACAAAGTATTGCGCAAAGGAAGAAGGGTTCCTCCTTTTCTACTTTACCATAGCCAATAAAACCATTGGCAAATTTATCTTCCAATATTGTATGCATTCAACCAATAAAAGTAATTTTTATAATCCAGCATACATTTAAAATTATTCACAATATACAACCCTAATTCCAAAATACAACAACCTTGTATTTTATTATCCTCGGATTATGTGCCACCTCGTTTCAGATGTATTAAAATAGTTTATAGACCGGTTACTTCTGCAACATTTATTGGACCTCAAATTCGAATTAAGTTTTTATGCGGTTGAAATGATTATTTCACTACAGCTGGGGCGTAGTGGGAATAACTGCAGTAGAGGGACTTGAATTCCTTTAGTGGATTAAGTTTTTTAATTTCAGTTGTATTCTAGTTAAGTATGTGATACACAATTAAAACAAATTATACGATTTTAAAATATAGACTTGCTGTTGTAAAATACGAAAATTCTTTAATTTCCATTTTTTACTTTTATCGATTCTTATTTAAGTTGTAATGGAAATTAACAAATACACGTTAGTATGAAGGTAGGCATTAAGTGACATCTAACTGACAACACAATACAAAAAAAACAAAAAACCCGACTGCCTAACTAACCTAACCTAACTAAAACGAAAGAAACAAGCCCAGTAGTTAAAATTTCATACAATACTCACAGTCGGGGCCCATTTAAATTTTACCAATCACATCTTCCTAAGGGGCCCCGAGTGTGAGTATTGTATGAAATTTTAACTACTGGGCTTGTTTCTTTCGTTTTAGTTAGGTTAGGTTAGTTAGGCAGTCGGGTTTTTTGTTTTTCTTTAAATTATTTTTTTTATTTTATAATTTTTAGTTACGATTCATTTAAAATTTATTTTTTTATCAAAATATTACTTTTGTTTGTATATCGTTTATCCTTGAAGTAAGAAAATTAGCGAGAATTAATGTTTTGTTAAACAACTTTAAATCGTTATATATCCTAAACTATTAGTTAAAATGAAAAATGGTAAAAGAAACCTAAATATGATTTTAAAATACCTATTCAACGACACCCCACTTGACATAGTTCATCGAATTTTTTTTTTTTCATTTTGACAATATGGCGTCTGGTGGTCGCTGTGGTGAATTTGGATTACTGTCATGCCTTTAGTGACACTCGCAAGGTTAAGACGAATCGATTGACGTAAGAATCATCAAAATCGGTCTATGCGTTTAGGCTCTAGAACGCCACATAGAAACAAACATACATACATACATACATACATACATAGACTGATAAACACAATACCCTCCTTTGCGTCGCGCAGTCGGGTAAAAAATACATTAAGGGTGGGAAAGACCCACCACTTTAGAAAGACTTACCCATGGTTTAACAATCCCAACGATAGCAAAAAACCGTGGGTTGGTCGTGGGTTCCCTCCCTCCAATGAACTTCCGCAATGTAGCGCCTACACCAATATTATATTACATAACAATACAGATTTTTGAATAATTTGGTTTATTAAACCCTAAAAACACCAATCGCATCTTAAATGGGTTTAAGTGATTTAGGGCTACATTTAAACCCGTTAAGACTGTAAAATCGATTCCAACTAATACTAATACTATAATAATAATATTAGTAAACCAAAGTTACTAATACAATTTATAATTCATAATCTTATAAACTTCATCTTCATCACTACATCTTATAAACTCACATCACCAAAATCTTCAGGCTTTATATTCATTTAATGAATGTTTACTGAAACTCCACCAGATTAGGCACAGTCATTAATTTCTGTTCTTATGGTGTTAGTTAAGTTGAGCAATTAAATGCGTGTGTTCGTATTCAATTGTACAATTTGCATATTATAAACAAAATGTTTATTATCCTATGCATTAATTATCTGTTTCTCTTTCTTTATTATTCTTCTTTCTATTTTGATAATATATTTATGTTCACGATCTTATTATTAAGTTGGGCAATTAAATGAGTGTGTTCGTATTCAATTGTACAATTTGCATATTATAAACAACAATGTTTATTATCTAATGGCTTTACAATCTGTCTCTAAACTTTCATTATTCTTCTTTCTTTTTTCATTTATTCACGATTTTATTAACATATTTTATTGACTTCACCTGTAACTGATCACGTATATTTTAAGTTGTAGTATCGATTCCAAATATTCTATAAATATCATTGAGTTGCTTGCTTGTATTGTTGATTAATAGTATTTCATGGAACTTATTGTTATACATATTATTGATAACAAAGTTGTACTTCTCCTCGATAAAATAGGTCAGGTTCAATAATAAATTTCGTGGAGAAGTTCAAGTGTGCTATCATATATTATTGGGTTGCAAATGGATCTCTTAAATGTATAACTAAATAAGATTTTCAATCATGAATTTATTGAATACGGTACTTACCTATATTTGTTTGTTTGTAAAAGCTATGCAAAATTTAAATTTTTAATAATTATTTTCCAATATTCCATATATCTATATCTTATGTTTTTATCTTTGATGTACATTTCAGACTGCCTTCATTGTGATACCTACTCCTCTGAAACTCAAAGGTTTACTGGTAGAGAACTCATTGTGAGTTAAGCTCGCCTTTGTACATGATTCTTGCAAAAATGTTATATAATTATCTCTGTACTTTGTGTGTGCAATAAAGAATTACAGAATTACAGAATTACAATATTTAACTAGTCATCGAAATATTGTCAACAAAAAGTCATTGTACAGCTCAAGTAAAATGGTGTACGAATTCCACTCACATTATAGAAGTAAGATTGAAACCACATTACTTTCACAAGGTTGTACTAGGGATCCTGTGTTTTATTCTATGTATAACAAAGTTTATCAACAATAAATTTACCATTTTATTTCGTAAGTTATCTATTTCTGATAATCTGCACTACATACATCAGCGCCCTTACGTAATATTTTACATTGCACACAGTCAGTAATGTAAATCCCTGAAGTAAACCAGTTGGTAATACATAGTTTATGTAAAGATTTATTAAGCCACACCAGAAATCTAATTACGTATCTCACGCCACGTTGAATACCCTTTCAAAATATAGGTAATAGTAAATGAACAAAGTACAAACATGTATAATGTATAAGTATTTATACTCTCGTAGTCACTCAATTTACTATTGGAGCAATTTTTTTATCGTGCGCAATATCGCCTCATAAACTACTTCCATCAAAGTAGGTAATAGTCATTATGTCGGATTGAACCGACTAAAACGCACGCCATCTTTGTGCCTTCGATTGCCGGAGGTGAGATTATACAAGACATATCTCTCGCACTTCAGTACACCCGGGAACATCTCTTTGGCATGACCCCCCTCCACTAATCTGGGAACCATAGTGTTCCTATCCAGCCCCCGGATATGGGGAGATGCACTTCGCGCCGCTGTCATCATCTGGTTCTGTTAGGGTGACAGGCGGCTTCACCCGTCACCCCCAGACCCACTCTCATACTATTAGAGCTATCGGGATCGTAAATGTGATCAAGATTTTACAGTGTAATTGAAACCAGTGGTGGCAAAAGAACTCATAAGAGAGAGTAGATCGATTTAAAACGTTATTTCTCTAGTTTCTCTGTGATCAAGGTGCTTGTGAAAATACATGGTAAATAATTAAATAGCTTTTATAGTAATATAGGGACATATTCTGTCTCAATAAATATACTTCGTGAATTATTTTATGAATCAAAAATTTCAATTAGAACAAATTGAAGCCCATGCCATGGTTACGTAAATGTTTCTATAAACTCAAAGTCTCTTATAAATAAATGTGTGTATTTATCGCAGGTTTATAAATGCCCGGTTAATGGCAATAGGCTCGCCACCTATTACATTGGGACCTAAACATAAACTGGCGAAATGTGGGTGCTACCATTTCTGCCTACCGCTTCGGGGATACAGGCGTGAGTTTATGTTATGTTATGTTACGTGTTATAAATAAGAATACCGATCTAGCCGATAAGATCAGATTTTTTCAAATACCTCAAAATATATGACGTGCATCAGTCTGCACGTTCAGAGGAACCTCTAAGGTATGAATGTATGTATGATGCAATATGTAGTTTTCTCATGCCTCTAATCCGGGTTAACAACGTTGACCTTTGAGAGAAGCTACGTGTGTTCGTTTCAATTAATGTGCTTCATTACTTTTATAATTATATCAGATCAACTGATTCAAAACTAACCATCCAAAAAGTACTTAATGAATGGTGGTTAGTATGTACTTTTTGGATCTATTCCATCTTTTGTTGAGAATGTTCTTTTAAAATATGTGATCATAAAATATGAAATTCAATTGGAATACAAAAAAATTAAATACACGTACACGTACACTTCGGCAAACCCACACACACACACACACACACACACACACATACACAAATACATTTTAATCCGACGCATACGACGAGGTGTGGATGGCATTACATAATATATAACTATTCGTTCGTTCAAGTTATAAATATTTGTATGAATACAGCCTAGCACATTCACAAATACTACCCTAAGTCGTGCCTTATAAACACTCGCACTATTTCTTTGTTACCTTTTTAGTATAGGTATTAACAAATAGAAACGAAAAGAATTAGTACACTATATCGTTATTTGAAGCTCTCAACTGTAATTCCGTTTGGCAGAAACTTAATCTATTTATACGATCTGGACAGGTGTTAGGTGAGTTATATTTAACTGGTCATATTTAGACTAAGCTAGGTTCAACCCCCTCGTAATTACACATTGAAATACATTGCCAATTGGTCGTTTGACCATTGTACAAATATATTTTATGGAGTGTGAAATATTTTGCTAATGATTTACAGAATTCAACGAAAATTAGATGTGTCGGATCATCTGGTGAGAATGTTGGATATTTTCTTTCTTGATACAGTAGGTAATTATTAAAAAATGTGTTTTGCTAAAGATATATTCATGGTGATACCTACCGTTTTCACATAATTCAAAGCATGAATATAAATTTATTTAATCAAACTATTCCCAAACAGGTGGACCGTTTTTTATAAAAATAATTTTGTATCCATTTTGGTATACACATCTAAGAACAAGTTGTGTCTACTTTTAGGCGCGACAGCTGACATCTATGGGGGCAGAGCCACGTCCATTAGTTAGTGTTAGTATATAAAATGTATCACTATTTTAAATAAGTCCAAAACATTTATTTAATAACGCAACGTGCATTTTACTTTACTAAAGAATTTTTTTTTTATTTGTGAATACACCCAAACACACCCATATTAATAATAACGAGTGCGACAGCTGTCAGGTGACGTCACAAACTTTTGCTTACTGATGATATATGAATTGTGGGATTTTGAACCCACCTAGGTTTTAAGAATTCTAAATTCAAAATAAAACCGTTGTAAAAAGTTTGTTGTTTTACGCTTTGAGTATGTATACGACATTATTGATGTGTGAGTGTATGATACAACTAATAATAGAAATATTAGAGGCTGTACATATTGCTGGCGTGTTATTATTATTAGCATAAATAGAGTATATACATACATATTATGCTTGCACCCGTAATCCCTGAAAATGTATTATATTTTTCGGTCCCATGTAATAGGGGGCAGGCCTATTGATGAGAATCGGGCACTAATGGGTATGCCGAAAAACAATTCCTAACCGAAAATGTTGCAGCTAAATAAATTTGAAAAAAAAGGAATAAAGAGTTCACTAAATCGTAGTATTGGCTATAAATAAATGTTAAATACATAATTAACACAGATTAAATAGCTAGTACGCGCTGACATTTCGGTGTCGTAAATCTATGCGTGATACCCGGTGCTCAGAATAGATGAACCGTAGAGGTTGTAATAGGCCACTATAATTTTAACTACTGAAGTGACAGTCAGTGCACCTGTTAGGTTATCAAACATCTTATACTACCACAAATTTAACTCAGAGCTAGAACCACAAGACCCATAAAGAAAACGTATAGAACTAATGGACCTCAGTGGATCTAAAAACTTATAAAAAGTATAGCAAAACGTATTTTATTAACTACATTATAAAATAATACTAATAAACGCCATTTAGTAAGTGGAACCTGACCTATTTTAGTACTATGGACCCTGCATCGCGCTATGTTCATTCACCAGAACGGTAGTAAAACACTGTTTCATCAACAAACTTCTCAGATTCTTTAATTCTCAAAGTAGACATACTTTATAGTTCCTGATTAGTTAAAATTTTGTCTTACAATTCATCAATTTATATTTAAAATTTATATTTAAAAAATTGAGTACAAAACTATTTTATCATTACAAACGTAGTTTATTTAAATAAACGAAACGTTTATTATCTGACATATTTATTCTCAAACACAAAATATAATATCGACAAGTATGAATACTTAATGGGCGGAAATCAATCAATCTATTAAAAATAAATCTATATTTATTTTCCGGAGGTATTTTTGATACCTTATTCAAGGAACAACAAGAAAGTTACTGCACAATAACTAATAATTATTATTAATTGATCATTCAAATATTAGCTATGCCATACGGCCTCTGAACTGTTCATAGAGGCAAGGTTCGTACAAGCAAACTATTTACAGTGATCACTTGCCAATTACCACTGGCCTTCGCGTACTGCTGTGTCTTCGTTCTACTGAAAAATGTCACTACATTTTAGACACGTTGATATAAAATTACTTCCTCCAAAACAATATTTTGACAGCTTGTATACTACACACAGAATAATAATAATACCTACCATATCACAAATAATAATTTCCAAAACTATTTTCTTTTTCTTTTTTGTTTTAATAATGTTTTATTAACTGGATTCACCACGTCTCCTTACTTATTCCTAATGGTTATCTGAGAGGAGCTCTGTGGACTATATTATTACTAGCTTTCTGCTAGATCCAAGCAATGTTAATATTAGATAATGTAGCTATTTGTTTTTCCGCTGCGATTTTCTGTACGATGAAGGTATAATTTCGAGCTATAGATGTTGTAGTTTTCTTTTAGAACCTATTGACCATGATTTTCCGGCCTAGTTAGGCTACAAGAAAATAATGGAAAATATCAGGGAAGTATTTATATGCACAATGAATACCTTTGAGGAGTTTGCAATTGCAAAATTGTATAATTTCAGTCAATTAGTTTATCGCAATGTTTGGAGGATTTAGCCTACTGTTTCCACGTTAGACGGGTTGGTACAGGGTTTTATTGCGAGGTATTCTACCAATTTTAGCGATTTTATTAAAATACACACAAAAAGTGTGCTATCTAAGGTAAAAATCGTATTCATATGCAACAGTTTTAATCAAATGTCTTTGCTTCAGCATAATCCCAGCTGATAGCTGTCAAAAATATTCTAAACAATAACAAAAACTAAACCAACCACGTGGCTACGAGAATCTATATTAGTCCTGGCTTCATGCCAATTTCTAGCTTCTTCTGTGCACGGGGACAGTTTTAACTGAGGTATGTCGTTGACTTTTAATTATGGTGGTAACTTTTATACGTGAGAAGGTCCTGGTAGTTTAATTAGGTACTTAACTGTATATGGGTGTGTTTTAGTAGAAGAAATAAAATGCACTATTCAGCAGGAAGTTTACTGCATATAAAACTATCGTGCTATATAATTTTGGTTTGGAAGTTGAAAGTAAAACTAGGGAATGTATACACCTTTAAGTAGCAACGTGTTTATTAAACGGTTGATAAGAACCAAAGACCGACTTCCCTTCTTTTGTACACAAGTTAAACTAACTTGCATTTTAGTGAATGGTGCAAACCGGCGGTGTTCATAATTTCCACGTTGGTGCAGTTTCATTGATAAATATAATATGGTGTATGTTATATACCATATGTATAACCAGGACTTAAATGAAAATTCTGAAAATGCTCTTCCATAACAAATTTTTCAACAGTTGACCATATTAAGAAATCTCAGAATAACATTATGCGTTCCCGTTCTCGTTCATTAGGTTACGTACAGTCAAACAGTGACAACTTGCTTATAAATTACAATACAAAAATATAATTAAAACTGAACAACAAAACTCTAATAAGGTTAGATAAATCAATCAATTTCAGTAAATACTGAACTGATATTGATTAAGGAATTGCGACCACCGGCGTCAGTATCATCCCCGGGACATTAATTGATAAACAAACAGTTGTAATGGTACTGTTACAAAAGCAACAGATTAAAATCTTTACGATTTCTTCGATACTATAAACAGTTAACAACCGAGATTAACTCTTTGTCCTTTTACAATCTCTCTATTTTGAGACTAGACATTTGTTCACTTTGTCACGAGCAGCTTTAGATGGCTTTATCATGTATTGTTAAGTCACACAGAATTATTTATTTAAAGTGGAATTTTGGTAAGAGCGAGCATTGTGAATATCTTATAATATTTTGAAGGCTTTGTAATAATATGTGCAACAAAGTCTCTGCTCAATCTGTTAGTTTGATTTCATTTTACTAGACTACTAAGTTCTTAGGTCCGTTTGATTCCAGATCAATTCTCACTTTTGAATCTCATTTTGAGAGTCAACTAACAGTTGAGCGTGATTTTGTAATACGGGCCTTTGTCATGTAATACGGGCATAATACATATTGTAAAACGAAAATTAACGTAGTATGGAAATAAATTTAAACTGCACATAATTCTCCTAATGGAAGTACACAACAGTTGCGGCACCAATTTGTCTACTGAGTATCCTTTGGTCTTCTACTTCATCTTCCTTTTATAAAGGCTAATTTCAAACTAAACTCATGTTTAGTTACTTTTTTTTTGGGTGGCGCTTAGGGCAGGGGCTAAATTCGGTTGATCTTTGGCTTCCCGCCAAAGCATGCCGATCCCTAAATATGCTATGTCGCCATGCAATTCTGTATTTAGGACAGTTTTGATGGGGGAGCTGAATATAAATAGATTATGATGGATTTTTCCACCACTAAAATGAGTGAAATGTAGATGTTTAAGACATTAATATAAATATGTTGATGATACATAATATGATTTGGGTTCTGGGGTAATTGGTTTATTTGTTTATGATGAAATAGAACCATTATTTATGACCAGTTATATTTTCATTGCTTTTGGTTAAAGTTTCTTATTGAAATAACTACTATTATTGAACAAACATATTTTAATGGATTCTATCCAGATATACACACATTTTTTTATTGACCTCTTGGTATATAATTGTGTAATATAAATAAGAACATTACTAACAAAATTATTTTGTCTGCGGCTATTGAATAAAATATTTTTTGTAAATATAGAACTAACTTGGTAAAGATCGACCTAGGCGTACGTTGGTTAATTAGAACAGAAACTGTTTTGAATAGGTCCAGAAGTATAAAAACAACTATGGTAGTAGAAAGAGCAATAGACATTATGCAAGGATTAGGAATGAGAAATTTGTATCAATGTGCAGAATGGCAACAAATAGAAGAAAAAGAAAATAATTACGAGTACAATGTTAATGAAACGGGATAATGTTTGATCTTAAACCATTAACATAATCATAGCGTTTTTATTTATGCAATAAACTGTTGGTTCCTCACAAAGCGTTAGAATCGTCATGTGAACAGAACATTTGTGTTGTACGTGATCAAAATCTTGATTTTTCTCATTTTGCTGGGAGCCTCGTTTGCGGAAGCGCTTTGAAAAGCTTCGGTTTAGCGTAGAGAGGTTGTATCATATTAGCTGGTGTGTTGCGGATATAGTTTTATACACTGTCGTTTGTTTTGTTTTGATTGGTAGAACCGAGGATATACGACTTTAATAGCGATTTATCTATAGATTTTGTAAACAGAACACAACCCATGAATATTTGTTGTATGCTAGACGCTAGAGACTTTTGTGTTCTACGCTGATTTCATCTAATTGATAAAAAATCCCTTCATCAATCAACCACCTGTGTCGTCACGCATTAGTTTTGGACCTCTAGAGCGACTTTAACCTATCTACTTGTTTTCATCTTCATTTGCATACTCTTTTATCCAGCATCTACATCGCCTACATATTGGTCCTTCAAGCCAGATCTGAACCAGCGACCAATGGATCCACAGAAATACAAAACAATTTATTCATCTACTAGACACAAGACTATTGTTACATTAGATTATAGATAATTAAATATGAAGATAAGTTATTACAAACAGGCACACAAGTCCTCTAAAAGATACAATTTGAAGTACAATATCAGGCTCATGTAAATTCATGGCGGAATGCATACGTAATGCAGACAATATTTATACATTCAGTCGGAGACGTTAATTCTATGTAGGATTGCAAGATGGCGCTCGTATGCACACGGGACTTGAATAGAATAGGAAATATTATTTTAATGATATAAAGTATTACTCTTGGTAATGTATAGTTTGATTTATGAATTTTGTTATATTATGTGATGAAAAGATTCTTGAAAAGGATGTATCTGGCCATCTTTGTCAAATTCTGTGTAATAACTGTGTAAAGCTTACTGAGTACTTAAATAGTATTTTTTTTTGTAATTTGATGGTAGTTACTAAACGACATATTTATATGATAGAGATGCTGTACCTGTCGTATCCGTAACGAAGTCTTTCATTTTCTTAGATTAGTTTTAATTCTGTGGAACTATTATACTTTCCAAAGTAAAAATAGCCTAACTTACGCCTTATATCTGCAGTAATTAGTACAGTGACTTTTCACGTGATAAATCTTCAAAAACCACATACCCAGCAATTGGTCAATGTCTACCCTAAAGGGTAACACGACTGGATGTTACATAAGACTACAATTAGTTATACAGGTCATACAACTAGATAGTCACTTTTCAGTAATACTAAACAATGAAGGTTCTACTTTCTCACATATTCAAGACAGTCCTAGAGAAGTCATAATGATTCAAAATCCCACACACTAACCACATCTGTCTTCGCCCCATTCGTTCAGAACACGTTAAGACGAAGCCGCGTGTATCGTAATAGCGACATTCGCACCGCGCCGCATACATAAAACATGGGCCCTTTGCCGCATCGCTCCGGCTATGATCTAATAACGTGCTGCGTAGTGCCGTTTGTGTCCATAGCGCCATACGGCACGGTATTTATGAAATGGGACGCTTTAAATTATGAATTATCGTCCTTCTAGAGGCAATCCCCTTCCCAGGTCTCCCCCTTTCCCTTCAGGGTGGGCAGCGCGTGTGTGACACCCTTAGTGTTGCACACGTTCATAGGCCACGGTGGCCGCTTTCCATCAGGTGGGCCGTGTGCTTCTCTACCACCTACGTAGTATAAAAAAAAATCCCGGTTGCATTCGATGCTTTCACTTTGTAATCCAATGTCCTATTTTTCAGTATAACAGCGTGTTTTTCTGACGTAAAAATCTGACTTCCACAGCTCATTGGTGATGTCAAAGTTTACGTTCTTAAATGAATATCAAATTTTAATTATACTAGAGAAAAACATTGTTAGAAAGGTAGTTTGGTTATTTGAAAATGTACCAAATTGTCGTACCTATAAATTGTTACTAGTTAGCTGTTTATGACTTAGAGTTTAAATTATTACTAGCTGTTAATGATTTTCACATACAAGAAAGCGCTTTTATTATTAAAACTCTATTCTTCGCAAAATTACAGTGGGAACCTTATAGTTGTTGTTCTTTTTTATACAAGCCATTTTACAAAAAATCACAATACCGGTCAAACCTATCCAACCAGTAAAAGCTATCCAGAATAGGTCCCTGAAATTGTTATAAACTCATAAACAATATTTTATTCAATTTTCATTCACCATTCATTTATGGTGATCCATGTAAGGTGTAAAATACAAAGCTAGTAAAACCGTTGAATAACGAACACGCGCACACAAACTCAATTGGTAGTGTTCGCCTCTTTTGATGTAACACCGTCTTTTACACGCTCGCTAATGCAACCTACTAACTATATCCAATTTATTGTACCTCGCTTTCCACCAACAGTATAAGTGGAACTCCGATACTTCTAGCTCTGATAACACGCCAGATGAAAATTGTATCGAAATTGTATGAAATGTTATTGATTACGTTTGGGGAGCGAGGAAACACGAACATCATAATCAAATCACTGAGATTGAATAATATCATTATATATATATTTTTAGAAGTACAGAATTCTATAAAGCTACCTTTATAAATAAATATTCTAGGACAATCTACACAACGTCACCTAGACCCATGGTAAGCATAGTTTAACTAGCTTGTGTTACGGGTTCTAGATTGTGGATAAACATACATAGCTTTTTTTGTAAATACATACATATTATACATAGAAACATCCAGACCAATGTAGATATTCGTATTCAAGCACACAAATATTTGCACTGAGCGGGAATCGAAACCGCGCCGCTTGCGTAGCAGTCGCGTTCACTACCGCTACGCCACGGATGTCATCAAACCTTTACCTTTGAGTAGGTACTTATATTTATACTGTTGATTGATGGCGAGTGAGTTCTCAATATGTGTAAGGTACTTATATGTTAAGCTTCTTCCAGTGCCTTCGTCCACGAGAGTGTAAAATAGTTTCCTCTGGTGAAAGAATTTTCTTAAATCGGATCATTAGTCTCAAGGAATATCTCCTATATACGCATACCTACGTATTACTAATTAATGATTTGCATTTCAATATTGTTTTCGACTTAAATAATTTTTTTTCCGCTGAATGGAGATTTTTTTTTTTTTTAATTCTTTATTCTAAACTGTATTTTCTGTATTTCATGAATGAAACCCATGTCTGTTTTGGCTTTTATGTGTTCACATAGCATAGCCCTAATTATTGAACTACATTTCAGCGTGACCAAATTCATAACAAAAAAAAATCCCGCTGGCTGGAGGTTTGGTTTCAACTATCATTTATTCTGAAAATAATACGGAACAAATTCTAGTTCTATTACCATTCGATAGCCCAAATATACCGGCATATTACCTATAGGAACTTAGGCCTACAGGGCAACTGTTCCCGTTGAATATAGTCACGTGTTTCACGATGGTGTTCTTGATTATGAGAGATTGAACCGACTAAAACCGAACAAAAATTTGTCATAATCTATCGGTCCGACCGACTGACACAGAATGTTCTACAGTTATTTCAAAGAGGTCATCAATATAAATAATTTACTAGCCCGTAGCTCCTGCCACGTGAAATTTTGATCCCGTTCCCTCAACCCAAAACGCATCTATTCCTGGGATAAAACATCTATTTGTTATTTCAGATTATAATTAACTCTGTACCAAATTTCAATCAGATCCATTGAACCATTAGGGCGTAATTAAATTACAACATTGCAAACATGTTCACAATCTTCTTCACTTACAATATTGGTAGGATTATGTTATGACAACTCTAGAACCAATTTACAACTTTCAGAACCACCGAGAGATAAACTACTAGTCACCACAGACATTAATCTTAATCTAATAGGCAGACACTATAACAGTACTATAGAAGTGCCTCATTATACACACATAAGTGATGTAGACGAAAGAATTAGAACTAACCAGTTGATTAATAGTTACGTTATTAAAATGGGCACTGACTGTAATTGTTATTGGCGCCTTGCTGGGCAAATATTAGTCAATACTTGGCGATGATCTCGTCAGGAGATAGATAAACGATGTCAGTTATTGGAGATATAAGTTTGTGATCAATAGAAAGTCGATTTAAGCGTGAGATTAAGAAGGGGAGAATATTGATGGATAAGTATGTCAATCAATGTAATCAATTTTCGTTTGGTAGTTTTTGTAGGTTAGTTTAATTAGATTGATAAATAGGTGTCTTATTATTCTCCCTTTTATATGTTGCACCAAATATACTTACATAACTTATATTACACTAAAGTTAAAATTTACATAACTTGCAACTTCATTCATCATTCAATCATACAATCAGGCTATCGCTGTCCATCGCTGGATATTCGCTTCTTCCAATATGCGCCTCAGTCTTCCACATCCAGTTAACAAGCAACCTTTCTCAGATCGTCGCATCTTCCGTTTACTACCATACAAATTAACTCATATTTCATATATTATTATCAATTTGTCATAGACATTCTCGGACTCGGATTAGTGACTAGTATATGTAAATCTGTTCTAAATATTTTATAGCTAATCAACACTCATAATGTGGCACTTGATAAATAATGTAAACAGATGTTATTATTGCTTTGTAACAAAATAAATTACAATAGAGTCTGTTAAAATTACTCTTATTTGAATACACATAAGTATTTAGGCATACGTTGAATAAGTAGTTCTTCCGCAGTACATAGTTGTGTTCTGTAAAATTTAAGTCTACAAAAATATATCTTTCTTTTACAATAGTTTTCCGCTGACGAAGTATTTTCCAGTTCGTTCCACATTTTATTCCGTTCAAACGTGACGTAATGTTTCACAAATCTTTGCTGTTTTGTATTCCACATCGCGTTTTGATTGATTATACAGATCTTTTGACTGTAATATTTTTTCGAAAACATTTTTGTTTGAGGGCTGTTGAGTTATTAGCAAGATATTATGAAATGTTAGCTCTCATCATTTTCCTTGCGTTAGTCCCGGTTACATTTGAGGACTTCATCTCGAAGTCTTAGAGGGTATTTTGAACAGCAGTGGCCAGTAACCGCTCTCATTAATTTTCGGATTTTGTGATTAAGTCTTCCTAAGTCATTATTTATGAGTTCCTTGGAATGTGGTAGACCTGGTTGGGTCTTGGTATGCTCTAAAATAGCCCTATTTAGTATGGCTTCAGGATCTCAACATATGGTTCAGGACCTGTGATTATTTTTACAGATCTTTGTCAGGCTAGATGGTCTACTTTTCATTTGCTATCTTCAGTCATAATACATTATAGCACACATGATATTTATTTAACTTGTGACCCCCAATATTGCAATGCTTGACAATGACGCTAAGTCCGCAATAAATTGTTTAAATTCCAATTGGAATTCCTCAGAAATTGTTTCGAAATCAACAAAATAAATCAGAAGTAATTTTGTCTAGGAGAAAATTTTATTAATAATATGTACAGTACGCTTTCAGCAAGCTTTAAGTCTTCTTCCTAGAAACCACAATTATATTTAGAATCTACTAATTATAGTTAAACAAAAATAGCGTTTCTTAGAAGCTAATTCAAGTCGTTGACCATTTTTTCATTAGTCATCGTTAGCAGTGACATGACCGACACGTCCTATATAACTAAATCTTTCAGAACCTTTGTCGTGCTCTTGTTAGGGTACCGTAACTGAGAAAACATAATTTAAAAAAATATATAAATATGAACATAAAATGCATTGCGTTTTATACGTTATCTACTTTCCTTTCTTACTAACATCATGTATATCTATGTAAAAGTTTGATAAGATGTTTGGATATTTGGATGTGTGTTAGTGAGAATTAGTTCCGAAGGGCTGCAGAAATTAGATCAGAGGCCCTACCAATAAATTTTAAAAGTAATATTTATTCAATCTTACTTTACTTTCATAGTAAGTTCCGAAGCGTCCGCATCAGTCATGAAACATAAGATGCTAATGTTTTATGGTTAAGATGGGAAAACAGTATCTCTTACTATAGTGAAACATTTATTTCTTTAATTTGTATGAACTTAATCTTATCTCACAAGATACAAACGCAAATTTCCATGGACGACAACAGTCCAAGTCCTTATCAAACTATGAAAGTTAGATTGTAAGAATAATTATTATTTAACGAATGGACATTAGCTAGTTACTGTTTTAACTATAATTTTAAGCCGGTGTATATGCGATGGGGCAACTGCATTACCAGGTTGCATTACTAACAGGTCCATCAAGATATTTTACCTTCTGTACTACCGATTCAGTAGTGTCATCGGTAATCGCAAAAACAGTTAGTACTACCACACTAGACTACTAGAAGTGCTATAAACTTATTTCTACTTCCTACAGTAAATAAATAATAAATTTTCTAGGATAATCTACACAACGCCACCTAAACCCATGGTAAGCTTAACTAGCTTGTGTTATGGATTCTAGAATGCGGATAAACATAATTAGATGGTTTTTTTTTGGAAATACATACATATAATACATAGAAACACCCAGACCAATGCAAATATTCATATTCATGCACACAATTATTTGCACTGAGCGGGGATCGAACCCGCGCCGCCTGCGTAGCAGTCGCGTTCCCTACCGGCACGCCACGGAGGCCGTCAAAGTAAGATGTCCAATAGAGTTGACATCATCATTTGTCAAGTAGCCTATTTCAAAAACGAGTCAATTATGGGTGTAAGCGTATCAGTAGTGATGTTTGCGTCTCCCACTTGACTCTTGCCTGTTTTTGCATGACTAAGTGCATTTTTCTCGCGGTCATGTTACCAAGCAGGATTCTAATTAAGGAGACGTAGCCCAAATTTATTTCAATTTGTCGTGAGAACAGCTATAGCTTGTAGAACTATCAAATAGGACATTTGACGACTATAAGCATTTTTTCATACCACTTAGGTGGCAGACAAGTGCATGACCCACCTGATGGTAAGTGGTTACCGTAGCCTATGTACGTTTGCAACACCAGGGGCATCACACTCGTGATGACATTTACAACACCTGGTGGTAAGTTGACGTCCAAGTCTCAGAAAAGAGGCTCACCATTACAAATGCGTACAGAGCTACAATCGTGGTGTTCAGCTTGACGGCCTCATCAGATGCTTTTTCCCGCCCCGTTTAAAGGACCTGACTGTATGAAGAAGGAAACAAGTGAGCTGGTAAGGAATTCAAAGACTTATTGTTGCGCCAGAGGAAAGACTCACCGAACCGCTTGATTCTTAATGGAATATTCTGCACCATATGCGGGTGACATTTAAGCCCTGCACGCGTTATCCTGTAGGAAACGAGAAGGTGGGATCAATTGGAAGAGCTCATCATGGTAGAACAGTCCATCCATGTAAATTTAATATACCGGTTAAGGGTTTTCCAAGAAAACTTAATTAGTTTATAGCGGTGAAGTCACACCTGGTATGAATTACTTTAGTGACTTAATATCCTTATTAAGTTTTCGTCGTAGTTTAAATGATACTAAGAAAATTGTCGTAGACGTCTTTTAAAGGAAGTTTTGAGATGTCTCAGTATAATTTTTACTATGCGATATAGAATTAGGTGTTCCGACATTCCTCTGTATAACAATTAGTTATATGTTAAATCGTGGGTGAGTGCGATGGGTTCCCACCCTCCACAATATGACATATACTTTTTTGATTTGTATTAGACAAATGAGCTGACTTATTTGGAGAAGTACTACACTGGTACAGTCTATAAGGTTAGTGCATAAAACTTATGAATAGATGTCATGTAAATTTGTAACTCAAGGCAGATGCCTAATATAATTTAATACTTAATAGATATTAAGTATTAAATTTTAATAGATTGATGATTTGTATTATTCAATGTTATTTCTTGTTACGAAGGTCATTCAAGATCATTGTTTGTAAATAAATATGAAGGTAATTCAAGATCATTGTTTGTGAGTTGGCATTAATAGCAAGGAGAAAGGAGGTTGAGGCTACACCGGTTTGGAAGAATATGCAAATGATGACACCTTATAATTAGTTCTGTGGATTTGTGATTCAAGTTTGAAGATAAAACAGTTCCTTTTTCGTATCGTTCAGTATTGGTGTCGGTAATTCGGTCTTCAATTGATTTATTTGAAATGGTATTGGACACCCAAAGTTTCAAGGTCATCGCAGGTGGTCCCATGAAGTGTGTAAATAAAACGAAGAGAAGGAATTGCATGATAATGATGAAAAAAGTATGCAATACGTTATACCTACATTGTGTGTTTTTTAGTATATTTTATTTTTATTAAGGGCCTTAAAAATTGTAGATAGTAGAGCAGAGAGGGTGACACCCGCCGTATCGCTTGCTGCCTCTATGTTCCGAATGAAAAAGGAAATGAAATCGCTCGCAGATAATTTTTTATTCTAGATTTTTACAGTTCCAATCACACCTCGTTATTCAAGTGGGAATCACAAAATTGGAATGGAAAATGGCGTCGCAATATGGCGACTGTGCTCATCCACTCATAGTGGAGCAATTTCCTCCCGCACAGATGACGGCGTCTGCGTCAAATGTCTTATTTTATGAACTCGGTGCTTCATATACTGTTTGCATTAAATTACATTAGAGAAGAGTGTTTTAGGATCACAGGCTATTGAGCACTCTTCTTTTTAATAACGATCAAAGAATCAATTTCTTTTATTTAGTTCAGGCGTATAATTAAAAATCGATAAATATTAAATAAAGTATATAATTAATTTGAAAATGATTCTTCCGCTGGTTCAGTAAGTTGTATTTACTGAGCAGATAACAGCTAGAAACTCGGTAGATTATCGTTGTCCTTTCTTTTATTTATACAGTTTGTGTACAATTTGAAGTGTGCAAGATTAGGATGATAATATTTTACATAGGTTCTTATATCTATTCGTGCATTATTACAATGCATACGTGAGTATCTTATGTCTATCTATATAACATAATATATGCAATTAGGTGTCTTACATAGACCTATAGGTATATAATCTAAATTGCGCCTGAACCAGATAGTCCTGTACTTCAGGCATCAAAGTGCCAATTAGTAACAATTCCAAAATAGTATTATATATTCAACATTCTCTTATTATATCTTCAACTAACTTCATTAAATATGAGAATAATACTAAAGTGATTCAATAACTAAAATTATGCCACTTAACACTATTTATTTTAAAACAGATATTAACTCCTCTGTGTCATCGTAGGACAAGTTTTGGAGGACATTCTTTACAGCTTGTATGCAACACACATAATTTAGAGGATACAGTAAATGCTCGTTATAGCGTTTATCCTTTTGAACAGAAGCTATCTTAAAATTTGCCTGAGTACTCTTGTTTTATTGCAATTTCTTTCAGTGCATATACCTAATATCTTTCCGACTTTCTTAATTCTTTTGTAAACACTATGGCTGCTGAAATGTTAGTAATAAGCATTCGATAGTCCTATAGCAATACCTACAAGTATTCGACGCGCCCTAAAAGTATCAAATTAGGGATGCAAGGTAACAATATACGGTAGCTAATGTTCCATTTAGATACATTAATGTGACAGCGGCGGGTGGAAACGTAACTTTATACTTTATGTTGACATGATAGGGAGAATTGAACAATATTTATTGAATTAGGGTAACGTTTTAAACATAGGTAGGGCGGATGGAAGCTTCTTACTATAAATAGGTAGATGTTTAAAATATATCCTTACATATTAACTGTTTCCACCGTGGTATGCTAGTGTTTTTTCTTCCTACAATCCTGGGTTCTGTAAGCGAGGCGCCTGATGATCTCTTCCAATTAATCCCACCCTCTCCTTTCCTATACAGGACAACATACCGTGCAAAATATTCCATCAAGAACCAAGCGGTTCAGTGAGTCTTTCCTCTGCCGCACCATCAAGTCTTGGAATTCTTTCCCGTCTTCTTCTTCCTACAGTCTCTGGTCCTTTAAGCGGGGCGAGAACTTAACTTCGCCTAACAGGGGGAACTATTTGACCGCTAAGCCACGAAGCCTCATCTGAATCATTCATAATTTCCTATACAATCATCTTCACGGCGATGATTTTTCATATCTAAAATTGATTTGAACAGTCCGCATACTAACAATTATTGTTTTTCAAAATTTTCAGTTCATCTAACTCTCACGGTTCATTAAGTTTAAGTTTCAATGAGGCACAACTTTTACTTTCAGTCCTCAAACAAACTAAATCAACCATTACCGTCTTTTTTTTCGAAGTTGACTTTCCGTTCAAACTATTTTACCGTCCTTAAAACAGCCATGCGATCGCGAATCGTACGGTTCGGTTCAAATCTAATAAACTTTGGTTCCCAGACGTTGGAGTTAAACGTTGTGTAATTTAGCATTACCCACAATTTGACCGCAACTGAACCGTAATTGAGACCCCACATCTACAAGTACGTGGTAATTAATCAGTCGTTCTACTGACGAGGTACCTAAATGTTCTAAAAGCCATTTTGTCAAATGTTATAGCATTAAATCTTTTGCTATCTTGGTCTTCGAAATATGGTGAATAAATGAACAGACGTTGCGTGTGCAATTAGAGCTTATTCCATCACTACGCCAAAAAAAGAATAGCGTCAACACCGTAATGGTTAGTAGACTTTACAATCAAGGTATCTTAATTCGAATCCTGTCCGTTACCGAGTTCAAATTCTGGTCATTATTGGGCGATGTGAACCCGCTCCTAACTGAGTTCATAAACTAGATCAAAAAGAGTAAGTAAAAAGACTCCAGGCCATGAAATGAAGGCTTTGAGCGTAATTGGCAGACACTGAGACGATTTTTCGACCAGATAAACTTAAAAAAATGGTGTTAAATTTTGAGACCATTCTGCTAACATTGCAATATCACTCAACGGAATTCCAATTAAGGTTTAAATTTACTATTGATGCCCGTAATTGACACTGAGCCCACGGCCACGTACTGTTTAATCCACTTACCTAAATATAACTACCTAGCTGCCAAAACCACGAAGCTGTACATAGAAAATCGCAGTGTAGATTCATAACTTTCTTCAATATTCCCACACACATTATACTGCAGACCGCCCGCAATGATAAAAGTCAAGTGCTTTAAACTTTAATCTTGGCATTAAGGATGGCCACAGCTGTCAACAGCGCGATAAAACGGGAGCTGGTGTCATTGATAATGCATTGACTACCTACACGAGAAGTTGAGATAATAACGTGATAGGAGGCTATAAGTGTCTTGGTTTGGAAGCAGAGAAAAGATTTATGCTCTTATATAATTGTAATAGCTATTTAAATGATAATACTAGATTGAATGATTTATACACATCAATCACATCCACTGCTGGACATAGATAGGGCTCTTCCAATGTCGGAAGGCTCACTCCTACTGTGTCCATGCTGACGGGTTGGTAAAGGGTTTCATTTCAATTGCCTTCTCTCCCAGAAAGATCATCTGCTATCTATTTTTCCATTTATTCTCCTCTTACGACACTATTTGGATTAAATAGGGTTGCCCCTTGGATGATCTAGAGGTCCCAGGCTCGAATTATGACCATTAGAGTTACCGACATGAATCCACATAAGCAATTTGCTTTGCTTAAGGGGCTTGTAGGAATTGAAATAGTTTTTGTTACTAATGCCTATTTCTTTCTTCAAGACTGAATGCAGTCTTAGCTCATACTACATTTTAGAACGCACGTGGATCCGTAACAGTCAGTCAGTCCGTAACAGTGCCCAGACTTGGGGGATGCTTTGAAATATAAGTTATTGGGTCGTAATTAATCTGGATAATTAAATCTTTTATGTTACTAAAATGTATTCAACTCACTAAAATAAAGTAAGTTATTCATTCCTTTAATTATTTAATAATAGTGCCCTGCGTAAATGTACCGCAGAGATATCCTTAAGGAGTCCCTTAAGGATATATTATCTCCCACATACATCCCACATATTGAGAATATCAACTATTTAGGAATTGAAATACTCCTGTCAAGTTTTGGACCCTAATATATTGTTTGGAACCCTGCATGAGAATATATTTTCTGTCTCTCTCCCACTTTAACATGAAGTGGTTATTACAAAACTTCCGTATGCGGTTACCATTACTATTTGGCCTATGAACATTTTCAATACCGGAAAGTTGTTATTTAATGATAGGGCGGTATATACGTTAGCAGCACACCACAAGTCTAAGCATAGTACTAAAGCGTGATTCACACACAGCGCGGGTGCGGGTCGGGCGCGGGTGTTTTTGCCATACATCGCCGTTTTCTTGGTAAGGTATTTTTTTACTTTATCCTGTAAACAGCGATGGATTGAAAAACGACCCGCGCCCGACCCGCACCCGCGCTGTGTGTGAATTGCGCTTAAGAATATGTTTAAGAGTGTGCAGAACCTAATATCGAACTAGAAGTCGATGCACCGGCTAAACAGCAGTTGCGGCTCTGGCTTAGACTTTTCTCTCCGGCTTTAGAGACCTCCGTGTTTTACCGCCTGCACAATGGTTTGTGTTCAGAGGACTGTTGTGTGGACAACAAGATGTCTACAGCTTCATTCTATCATCGCACCGCTTGCCATAGGCATGAAATTCATCCTCGGATATCGCGACCGGAAACAGTACGCTTAGGCTATGGAATGAACTCCTTGCTGGCCGTCCCACGTTTCGTCTACCCGTACGCGGTCTCCATTCGAGAACATTTCGGCTCCAACGGCCATCTGTTCTTCTTGGTACTTGCACCGCCCACTGCCTCTTCAGCTTGCTAACCCTGTAGTCTATGTCGACCACTTTCGTTCGTCTACGGATCTGCTCATTTATGATTCGATTTCGCAGAGAAATTCCGAGCATAGCCGTTTCCATAGCTAGCTGTGTGACCTTGAACTTCCTTATGAGAACCCACGTCTCAGCGCATATCATCACTGGCAACATGCACTGGAATTATGATATGAGAGATAATCGATATGGTGGGATGTCACCATCACACCATATCGATAATCATTTCAGAGTATACTTATGTAGAAATATTTTATAAATCGTATTAACAAGGTTTCCTGCTAACAATTATATTTAGATTTTGTTTTCACGTGCTAAAACAAAAGGAAATATTTTCGAAAGTACAAAACAAAACAAAAAATTGTGCAGTGTAGGTGCCACATTTAGCGAACAGAGGACACGCTCGAACAATACTAGTAGGTTCTTTTTTCAGAGGCCGTCCCAGTTCCGACTAAAAATGAGCGTTGTGGCAACACTGTTGGATGCAAATTGAATGCACAACTTGGAAGTGCTTTGAACAATCGTATCGGACGCTCTGCAAGTAGAGCTTAGTACAACTAGAGTGGAAATTGTCGGGAAAATCACTGTAAATTGTAGGCAGCTCTATTTTGTCGTACAATAGTTTGCTATTAACTCTGCATGTGGGGCACAATTTTAGCAAGTACGCTATGTAAGTGCATGCTTGCGCTACTTGGTAATTATCGTTCAATCATTGGATGTATAGCGAAATTTGAAGCGCTTTATTAGCGTTTAAATAATAGCGCGGAACACCACGCATGATACAACACCTGCGGGGATTCAAAAACATTAGATACAAATTTAATCACAAAACCTATTAATTAAATTAATAATTTAAATACAATATTATGATCTAAATTGGATATTTATATCGTAGTGAAATATTTAGATTTTGTAGGATTCCTTCTCATCGATGTTAGTTTTCAGGAAGATAGTAAACATAACATCATTTGGAGAAATATAGAGGCCCGAATTATTAAATCGTCTAAGTGTTTTTAATCTCACCGATCCGCTTGGTTCTTGATGGAATATTCTGCACCGTATGTGGGTGTAGTGCAGAAAAGGAGAAGGTGGTATTAATTGGAAGAGCTCATCAGAACATTCACCATGGTAAAGACGGTAAAATACTGCCAGGGACGCAACATCTAAACATCTGCAAAGGTTCGAGGGTGTATTTGTGACCTCAGGACTCCCAAAAACGCGGATCGCACGCCGCTGCAACCTCTCTCGATCTAATAAGTACTTTGCGTATATGATTACCTATTTTAATATTTTTATGCTGATAGGTTCAATACTTCTTTGACTACACGTAGTTAATATTTATGAAAGCAATTTAAAACATTATCGTAAAAGATTACTCATCTAACTTGCGCCCAGTTTTGGCAAGTTTTCTAATTGTGATACGTACAGCTCCTATTATTTGTGACAGAAAACTTACTTCTGTACTAAAACTTGGCGAATTCCCAGAACTGGTAACACTATTTGTCGTGTCTATGAAATACCTTGGTCTACGCACATTGCGAACAAAGATATCGACTGTCTAGTAACTTTGAATGCTATCTCAGTAAATGAACATTCTCATTCACAAATATGTATTGTTTGCCGTCGTTCTGAATTAGTTATTGTCTTCTGTTGTAATGTATTACCTTGTGACAGCTGTATCTGGGTGAACCGAGATACAAGATAATCTCACATTACATATTAGTGATTTTGTGAAGTATATTATTAACGCATTATTTAGTTTGTGCGGAATATTCCATCAAGAATCAAGTGATTTGGTGAGTGTTTCCTCTGCTGCATCGTTAAGTCTTGAAATTCCTTTCCAGCTCACGT
The DNA here is from genome assembly GCA_963691645.1 of Pelosia muscerda. NCBI lineage: Eukaryota > Metazoa > Arthropoda > Insecta > Lepidoptera > Erebidae > Pelosia > Pelosia muscerda. Next base: position 1,606,853 of record OY829116.1, on the reverse strand, counting down.
GTTTCCTTCTTCCTACAGTATCGAACCCTTTAGGCGGGCCGTGAAAAAGTATCTGATGAGGTCTCGCTTAGCGGCACTCCCAAAGGTGTGAATGTAAACCTCTGAGAATTCTGCAAGGCGAAACCGGTTAGGTACAAAAATAAATGCAGTGGAGAAGTACAAGTGTGTTATCAATATCAATCATGTATGATTATCATAGCTTACAGTAGCTTGGCACCAGAACCTGCCACCAAAATCATAAAGAGAACCCCTCCAAATTGTTATAACCCTGTGCTAACTACTGAATACGAACGGTCCTCATTTAATATCATTTCCAAAAGCGAGCGTTGTCGACACACGATAACCGCGCACTCAATCATCTAGCTGACTAACTAGCGGGTTAATGAGATAAAGCCAGCAGAAGGACGGCAGTGATGTATTAATTTTGCACGCGTGACAATGTTGGGGCTCGCGAATTCCCGTCGAGTAGGTTAGGGTTGACTCAATGTGTTATATGAGATGTGGAGAGGTAACCGCTGTTGCGGGTTAACATGGCGGAGGTGCTGAAATTGTAATGATATACTGAATGTTTATTTTCAAAGTACTTCAGTAGGTTCATACTCTTTTCAGTGTTTTGACGGTTATATTTGGAAATTACTGGTTTGAAGTTAAGTTTAAAAGGAATTATGCTATAGTTTTCCTCTTTTTTATTTTTTGTTGTTAAATCACTTAGGTAGCAGACAAGCAGACGGTCTGATGGGAAGTGGGTACCGTGGCCTATAAACGTGGCCAACACTAGGTGCTTTATATTATGTGCTGCGAACTCTGTAGGAATCTTTTTATGCTTTTTTTGAACCCCATACAGTAATCGCTTTGAAAAGTTATTATAGCAAGGAGTTCAAGCTTGCACGTATGAGGTATCAAGTTCTATCAAGTTAGTAATCCCAAGCAAGATTTAGGCTACAAGCGTTTTTATACATCGGTAACCACTTAACATAAGCCATCTTGTGTTATGGAACATTTGTTCTATAACAAAATGTAATTGATGAGGAAACCACAAAATAAAAAAAAAACTAATTGAAATGTGTCACGGCAGATTCGTAGGGGAACCGAGGTCGCAAAGTCACACATAATTATGACCGTAAATAATACATTACGTTACTAGTAAACAATCGTTTTAATTGATCGTTTACATATATTATAAGATATTTATTACCGATAGAAAATTGATACGTATGTACTGCAAAACGAAAAAAAAAAACACATTATCGGTTCAAAATAGAGATAACTTTGCGATAAATAAAATAAAATATTTATAACGTTTCATAACTTGAATCGAACAAGTTTGAATAATCTCAAAATAGTTTATTCTGAGGAATGTATATATTGGATTTGTGCACTTTTGCGTAAATACGCATAAAAATGACACGAGTATACCTTGCCTACATCATATTTCCGCTTGTTTTTGTTTTCAGTTGAGCAAACGAAGCATATTAAACCAGTCCTAATACAATTCGCCAAAATATGTGCGAACCATGTGCGCTGTTGTGCGCTGTTCGGTCAGCGAGATTTCCACTAAGATAACATCATTAGCTATTACTAATTGAAGTAAATAGCCGACATCCCAGGAAAAGAAGCCAATTTTCTGGTGAAATTGATAATGGTTCTTGTTTTAAAGAGGAAGTTGAAAGGGAAGTCGGAAGCAAAATGGTGGACTACATTATAAAAGTTCAACCTCGTATACGTATCACATAATGATTTTTTCTGAGAAACCGATTTTTTTAAACATACATACATAATCCTCTGTTAACTATATCAGGATATTAACCATGTTCGTTTATTTTACTGAGCAACCGATATTTCAGTGCTTTTGTAAGCGCCATGATCACGGTGTACTGACAACCGCCGAGCTAGTTCTTATTGTCCCGATATATTATATTTATCAGTGAATATGTAAATGACTATATCAATCTAAAATCATACATACAAATAATGCTTACACTCGTAATCCCCGAAGGGGTAGACAGAGATGTATTAAGCACCCACATTTCACCAACTATGATTTTCGGTCCCACGTAATAGGGGGCAAGCCTATTGCCGTAAACCGAGTACTTTGTAAAAAAGTATATCGAAAATAAATTTCTAACCGAAAATCTTGCAGCTAAATAAATATTACCGATATCCTTGCTATGCGGTGTAAACCGCAAGGATATTAATTACGTGCTTAGCCGCACAAGCACTACCAATTAACGTCTCGGAGAGTATTCACAGATTGTATTATAAAATTCATTAAGTAAGTATGTGACAGAACAGAAAAAGGTTTGTTTATAAAAATTATGGAAGTCTACCAATTGCTGTACAATATTTTCTGTACCTACTAGTGGATGTTAATTCATTTCTGCCTACTCTGAAAAGCCGGGCAACCTGAAAGATGTGGCTGGGATAGGCTGAATGCGGACTGCAATAAAACAATTGATTACCAAAAAATGAATTTAGTCCAATACAAACTAGTTCAAAATCGTTCCAATCTTAAATTGCAGAAGCGAAACCATATAGGTAATTCATACTCAGCGCACGAAGCCATAACCATCATGACAATACAAAGTTCACCAGCAACATTTTGATATTTGATACGTTTCAGAAAGCTCCCATATTCGTTAGTCGACGGATCGATGAGACTCATACATATTCATCTCACGAACACAATTAGCTCTCTCCATAGTTTTGAACCGGACCGAACCGTCAATTATATTTCGCAATCTGTACTACGGTTTTTGCGAGGAACACTGATTTGAATAGGTAACATCATGGATGGAATATTTTAGTTGTGATGCAAAATTTTGGGTCGTCTTTCATATCTTTATTAAGATTAGGAGGGGTTTTATGAATCTTGTCCTTCATGTTGTGTACAGCTATATTATGGTTTACTTTTCAGGTCTCTTTAGTACAAGCGAATTCTGGTAAATTCATGACTTTTAATAAGCAACCTCCGTTTCACTTCCGTTATAGAAATATTGTGTAGCCATTTGGAAGCTGCCGGCCAACTGTAGCCTCTTAAATTAAAACTGGTTAATATTTTAACAGCTGTCATACTACCAACTGTATAAATAATTTTGTCTTTCCATATAAATATAGTGCATTTGTCGTATAAGGCTGAGTTGCACCGCCTATCTGGTAAAGTTAAGGTTTTCTTCAAATTTGACAGTAACAGTAAAATTGATTTTAATGGTTTGTCTAAATGTGTTGCACCAGAGTATTTAGTAGCTGGCTTATGGTTATCTTTTAGATAGAATTTGACGTCAAGTTATGACGTGATTTTAACAATTGTCAAATGGTGCAACCTGTTTTATACCTGACCGGTACATTAACTGAGCACTGTTAACGTTAAAGTAAGATCGTGCAACCCAGGCTAAGTTTTTTATGGTTGGTGGTATGACAGAGTTCAACAGAACTGTCCTATCCTGTTTCAAGAGTTCATAGTACGGGCCTTGATTTTGAATCAAGCGCAATCAATCAACTGTAATTAACGGTTATATACATCATGTTCTTTAAATTACATGAAAACGTAACATTTTGTAATCTTTTTACATTTTGGTGGCAGTGTGTGATAAGGCAATTTTATTGGCCCTGCCATAAGCATTAATTATACATTAAGCATTAACTAATTGAGCAATCTGACTGGGGAAGTACCTCTGCACTACAGAAAACCGCATCAAACAAATAATAACGCCTTGTGTTTTGGTGGTGAGTAGGGTAGCCAGAGTTCACTGCAGAGGTTTAATGTTTTCAGTGGAAAGACTGAGAAACCCTGCTTTGTCTTCTGCACTGATATCTTAGAAAATTCTCTTAACCTTCACCCCTTCCCATTTCCCTCCTCATCTCTACATGGTCGGCAGCACGAGTGTGTGACGTCCTTGGTCACGACGGACTTGCCCGTCCATAGGCCACCCAAATAAAATTCCATCAGGTGGGTGGTGTGCTTGTCTGCCACCTAATTGTTATAAAAAAAACTCGATAATCATGCATAGCAGTCACATCTAATACTGCTGCGCCGACGAAGAAGTCTAAATTCATTTAAATGATCAAACGAGTCCTTGAGAGACCGCGAGAAGGCCAACGGAAGTTAGGACGCCCCCCCTCCCTCCCTCCAGGCTAGATGGACTGATGACCTGAAAACGGCGGTTAAGAATGGATGCGGAGGGCATAGGATAGAGAGCAGTGGGGCATATTGGGAGAGGCCTATGTCCAGCAGTGGATTGCGATAGGCTTTTTTTATAATGCGAAAGATCCCCACGGATACCCCCCGCCAGAACCCATCGAGGAGGTTATGTCGGACTCGAATCGACTAAAACGCACGCCGTCTTCGGGTCCTTAGTTGCCGGAGGTGAGATAGTAACCAACATATCCGTCGCACCCGGCAGACCTCAGAGGACTGCAATTGGCTGATTGATTGATATTGATAATTGCTTTGATTATCTACGTTTAAACAAAGTAAAATACTTAACACACTTGCTAGGTTGAGTGAAAATATTACTACTAATAATGCACAACAGCAGCTGTGTTCTAACATATGATGTTAAGAGTGCTATGAAGTTCAATTTCAACAGACGCGGCCGATCTCATTTCTGAACTAAAATAATACCTATTTTCAGACGTTCTACTGCCATTACTAAGACAGGTCTCGCCTCAACGAGCTCAGCTATTATGATTAGTTGTAACAGTTTCCACTTTAACAGATGCCAAAGTGTTAGTAACGCTAATGCCTGCTTATGTTCAAAGGGATAATAAGGGTCACGTTTAACGACTGGGGAATCGTTAATAAGATCGTTAGGTATTAGGTATTTGATGTCTCAGAATTTCTATTTGTTATAATAACATTTATTGTAATTATAATTTGAAGAAAAAAAGGAAAAGCCGAGGTAGCCTAGTGGTATAGGTAATGGACTGCTGAGACGATGTCTCGGGTTCGATTCCAGGTTACCATGGCACACACCAATGACTATTCAATGCTTTTCGAAGTTATGGGTGTATTTATCGCAGACTTATAAGTGCCCGGTTAATGGTAATAAGCTCGCCACCTATTATATTGGGACCTAAACATAAACTGGCGAAATGTGGGTGCTAGCCTACTCCTTCGGGGATAAAGGCGGGAGTTTATGTTATGTTATGTAATGAATAAAAGGAAAATTCGAAATAAAACCCTGTATCAATAAAATCAGTAGGCCAAAGCATCCCTATTAGGAAGAGACCTATATCCAGTAGTGGATTGCGATATGCTAATTGATTAAATTATTGTGAACAAAATAATTATATCTAAAATGATTTACGGTTTTGTTTACGTACACAATATTTGGAATTGAGAAATAATGTGATTATAGCAATAACTGGGCTAACAGCAATTAAAAATATTGCTTTCTCACTTACTCCTCGTGAAGTGTCAGAGTGTAATAAATGTATTGTAGTATACCTACTACATCGCAGTTTTTATTGTGCTGTATGGACTATCTTACCTTGTTATTCTTCTTACCCGCCCCCTTTTTCGATTTCAAGCATTTATATACATACATACAATACATATGCTCACGTCTAACTTAAACACCCACATTTCGCCAACTATGATTTTAGATCCCAGGTAATAGGGAGCCAGCGTATTGCCGCCAATCGACAACTTTGTAAAAATGAGTATTCCGAAAATAATGTCTAACCAAAAATGTTGCACATCTAAATAAATTTGGAAAAAAAATTGACCTGATTCCTTGCTTAATCGTAAGGAAATTGATTAAGCTAAATCAACTGCTGCTAAGCTTATTATCAACTGCTTGTTAAGTTCTCCGATTAAAACTCTGTAGTTTTATCTTAAAATACTAATAAAAATGGTTGAGAAATATCATTGTTTATTTAACAGAACTATTATTCACATACTTATATTTATAATAATATTGTGATTAGATTCCAACAATCAATTATTATATTATCAACTAGCTGACCAGCGCAACTTCGTCTGCGTCACCCCGTTTTTGCAACATTTTTTATTCCTGCTCCGCACCTGTTTGTTGTAGCATGATGTTATATACATATAAACCTTGCTCTTTAACCATTCTATCTATTAAAATAAACCGCATCAAAATTCGTTGCATAGTTTTGAAGATTTAAGCATACAAAGGTACAAGAAAAATAGGGATAGAGAACGCGACTTTATTTTATACTACGAGTATGTAGTGATAGTGATATATTCGTACGATTCACCTATAGTACATTTTTGGTGCGTTGATTTCTAAAGGTTCTTTCGAGCGTGTGATTCACTGCCACTGGTTCATATAGGCGTCAACATGCATATGATTGGTTGTTCGAATCCATCACTTGAGGAGAGAGCTTGCCTGAGATATAATAAAATGAATTTGTACTACGATGTCTCTGGAATACTATCAGTAAATTAACTGGGCTGGGTAATCGGAAAACAAATAAAAAAAATGATTGAATAAACTACGCGGTAGCCTAGTGGTATGGGTAATGGACTGCTGAGATGAGGTCTCGAGTGCGATCCCAGGTTTTACCATGGCACACACCAATGACTTTTCGATGCTTTTCGAAGTTATGTGTATCGCAGGCTTATAAGTGCTCGGTTAATGGCAATAGGCTCGCCACTGTTACATTGGGACCTGAACATAACCTGGCGAAATGTGGTGGATATAGGCGGGATATTATAAAAAAAAATTAACATCCATTATAAATGCTATGTTATTTGAAAAAAGAACTGAGAAGGTCTGAAACACACAGGTTCAACATAACCTTAGATTAGGCCGGTCCCAGTTTAATCAAATTGATCTACATCTAACCTAGTTGTATGTATAAATCTGATTATTTTAATGGTAAAATGTAAAAAATAGACATTAAGGTACAATGTAAATTAACTTATAAAGATGTAGATCTGGCAGTTAATAATTTTGTACTCTACGTAATGTAATGAAACTGAATTATTATTTATTACATGTTTATATGAGAGATCCTTACTCATATTTATGTACAAACAGTATCTAAGAGCATAACTTGTAACCTAAACACTCCTTTAAAAGATAAACAAAATACACTCACAACTGATTTAAATGCGAACGGCCACAACCTTGAGCATGCGCAAGGACTAAGAAAACTAATCTCAAAACATTCCGCATCTTATGATTGAAATACATTTTTAATCGACTTCAGAAAACGAGGAAGTAGGTACTGTTTGTACCTACTACCAAGGGATCTGGCTTAGCACTGAATTCAATAGAAAAGTTTTAAACGTATTTTTGTTTTAAATTTACATTGTAAATCAGTTGTTTTTAGTTTTCAATGGCAGTTTATGGTGCTTTTCGGTTCTTAAAGTCGGTTTTTTATTCAAATTCCCTATTGAAACCAAGCATAGCGTAGCCCATTGTCTTTTAGTTAATTAATTTAGAAAAAAATGGGATCTAAAGACTTACAACATAACATAAACTCACGCCTTTGTCCCCGATGGGTAGGCAGAGGTGCTTGCACCAACATTTCGCCAATTTATGTTTAGGTCCCAATGTAATAGGTGGCGAGCCTATTGCCATTAACCGGGCACTTACAAGCCTGCGATAAATACACACATAACTTCGAAAAGCATCGAAAAGTCATTGATGTGTGCATTGGTAACCTGGGGTCGAACCCGAGACATCGTCTCAGCAGTCCATTACCCATACCACTAGGCTACCGACTTATGAAATATCGAAACTTAAATATAATGAGTAAAATTTGAAATTACCGTTTGAATTAAAATAACAAAGGTAAAATTAATTCCGCAAACACCTGAAGCCAGATACCCTATCAAAATTAATCCTTAAAATCGGACCCTTTGAAAATCCTAAACTTTGATTTCTCTCCAAACGATTCCCCGGATTACGTACCCAGGTCGTATGTAAATTGTTCCTGGATTCCCAACGCAATAAATGTGCGGCACGAAGCCCGGTTGATCCGTCCGGTGCCGGACAAATGGAGTTAGAATGGAAAAGTTTAATTTCCATGCCTGTCCAGGCCGACTTATAAAGATCACTGCAGTATTCCTATTTATTTTTGTGCGATAGGAACTGTAAAACCATTTGCGAGTAAAATATTATCATTGATAATATGAAACAAATCTGGTTTTAGACTTCAATTGGACAGGGAACTTATCTCCATCTCTTATAAATATTATTATTTCAATCTTACTTTATATAAATAAATAAAATGAATAAATATTTTAGGAAAATCTACACATGGCCACCTAGACCCAAGGTAAGCATAGTTTAACTAGCTTGTATTATGAGTTCTAGAATGTGGATAAACGTACTTAGATACTTTTTTTTGTAAATATATACATATTATACATAGAAACACCCAGAATTATTCATATTCATGTACACAAATATTTGCATTGAGCAGGAATCGAACCCACGCGCCACGTCTCCTGCGTAGCAGTCGCGTTCATTACCGCCCCGCCACGTAGGTCGTCAAATATTACTGTCCGCTTTATTCTCATAGTGTGATTTGACTTCAGTATCTTGTTAGAGAAGTGTAAAGTCTAACAAATCAAACAAATATAAATGTATCCAGTACAGTAAAATATACTGTTTAACACATTATAACAATCTTGCTCTGTATCTTATGTTGAGTGTAAAATTATACCATTTAGACATAGGTAAATGTTGGGAGTATAAGTACGAGTGTATAAGTACGAGTTTAAATTATTGATAACTTCTACTTTTTTTACACCAGCAGCGTATATATAAGTATAACTTAAGGTGTAAAAATTACATTATATCTAAATCTATACTGGTTATTTCACGGCAATTTATTGTTAGCTATCGCTCGTGTACATTATCTTGTTGTCTATCCGATATAAGAAATATAATCCAGTTAAGGCGTTTTATGTTCAATATCATTAAGTCCAACTACGATATAACTTCCTTCCAGGTCATTTACAAAGATTACTTGAGTAAATGGAAGTAATCTTTTAAATATTTTGTAGGTTATAAAAATTCAATTATTTAAACAAGTCAATTATTTACTGAGTTTGTTTACACTTCAGTTATTTGAAATCTATTCAAGCCAATTAGACTTGGTTTAGATCTTGAAATATATTTATAACGCCCTTCGGTTATCGGAGATTATTTTATGAGATTTTTTGAAGCATACTTATATCCAAAAATACTGAATGCAGGCTTTCAGAGCAGAGGGCCAATAATGATTAATTAATTGTGTGTAAGTGAACATGACAAAAATAAGAGAATTCTACTTAATTTCGCGTCAGTGGCAACATTTAAAAATTCCTAAATGCAAACAGCCCAAAACTCAGCAACATTGACCGCGTTCTCCGTCGCCTCATTCAGGTTGGCAATTGTACAGTCATAGGAGTAAGCGGGCATAATTAGAGTAAGTTCATCGACTGCAAAGCTGACCGTAAGGACCGTAATCACGGCCACCACCACCCGCATCCATGTAACCATTTTACCCGATTTTCCCTACACTAAGTCCCGGCAAAAGCGATGGTAGGCTCTCAGTGTGCTGGATTTTGTCTGGAGAAGTGCATTTTCCCTGAGAAAAGAGTGGCTTCTTCTTCTTCTTCTGCCGAATCGATGGCATTTTGAAGTTGCCATCGTGGTGTAGTATTTGTTTCACGGCAGCGCCGCAGTTACTCACGGAGAGGGCCCACGCATAGGTTTTGCTCTACGGGAAGGCCTACTACGTCCCTGACTGAGGAGATAACGTCTCATAGAAATTACAAGTTCTGACTCGAAAGAATAGGGACAAGGCAGAGAGTTGATGATAATAATATGAAACTTTCAAATTACAATATAAGAACACGCATAACCAGTGACACGAGATCTTTTGAATAAAACGTTAGTAAGTTTCATATTGATATATTTCAAAAGAGTCTACATCTCCTAACATATTTGCAAATTTGTATAAAATTCCAGTCAATATTACAATAGGGCGAGTGTCAATTATTATGAGCATATGTAAAATTTTTCCCTCGTGACTAAGCGCAGCCATATTATATCTACCATTACATTCCAGTGCTAACGATCCTCTCGATTAAGATTTAATTGCTGGGTACTTTATGCCGCGTGATACAGATGCTTGATTGCGAAACGAATGAACTTATTTTTTGGTTTATTTTCACATTTCATATGTTTAAACATGGATATCATATCATAGAGGTAGATGAATACCTATGGTTTGAGATTGGTGTGGTTTCATTTGCACCATTGGACTGCACCATTGAAAAATATACAAGTTTTCCATCCGGATATTCTTATTAGCTTTCATTTATCATGGGTATCTATTATGTTTCTGAACCACGTTAAAATCTTTTGGAGACTAGCCTATTGTAATAGGACACTTTCAAGTGACCTAACCGTTGTATGTAGTCTCCATATCCAAAATCCTCTGAAAAATAGAATATCCGTTGTATATTTGGAACGTGTTTAATATAATATAATTTCTTATAATATATTGAGCTGCTTATCTCATTTTCTTTTCATATATATAAAAAAGCAATATTCATTTGAAATTTATTCCAACTCATAACTTAGGAAATAAAATGACTGGCTTATAAAAAGAATCAGGGTTATAACAAAATTTATTTCATATTAATCATACAAACAAAATGGATACTGAAACTAATAAAAATATCTGTGAATAAAAAACGAATGCAATCAAAGTGTTGGAAAACATAAACGAATCATATTTCAATCTAAAACGAATAATTTTGTCCGTTCCTCTAAAACATGTGAAGATCAAAGAATCAATACTAAAAGATGAATTATTTTGTTAGATAACTTTCTAAGACTTATTTATTGGAAGTGGGAGTTTGTGTTCATTTAAAATATGAAGATTTACATTGATGATATAAATGCCTAGATATTTTTCAGTGTAACTTTATTGTTTTTGTATACATATTGGGGTCAATTTCTTTTGTAGTCAGTTTAAAGTAAATATCAATATTATCATGGAGTGAAAAAATATTCGCAATTTATTGTATTACGAGTTTCGAACGTATGTTTTATCAACAATCCAGTGGATTATGAATAAGTTTAAAGAAGCCATGAATAAGTTCATTGTATCTGCATATGTTTAGATATTTTAATTATAATAATAGTAATTTAATTATACTGTTACACATCTTTTACATATTTTGAAGTTGGAAGAATTAGTTTTAACTTCCAGAAGGCTTTTTTATCACATTTATACGGCAAATAAGCCCACCTGATAGAAAATGGTTACCGTGGCCTATGGACGTTTGCAACATAAGGGGCGTCACACTAGTGCTGCCGACCCCGTAGGTGAGGTGGTGGAGGTGAAGGTTAAAAGAGTTTCTGGGCCGTCAGCGCAGATGACAAAACCCTCTGTCTTCCCATTGGGAGCACAAAAAAAATCCAGAAAACTTCACCCCACTCATGTCGTCAGAAACACAACACAAGGTTAGTATTAGCCACGGTATTCTGTAGGACGTATTTCCCAGTCACACTGCACAATTGTGCAGGCATATAACGCAATGCCCTACTTCCATCTAGTTTCTAAAAATAGTAGTAGTATCAATTTTACGATACAAGTCCTTTTTGCTTCACTTAGTAGAAGACTCAAATATATTTTAATTGATCAGGATCAGATCATCAGTTTTTCAATTCGATCTTAAAGAAAACTACACCTAGTTAATCAAAATACTTCAGGGCACTTATTTTCAGAATAGATTATCATCGGCTTTTGTGATAACTGAAACTAATGGTTATAAGCGCTCTTGTGGCACGGAGTAATCATATTACCGAGCTGGTAGATCAAACTATGGCAATATTTCTCTAACACTGATGGTGTGATGGTTTCTCTTGGTTATTTTTGTTTTAAAAATAAATATGAAGTAAATATATTAACGTTTTGTCGCTTTGTAGATCCTTTAGTCGGTTTTCCTGACAATGCCTCGTGTATAGACGAAACACGTGTCTAGGTTTGTTTTTCGAAATTGTGAAATACTGAATATACAAAGTCTTATATCTCCTCGGGTAAGTAGACTTTTTACTTGAATGTTGTGGTTTGGCATTCCTTTCTTTTTTTTCATTCTCTTCACATACATTCCTATCGGATGTCATTTCCTCAGTCACTCCCTTCTTTGCCATTATCTTCTTTCACACAATCCATTCATCTTGTTTTTGGGTCAACCTCTGCTCCCAAATTCATATTTTGGACCGTTTTTTACGATAATTACTATTATCTCTATTCATAGCATGTCCAAATTACATGTACGGATAAAAAACATTATTGTATTGAATTGTAGGAGTATACAGAGTATACAGGCTGCAAATATTTTACACAGTGTCTTTAAAAACCAAAAAGTACAAAATATTCTATAGCTAAAACCCACTTGACAATTTTATGAATACAAAGGTTAACCTGTTGTAGAACTCCGAATTAATTAGAGCTTTCAGCAACGGTTTCGTCTCTACGTACTCACATGAGACATTATTTATTAATGACATTATGACAATGTAATATAAACCTTATAGTTCTGAAAATAAAGAACAAAATTGTAAATGAAACTTAAGATCTGCCAAAGTAGCTATAACACTAACGTAATAGGCCGTAGATCGGTCAAACGAGTGTACTGACGAAGTGGGGGAGACGGTAAACATTACTACCTATTAGGTAACTGGTTCAAATTAAAGCCTACAGAGGACAAGAAAAGCTTGATTCGTGAATAAAATATTAGAAAATCTATATAAAACTGAATATTTTCTATTTTCAAACCAATCAATCAACCTATCGTTGTCCACAGCTGGACATAGGCCTCTCCCAATGTGTGCCACTGCTCCGTATCCACTGCCCTCAGCATCCGATTAGTCCCAGCCACCTTTTTCAGATCATCAGTCCATCTGACTAGGGGGCGTCCAGACTCAAACCAGATGATTCCATGCACCTGCGATTGAGAGGAATAGCCACCTTGATAGAGAGGACTATCCCTCCTCTAACTTAGAGACCAGGATAAGGTAAAGGGGGACGTCCCATAAATTATTTTTATGAAACGAACATTTCACCCTGTACCAACCCTTCTGGCCATGTTAATGCAATGTAGATGCCAATAGGCTAAGAGAATATATAAATGTATATTATACTAGGTACTATCATTTTAAATCTTCGAGCTAACAAAATTAAAAATAACGAAACAATTGTGACCCGGGGCGAGTAAGTTCACTGCAATATACTTTAGTATTTTTTGTTCAAAAATTGGAGACAAAAGTTCACATCTTGCGCCGGCCACATTACCCGCTCGCTCCAATTTATGTTGGGGCTTATTAATGTGTGGAGACATGCGAAAAACTCCCAAGTCAGCTGTACACAGCCACTATTTACTGTAATGTCACCATTTCTCATTTTCTTCAGCCAAATATATCTGCTTTCTTCCACGAAAATAATTTTATAGGATTTTTTTTCACAGAACCCAAGATACTATACTGTCTACGTGCTTAGGTCATACATAACTTATTGTTTATCGAAAATTATATTTATTCGAAGGTATAAACACTGGTCTATTTACATCCCATCTCTTATTACTTAATGCCTTGAGGTATTATCTACCGGTCAACAAAGGTTCAAAGAAAGACTCAGTAGGTGCATTATTGAGAGCAACATTATAGAGAGAATATACCTACCGTATACAGAACTAACACAAAAATATGATAGTCTCTTTTTTTAATGATATGCTCTGTCTATAATCGCTTAAAATAAAACACAATATGTGAAACCTAAACGCAAAGAAATTCATTGGAATGACTTATTCTTGAATTTCCATTTAAGTATCAATTCTCCACAAACTGTTACTTTACTGAAAACAATTTGATCCAAGGCAATAATAAAAAGGAAACACAAAATATTTCTTAACAAAAACGCAAACAAAAGGCCCAAAAAATCAAAGGGAATTTAATTATAACAAAATACAATATAGCAGACTGTAATCGCAAGTCGTACGCTTAAGTAGTGCCATGGTGTGAAGTAATGACGGCGAATCGACGAAATGTCAAATGTGACATTAGTAGAGTGACCATAAATCATATATTTGGAGAAGCTATTTAAAAATCAATATTATTCTTATCTAGGTACTATTCTTATCTAGGTAGTAGCTTTTTCAAGCACGCATAAGTTACTTTAAGTAAAGAATATCGACATGATACCTTTGAATTTTATCTCGACACAAAGACCTTACTATATTTACCTCCTTTACTAGGGTAATTTATCTCTACCTTCTCTATGTGCATAGATGGTACAGACAAGTATCGTATCTTATAACGGTAACATCAATAGACCGTTAATCACGAAGAAGCCGATGACATCTAGTAGTACTATATATGATATAAAAAACCCCGATATACCGATATAACCGATAACCGACCGATAAAAAATACCGATTATTTAGCATTATTCTCTTTCCATAAACTTGAATTATCACTTCCAGTTGGAATAAAATTGCGATATGCACCAGGTTTCTTCTGGACAACTATTACCTGCAGTTAGTAACGATTTATTTTATTTTATTCTACCCTCTTGATGCATTTTTGAACACAAAAAATTAACATACGTCGAACCCATAATAAAAAGAGTAATTTACAAAAAAAAATAATTACCATAATAAATAAGGTAATAAATCGAAAATCGTTAATACGAAAACCCATACTTACAAATTAATATTATTCATGGACAGCCTACACTGAAAGAGAACGGAGATCAAAGGCCCCGAAACGTGTGAATCAAGTTAGTAGGGAGGAATAGACGACAAGGGGGGTTCACAAAAGCGCCAGAGCCATCATTAAACACGAGATTTTCCTGTAGTAATGTGACGGACAATACCGAACGCTTCTTTCTCTTTCACATCCCCCCCTTCATTCCCGATGATTTCCTTTGGAAAATCTTTTATCTTTTGAATGTGATTTCGAATATAATGAGGACGTTTGAAGTTTTTTTGATTTAGATGTGTTTGATAGGGTGCGATTTAGACGTGATGAGAAGCCGCTGGCTATTTGTTTTGGGTTGAGTGTACGTTTTGAGCGTAATAAACGTCAGTGTCACTTTCTATTTAAAGAATAAAATAAAAACGTTTTCTGCATTTATATTACTCGCATTTACCAAAAACCAGTATTGCATAAACTTGCTTATTTTAAAGGTATAATTGCATCTGAAATAATCATGGCGAGGTAAATGAAATACTATAAAAAAGAGATTTAAAACTAAAACCAGACTACTGAAAAATCTTGCGTGGTCGTCATCCATTTTTCCCTAAAATGTTGGTACTATTGTTGGAATTTGTGGCTTATAAACACGAGTATCCTTGGTACAGTTATATTATTGGCTATGAAAACTCCTTACTTTTTAAAGTTGATTAAAATATTCTACATTTGTGTAAGAATCATATGGAACACGTTAGAACCGGAAATGGTCCGCATACGTGAAACTGTAAATTGATCTCCCTGCTGTGGTTTTCCCAAGTGTTTATAATATGGGGTCTACAAGAAGGGCATTAGTAGATCCGTGGTGATAGTGTGTGGGCAGCCGCTGCCTCTTTCAGCAAGCAAGTAGTGCTCGAGAAGGAGGTGACGGAGTGAATCCGGAGGTGATTCGGGGAGTCACTGAGTGACCTCCGTCCTCCATGAGCGCAGGCCTAGGGGTGACAGGTATAGCCGCCTGTCACCCTAGCAGAAGCAGGTCACGGGGACAGCGTGATTCAGGCTCCTCCCTATCCGGGGACAGATGTGAACTCGGCAACTGATGGCCCAAGACGGTCGTACAGTTTTGGTCGGGTCGAGTCCGATATAATTCGTCTTGACATTAAGACGAATTATGTCGGACTCGACCCAGACACAGTAATCACTTTCTTTCATATAATAATGCATTTTTTTCTTTCAGATGTAATACAAGTGTGGTCTGCACCCGGCAGTATGACGAGATTGCCTTGCGACTTAGCAGCTCCAGTGAGCGAAGTCGCTCTTATGTTCTGGTTCAAAGAAGGAGATAGAATGCCTATATACACGTGAGTACACATAAAAATAAGAGAAATTGTTTCAAATATATAATGCCAGAAGCTTATATGTCTAGTAGGCTCGAAGGACCATTCCTTTTTTATTTATTCCTGGTCTTTCGAGCCTTACAGCACAAGTATCACTCCCATTCCCCCAGCCTCTTTCCTATAACACACATGAACTCACGCCTATATCCCCGAAGGGGGTAGGCAGAGGTGCTAGCACCCACATTTCGCCAGTTTATGTTTTTAGGTCTCAACGTAATAGGTGGCGAGCCTATTGCTATCTCTATATCTTTATCTATCTATATCTATATCCATATCTTTTCTATAGTTTTACTTTTATTTGGTCTCCATTAATAAATGAACTAACTCACACCTAAACCTCATCCATTAATCGTTAGGTGTACCTACCTATTATCTGACAGGTGAGGTTGTTTTGACACGGCCACATACGGGTGTATTATCCTCACTGGTACTAACCTACATAAGCAGTTAATAAACATTGATGAATTATTGGAGGTGGGACATGACTGTATCTCACGACCTTATTGAGCAGTCCGACTGGGGAAGTACCTCCGCCCTATAAAATACTGCGGCTACCTTGTGGGAAGACCGAGGTGATGCCCTTCGGCCGTCTATAGAACCGGGGTTTCGGAACTGGTTCCGTACGAGGCTTTTAATTTACTTGTATGGAACTGGTTCCGTACGAGGCTTTTATTTTACTTGTATGGAACTGGTTCCGATCAAGTAATGATCGTATTCCATCAGCCGTGAACGGAACTGAAATAGAGACAAAGATAGGTCTAAAATAGACTTAAGTCCGTTTTTGCAACGGATTTTGACGCTGCCGCGTGTCTCGATTACAACCAATACCTACTTAACTCCATTGTATTGTATATTAGAAATAAATTAAACAACTAAAAAGTACCTAAACATAAATCTTTACTTCTGTTTTAACTTTTGGTCCTACTGAGTAAAATTTACCCCGGCAATACCGTTTGTAATTAACTAAAATATCCTCTTTACCTAAGAAACGATCTTAAAATTTAAAAGCGTAAGGGGAAATTAACTCAACGAAGTGACCAACAGTTATTAAGCCGCTTTTTAAATCGCTAACTGCACTATCAATTTCAAGATAGATTTTCGCCTTCTTAGAGTTGGTTTTGAAAATATTAGTGATTTTCGTTTCTTTGATCAATATGTCTAGTAAATTTGCAATTGTGGTGTTTTTTTTCCAATATAACGATTGATCCGGCTGTGCCATCCTTCCAAATTATTTGTCGTTCGTAGTTGCTCCTTGTTGCAACAACAAGTTTTGTTGAAATTAGTTTTTTCAAGCCATTGGGTTTTGAAATATGCGTTAAATTTTTCAATCTCTGTACCAGGCGGGCTTTTTCTATTGCACTTTATATTAATATTATAGTTGTCATAAGATCATTTGACGGATGATGTTTTGATTTATTCATTTAACAGGCCAGTTATCATAAAAGAGTTTTCTTTCACGGAGAAAGAAAATACACCGTGGACAGTCACGGCCGCAATGTTAAGCGTTTTTCGGTAAACGAGATCCAGCAGTTCCATACAAGTAAATTAAAAGCCTCGTACGGAACCAGTTCCATACAAGTAAAATAAAAGCCTCGTACGGAACCAGTTCCGAAACCCCGGTTCTATAGACGGCCGAAGGGAGGTGATGATATGAAAACTTGCTTTGTCTTCTGCACAAATAACCAGAAACTCTCTAAACCTTCAACCCTTCCTCATCCTCTTTCCTCTCTACCGGGTTGGCAGCACAAGCAAAAAAAAAAAGTATGACACACCACTGTTATTACTTTCCATAAGGTGAGCCGAATGCTTGTCTGCCGCCTAAGTGGTAAAAAAATATCGAAATTTGCCATTAGCTTACCATCATTGACATCATATTAACGTGAAAACAGCCTTCAATTAACACTTTACATCAATGTCAATATTTTAAAATGCAATATCAATATCAGCATAATTTTATTTTTCATTCATACGCCAGAAGGTAATAGCAATTTGGGCGTATAATTGTCTTGGTCCGAATGATGGCTCGCTGACGGACAGAGCCGATAATTGCCGGTCATCAATATTCATTGCGTACTAAATCAGTTTACCACGGTAATATGGTTTACATTTTTAATACTATAAAAGCTCATTGATATAAAACTGTTTTTAATACATTTTATAGTGATTTTTTAAAATTAGTTGCGGTTGCTTTTCAGGTAGACAAAACTGTAAAGATGTACAGTGGAATCCAAAAGTTCCCGGACAATTTGAAACTAAAATTTGATAAAGCGATGTCACTACACAACTACTGTCTTATAAGCTATTCGATAATATATCTAAGTACTTACTATTGCAATTAAGTTTAGGATCCTATTTGCAGGAGTCTTCTTATTTTCTTATTAAGAAACAAGACATCGCCCTATGATATATTATTAATGTTATCTATGTTTCTTTTGATTAAATTAGACTTGGGCTGTCAAAGGATTATAAATCTTAAGGAGTCCAGGAACTTTTGGAGCTCACTGTACCTACCCACATCAAAAATAAATCAATACCTATATCTGTCGATCGAAAGAATGTGTCACGTCGAAATAATTATATCATCTCGTTGCCAAAAAAACCATTCACATCACGCAATCCTAACCATTACTACAGTAAATTTTAATCTTTCCTTACCAAACAATACTTTGAAAGATGGCGGAAAACATGCTTTACCTAACATCGAAAACCCTCCACGTATTCACAACAAAACGCACGCCACATACAAAAACGAAAACAGCAGAGAGCTCCAATCAACAGGCAGGCTTTATTCCATTAGACAAATGAAGCGCGCGACGGGAAAATAACGGGAAAATACCATAGGATTATGGTCGACGGGAATCGACGTGGGGTTATCTCGGTATTTACTTTCCTGTTCTTATGTTTAGAAAGTACTGCGGAAGATAATATCAATCCTTTCTCGTTTTTTCAATTTCGATCACAGCGGTTTTGTTCTCGTTTGGATCTCGTTAGTACCTTTCTATATGTCTAGAAGCGTCTGCCGCCTGACCTGTCGATACTGAGACGAAAGTTTACGCCGTGTCTTGTCAATTTTTTTTTTCATCGTGCGCAAAATCCCCACGGACCGGAGTCCACCAAAACCGATGGATGTGATTATTTCGGACTCGAACCGACCAAAATGCACGCCGTCCATGGCTCCTTGATTGCCGGAGGTGAGATTATACAAGACATATCTCTCGCACCCCGGCAGACACCATATCTTATCTGGGGTGTAGTAGGTAGAACGACTAGAAAGTGAGACTTCAGTTCTGAATGTATTTTCTTCGTGCCGCCCTAATATGGCCACGGTCTCCTCCCGTAGTAGAGCCTCCCGCGATAGATTCTGTCCCCAGATATAACTAGATATCTCTCATTTAGAAAACTTACTTAACCATATCTTCGCGGTAGAGCACATGGGTGATCCATAACATTGACGAGTCTTAGTTTTTTTGACAGTTTAAAAAATCAAAGAATTATTTTATTTATTCAGTTTTCGCACATAAAAAGGCCCATTTGAAAGTCAAAGTGATATAAATTAATTTGTCAACAATATTAAAATAAATGAATCGTTTGCAAATGGGTTCTTTCACTGGTTCGCACGTTCGGTAGTTGAAAATATTATAAAATAAAACTGATCCCCCAGGGTATCAAAAATGGGGTATCCAACCGGAATAAATCGAATCTACTGACAAGAGACTAGACAAAAAGATAGATAATATCGTTATCCCTTCTTTTAGCTGTTACCGTCCTCTTATACCCTTAAGTAGGTATATAATTCATTATCAATTTCTAACCTCAAACATAAACGATCTAAGCCGGTATTTCATATCTTCATTGTCTTCAAACTAAATAGGTTTAATCAGAACGACAATAGGCAATACGTGATACGTACTAACTCAAATAATACATAACAAGATCGTGTCTAGATAACAAGATGGGATTTGAATGCTGATGTGCTGAGATGCCTCTCTATTGAAATTAGCCATTTAGTGTTTCAGAATATATTACGTTTGCCTTTGCCCGAGTTGATATATTTTGGCAGTTATTACGGGTAGTAGGAGCCTTAAAAAAGTCCGACAACTGAGCTAACTGCAATACCAATAGCACCAGTGGGTTATGAAGATCGGATCAGATAGTGGATGATAAAAGCCTGGAAATGAACTGTTCACTCCACTTGCTACTCAAGCAAATTTCTGTATCTAGACTAAGTGTTAGTAGTATAAATGTTTGTAAATAAATAAAAAAAAGCCCGCTGAAATCCTTGCCGGAGTCTTCTCAGGCCAGGGCCGCGTTTCGAACCGGTGGTCCATTTGCTCACTAAATAGCATATTTATACCCAATTCTGTTGGGGTCGGTTTTTAGCCTAACTAAGATGCGGCTGAACTTCAATATATTCCATGGAGTGACTGACATTGTGGACCTCCACGGTAGTTCTATAGTAGTGCTAAAAATAACTAATGATACACAATCCTAGTTTTCTTTTCCAATGTTTGAATTAAAAATATCCTATAAAATAATAAAACTGCGTTTTGTTACAAAAATTAACTGTTCATAAGATTTTTGTATTGTAGTTTTCTTTCAACATTTCTTTAATAATAATATTAGACCTAAATTTATTGTAATATTAAAAAAAATAAAGTAAAGAAACCTTTGTTAAAAAAATATTGCGAAATATTTTTTTTGCGAGCACCTCAGAGGCACACGTTTATTTTGGGTTAACTACACGGTTGTAGTAACCGTGTGATGATGAACCGATAATCCTCTAATGCTGTACTATGACACAAATAATATACGAATATATTTCAACACTACATTGGCATTTGTCCCTCTTGGAGACCATTGTATATAGGTACGAGTATCATGTTTAATGGTCGACACGGGTGGTCAAATGACAGTGCAAGTGGCCAGTTACTTTGTACGACAAGTGACAAGCGTCGATGAATGTAGCCAACAGAGTGACGTCATCAGATATCGGAGACCATTAGTTGATTTAGTTATGTGGCCATTGTCTATACATAAAATGACTAATTCAACAATGACGATAGAGAACGAGGTGGTGCGGGTTCGATCCCCGCTTAGTGCAAATATTTTGTATGCATGAATATTATGGCTATTTGCATCCGTCTGGTCGTGCCTCAGAGAGCATGTTAAGCTGTATGCCCTGGTTGTCATACGAGCACATTATGGCAGTCGTTACGGGTAATTAGAGCTCTAAAAAGTTCAAAAATTGAGCTAACTGCAGACTGGAAAAAAACGGACCCTTGGCTCTGAAATGACAGTTTTGGATGCGACCAGAATAATGCAATGATGATGATGATGTGTTATGTGGTAGTAGCTAAACTTATTTGAATTAAAAAAGTCTGTACTGAGCGAAACTTTCTTTAAAGAGCGGTAATCTTGAAAGAAAGTTTCGCTGACTTGATTTATAGTATTGTAGCATATTCTATGTAGCGTATATAAATATTTTGACAACATATAATAATAATCTATACTTCTCTCTAATTATTCTGATAATTACGTAATTAATTATGGAATTCCCATTTTGTGGTCAAGTATTTAATATGAAATAATTGCAATGTCAATTTGGCTGAAATATTGCAAATCTAACGCATAAATAGTAACAACTATATACCCATATATCGCAATGAAATGAATTTGAATTTGAATATTTTGTTTTAAAGCAATTATACCTATTCCATAATACTTTAAATAACTTATGCTATAAACAGAATACTCATAACTATATACAAACCTTTACTAATTATAGGTACCTAATATTTATACTTATATATATATTAGGCATATTGTACATACATATACATAATACTCGCTGTTTATTTATTCATGGCAGATACATATAAAAGCGCTCCATTCATATACTTCTGACCTTACACTCTCTACAGCAATCGAAGATCCGCAAAAAAAAATTAAAACTTCATCATTCCCCTGATGATAAAAATAACTGACTATTAATACATCAATACAAATATCAATTCTTCTCTCTTTCCAACACAAGTGATGTCGGAAACAGAATGGCATCACAACCCTATGACACTAATAGATTCCCACCCATCGAAGTTCCAATGCGACGATCAATATATCTTCATTCTTACAATTTAACAGTCCCCTGATGATAAAAATAGCTTTGTTTATTAATATTACAACTCAGAGATCATAACTTCTACGCACCCTGTTTCCGACATCCCTTATCATAACCCTATGACACCAGTAGATTCCTACACTTCGAAGTTAACCCTGCAACGATCAATCAACCAGATTTCAACTGTCGACGGTATCTTTGTTTTGTATGTATGATTAATATCGTATGTTTAAATGTGTTTTTGTCATTTGAAATAATGATTAATGATATTTTTTACATGTAGTGTTAAGGGCGACGAGTTGTTTGTTAATGAAAGGGATGTTTCATCGCTGTTCATCATTTAAAAGCGAGCTATTATTTTTGGGTTTATGTAATTTGTGGGTGTATAATTTATTCGGAATTAAACAGATAGATAAGTATTTATGTTTTACATTAACATTTATAACAGATGAAGGAACATGAATTACAATCACTTTAGTTCAATCCAAAAGTACTTTTAACATTTCAGACAGTTTAAGATGAGAATTAAATGTGAAAGTTTGTGGAGATGTTTGTTAATCTTTAATATATTGGACCAGAGGGGCTTTTCTTAGGACAGAGAATAAGCATTGCCATACAATGTGGCAATGCTACCAGTCTTCCGTTAACATTTTTTTTTAAGTTTTTTGTTAGTTTTAATTATCATGTTAATTTTAATTTTTTTTAATGATTAGTTTATAGTTTAATTTTGATTATTTATCAACTAGATTATTGATTAAATCACAATGGCCCGGGAATTTCATGACAGCACGGTGTGGCACAAGAAAGACTCACCGTACCGGATTTGATGGAATACTCTTCACGCAAAATGCCAGAAATTTGGCACTGGTTCGTGTGTTTTGCGTGGAAAAATCGTGAAAAAATCGAGAGTGATATCAAATGCATTAATAAAACATTAGTGTTTAAAATTATTACAGATATAGATACGAGTATATACGAGTGTAATATATAATACCTTGTATCGTTTATTTCTTCAGTTAAATAGCGATCCCTGAATTATCCCTTTTGAGCCATTACATTGATCGCTTTAGTATTCAGCCCCTACGGAGGTTCGTTTTGATAACAACATCACGTTGGTTTCATTAATTAGGTCATATTTCCGATAGATTGATCGGTTAATCAACAAAGCCTGAAGATAGCTTATGGGATTATATCTATTTTATAACGGTACAGTGTACATGATAAGGGTGTAACTGTAAAGGCAGAATTTATAATTTAATTCTGAGAATACAGTGTGAACGGTTTTGAAATGTTATTGACTTAAATATACTGTGGATAACTGACTAACTAACGGCTGTTTAAGATAATGATAAACTAGAATTGTGTGGACATGGCCACCAGTCAATCGATGGTTTCATTTAAGCTCAGTTATCACGCAGCAGAATACGCGATTGCCACGCACTATTTTCACGGTCACGGCAAAATGTTACGTTAATAAAAACGTGGCATAAGATACCCAAATTCCTACCGTGTCGATTCACCTTAATATTGCACACATATAATATTCAATACACTACCACAGACAACATAACGAAAACGGGTTCACCTTACCTGAGTTAATTTATTCTCTGTACCAACACGACTACACATTACGTGGGCAACCCTATTCCGCTCACGTATATGGAAACATTGCAATTTTTATAACAAAACTAGGCGAGGAATAGTGGACGAACATTCTATTACACCGGCAATGATAGGGTGGTCCCTAATTGAATGGTTACACAATTTGTTCGGGTATAAATATAGGTTGGTTTCGGAATATTAATGTTGTCTTGGTTTCCTGTTTGGAGCGGAATGAACTTGGTATTTCGTTATGTATAGTAAAAATTAAAACAAAAGACCTAAGCAAGCTGGATTTAAATTGTAATTTATTTATTTGCAAAAAAAGTTACGTAAATAGATGTTTACATAAAGGTAGCCAGTGACGATACGTCCATTTGGATAGGATGCATGGATTTCAATACGTTTATAAAATTAATTTCAAGAACCAAATATGTACTACCAAACATTAGCATCCAATTGAAGGCAAACCTTATACAATTATCTAACAGTATAATGTTCCACTTCAAAGTTTCCTAGGATGAATAATATTCCCAGTCTATCTGTAGTCTAGTTTCAGTAATTTATAAATGCCTTTCTGAATGGTTGGCACTTTAATTAATCTATGTATATGTTGAAATGTGATATACTTGGGTACTGTGTTCAATATGATATACTGAATTCTTGAATTAGTTAACGTATTCATTACTCTATGGAAAGAGAATACTATAATAGTCGATCCATTTGGTACCTAAACTAACCAGGAGTGACAATGAAGTAAGAACTTAGAAAAACAGTTATCATTATAATAATGGGGATGGAATGTTGGGGTAAATGAACACTAGATGATAATAATAATGAAATAATGAATTGCTAAAGCGAAATATTTCTTCTACAAATAGTTTTAAAGATATTTAATGATGAAAATTCAGTTTTTCGAGGTGCTCGAAAACTGGTCGCAGAATGATCTCCGTCCCCCATGAGCGCGGGCCTGGGAGTGACGGGTGGAACCACCGGTCTCCCTAGCAAAAGCAGGCCACGGCGATGGCGCAAAGTGCCACCCCATACCCAGGGGCTAGATAGGGACACCCTGGTCTCCACATTGGAGCAAGAGGGTCATCTCAATAGAGATGTCCCCAGATCTGCCGGGGTGCGAGAGATATGTCTTGTATAATCTCACCTCCTCCAATCAAGGACCCATGGACGGCGTGCGTTTTGGTCTGGTGGGTGCGTGGAGGTGGTATCAGTGGGAATTTTGCGCACGATAAAAAAAAGAAAGGTGCTCGAAAACTCTCTATACACAGTCGATGCACGTAGGTTTGTCATGCACTTGCGGCGTAGCCAAATGTATGCGGCGAATCAGAAATTACAAAAAAAATAGAATCTAAAAGGTTATAAATTTAAGCGATTGTTTATATTTTGATCTGCTTTGGGTACTTTGAAAAATAAAAAGTAATATTTTCAGTTTCAATATGCAATATATTATTTTGTACTATTTTTTCGCATATTATTTTTTCAAGATCAGCGCATTCTTATTAGTTTAGGTTTTTAGGGGCCTTTGTATTGTCTTCATCGGAACCATGAGGTAATATATCACATATTAAATCTGAATGTTTAATATTATTAGAAGGCAGTTTCCTACGCATATTGTACGAGTAGGTATCGATGCACGCCTCATTTATCAAAATTAGTGGCGTAACTTGTTATCTAACAATGTGCCCTGGAGACTTTCCCGTCGGAAACCAGCTTCTTAAGTACTTACCTATTTGTTAGTTTAAAGTCCTAAACTTAGATTTTTATTATAATAACAATCTACTGTTTATGTCCTGATTTAATAGGCGGCGAACCTATTGCCATTAACCGGGCACTTATAAACCTGCGATAAATACACACATAACTTCGAAAAGCATTGAAAAGTCATTGGTGTGTGCCATGGTAAAACCTGAGGTCGAACCCGAGACCTCGTTTCAGCAGTCCATTACTCATACCACTAGGATATCGCGTTTTTTAAATTGTCAAGATTATAAATTAAATAATTCTGTAGGCATACTGTCACAAATAAAATAAAATAAATTTAGAATGTTTTTTAACTAAGGCACGACAAAGCTACGCGAATTCTGTCGCGCACATATTCGAACTTGTAAGGAAAAATTGCGGGTTCGAGTCCCGTCGAAGCATTCATTCATTTGAACCGTTAGCATAATAATTGCTTTGGAAAATTTTCAATGCATGTGATATAGACTGTTGTATGGAATACCACAGGTTACTTTGTTTACAGTAATACTGTACAATGTGCAAATCACAAAATGAACAAAAAGGAGGTAGGGCGTGACGTATCTACCGTCCTATTTGAGCAGTCCGTCTGCGGATGTACCTCCACCCTACAAAATACAGTGGCTAATAGTATTGTGTTTCCGGTGGTAAGCAGGGTAGCCGAAGCTTACTGGAGAGGTTTTGTGTTGTCAGCTGGAGGACCAAAGGCGTAGTTGAAACTGATGTGTGATGGTATAAATGCCTGCTTTATCTTCTGCACTGACAGTACAGAAACTCTCATAACCTACAACCCCTCCCCCTCCTTCTCCTTACCCTCCACAGGATGGACAGTACGAGTGTGATGCCCCTGGTGTTGCATACGTTCTTAGGCTACGGTAAACATTTACCATCAGGTATAAAAAATCTATAATTTAAGCTATCATAGTCAAACCACACTCATTCAAATAATCCACATACATAAAATCGAACTATTCTATTACTCTATGTTTTTCTTTTGCCAAAAAAATAGTTACAAGTTTGCAATGTATTTTTATTCTACCACAAGCTCTCCTTATAATCCGGCACTTAGTAGATTAACACACATAGTATCGGAACACAATTTTTCTGTACCACCCGCAAAAAATATGGTTCTATACTAACTTGCGGAACAACGTTTATTTTGTTATTTTTGTATTAATTTTTTTTTGTTGGTTGTACTAATCGAAACCAATAGATTATAAAGTTTGATCTTTCCATAGATAGTAAGTGATAACAATATTATTGACACTATACAAGTGTCTGAAACAAAGGTGTCTAAGTTTTCTAGATCTGCAAAACATAAGTTAAAGAAGTGTATACTTAGCTTAGTATTTTGTAAGTGATGTACGTAAAAAAAAATGTCTAGTAAATGTCGAAACTAACTAGTCTTTAGAAAGAAATTCACTAAAATTATTCCTGGGATATAAGTATGTTGCTATATGCTATCAGACTACAGTCTATCTGTGCGTAAAATATCATTTAAAGTCATTCAACCGTTTTTGCGCGAATGTGTAGCAAAAGGTCATCAATAAATCCTCGCAAAATTCCTTATGTATACTATTGGTAGGCTTTGTAGGATAGGATTACTAACACATGTAAGTAGTACAACCAAGGAAAAGTATATACCTATCGCATCAGGTGTAGTATACACTAGGCAACATTAATACACGCAATGTTGCACAACATTTTTGCACAATGTACCTAATTCAGCAACGCGTAACTTAATGCCGTCGCCCACTGGTAAGTCAAAGCGGGGGCGTTGCGATCATGATAATATGACCTTTATTTAGATTTGAGGCGCGGGCGGCTATGCTTGATCTTCATCCAACATGCCTACCCACGAAACAAATGAGGCGAGCCTGATCGCGCACAGCCCCTCCCCCCCACCTCCCAAGCCTCCACCTTCATTTCACCTGTGACGTAACTCTAGTGTATAAGCGCACTGTCATTTGTTTCTGAAGGAAACGTTGAAGTGGCGCGTTGCTTTTACTGCCGTGCCACAACACCGCCTCAATTTCAGGCTATGTAGGCGATCGCGGACCTGGGGGCGACGGGTTAAGCCGCCTGTCACCCTAGCAGAAGCAGGCCGCGGTGTCGGCACAAAGTGCGCATCCTCATACCTGGGGACTAGACGGGGACACCGTGGTCCCTACACCCGACGGGGGTCATCTCGAAAGAGACGGCCCGGGTCTGCCGGGTTGCGAGGGATATTGTTGACTACTATCTCACCTCCGGCAACTAAAGACCTAAAGATGGCGTGCGTTTTGGTTGGTTCGAGTCCGACATAACTTCTCCAACCGGCTTCGGAGGGGAAAAGAGTTGTCCGTGGGGATTATTCGCACGAAAAAAAGGCTGTGTAAGCGATACGCCTTAATGGACTGTCCGCGTATGATCAATTCTAGGTAGCTAATTTTTATATAGGATATAACAACCTCACATCACCAGATACTAAGCTGAAGCACCAGTACAAACACCAACAATGGTACAGAAGCTACCCTCAGCTTGATGGCCTTGCTGACGCTTAAAGGACCTGCGACTGTATGAGGAAGTAATCACCAATGAATTTCAGACAATAGTGCAGCAAAGAAAAGATTCAAATTGAACTAGTTGGGCGATAAGTGTTGCCAGTCAAAAGTTGCCTAGTGCGTACAAGGATTTATTTCTCAACACAGTGCCCTAACAAATTCGTGCAACACGCTGCCCATCACTAACGACGTTGTCTAACTTAGTGAAGTTGATCCAGGATAATCTTGACTCCACCGAGATCTATTTAGAGGCAATAAGCTCAAACTTTCTGCCTTCGACCTCCTTACTAATTAATTGGATAGACTTGTTTGACACCTGTTCCTGAATTATCTGTGTAGGCTGTTTTATTTTGTGAAGTTGAGCTTCGTTACAATATAATATATTATTTCCTTTTCCTTCGTTCCAATATTGGCAATATAAAGTTTGAAAGTGGTACTAGTAAATGAAACATTGAGAAGTGAACGTCTGTCGTGGTATGGACATACTATGAGAACATACATAACATAACATAAACTTACATCTTTATCCCCGAGGGGGTAGGCAGAGGTGCTAGCACCCACATTTCGCCAGTTTATGTTTAGGTCCCAATGTAATAAGTTGCGAGCCTATTGCCATTAACCGGGCATTTATAAACCTGCGATAAATACACACAACTTCGAAAAGCATCGAAAAGTCATTGGTGTGTGCCATGGTAAAACTGGGATTGAACTCGAGACCTCGTCTCAGCAGTCCATTACCCCTATTACAAGGCTACCGAGGTTCGGCAATATATCTCCTTTTCCTTCGTACCAATATTGGCTATATAAAGGGCTTCATTAGCAGAGGTCAGTCATTCCGCACAAGAGGGAGTGACTGAGGAAATGACATCTGACACTTCCTTTTGTTTTGATTAGCAGTAAGCAACTGGCATCTGAAGTTCTAACTTCGAGAAGAAAACCTGCACGAGAGTAAATTAGATATTATAAATTTTCTAATTTTCAAATATGGAAAGTCCGAATGGTATTGCTACGCAGCCATAAGAAAGAAAATGCGTTGCTATTTGCATGTATTAATTTGCTACACAGGCATATGCAGCTTTTGATTGCCCTGATGTAGATGTCTGATATTTTCACGGCTTTAAGATGTTGCCGACTTGAGTTGAACTTGATACTTATACGTATCAAAGAGAAAAAGGTTTTCACTGACAGAGAGACGGACAATGAAGTGATCCTATATAAGGTACGCTTTTTTTCCTCTTGAGAAACCCTAAAAATAATTGAAACTATGAAAACGTCTTTAGTTCTCGTTGCCTTTTGAACTATACACAGTATGTTCAAACAAATCTAAGCTTTAAATCAGTCTAGCGTTATTTCTGATACAATTGAACTAGACTAAACTTAGATAGGTACCGAAAAAGTCTATTCTCAAATCTCAAGAGTAAAAGGGGTCTTCTTTACATAATGTTTCTATGCCGACGTACAAGGATAATTCATATTATCTAAGCATAATTCACAAAGGTCTATATTTGGAACATGTGATGACTAGTTTGGTTAGCAAATTCGTGAGGATGCCTGAAATAGAATATTTCTTGAATAAATATTAGTATATCAGTAGCAAAGTAAAAAGTTTCCTTCTAACTTTGTTTAACGTACGTCTACAAAATTATACTTACTACTTGTTTAGTTCTAAGTTGTTCGTTAGATGGCGTTGTACTGTTTATTAAATTATATAGATTGCGGTATAGATAATATCCGGAACCAGTTTTTGTGGATGTATAAATCAATTGGGTTAAGGTCTTAAAAAGGAAAACTTATGATCTGAAAAGGTATAAAGTTTGTTTTTTTAAAGGTCATAACAAAACGACTTCACAGTAAGCTGAAGGTAGAGTCTCAGGATAGAGAGACACCTCTATAGACGCTAATATGTTTCGCTGATATCCCTCAGCTTGACGGCCACATCAGATATGCTTTACTCGCCCCGCTTTAAAAACCCGGGAATATAGTTCGATTTTATATTTACAAGAATAAGAGCGTTGTAAGATAACTGGGATATGAATAAAATATAGTATATACGTGTACAATGCGAGAGCCCTAAGTCCAGCTGTTGTCTGGGACTAATTGATCGATTGGTACAATTCTCTAATAAAATAGAATACAGAGGCCATTTTTTCCGATAGCAAACACGAGGTTATTATCAAGTTCAAAAAGATTTAGATGACAACAGAAAATTTAAATTAGAAGTGGTCCCTCAGTTCAAATTCACACGTTTGTTTTTACTATTTCACTCGGATAAAACGTCGTGATTTATATTATGTAAATATTTAGATAATTATATTATTCATTTCAATAAAAAGTTAAATGAATGAATAGGAATAATTTATAATATTATGTCAATAATAAATGAGCAAAATATTTCACCACCTGTCCCAATTATTTATTCATTTTGTGGTGGAAACTATGATACTTGCAACTTGGTTATTATCCAAGAGTAATCCTTACTTCTTCCGCAACTCTTATCAGAAATTTTTGCACCATGTTTTCTATTTTTTTTATGATCTGATTGCAACACTGCAACAAGATATACTACACCTTTGACAAGTTTAGTGCTACATTGTTACCTAAATTGATTTGGAGTCGATACAACAAGCTCGTAAAATATATAGCTGCCTCATATCGTAAGTGCAGGACTCGCAGACAAATTGCATGCATGCTGTTCACAGATGTTTTAGATAGCTAAACTGACATACAAGTAAACTAAATTTATATTGCACCTGTAGCTGGCAGGGTTTTGAATGGTGTATCTTAAAGGCTTAAGTTAATACACTTCTTCAAGTCAATGAGGTAAAATTTATGTGTTAGTTAAAAAAAGTTATTTTTGTATCATTTAAGTGGCAGACAAGCACACGCCTCATCTGAAGGAAAGTGGTTACCGTGGTCTATGGACGTTTAGAACACCAAAGGTGTCACACAGGTGTTGCTAACCCTGTGTTCACCTTCTAATAACCTTTTTGAAGAACCGCATATTGTAAAAAACCACATTCCAATATTTGTCGTAAGAAAATTCCACTTGAGCAGTTCATTATTGTAAATTGGTCATTCTTCGAGACTAGAAAAGGTAATCATCATCCCTACTTAGGAACTATACATTTTGGAAGTAAGATACTTTATAAGTACTTAACTTTATAGGTAGGCTTAACAGCGTGAAAAATTTATTGGGAAAGTTTCAGATGACGTACGGTGAAAAATGCAGTGTTTCCAAAAACGCGAACTAATATTACCTTTTTTTTATTCATAGTACGTCAATTTGACTCGCCCGATTGCAAGCTGAAGGCAAAGTCTCAGGAAAGAGGGTCACCATTGCAAACAATTACAGTGCCACAATGGTGGCGCTCAGTTTGACGGCCTCATCGGATGCTTTTTCACCCCCGCTTAGAGGACCCGGAATTGTAGGAAGAAGGAAACACGTGCGCTGGTAAGGAATTCCAAAACTTAATGGTGCGCCAGAGGGAAGACTCACCGAACCGCTTGGTTGTTGATGGAATATTCTACACAGTATGCGGATGACATCTAAGTCCTACACAGGACATGTGTAGGAAAAGAGAGGGTGATATATCTGCCAACATTTTCATGAAAACTTCTTCATACCTTTACTACTCACAGATTATGAAATAATTTCATAAAAAATTGGTTAAGTTTTATACCAAATCAGTAGTTTTGGACCTTACAACACGACTGTTGCAAGTCGCAAATATTTATTGACAGTAGAAATTCACACCAGTGTACTTTTCTTCAACATTTATCTAGTGTGAGAAGTTGGCAAGCCTCCAGGTAACATCGCCACCAATCAGCTAGGTTCTCCTTCGTTCGAACATACCGTAAATCTACCAACTAGTAATGATGTTTTAACAAGTGAATGCTGTAACAGTTTCAATTCATTTTGAAGTCTTGGAGCTAGTTTTGTTTAGAGACATGAATATGAGCGGTTAAGTTAGGTTTAGCGATAAGATGAATGTTTTTTTTTTTATTTTTGATCTCGTAGGGGTAATTTTATTATGCATATAAGTGTAAATATTATGACATACCTAAATACCATACACAAAAACAATCTTGTAGTACACATAATATACGTACATAAATGCTCACGCCCGTAATCCCCAAAGGCAGGCAGAGGCTTTTTCTTTATTTTTTTAATTTATGGCACGTCAATTTCACATCACCTCGCCTAATGGTATCCATGGGTCACACATTACGACCGAAAACAGTGCGCACTGTGCAGAATGAAAGGAGAATCATTCCGCGCACGTTCAAGCTATGGAATGAACTCCCTACCATGGTTTTCCCAAGCAACTACAATATAAGATTCTTCAAGAAGGGCATTGAAAGGAAGACCCTCGTGCGCCGCTCCTAGTGTTGCAAACGTCCATAGGCCACGGTAACCGCTTTCGATTAGGAGGGCCGTGTGCTTGTCTGCCACCTAAGTGGTATAAAGGAATAATATCTTTTAATTAAAATGAGTTGTTCACACAATTGTGCTACTCAAGATAATTATTATACCTAGACTAAGTAAATGTTTGCAAATAGATAAAAAAAATCGGTGTGGTCCATTCACTAACCTAATCTTAAATGTATTTAGAAATTAGTTTTTAGTAAATAACGGTAAATGATTAATACAGCTATATAAATGCTATTTGACTTTAACTTTGATATAGGTATATACCATATTCATATATTGCAGTGGCAAGTAGTATGATGTTCTTCAAATGAAATTACTAGTTCAACTAAATGTATGAGCCATACAACGACGATGGACATGAAACTGCACGAATCAGCCTCAGCATGTATACCTACAGTATTAAAAAAACTGAAGCCGAAATAACTTTTTAAATTTCCGTATTGAAACTAACTTTCTCGTATAGGTAACTTAGAATTAACCACAAACAACAAACACATTGAATGCAAGAGCAGCATTCGCTCCAATGGTTAGATTTAAGCCCATAAAGCTTCTATTTAATAGATATTTTGCTTAAGACTTACCCGTAAAGGGGAATTTCTGAGTGCTCCACATAGACCAATATAACTTGAACTGCTTCGGCTCCCACGAAAACTCGGAATGCAGAACCTTAGAAAGAAAGTGTTGGATTGAAATAGGTCAGTCTAACTGGTTTATCTAGGTTATAACAAGAAGTTGTGATAGAAATGGAACAAATGAAATGCGGTTAATTTGTTATTTTATATTATTTTAGTGCTAATACTAAAATACTCACCAGTTTATCTTTTTTTATAATTATTGGGTATTCGATATTTCGGCGCTGTTTTAAGCGCCATGATCGCGAATGTACTACCGACCGACCGCCAAGTAATTGTTATTGGGCGAAAGGTATCGGTCTACCCTCTTTTGCACTCGTTTACTCGTATTCGTTTGCGCGCGCGCTTACCTGCTATTGTACGCGTTCTCGCAATGCACTCGATCACAGAATCGACTCACACGGTTTGTAACCATGTCAATCTTAAATCATAAATTATTTTAGTAGTACTAAACTATTCATAAATTGAAGGTATTTGGCGACCTTTTGTTGTCTGTGGCTGAACTACATTCTTACAGATGAATTGAAACTGTTATTTCGATAAAGTTCTAATTATTTATTTGATCTAACAACCAACTATTAGGTAATCTGTGGTAACGACAGCAATAGCCACAAAAAGAAAAATAAAGAGAGAAGGCAATATATAGGGGCTAGTAAAATTAATTCAAAGTTCTTCTTTCAATATACTATTATATGACTTTTTTATAGAATTCCAAGTCTTTAAGTAGGTATATTGTTTTTGATGCATAACTATGTCATCAGTAGCTTTCGACCTTACAATCGAAAGGTTCCGTGTTTCGATTACACTACCGACGATGTGACCTGCTTCTAACACAAACCATTTAATTTAGCTGTAGGGGTTAGAGGAAATATTTTTTCTGATATTCTTTAAATAATAAAAAGTACCTAAGAGTGTTTATTATTTTTATCTATGGCAGTCGTTACGGGTAGTTGGAGCCCTCAAAAGTCCAACCAGTCTAACTTGGAACTTCGGTATCGCCATTGGTCATTAGACCATTGGTTTTGGAGGTCAGATGGCAGTCGCTTCACGGAAAATATCGAAGTTCAGCCGCATCACAGTTAGACTGGAAAGCCGACCCCAACTGAGTTGGGAAAAGGTTCAGGGAATGATGACCCAAGTGTGCTTTTTTTTCTTCCATAATCTTAAATAAAACGTAAACAAGCTATTTGCATGCAGACATAATATTTTGAAACTTCTTTACCACAAAACAACATTATTTTTCAATAGTCTTCACTATACAGAAACCGCGGTAGCCTAGTGGTATGGGTAATGGACTGCTGATACGAGGTCTCGAGTTCGATCCCAGTTTCACCATGGCACACACTAATGACCTTTCGATGTTTTTCGAAGTTATGTGTGTATTTCTCGCAGGTTTATAATCGCCCGCTTAACGGCAATAGGCTCGCCACCTATTACATTGGGACCTAAGCATAAACTGGCGATATGTGGGTGCTAGCACATCTGACTACCCCTTTGGGTATAAAAGCGTGAGTTTATGTTATGTTACTATACACCTTCTCCATTTTTCTGAATATTCATTTTATTAGTACATCCACAATAAAACTAGAAGCAGTAGTTTATTGCGGTGGCATTAAGGTGCAGAATCCCAAGCTTTACGATCTCATTCGCGATATTATTTCTATTGGTCTTCGCGTTTGCCGGGATATTGATCAGATGCACCAGATAGGTTCTGTTGCCAATCTTATAAGTAATAGCATCGTTTAATGTCGGCTAGATCTTTGCTTTGATGTGTAGATATTTTGAATTTTCATGTGCGTACTTCGAGATCTAAGAGCTCATGTAGTTAACCGTACAATACTTTTTATCGTTCAAATAACTTATCTTAATCCAAAAAATTCGACGTCTTTGTCGTACCATTAAGTCTTGGAATTGTTGTTTCCTTCTCCAACAGTCCCAAGCCCTTTAAGCGGGGTGTAAAAAGGTATCTGATGAGGCCGTCAAGCTGAGTGACACCATTGTAACACTGTACGTATTTTAAACTGACTTTCTTTCCTGGGGCTTTGCCTTCAGCTTACTATCAAGCGAGGTGAAGTCAAATTGACGTGTCCAAAATGAATTAAAAAATATTTATCAAAACTATTGACAATTGCGCATAGTGCCATAAATAAATATCTCTGATTCCCGGTATCATTATAATCTTCGATCGAGTGGAACTTTTTTAAAGGTCAAAGAAATAGTTCCATCATACAACCATATATCTCCCAGAATTTCTACCCATGTCCCACAATCCTCCGTCATTCCCACTCATTCTCACCTTGTCTCACCATTGCATCAATTTCGTACATTTTATATAGTTAGTATATTAAATGATTATTGAAAACATTATATTATTTGTTTTATAAAAAAATAAGACTACCTTATCTGAGATGAATGATCGGTGATAAGAATATCCAGATGAAAACCTTTTCAGTGTTTTCAGTGTTAATATTTAAATTAAGTATTAAATAATAAATATTTTTCAATGTTGCAAACGATATATAGAATACAAACTAATCACTAAGAAACCACCTTAAATATTTTCTGCTTTAAAATACCCGTCTAATTTATTATCAAGGGTATAAATTATGGCGATCGATTGAAATGTAGCACCATTTAGTGGCAAGTTATGGCCGAATAAATGGTGTGAAAATAAATTGTGTATTCAAATATCTATGCGCACATGATTTTCAAGGTACCTAATAATTTTGAATAGTGTGCAAGATAAAACGCTGCAGCGACATCTAGCAGTAAGTTGCACCAAAATGTCACGTAGAAACATAAAGTTATTAGTAATACTTAGCGAGGTAAAGTGTACAAGTAACATTACATATTTTACCTAAAACTTAATTTGTTTAGGTATTTGAATAAAATTAAATAATCTGGTGGCAACTTTTTATAATAACACATGTTAATCAATACAGGTTTTTTAACCTACATGTGATACAATGGCTAACATTAGTACATGTGCCAACGTTTTACCACTTTGCAATATTCTAACATAGCTTTTCTTGCACATAACTATGGAACTATTTTTTATTTGTAACTATGTATGTTAAAATATAAGTGAATTTTGAATCTCAGTAAGCGTCAAATCGAAACATAATACGTTGGCATATAAATCAGGAGAAATTGAGAACGGGGGGAATTATGACTAATCTAATGTACCTACTACATAACAGTTAACACTACTATGACCTTACTATTAGGTTTATTGTTGACATGTTTTTACTATTCAATGTATGAACAACATTAGTATCATGGTTAATGAATAATAATTGACTGTGTCGTCACCATTAGCATAACGTAGAGTTAATTATGGTGAAACTAATAGGGCTAATAATTAACTACATACTAACATTTGGAACGAACACGTACAAAATATCGTTGAATACTGTATGTATCACCAAAGGCTTAACATCCAGGTTGAACTTATTATCCTCATCATTTCTGCCATAGGACATCCACTGCTGAACATAGGTCTCCGCCATCGATATCCAATCCGACCGGTTGGAAGCGGTTTGCCTCCAACGGACTCTGACTATGTCATCAGTCTATCTCGCGGGAGCTGTACTCCGCCATGTCCACGAGTATGTGGTCTCCGTTTAGAATACTCCGCCTACTGCCACTTTAGCTTGCTAAAACTGTGGGCTATGTAGGTAACTTGCATTCGTCTACAGATCTTCTTGTTCCTGATTCGATCTCTTAGAGAAATCCCGAGCATAGAAATTTTCGTAATTCACTGCGTCACCATGAGCTTTCTTATGAGCCCATAGTGAGAGTTCACCTCTCGGGACCATAAGTCTCACTTAGACTTTCGTCTGTCCCTGGGCACAGCGTTGTGTTCGGGACACAGCGACTTCTCGTCAAAAATACCGTTATAATGTAACTTATAAAGATAAAATAGATTTATATTATTATGTAATTATAAAGTGGTTGTCTATACATTGCCTTTTTTTATACCACTTAGGTGGCAGACAAGCATACCACCCAACTGATGGGAAGTGGTCACCGTGGCCTATGGACATTTGCAACACCAGAGGCGTCACACACGTGCTGCCAATCCTGTAGAAACCTTCTAATGCCCTTCTTGAAGAACACCATATTGTCTAATAAAATACTTGGATTATGTTATGTTTTTTGTTTAAAAACTGCTAAACCAATTTTGATGTAGTTTTTTATCTGCACCGTATTGGTCAGACTTAAAATTTTATGTTTTTTGGACGCAATTGCTATTTATAGCCAAAGATATAACCTGAAGTCGCGGTAACCCTCATCCATGCAGGCAAACCGTTGGCAATAGGCAAAATATGAGTATTAATATACCCATTGCCTACCCATTTAGGGGTAAATAAGCGTATTGTATGTATGTCACATACAAAAGTTTTTAGTAAGAATAATAAGCATGCTTCTAACTTCTATAACTCAGAAGCTTTGAAATTAAAATTGATTGCAAGATTTACAGAAAACTATCAAAATCTTGCAGTACTGCAACACCAGCATCCCAGAGGCGATTAATTACAAAACAAATTTGGCGGGTAAGTTACAAGATCAGGTGGTCATTACCAGCGTGCAGTGAACCGGCATCGAACCGGGACCAGCTGGCGACGAGCCAATTCTTACCACACGTTCAGTGTTTCAGCGAGAAATTTATTGCAGCTCTTGTTACAAGTAGTGATACTTTTTATGACATTAAATTGGATGGTGTAATACTGATGGTCGTTTTAAGAAACGCAGACTATTATTAGTAGTAATCCACGCGGTTTTACTTGTCATCTGATACGATATAGATGCAGGCGTTACCTGGCGGAAATCCATTACAAAGGGTTTATATTGGGGGAGGGAGGATTTGGCCCACCGCTCACCCGCGGTTCAACACTCCAACAATATATATTGGAATGTCAAACCACCCACTTCAAAGTAAGAAAAACAAAATCTTACCAGAGAGTGATGTTTCATCTGAATAAAAAAAATCGTAAAAGTTTCCTCTTTTTATTTCTTTTTGCGATTTACACCGCTTAGCAAGGAATCGGGAACATTTTTCGGTTGTAAATTTATTTTTGGCACACTCACTTGTTTTTGGGAAAAGTGTCCGATTGACGGTAATAGGCTCGCCCCCTATTACGTGGGACGTAAAATCATAGTTAGCGAAATGTGTGTGTTAAATACACCTCTGCCTACCCCTTCGGGGATTATGGCCGTGAGCATATGTATGTATGTATGTACAAGAGTCTCTATTAATTTTGTATAGGAGAATTTCGAATATACAGGAAATGTTCCTGAAGGTCAGTTGGTCAGAGTTCTTGGAAAAGACTTGAATAAGTTAACATACTAAGTGCTAGAAAATTTCATTATATTAAAAGAAAATGTTAAATAGCTTTCACGAGAACTAAGCTATCAGTTTGAGAAAAATGATTTTTATTCGTTTTATCTATTTAATCTTGTAATTGCAAATAAATTTGGGATGTTATGTACATTTGAATTGTTATTATGTATATTTACACGTTTAATGCATCGGTCGCTTAGTGGTTAAAGAATCTGTCTTACGGTAGAGGTCCTGGGTTCCAATACTGGTGGTATTCTATCGTTTTCCATAAATTCATTTGCACTAATTTTGTTTGCCATAATCATTCCCGATCATAATATTTACTAGCACTTTTATCATTTTATATTAATAAAGTTTGACTTAACAACTCAACAGTCATAACTTTTATTTGCCATACAATGACTTTCTATAACAACATAAATATCATAATAATTAGTTTCCATAAGTCACATCTCATAGTCGACTCTTGACATGATCAAAATTTGGTATAATTAGGAAGATAATACATAATATTGATAGGTCAAAATTAATTATCCTTAACACCCCGACTCAGTGCAATCCGACTCGGATAGGTTAGGTTAGAAGACTAAGGCGGGAGCGAAGCGAAGCGGAACCGTATGCCGTAATTTTTTTCAAGCCAATATGTTGTGTACCAGGAGTGCCACCAGGAGCCTTCAGCTTCGGGAGTGTTTCCCTCACACACTGCATATTTTGAAAATTAGTTTGGTCCAAAAACCAATCATCATGAAATCAGGTATTACGCATTATTGTAAGGAGTACAACAAGGCCATAAGTATTATTTTATCCATAAAATATATCATGTTTGTTTACCATCAAAACATACTTTAAGATGCCCATGCCCATGTTACGAATAATAGTACGGGCAAACTGAACTGATAAATGAACTTCCATTGATCAGACTAGTCATCAAACTGCGAATAATCCAGTCAGTCTACTTCAGTTTACTAATACAGTATTAAAATTCATAGACATTCAAAGCGTCTAGACCAGTTTGCTTCCTTAACTTAATTTAAATGCATTTTATGCATGTCTAAATCTTAGTTTGTTTGTATTGCTTGCGTGGTGTACATTTAGTTGGCTGTTTGCCAAGCAGTCTTGGCTGGTCAAGGTATTAGTCGACACTGCGTTTTGAGATATGAAAAGCCTCTACCAGTGAGTGGTGCAATACCATCGTATTAAGTGACGATGCTGGCGTAACATTATTTAAATCCTGACAATGTGAGAATCTAGTAACTGTTGGTGCTTGTAGCAGACCCTGCAGATACGCAGAGATGTTGCATCCTTGGTAGTATTTACCGTCTCTATCATGGTGAATGCTCTGATGAGCTTTTCCGAATAATCCCACCCACTCCTTTCCTACACAGGACAATACGTGCAGGGCTTAGATGTCACCCGCATATAGTGTAGAATATTTCATGAACCATGCGGTTCGGTGAGTCTATCCTCTGCCGCACCATTAAGTGTTGTAATTCCTTACCAGCTCACGTGTTTTCTTCTTCCTTCAGTCACAGGTCCTTTAAGCGGGGCGTCAAATAGCATCTGATGAGGCCGTCAAGCTGGGTGCCACCATTGTAACACTTTACGTGTTTGTAATGGTGACCCTGATCCTGAGACTATGCCTTCAGCTTACCATCAGGCGGCGAGATGTCAAATTGAGGTGTCCTAATAAATAAATAAAAAATGACGTAAAGTCCAGGGACATACCAATATCGTTCGAGTCCAACATAACCTCCCCAACCGGTTCTGACGGGCGGTATCCGTGGGGGTCTTTTGCACAATAAAAAAAAGAGGGACATATCAATATCAGCAAATATGATATGTGCACTGTGCGGGGATGGAACCCTCGTCTTCTGCGTAGCAGTCGCGATCACTACCGCTACGCCACAGAGGCGGTCCATATTCCAATTATATCTACACTGATAATATAGCAGCTATTATTATCCAAAATCTTTACGTTTATCGCTAAAATAGCCCTAAATACTTACAAACCAAAAATAACATCCAGGAAAAAACAAAAGTTCCTAATATCACTTCCCCTAATACAGATCCTCTTGAGAAAATAAAGTAGCTAAGTTATTTATTCTCTCTGGACTCGATGCTTGCCAGATCTAAACAAATATTTTCTTCATTGCTTTCTTTATGGAGACGTTCTTAGATATGTCAGCGACATTGCGATGTGGTAACTCCATGTCTGCAAAGAATCTGGACCATTGTGTTAGTTTAGCAAGATCTAACGAGGATTTGGATAGTTTATTATAGTTTTACTTCTGACATTTTTTAAGTGCCCTGTAATGGTATATACAGAATACTTTATTTAAAACTTTTAAATTTTAGATGCTTTTTCAATAATATTCTTCACCAAATGTGACAGCCTTCGTGGTGTAGCGGTAGTGCACGCGATTGTTGCGCACGGGGCGTTGGTTCGATCCCCGCTCAGTGCAAAAAGTTGTATTCATGAATATGGCTGTTTGTACTGGTATGGTCGTGCCTCGAAGAGCACGTTAAGCCGTCGGTCCCGGTTGAAATACAAACATCTATGGCAGTCGTTACGGGTAGTTGAAGCCTCAAAAGTCCAACCAGTCTAACTTGGAACTTCGATATCGCCATTGGTCATTG
Organism: Pelosia muscerda; assembly: GCA_963691645.1. Taxonomy (NCBI): domain Eukaryota; kingdom Metazoa; phylum Arthropoda; class Insecta; order Lepidoptera; family Erebidae; genus Pelosia; species Pelosia muscerda. Next base: position 1,565,727 of record OY829116.1, on the reverse strand, counting down.
GACCATTGGATGTGGAGGTCAGATGGCAGTCGCTTCACGGAAAATATCGAAGTTCAGCCGCATCACAGTTAGACTGAAAAGCCGACTCCAACTGAGTGGGGTAAAGGTTCAAAGAATGATGATGAATGATGATTCTTTACCAAATGTCCGAATGTGTAACAAAACAATGAACCTATGTAACGCATTCTATCGTTGCCATTATTGTACACTCCAATCATTCAATTAGCATATCACAATCCTCTGCTGAATATAAGCCTGTCTCGTTATGGGCCATTGCTTCTGAACCTCTGGCTTCCACACCCAGTCTATCCCAGCCTCCCTTTTCATGTCATCAGTTCATCTGGCGTAGGGAAGTGACTCACTTGATGGGAAATTATTAATTAAGGTAAAGCCTCATGTGCCTTTTTACCCGACTGCGCGACGCAAAGGAGGGTATTGTGTTTATCAGTCTATGTATATGTATGTATGTATGTATGTTTGTTTCTATGTGGCGTTCTAGAGGCTAAACGCATAGGCCAATTTTGATGATTCTTTCGTCAATCGATTCGTCTTAACCTTGCGAGTGTCACTAAAGACATGACAGTAATCAAAATTCACCACAGCAACAACCAGACGCCATATTGTCAAAATGAAAAAAATAAAATTCGATGAACTATGTCAAGTGGGGTATCATTGAATAGGTATTTTAAATTTATCTTTAGGTTCCTTTTACCATTTTTCATTTTAAATAATAGTTTAGAATATATAACGATTTAAAGTTGTTTCACGAAGCATTCATTCTCGCTAATTTTCTTACTTATTGATTTAAGTTTATATTTTAAGTATAAACGATATATTATAAACAACAATTATTTGGTAAAAAAATAACTTTTGAATGAATCGTAACTAAAAAGTATAAAATAAAAAAAAAATTAAAGAAAATCAAAAAACCCGACTGCGTAAAAACTAAATAGAAGGAAACAAGTCCAGTACCTACTTTAAAATTCATACAATACTCACAGTCGGGGCCCCTTGGGAAGATTTGATTAGTAAAATTTGAATGGGCCCCGACTGTGAGTATTGTATGAATTTTAAACTACTGGACTTGTTTCCTTCTATTTAGTTTTTACGCAGTCGGGTTTTTTGATTTTCTTTAAATATTTTTTTTTATTATGCGCATAATTCCCACGGATACCACCTCCGCCAAAAAGAGTGGAGTTGATAATGTCAGACTCGAACCGCACGCCATCTATAGGTCCTTGATTACCGAAGCCTCATGTGCCTAAGCTTCTAAATATGATCTATTAGGCTTGACACTGAATTCTTACAGATCAATACATCTGTGAATATGTAAATGCAAGTATTTTTAGCCTTTCATTATCTCTTTTCTGTTCCTTGACGTCGGTTTAACCTTTTTGTAATTGGAGTGCTTCAGTAAAAGAGAATCGGAATCCTTCACTAAGATTAAGGAGCTCTTGATTTCTTGGGTTCGAAAGAGTCGCGGGCAGCAGATAGGCATTATAGCTAAGTATTACCTTCATAGAAAAATAATAACATTGCTCAGCTTACTTACATATACCTAATTACCGTCGTGTGGTGACGAAAAAAATATCACCATCCCATTTCATCCGAAGGGTGCCTTATGAGCCGACTAACGAATAAATACGCAGACGATATCACTGTGAGGGAAGGAAAATTCGAAATAAAATCCTGCACTAACCCATCTGCCAGCATGAAAACTGTAGGCCAAAGCCTTCCAACATTATGAGAGGCCTACATCCAGCCGTAGACTGCGATTGATTGATTGATTGAAACTTCGATGTACTATTTTACAATAAAAGCGAATAAATACCTTCCAGAACTCTATAAAGATGCAAGTGAGGTAAACTAGAATCTGAGAACTGCAAACAAAATTCACTACGAAATTTTTCGTCAGAAATTTCAAGCAAGTGGCCACGTCATAGGAAGGAAGCAATACAGTAAAAGAATCCGCCCGACTTCCGCATTGGAAGCCGTCCAGCAAAGCGAATCAATGGGTAGTATTTGGTTAGGGAGAGACGAGACGACAAAGGGTTTAAATCGATAAAAGCGGCAAATGTAACGCAAACAATATTTTGCCTGGAATCTTTATTTCCACACTACCTAATGCCCGCGGCGCCGGGAGCTTTGAGTTTTAATGCCGTTCCTGCAAGCCATAAGAATTTACTGGATAAAAAGCCGTTCAGCCATTAATGCGTCATTAAGTAATAAATACTTACAGTTTTTTTATTACAACGAAATAATTAGTAACCGAAGTTACTGATAGTTCCTCTAACCCCTCTAGCTAAGCTCAATAGCTTTTGTTAGGGGTGGGTCCACGTCGGTCATTACACTAATGGCTAGGATTCGAACCCGGGACCTCTCGATCGTAGCCGACTTCTTAACCACTAAGCTACTGATGCTTCCGATTCTCTGAAATTAATATATTTTAATTTTATTAATCTTGTATTTCATTTTAATTTTCTTTAAAATAACAATATGTAATTGACCATTCAAATTTTCAATTCAATTCATTTATTTCTGAACAAAAACAGTGTGTTAAAATATTAATTAAAAATAAATACGTCATGTAGTCATTATGTCAATAATTATGTAACAATATCAATCTAACAGAAAATAAAAGATAATATTTAGAACGTTTTATTATTTTCTTTGACTTTAGGTGTAACATAGAAGACCATATTGTTTAATGTAACACTTTTGTATCACCTCATCAATGAGCTCATTGCAATTCACTGCTGGACATAGGTTTGTCTAGACTGGCCTACTATTACCACGCTGGTCAAGCGGTCTGTTACAAATCGGAGCCACCAATGTTGAAAGAAATAAAATGGATTACGATTATGAATATTTTTTAAACGGTTTTATTTTTTTGATTATATAAACATACAAACATCAATTTAAAATTGGAGTCAATCATCAATTTAAAAGTGAATGTCTAGATGGGACTTGAATCTGACAGAGACTGGTTTAAGTCCTTTCACCTCAACCTATTATGAAAATTATATTTCAATGCCTCATAATTACATTAAACATACAAATAATTATTACAATTTTAACACTTATTGCTCTGCGGCACAATTAAGTCCTGGAATTCCTTACCAGCTCACGTGTTAACTTCTTCCTACAGTCCGGGTCCCAACCTGAGACTTTGCTTCCAGCTTACCATCAGTGAAGTCGAATTGACGTGCCCTAAATAAAAATAAAATAGTAGGATTAGGAAACGTCTATAACAGCGACTTTTCTGTTAAATTCCTAGAACAATTGCATAGCACACGGTCTATTTATTATTTTTGATTGGTACTTATCTAAAAATGAATGCCATTTCTACCGTCAACCCTAGAAGAAAACCTGCACCAGATTTTCATCCACTGCTTAACAGGTTCAGAGTCAAACTTTAGCCTCAGTAAAGTAGGTTGGACTCTGTACACACAGTCACAAAGTTGTAAGACGTAAAAATATTGTCTCGTATTCCTAGTAAGGAACTTGGACAGTCGTAGTTTGTCTGCATTTTAAACAGTTATCTAATGGGATTTTCTTGTTAGAAAGCTTTTGTTGTTATTTCAGGTGAACCTGATATTGATCCCATTACCTTATATGTACAGTCAGGAATAAAATAGTTAAACAAACTTTAATTTGCCACGAAATTTTGGTTGTCTAAGACGCCAATTTTCTATCAACTCACAACTCGCCAGAAGCAAGAAGTTCTCTCGCACACATTACGACCGTAAACCGTGAGCAATGAACTCCTTAATGTGTATTTTGCAAGTGAACACAATATGGGGTTCTTCAAGCAATGCATTAGAAGTTTTTTACAATGTCGGCAGCACAAGAACGCGGATGGTGTTCTATAGGCCACGGTAACCACTTTCCATTAGGTTTGCCGTGTGCTTATCTACCACTTAAGTGGAATAAAAACTCTAACCATAGATGCTGCAATTGAATTGAAAAACTAAAATAATAGTACTATTTGATAATATTCTGGTTACCTTCTGTCAATAAAAGAAACTGTTTTATTTTCAGAGTGGATTTTAGAAATGGCCCACCAGTCCACTGGGCCGTCGCAGGCGAGTTCGGCGCGCGGACACACTTCGTGCTCAACGAGTCTGACCCCTCATCAGCACACCTCGTGGTGGAGAAGGTGGCTAGATACGATGAAGGAGTGTACAGATGCAGGATAGACTATGTAGATGCCCCAACGAGGAACTACAAGGTTAATTTAACTGTTATAGGTGAGGACAATCAGACATTCAATAAGTGAAAATCTTTAAATATTTTACCTATTAATTTTAATTTTTTGAAGAGTAAATACTATTTTTGACCTTTTTTTTTTAATTGACTTTCGCTTATGTGTGATATACGCCTTATTACGCAATGAAAGTCAGTACAAGCTCTCACAACGAACACGCATGCGGACATACATACACACACACAGGCACGCACGCAACAACGCATGCATACAATGTTGAATTTTAAATACAATGTTCATGTTCAAGGGTTATATTTTCAAAAGAAAGACATGGGTGATACCTACTCACTATCCAGCGACTTTATTTCCACATAGGTGGGGGATGGGGATACTTGTCTTCTTCTTAGCAGCAATCCCAGGTGACCTTGGAACCTGGAATCTACCTTTTTTCAGTCCTACTGCAAATTTGACTGAATTTCGATATTTCCGCGAAAGCACTACCATTTGATCTCCGAAATCCATGGAGGATATCAAAGCATTACAGTTAAATCAGTTGTTGGACGCTTTTAGAGCACCAACTACTCATTATGACTGCCATAGATGTTCGTATGACAACCAAAACAGACGGCATAACGTGCTCTCCGAGGTACGACCAGACAAATCTAAACACCGATATTCATACACATGACACAAGGCTAAGTAAATTCAGACAATCCTTTTACTTCTTCAGTACCACCAGAACCTCCTCGGATATACGACTACGAGGGAACAGAAATCCTGGGCAATATAGCAGGACCCTTTAGAGAGGGACAAAGTGTACTTCTTTCTTGCCAAGCTGCAGGAGGTAAGATTTATTTCTTTTAATTTAATGAACTAGTACTTCTATGAAGAGTATATCCCGCGATCGCCTTTTACACACCAACCTGAGAGGATCAAGACGTGGAAATAACGCAATCAAAAACGTCCCAACTGCCGCCTTTCTCTTCATTAAAAATATCTGGACAAAAGTTTGGATTTCCAAAGAACATGTGTGCTAAACTTAGTGAAATTTGGTTATGCAATGTGCCCTCTAGATCGGAATCGACACAACCACAGACATACGGACAAAACCAAAATCGACCTAGTAACAGAGCTCGTTTCGTTTGCTCCTACAGTCAAAGCATTCATGAAGAAATATGAAAACCTCATCAGCATTTCTATACATCCTGATTACCCTTATGTAACTTGTACTGCAATAACAACATTTATTTACACTTGCCATAACCAACGAAATGTTGATATTTACATAAGATTTACTTCAATTTATTTCTTCAATATCTGTATTTTGAAGAAAAAAAAATGCAAATCCTGTAACAAAGAAGATTGAAACTTTTCCATTTATTCGCAAACAAGTATAAAATTTTGGTATACAAAAATGTTAAACAAGTCCCACGATTGCATATTTACTCTGTTTTGTGTGTAACGCTCAGTCCACAATCTCGCAAGGCTCTCGTAAGAGGACAGGAGACGAGGGGAGGGTAGTGCACCATCCATTCTCTCGCACTCGCGTTGTCTTGCCGTGCAGCTTAGCAAGGCTCTCACACGAGGACAGTATAGGCAAAACTCAGCGACTAAAGGCTCGCAACGACAAGAAGTGAGGCGAAGGTCACAAGCACACCGTCCTCGCTTAGCATCGTGTAGCTTTGCGACAGTGTGGATTCAGCATTAGAATTATTTATTTATTTAAATATCTATGTATTTTTTTTTATACCACTTAGGTGGCAGACAAGCACACGGCCCACCTGATGGAAAGCGGTCACCGTGGCCTATAGACGTTTGCAACACCAGAGGCGTCACACACGCGCTGCCTACCCTGTAGAAACCTTCTAATGCCCTTTTTGAAGAACCCCATATTGTAGTCGCCTGGGAAAACCACGGCAGGGAGCTCATTCCACAGCTTGAGCGTGCGCGGGATGAAACTCCTTTCATACCGCACAGTGCGCACCGATTCCGGTCGTAGCCACATGTGTATACCACAAGAACAATCATAGAATACATCAGTGCAAATAGTTATTTCGGGAAGGATTCAGAGCGGTACTACAGCTGCCTCTGGTGTTGTAAATGTTTATCAGTATCGGTAGCCACTCCGAAGTGTGAAGTATCACGTTACCACATCACGTGTTAAGTGATCACCAAAGTGTGATCAATTAGTACGGTGAGATGTACTGATGACTTGTTCGTTGGAATTTATTTTTGTCGACTACCCAGGTTTGCAGCCACAAGTTAGTCGGTAGATATATGAGATTCTTCAAATCATTTGTGAATATGGTTACTTTTGGCAAGCGTGATACATCGTCGATCACTGAATTTAATCTTACATGATTAATCTTTTCAAACAGGTAAACCATCACCAGATGTCTCCTGGTATAGGGGAGAAGAAAGATTAGCATTCACAAAAGAAGGCTCCGTCTGCCAGCTGCACCTTCCAAACTTATCTCGAGAGATGACGGGTACTAAACTGCAGTGCAGAGTGGAACCACCATTACTGCAGCCGCAGTTTAGAGATGTTACTATAAGATTATATTGTAAGTTATTTATGGTTAATTATCCAATATTGATGGGAAGTATGAATGTGTATGACTTTAGAGGCGAAGGTCAGCCAAAAAATAGTTCAGTCAATAATTCAGTTCAGTAACAGTAACAAGGGAGTGACTGAAGAAATTATATCCGACAATTATGTATGTATGGAGGAGAATAATATGTTGTGTGCCTATGTGTTTTGCTTTGGTTCAGTTGTATACATTTGCCCATTTGAAAATTAACTTTAAATGCATATTGAATAAAATATTCCTTACTGCTGTGTTGTTGACGGAAACTTCGGTATCGCGATAGTACAAAAAAAAACATGTTGGGCCGACCCCAGTTAATTGGGAGAAAGGCGGGGAAATGACGATGATCATCAACCTCTTCACGATGTGTCTAATGTGGAAACTTGTAGCCCTAGTACTGATATTATTTATTGGTTAGTTATCTTTTGCGTAAGCAACTAGTATCTAATCGCCCCACTCCTTGAGGAAAACTTGCGAAAGTCTAATTTACACTCGTCGAGTAAGGTTGACTTGGAAACCAAAGTTAGCAGGAAACTGATCACGAAACGCCATGCAGAAAGTTAGCGTCTTATTATAGTCAATTCGAGTCCGAAATAACCGCCAACGGAATTTTCACAAGACATAAATATCTATGATTTTTTATTAACATTAAGACCTACGTATTCATAACATTGTTTAAGGCCAATATTGAAGTAAATTAAAATATCTGAAATTTAAAATTTTATCGTTTATGTCACCCGAAAAACAGGTTATTTTTATTTAAAATCTGCTTTACAACAGTAAAACCTCAATTCATTCGAGTGACTGGCAGTGGAGCAACCAGAGCCAGTACCGACAAGTCCTTTGTTTGCACCACTCGAGGATCGAAGCCGGCTCCCAACATTGAGTGGTTCATCAACTCACAGTTAGTGGATTCCACATTGACTCAGGTAATGCCTTTTGGATATTTGTATAGAGTTGTTTTTACCATTGACAGCTTTTAAATTTATACAATACTTAACAACATTATAACGTTACACTTATTTTTGTAAATTTATAAGTTTGAATGTAGTTGAATGTAATTAACTAGATATCTATATAAAGTAATCATTAAAAAAAAATCAAACTAACATGCTAATTAAAACCAACATTGTATGAAAAAGTGGTACCGTAGGTCGGCTGTATCACAATGCGCAAAAGTTTTGTCTTTTACGAATTTAATTATCGATCGATTTAAATCGGAAAAGGGGAATGCTCCGACGAAACTCGAACCCCCGATCTTTACTTTATAGAGGGAATGAATCTCAATCGATTTGAAACAGTTAAGCATACTGATTACGTTTCGTTAATTGACGACCTCCATGGCCAAGTGGTAGTGTACACGATGGCTGCGCAGGAGTTGTGGGTTCAATTCCCACAATATAGTATATTTGTATTGATCTGGGTGTTTCACAAAAAAGTCGGTATCGAATCAGTTTTATCAGTATTCTAGAACCCATAACACAAGCTAGTTAAACTATGTTTACCATGAGTTTAATTTTGTATTTATTTGATTTGCATTAAAATTTCATTACCTACATTAATTATTGATACTAACTCATCGATATACTAAAACACTATTCGGTCTGATTCCGTTTTCACAATATATTATTATGACAATTCTATATTTTCTCTATACTTATTCTTCCCTAGGTGGAAGTGGATGGAGAAGTCACCAGAAGTATTCTCACATGGCACGTAAGGAGAGAAGACAGTGGAAGACAGCTCTCCTGCAGGGTTTCCAATCCATGGTTCCCAGCTCACACACTAGAGGACTCTGTCACGCTGGATGTAATGTGTAAGTGCGAGATTGAATCTCACGAGTAACATAACATAACATAACATAAACTCACGCCTTTATCCCCGAACGGGTATGCAGAGGTACTAGCACTCACATTTCGCCAGTTTATGTTTAGTTCCCAATGTAATAGGTGGCGAGCCTATTGCCATTAACCGGACACTTATAAACCTGCAATAAATACACACATAACTTCGAAAAGCATCGAAGTCATTGGTGTGTGCCATGGTAAACCTGGGATCGAACCCGAGACCTCGTCTCAGCAGTTCATTACCCATACCACTAGGCTACTACGGCTATTAGTAATACAGTTGTTTCTTAAAAAAACAATATTTCATTTACCAAAACGACAATACAAAACACTAAATCGATTCCACGAATAGCCTATACCCTATCAAAGTACTATCAATATCCACGCTTACAAACGCGGTACAATGGCGTGCAAAATAATTGACCCAGTAACAAAAACAAGTGGTAACATGCACGATATATCAAATATACACCACACACTAGATACGGTAACAGCAGAGTTCCGTTGTTTGTCGGGGTCGTGTGCCAACAACTTTGTCGCAAGTTTAAACGTTATCGCGAGCTAGGGCGGTCTCGTGCGCCGCCCTGATACTAAAGTGTCGCAATACGGATTTATTATGACGTATGTCTACTTTCTTTATGAGATATGTTATGATTCGTATAATTGTGAAGGGGTTCTGTACGTTTTGTTTTATGTTTGTTAAATATACTGGTCAACTGATATTAAGTACATAAATTAAATCTCTGGTAATATTTAAGGGCGAGTCAACCTCACGTGCCAAAAAATAAAAAATACCCTAGTATAAATACCCTATACCTGGTGAAGCACTCCCACATGTTTTTGAAACAGGTTTAAGGTATTTATAGTCTCAGAGTTTTTTTTAATTTTTATTTAATTTTCCTTTTACACTTTTGAAATTGATCTGCTTGTCAACCCATTTCATTTGATATCCATATTGACGGATTAGTGAAAAGTAGTAAATTGTTTTGATTCAAAAAAGGAATGGAATCATTCACACATCATACAAAATTATATGTAGCATCTAATAAAAAAGCACAGTTCGAAAACCTAAAAAATAATAGTGACATTCAGAGCAAACTGTAGTGGCTGAAAGGGAAATATTGGGATAACTTTGCGTCTGCACGCACTTACAGCTAACTATAGAAGTTCAGAAACCCAGAGCTATTGTCGCTCACGTACCTATTGTGGTCTTGCAAAGGACTCAACATCTTCAATTTGTAGAAGCATCCCTATTCAATAAAAATAATGTGAGTTTGAGGTAATTGATTCCCAGCATACACGATGTTTACGTACTTCAAATGCTAATGGTTATTTGAATCTGTATTATTTATATTATAATCTTTATTTACTTTTGTAATTATTTATTATTCATATCTGCTCTTGTTATCTAGCATATTACACAGTTACTTAAGTCAATACATAACTTATGAATATAATTATAATTATTGTGGATTTAAACACAGTAAATTTTTGCCAGATCTGCATTTTACCAAGACAATGCCTACGTGTTTAAAATTTACATAAATGTTTCAATTTTTTTACGAATACTATGGTGATTTATTTGGTATTATATATTTTTACCCTGGATATATCTGGTTAAAACGTCATGTTTTAACCAGATATATCGCGATAGAATCTCAAAGTGAGAAAAGAGAAAAAGTGGTTCCATTTTATGTGAGACATTCGCGTGTACCTCAAAAAATATCAAGTATTGATGGATAAGGTTTTCACTATCAGTGAACACATTAGACTCATAAGCCTGTGCGTTATTAGATTTCTGACAAGTAAAACATAAACCACTAATGAAGTAACACAATTTTGTAACTACCATTACCGTTTCAAATACATTCATAGGTCTAAACAAAACTTCTCTCTCTATTAAATTTAAGCAAAATAGTGTACAATATGTAGAGACTCCTAACATCAAGTTAAACACAAACGCGCAAAGAGATTACTTCAAAAACCTAAGCTTTCACAGCCAAGTTTATCTCGTTAACTTAAAACATTATCACTTATTGTCAAACGTACGGCCTCAAGTGTAATGTTGTCAAATGTTTGTACAATATCTAAATGTTGGGCCAATGTTGGTTTCAGTGTTTGTTAGACAAATGAAGTCTTATGTGATGTGGTTGATACGGTAATCATGAATAGAATTTGAGTTTTCCCATACAAATCTGATTAGTTTGGACGATGTTAATACGTTTTTTTATAGTGGATAGTAAATAATTATGTTATGTAACAATTATAATGTAATTTGCTACATGATTTATAACAGCTTATTTTGAATACATATTCGAATATTGAAAATAATAAGCGACGAGTGTCCGTATAGTGAAGGAGAAAGAATACAAGTATCACCATCCCATACCATAGGGTGTTGTAAGAAGCAACTAAAGAAAGAATACGCAGACGATATCAGACCTTGTACTAACCCGTCTAGGTCACACTAGAAAACAGTAGACCAAACAATGTGAGAAAATATATCTCTCCAAATTAATTGATTGATTGATTGAAAAGGCGAGTGCTACTTATGTGAAGAAGGTTTTGAATTTATGTGCAGGGTCAAAAGCAATTATAATGTGTTTTCTGTTAAGGAATACTCAGTAGCATCATAAAATCATAAAATATACCTACATGGTTGATAACAGTATCCTCGGACCCCCTTACACACTTTTTTTAACGTGCCCTAAATCTCTACGGATACCACCTCCACTAAAGTCGGTAGTAGTGATAATGTCGAACTCGAACCGACAAAAACACACGCCATCTATGAGTCTTTGGTTGCCAGAGGATTATTCAAGACATATCTCTCGCACCCCGGTAGATCCAAGGACAATCTCTTTGAGATGATCCCTTTCCTCTGATGTGGGAACCATCGTGTCCCTATCCAGCGCCCCGATATGGGGAGACGCACTTTGCGCCGCAAGACCTGGCCTGCTTCTGCTAGGGTGACAGGCGGCTCCACTAGTCACGCCCAGGTCCCCGTTCATGGAGGACGGAGGTCATACGCTTTTACACACTGAGAACATAGTTGCTTAAAGTGCAAGCAGCAGTTTAGGCACCTGGCATATGTAAGAGAATATAAAAACCAACACTCAATACGCTCAACAGATATCTGTGGCCAATATTGGCTCCAACCTGATAATGAACACGCGCACAGCTTATTTAACTTTTTGAAGTTGTTAGTGAACTTATACTCATGCGGGGATGTTAAATAATTTTGTTATGATATAAACAGTTGAGTGTACTCGCGGGATTACTGACGGACGACTTAAGTTTCGCAATGATGTAATATGAGAGCGTTGGTTTTATAGGCTTAAGGAAGCTCCACGTTATGACAACGAGGAAGAAAATCAAGGAAATGTTTTAGAATAAAAATAATTCTCCGCTGAGAATTTGGGCGACTTTTATTGTATTTACTAGTGGTTGCACGCAACTTCACCGCGTATTTTGAGTCAGTTCCCGTATCCTAAGGGAAAATTTCCCAGGGATAAAAAATGGTCTACCAAATATCAGTCAGGTCCGTTCGGCCCACAAAGCGTAATTGAATAACAAACCTCGATAGTTTTTAAATGAACACTTCGTATATGTATATAATTTAAAATGACAAGTAAATAAATATTTTTAAAAATATTAACGGGTTCCCGCGGCTTATCCCGTGTAAATTTATGGTTCCGATCATCTGCTATTAAATAAAAGGGATTAAAAAATATATATATCACGATCGATTCTCAAATCTGATGAGCCCGTCAAGTTGAGTGCCACCATTATAACATTTTACTTGTTTGTAATGATTCCTGAGATTGACTTAGGCTTATCATCATTCGGGGTGAAGCCAAATTAAAAAATAAAATGAAAAAGGAATTGAATTACCTATAGAAGAATAAAACCAATTCTTTCGAAAAGGATGCACTTTTGTCCCATGTCATCAATATGAATCAAACATCGTTATAATTGTTCTCAAGGGAACATTTCAAACATAATTTTAAATGATATTTTATACACGTACGAAATGCAGTGACACGAGTTGCAAAACAAAACAATACAAATAACGTAATAATTGTTCTGTTGCTCGCTCTCCAGGTTTTAAGGACCAAAGAGTACGTAAAAAAGCTAGAAGCCGTTTTCACTATGCTTATGTTTAAAAACATTTGGTGAAAAACACCTCTCCTCATACCCGGAAACTAGATGAAGACACCGTCGTCTTCACATCCGTGAAAGTGGTATCCTCAAAATTGATGACCCCGGGTCTGCCGGAGTGCAAGAGATACCTCCCGCAATCAAAGATCCAAAGACATCAGTTCGAGTCCGACATAATCACCAGCGGTGATTGAATCGTGGCAATGGTGGTATCTGTGAGAATTTGACCCGCAACAAAAAAGGGTTCCCTTTAGTTGCGAGAACGGGATCAGGGTATACGGGAACTGAACTACAGGCTAAATTGCATCAAATAATAATATTTTGCTTGCGGTTGTTAACCTAATAGTAAACAATTAACACGCGTAGTATTCAAATTAACAATGAACAGATTCATAATCACAATGATTACAATATATAACACTACTGGTGAAGCCAAATATGTTTGCATACAGTTTCAGTAATTGTGTGTATAAATGCTAATGCGATGTTAGGCGGAACATTATGAAAATTCAATTCCTTACCACATCTATACATATATCTAGTCTTTGTCCAAACTATAATTATGTAGGTTCAACTTTGTCAGAGCAACCGTGCTTTGAATAAACAATTTTCTCGTTGTCTATCCTGATACAAATATTCACTTATGTTCACGGTTGACTTATTTTGTGGTTGTATGAAAATGAATGGTAATAGAAAAAGCTAAAAATATCAGGATGATCTCTGTCTATTTCAATAGGAAAGATTCAGTAAAACATATTATAGATGTTGGAGGAGGTACCCACAACTCAACCACGTTTTAACAATTCCAGTGACGTGATAGAAAGGAATCCCAAACCGCACCCCTCAAAGCAAGATAGGAATTTGATGCGCAATATTCCGCAAATGCGAAGAATAAACCTCGACAGGACAAGATACACTCACACCTGTATGTAGGTTCATCTTTAGATACTCCTACAATTTTTATTGAACTCTATGCACAAGTACCCATATAGGCGGATTTAATACCATAGGCATTCTCTACAAATCTACCAAAGGTGGTGCAGAGCAATATTCTGCCACGTCAATTTGACTTCACCTCGCCTGATGTTAAGCTGAAGGTAAAGTTTCATGAAAGAGGGTCACCATTGCAAACACGTTCAGTGCTACAATGGTGGCGCTCAGCTTGACGGCCTCATCAGATGATTTTTCACGCCCCGCTTAAAGGACCCGGGACTGTAGGAAGCAGGAAACACGTGCGCCGGTGTGAAATTCCAGGACTTAATGGTGTGGCAGAGAAAAGACTCACCGAACCGCTTGGTTCTAGATAATAAGGTGCCATTAATAATTGATAACGAATACTAGTACCTACCTACTTACCATTATTTTTCATTTACATCTCAAAGTTTTTGCAAGCCAAATTACTTTGAAAATTATTCAAGAAATCACTTGCTTAAATTTCTACTGTAATCGAATTCTCTTGTCCCTAATGTTATTATTCCGGAGTCAGGAGTTTCAAACTATTTGTTTGAATCGTAAGCCCTTTTGTTAAGTTCTGTAGATTTATAGAACTTGACGACAATTGCAATCAATCAAACTATGATGGGCGTTTGAACTTTCTGCAATATGGTCCACATGGTCCAGACTCGAATTGGTCCCAAATACACGTTAATAAACAAAGGTCGTTCAGTTTAATCATACGTTGATACTCACCTGTACAGTTACCAGTTTCTCTTTTAGTAGTCTCTTCTAGCAGTCCATTAGGTGGGCCTTGTGCTTGTCTGTCATCTAAGTGATATAAAAATGATAATGGAGGATTATCCATTTGAAAATAATAATAGCATAATGTCTTTAAGACGAGTTAAAAATAATATTGTTTTATTTTAATTGTTCAAATAGTTTACAGAAAATTGCGTTGAATTAATCTCATAAAACACTGTTTGTTCCAGATCCTCCAGTAACCCAAATATCTTTAGTAGAACCCAAAGAACCTCGTCTACTTCGGGAAGATGAGGATGCCACACTACTGTGTTCAGCCGATGCATCACCACACGCTGTCAATTTTACTTTCTACAAGGGAACTGAGGTGCGTAACAGTAAATTTTGTTTAATTTTTGAATACTGTTGTTTCTGCCTATTACAGAGAGTGATAAAGAAAGAAGAAATTGAACCATTTTTTTATGTACCAAATAAGTCTCGATAGAATCCGTTAACTAGTGGTTTCATTCCATATTCGCAAAAAGTTCAGTAAGTATTAGGGCATCATTTACATTTTTGGGTTTCTGGACGTCTCTGGTAATATAATATGTGCCTGATATAAAATGTTGTAATAGCTGAGCTGGTTGCCAACAGTTTTCGTAAATGACTGCCAAGCAATGAGCTTTTGTCGTTGAAAAGTTCAAGGCAGGACTGATTGCGGAGTTCACGTGACTTTCACCTCGTGATATTGAGTATTTTAGAAAATGGGGTGAAGTAAAATATTTTTGTATTACATTGTATTTGTATAAAATGTATTTGCTGAGCGCTTGTAAACGTTATTAGCTTGTATTACACAGTTTATCACTAAAAGTTCAACATACACTGATTTTGGTTTAAACGAAGCATAAACCATTGATGAATATTGTGTAAATAAAATTAGGATAAGAAACAAATCAAAATTGCAAAATTATTCGAACAAAAGGAGTTTAACGTAAATATTAAGTTAGCATGTTCACCTAAGTATTAGTTGGCGTGATTCAATAATGAGAAATTAATTGTTACTTCATGAAAATTCTATTTGTTATAGTAAAATAATGACATCATAATAATGTTTAGGAATTCCGTCATAATTTATATTTCGCTTTGGAAATTATTTTTGTAGCATTAATATTTTTTATTGGTATAATATAAAACTGTAAGGGTTTGTGTCCTGTAAACTTTTTCAAAGAAAATCTATCATGATCTTTTGAGAATAAATTGTATTATTCATATTCATCTTTTAGAAAATTTCTTCTATTTTGAAAATAAGTTATTAATCTTATAAAACCTTTTTATTATCGTAGAAAGGTTTCTATTATTGCATTTGCTTTTTTGGTATTTAATTCCTCTGAACCTGAAGGGTTCCTCCTCTCCACCGGTATTTGATGTATTCCGAGCGTTGTATTTCATCACCAATTTGCCATACTATTTTGTTGTTTGTCCCAGGTTCACTTGATTAGGGACGACCCTATTGGTGGGATGTCCCTTGAAGGCAACAAATTAGTTATAAAAGGACTGAGAAGGCATCACTCTACAGTCTACAGATGTCGGGCGAGGAACTCTGAAGGCAGTGCGTTAAGTGAACCTCTCACACTTAACGTTCTTTGTAAGTATTTTTTTTAAATTATGCTATACTATAATATAACGGAGGTAGATAGTGATGGTATCCCCTTGTTCTAATTGTGCAGTCCGACTGGGGAAGTACCTCCGCACTGCAGAATACTGCGGCTAATAACTCGTTCTCTTGTGTGTCAATAGTGTATCGTAGTGGGAAGATCGAGATACCCTGCTTTGTCTTCTGCACTGACAGCATAGAAACTCTCTTTACTTTCAACCCCCCCCCTCCCCTTTTCCCTTCCCGTTACATCTTTAGCAGCCTGAGTTTGACACCTGGTGGTGCAAATGTCCATAGGCCACGATAACCAGTTTGCATCGTGTGGACCGTGTGCTTGTCTGTTACATATGTGGTATAAAAAATATGACGTCATAGAGTACTGGCAAGTATAAGAACTTATATTTGATTGTTAGGTCAGATTCATGCCAGTGTAATTGAGTTCTTACGTTACAAAATTCGCAGTTAATGCTACTGAGAATTTTGTAACAGGAGTCTGGGAATTTGCACGGTGGACACTGATTTATGATTAGTACCTCAGTGATATTTGAGCAACAGAAACTTCTGCGTACATCTGCCGGAATAATGATGAAAATATATATAGTAAAGATGCCGTAACATATAGTTCCATCCAATAGGGAGAGGTAGTCTGCTTCAAAATAAGCCTACCATTTTATTACTATTAAATTACAGTTACTAGGTTGATAGATTCTTAGAAACCATTTTTCCACAGCTCGACCAGAGTGTGCAACTGGCAACGTCATCCAGCAGTTAGCGGGAGCGCCAGGAGGGGAGGTCAGAGCAAGGTGCTCTGTCTCAGCACCGGCCAGTCGTGATTCTGGTCCACTAAGGTTCTACTGGACATACAATGGCACCAAAGATGTTTTGCCTGTAAGTGTTTTTTATGAATAGACAAGCCATTGTTCGCTGCTCATACCAACATCTTAGCGATTAGTTCCTTATTGCTGAGGCTTATTCTTCAGGTCTGTTTACTCATTGTCCTTCTTTTAGTTTGACTATTATAGCCAGAGTCAATAACATCCCCACCCTATTTGTTTGAAGAAAATTCAGTTCACAAATATTCGAAAATGTTCTCTTTTATTTAGATACCAGCTGCAAATGTAACCGTCGCGGGTTCTATAAGTACGGTGGTCCACGGTCTGCCGCTTGAGGCTGATGAAGATCTTGGTTGGCTAGCATGCTGGGCAAGCAATGACGTCGGCAACCAACGGGAGCCCTGTCTCTTCAGGATTATGCCTGCTGGTAGTTTTTGAGTTTTCATTTAGCATTATTATTGTTTATTAATTGAGCTTACACAAAATACACTCATATCATGTTAACGTCGTAAAATCGATTTCACAGAAATAAATAAATCAATCCAAGAATAATGTACTGAAAATTTTGGAAAGCAATTAGCATGTAGTAGTATAAAGTGAATACTTCGACGGGATTCGAACTCGCGATCTTTCCCTTACAGGGTGAACGCTCTGACTGCTAAGAAAAGTAGCCTCGTTTGAATCATTCGGAATTCTCATATACAATCAACTTTGGGGCGATGGTGGGAGCCATGTACCCAAAAACATACGAACAATCGGGCACACAATCTAAAAACTATCAGTCTAAAGTTTCTGTAACTCAGTATGTAGTAACACAACAGATTCAAACTTCATAGTAATAATAATAATTCTTCAAAAAATACTCATTTCACCAGCGCTCCCCGAACCGCCAAATAACTGCGAGATAGAAAACGAGCTCCTTCACTGCGAGCCAGGCCACGATGGCGGATTACCACAACGGTTCCTGTTGGAAGTCCTGGAGGTACGACACCGAATGGAATCGAGCGACAACAATGAGATCTCCACTATGAACGATCAGGTGAGCGTGGCTGACGCCGTGCTAACTGTGGCAACTGACACGCATCCCAATATCTCTGTCAATAACTTTCAGTACTATCTTTAGTCTCATCCACTATGATGTATATTATGAGAGGGAAATAGGAAGGACTGTGTAGATCTTTTCTTACTTCTGCCTTCAATAAAGTTACCACATGGCTATCCTTCACTTGTTTTTTATTTTTTGAGCTACTGGTGTCTCGCTTCTGAACATTTTTTTTCCTTTTTAAGTGAATAGTTTCTGTATGAATCAACAATATGATTATAGGTTACCCAAAAAAGTATAATGACCCAAAAAAGGCTCTGTAATCTATTTGAATCCTTTACAATTTTTACAATGATTTAATAGCAACTTAACCCAGGTCTTCGAAATGAAAGTTTCAAATGCAAACTTTAAAACTTGGAGGAAAAAGATTAGTAACATAGTTTTCGTTGATTAGAGAATCACTGAATTCTTATATTTTTTTTATAAGTCTGAGAATTTCAATTTATTAATTTGATCTTTTCACTATACTCGCTTTCTACACACAATCGTGGTAAGAGGTGCTAGAGGATTGCTATTTAATTGTTTCGATTGACTCCGGATCCATAAACCACTATCGACATAATTCACACATTCACATGTAATGATATAAAAGTGTAAACTAAATTTTTTTGTAGCAAACTGGACCCACTCTCTATGTAAGCACTATTGACATCGTGTTTCAAAAGACAATACATTTTTATGTTAATATTTTTCTGTTCGTTTGTTGCATTATCTCTATCATTGTCATTAATACTGTCCTGTGTGTAATTAACCTGTGATGTTCATACGAAATATTTTCCCGTTAGCTATACTATATTGTGATAGCAATTATTAATTACACTTTAACTTAATGTTTTTAATATCGTATTACATATTGATAATAATCATAAATCAGTACCTACTTATTTGAATATTGCAAATTATTTAATTTATAGCTTTTAAGATTTCAGTTAGAAAGTTACACATGATAACGTTTTCTAAAGAATTTCGTAGAATAGTTACCTCCTATTATTTGAAAAATGAAAAACAAGATTTATTTTGTTATATTTCATTCCTAGTCCCCGACTATGAATGCCATAGAGTGGTTTAAAAAAACAATGAAAAAACCTCTGAAAACAACAGTGGCTACACTCAATAGACTTTGGCGAGTTCAGTTAATTCAGATGCGGTTTTTGTTATTTTATTGGTTCCGAAAAATGTTTTATGCTAACTTTGCATGTGTTTCTATCATGTATGTATGTTGTGCCGTAAAAATATTTTCCTATTGTTCCTAAAACCCTGAAATATTTTTTTTGCTTCAAATTCAAATTTTGACTATTATTATCAGAACAGCTTTGTGTGTATTTCGTTCGTTATATTGTCCATTTTGATTTTTGGCACTACCATTGAAGTAATAAACTTTTTCCGTTTCGTTCAACGTTTTAAAACAGTTTATTCTCCTACCTTAATCATTTGATAGGTATATTATAGTCAATATTTATAATGAAGAGAATATGGAGGAGGTCAATATTGTACTTGTGCATTGATTATATATAAAACTAATTTCTGTAACATTTATTTATGTAATATAAAGCAAGATACAGACAAAACCTATGTTAAGTGTTTCTATACTTCAAGATTGTGAGCGCCCATATCTATATAATTGGCAAAACTTTTTAAATAATAACCGTCCTGTAAACAAGTATTGTAAATTTTGCATGTTTTACATTTAGTTGTGAAATATCATGTTTTTATATCCCAGGGTATATCTGCATTTGGTTTAACCGAGGCTGTCTACCGAGTCAGAAATGACAAGCCTCAGTTCGCATTAGACGCTCTGTCTCCTGGACGGTATACATTACTGGTGTACGCCGAAACACCAAGAGGAAGATCTCCAAGACCTGCAGCATTGCACAGCGTCTCGATAAGAACTGCAGATGATATGGATCGACCAGGTATATTAGTTTTATTATTGAGTTTTTCTTTTTGACTGGTGTGTTCCGAAGCTTTAGATAAATGCTTTTACATCTTCATGTATCTGTTGGTTCCATGTATAAAAATGTCGAGATAGATAAATAAAAATAGACTAACCTTTTTCCATTCACCTTTTTTTCCTACTTAGCCCTACTAACTAATGATCTGTCTTACTAGTCCTAGAGCATTAAGATTTTTAAATACACTTTTATTCGGTTTGTATGTTTCTTCATTATAGAATATTATATTTTTAGGTTCCCTTCAAACCATGACTCCAGCAACTCCCCAGCAACCTACCGTTACTGACAACAGTGTGGCATTATTAGTTGGTGCCGTGTTATCTTTAGTGCTGCTCACTATTTTGACTACGCTGTGCGTAGCAATGATAGTTATGTGCAAGAAAAAGAGCCGGCCGAGAGATCCTGAGCAGAGGTACGTTTCTCTATTTTCTTTTATCTCTTAAAAATTAAGTGCGTTTGTTAGTCAACAGGCTTATATGGACTCTTGTAACCATTTACTCCATATTCACCCTTGGAGTCCTCTTCACCCCGTTACACCAGTACTGTCGCAAATGATAACAATTATTGAGACAACAATCATTCCCCAATAATGTATGATAGTGTTTTGGAACAATTTGTGTATAGATATAGATTTCAGACAATGGGAATTCAAAATCACAAGTGTAATCTTTTTTATCATAAATTTCTTCTTTAGTACGATACTGCGAAGAAACGTCGGCGTCTCAATGTACGGTGGCTCAACGATGACATCTAATGTGATGCCTACCGTGGTAGTAAGAGGACATCGAGGGTCCAGAGTACTGGCAGCACGATGGTCAGGGGTACTAGAAGATGCACCACTAGCAGTTCTAGCTTTGGATACTAGGCCTCATGGTAAGACTAATGGTCAAGGGAAAAAAACATCGAATCTTTAGATTATTTTGAATTAGCTGATGCACACGGCTTCCCCTTGTAGAATTTGGATCTAGGTCCGACAATGGTATGGTCTGTGTTATCCCAGACTCTAATATGTTTTTTCACAAAATTTCAGTCAGATCTGTTCAGCCATTAGAGCGTGATTAACTAACAATCATTCAATCATCCTCACAAACATCCACATTTTAAATATTTGTAGAAACTTTCTGTTTATGATTACGTCTTTACTTTTTATAATAAGAAGGCGTATAGTGACAGCTTAAATTAAACTCTTTTAATTTTTGCAGGCGATTCTGATTCAAGTCGAAGTGAGGATGAAATACAAGAGACTTCATTAACACGACATATGGGAACAATAGACACACAAACTGGTACTTGATTTCATATAGCATATTGTGTGTATACACAAGAAGCAAAGTCTATTTAAAAATATAATTATAAATAGTAGATTAAATAACTTACATCTTTCCAAACAGCGCTTTTAAAAAGACGGTCTTCCATAATTTCATAGAACTAATAAATGTGCATACATTTATCGGTTCATTAATTAATATTTTAATTTCGAAGCATCTTGTTTTTAATGTGCCTTGGAATATTAAAGAAGGTTTAAATTAAATGAAATAATTAAATGAACTTTCGTTATATTTCATCCTTTATAAATTATGAGAACAATAGATGAGTAATATTATCTTTAAAATTTAATGTAATTCATATATCTTAACATGTTGAAAATTTGATTACTATATTACTTATATCAATATTTTGAAATTCTTTGTATAAAATAAAATATTAATTATTTTCATAATTATCTGAGATTATCATTATTAAATGTGACTATGTCTATTAATTGCGCACTGGATTGGATGGATGAATGCGTTAACTTTTGATATTTGAACTTTTTATGTGATTGGTTACCTGATTGTGGTTCTACTCTATCTTGTATCATAAAAAGCACTGACTCTGAGATCTTTTGAAGATGAAGAAGGGTGTATAATAGATTAAAATTCACCTGTCATTTGTCATGTTTTATTATATTGTGAGTTTATCACTTACGACCTTTCATTTTATTCTAATCATCCTTTCACTGCAAATAAAAAGATTCAAAGTGTAAACCATTGTATTGTAAATAATTATTTCATTTATTAATAATGTATTTTATTTTCTTATATATTAAAAACAGAGGTGTCTTTCTGTTTAATACTTTTAATATCATAAATTTCTTTCAAATGTAAATACAGATATGTGTTATTAAAATTGTCTTACGCTATTATCATTGTCAATAATCCTGTGTTAGGGGAACGTTCCCGAAAACGTAAACGGGGGCTTAGGTATCCCCTATTTTTGTTTATGCTGACCAGTTTAACAAAAACGGGCTACTTTTTTGTATACAATAACTTTTTGGTAGGTATATACCATACTATTTAAACCCTTCAAAAAGTATTATTAAGATAAAGAATGGCACCTACCAAATCAAAGGACGTCATGGTACAGTCTCTTATAATATTGATCAATATTGACTCTGCTAAACTGTAACATCTCACAGAAAGTTTAACCTACTGAAAAGATGACAGGGTACAATATCCTCAAGATAGTTTGCACTATGATAAACCCAGATGATTTATTATCGTCAGAAACACTGCATCATGCACCACATAAAAGGTTACGTCAGCAATTTTAACTGCTTTTTGATGGCAGTTTTTGTTATGACAGAAAATAATAAACTCAATTTGTGAACATTTTACGGAATTATTGAATGTTAATAAATTCTGTCTGTTTAATTATGAAACCATTAAAAATCATTTATATTCTAATTTATTTGAATTTTTCACTAAGTGTAATTTGTGTTGTTGGTAATGACTTTGTTTTATGTTAAATACCTACCTATTTTTTTATTTATTTCATTTATTTTCAAACCTTGTGCACAGTAATTAGTACAAAGGCGGACCTAATGCCAAAGGAATCACCTGACAGTCAATCTTAGAGTGATGCAAAGATACATTGGGGTAGGGGCAGGTAGAAGAATTAATTTTATTTTTAATACTTCTCTGTCTCAATAACCTATCTATAATGGTAGTGTAAGGTGTCAAAATAATTAAATAAAATTATCTAAGATCAGATTTATACAAACTTAGATATCCATATTATTATTTAAGACAAACCTACCTTAAAATAAAATAACAAATAAAATCACACTTCCAAATAACAAATAAATTTATTTTGGTATTTAATATGTCAGTACCCTGTCGGTATAATAACCGCACTATATAATAATAAATTACATACATTAATACTATATATTACATGTATTATGAGAATATATCAGCAGTCAGCATACATTATTGCGCATTTCAAACCGTAATAGCACCATTACGAAATTACCAACTAAATCGCAATACGTGAGACTATATACAATGTGATACTCGTATAATATTATTATACGTAATAATATATCAAGTGTAATAAATTGCTGGCATTTATCATAGTGTGAACACAGCCTTAGACGCTGAATATAATTTTTGTATATTGAATTTCATAAAGGACGACTATCTTTTATGTCTTTTATAATATTTTATGGATGAAATGCTTCCAATTAGTTTGGTGAATGAGTTGTGACTCAAATGGATATTTGACTAATTGACGAAAAATGTTTACGAAGAATTTGATATTTGAATATTCTTTTGGAATAATTTTGTGTACTTAAATAACGCTAAAGTTATTCCAAAAAAATATTTTGTGTATTATATTTTTATGCTATTATTATACGAATTGTAAATATACAACTTAATGCATGTGACAGTATTATTTGAAGTGATACATTATTGGCTTTGATTTCTCATATAATATTTTTATTTTGTAAATAGTTATGTTAAATATATAAATTGTAGAAAACGTTTGTGTTAGTTTTAATTACTTTTAAGATTGTCATTTTACGCAGAATATTTTCGGAAGAAGCTCTAATATTTTGACTACCTACTTAAAAATATAAGTAATATGTATGGGAAAACATTAAATAGATATTTAACTATTTTAAATAATCGTAATTATTGGTTGAAATTTATTAATTAATACATTTTTCTTAAGTGGATTTTTATTTACGTAGTTTGCTACATATGTAAATTAAAGAGTAACTTATGAACTGTATTGGAAGTATAAACTAGCGCTGAAGCGAGCGCTGTAAATCTGCCAAAAATATAATGAAAATTGTTTAAAGCAATTTAGCTGCCATATTTACGTAATACGGGTATTAAGTTGTAGAATAATGTCTTAGTGAATTTCCATAGAAATAACATGTGAAAATGCTGGCAAATTTCTTGAACAAACGACAGAAAAGGCGCGCATGTGCACTATGCACTATGCCGACCAGCCTAAATACCAACTCCATTGACGCGCTCTTTATTATGATCTGACTTGCACTGCTCCCTTGATCGCCGCGCTTACCACCAAAGAAAACTTCGCACTGGGGACCTAGCCAAAATACATTCGTTCCGAATCTCCATTCGCCAACGCTCGGAAAGTGTATGGGAGTGACATTTGTTGTCGGAATCGGATCACATGACATTCCGACTACAAATGTTACTTCCTTACATTTTCAGAGTGATGTTGAATGTAGATTCGGAACGAATGAATTTGGCTAGGCCCCCTGGAGTGTTAAAGTACGTTATTAAGAAGTCTGCCGGTCACTAAAGTAGTAATAGTTCGTAACATCTCACCGATAATTGCTTAGTTTTATTTAATTTATGATAATAGTTTCTGATGACGGCAACAAAGAAATGAGTTCCGTGGGCCTTGTTCCACCTTGTTCATCTCTGCATGAGTATACTTTAATTGTAGCGATTGAAGGGTTAATTTTTTGTAGTAAAGTAAGTTTGGAGTTAAACGTGATAAGTATTTTATAAATGGTAATATTAAAAACGAAAATTGTAATTATTAATTGTCAACATACGATAGGTTGTGGTAGTAATTTGATCAATGAAAGGTAATTTTGATTATAATTATGATTATGTATTACAACAGTTTTATTGTATTTACATTTTTTTCGGAACAGAAAGATTACCTAGTGGTTACTAATTCAAAATCAATGCAATTCATTTAAAATTAGAACATGACACATATTTTTTATCTGCAATCAAATGAAGCAACGTGTTACAAGATTTTTGTAAAGGTTTTGTATTGTATTTGAAATCGAATAAATTTGTGTAGCATTTGATGATGTAATAAATAAAATAATTTCATTATTTATAATACGAGTATGAATGTTTCACTGATTATAACAAATTTAAAATTTCGAATTTCTTTAATGTTTACCAGTGGAAGAAGTCAACCACTTTTTAAAATTAGAAAAGCGTTTGATTCAACAATGCCATTGCAAATATTATGCATATATTTTATGAGTATTCTGTAAATATTTTTTTTTCCTTTGACACGAATTCGAAATTTTAAATATATTGGTACAGTTAGCAAATAAAAGTCGTCTTTCGTCTAAGTTTACTATTAATTTAGCAACACCACACCACAAAATCCTGGGTATTTTAATTCAATTTGATTATATTGACTTTTGATTGTGACTGTACCAAGCCAATAAAAACTGATTATTATTCAAGAACATTACCATTTTTCTACTGTTATGATTGTTTACCTAGCTTAGCCTTAAAAGTACAGGTTATTCATAAAAACCAAAGAATAAAACAAAGAAATTGTTCGAAACTGAAGACGGATATATTCATTTATTTCCTTTGTTCAAGATAAGATTAATGACTAAGAAATGTTTGAATTCATTCCGCTAACGTCTTTCTAAGTACATTATTCATCGTTCTTGCATTCTACTCGCTGTGGTTGAATATACTTACCATTTGATGTCATTATTTTTTGGATATTTAGACTGCACACACTTTTAATAAAAACGGGTCATATTGTCTTCATAGAGCTGCGTAAGGCATTGGTGCTCTTACCAATATTTTATTTCTTTATACAACTTAGGTGGCAGACAAACACACGGCGCCTCTGATGGAAAGTATTACTGTAGCCTATGGATGTTTGCAACACCGGGGGCGTCACACTCATGCTGCCGACCCTATAAAGGGAAAGCGGAGAGGGAGTAGGAGGGGAGGAGTGAGAAAATAAAACAATGTTTTATACCATCACAAAATGTTGACAACTAGGGCCCTCGGTTTTCCCACTGACAACACAAAACCTCTCCAGTGAGCTCTGGCTACCCTACTCACCGAGAACTCAACATAACAAAACAAAACACAGACTCACGCCTATATCCCCGAAGGGGTAGATAGAGGTGCTAGCACTCACATCTCGCTAGTTTATGTTAACGTCCCAATGTAATAGCAAGCCTATTGCCAATAACAGGTCAATTATAAACCTGCGATAAATACACACATAACTTCGAAAAGCATCGAAAATTCATTGGTGTGTGCCATGGTAGAACCTGGGTTCGAACACTTCGAACCCGAGACCTCGTCTCAGGAGTCACTACCCATACCACTAAGCTACCGCGGTATCACATGTGAATGAAATATATTCAGATGTGTACGTTTTAGTCTAAAAATGCATAGAAAATATAAAAATTTTAAACTTTACACTTTATCACCTAGTTTCATTTCAGCGCGACGTTGTTGCTCAGTTGCACGTAATAATATAAAATGAGATAGTTTGTCTGTTCGTAATAAATGAGTACTATAAACTGTATAACTTGTGAGTTTAGTATGACAACAAGTACTTGTTGTAACATAAGCTACGTATACTAAGTTGGTTTCCCTAAAACCCCTTTAGGTAAACTTAATTACTTGTGTTAGGAGTGTGTTCATATCGGTGGTGTAATAGACACGATTCGATCCTGGAACCTTCCGATCATAAAGTTTTATTTTATTTAATGTGATTAGGTACTTATTGGTTCTATGGGATCACCTTAAGGCCGTCGATCCTTTAGAGAAACGCTTGCGGTGCTTTCTTCAGTCATACTTTGGCTTTATGTATATACTATTATGCCTATACTAGATGAGTCCAGCATGCTTCACTGAGTATACGACGGCCAACCCCTATGCCGTTCATTACTCACCTGCTAGAGTTGATGTCTTTCAAATATCAACTCTGATTACAAGTTGGTATGATATATTTTATACTAATCGTAATTACCTCAGGCTCTAAAATCACTTATCTAAATGATACGATGATATATTCCATACAAAGTGTTCAATTTAAATGCTTCTACATCGCAAGCAGAGTAGTGAACAAAAGCAAGTCCCTCATTACCATTCAAGGAGCATCTTTAATATGACATTATGAGTTGTGAAAGCATGAGATATAAGTATACAATATGTAGAAGATATATATTTATACTAAGCGGATTGCGAGGCGCCGAACTCCCAGAATGTCTTAAAGCTTTCATTGTGTGGAATAAGTAGGGTTTCAGCTCGGCTGTAATGTGTTTTATATTTGTAAATATATTTATAAAAGAGTCGATTGTTTAGTCGTTACGGTATGCTTTCATGAATGTTTGATATTAAAAAGAATATATTATGATATGGATTAAAGGATATGTCTGAGTTTTAAGGCATTGAACTTTTATATTCGAAATAATTGTCATCATCAGCCCTCCGCCGAGGGGACGTAGTAAGCCTTGCTGAAAAGCGAAACCTATGGTAAGGCCCTTTTCGCGAGTAGCAGTGCTGTCGTGAAACCAATTAGGTACTGCACCAAGATGGCAACTCAAAAGCAATTCTGTTAGGGTGTAACCACATTAATCGACGCGGAATCGGCTGAAGCCGGTTAAAAAAGTCTTTATGCCGACGGAATAAGAGTGTTACTAATAGCTTTCGCATCGGCTCGGCTCGGCCGACGCGACGCGGCATCGGCCGACGGCGAATCGAACCGTTTGTCGATTAGCTGATCGCATCCGTACGGCGCTGAATCCAGCGGAACGTTTCCGACTGCTGCCGAACAGCGCTGGAGACGGTCGAACGGCGTTGAACGGCAGTTGAATCAACCGTTCGCATGCCTTCATCTACGACGGTAGCCGAATGGCGCCGAAGACGGCCGATCGGCGTTGGGTAGCAGTCGAATGAATCCGCTCGCGTGCCTTGGAGGTGTCGACTGCCGAACGTAATTGAACAGAGGCCGTGACAGCCATTCGGAGGAGTCGACTGCCGAACGTAAGTGAACAGCCGTCGTGACGGCCGTTCGGAGAAATCGACTGCCGATCGCATGCCAACAGCCGTCGCAACAACTAATCGGCGATAAGCCGAGTAGTGTGGTGATACGCACTCGGCTTAAGCCGATTCCGCGTCGATTAATGTGGTTACACCCTTACTCTGATTAGATAGGAGTGGAAATGCCGTCGACTCGACAGAAGAAGAAGATTATGCCACGTCAGTCCACTGCTGGACATAGGCTTCTCACATGACACGCCACTTAGTCCGGTCTGCAGCTATCCGCCTCCACTCCTCACCAGCTATTTTGCGTATATCGTCGCTCCATATACTCGCAGGTCGCCCTACATTACGTTTGCCGGTTTGCGATCTTCCACTCAACCAGCCTACCATAATGGTTATCAGTCTTACGGCAGACATGAGCAACTGTGTCGATAACTTTAGTTCTCTGCCGAACCGTTCTACTTCGTTCCGGATTCGATTCCTCAGAGATATATCATGCATAGCTCTTTCCATAGCATGCCGATCGAGATATACATAGTAGTATAACACTTTATTTTTAAATTATCTTCTTCGTCTACTTCAATTTCATTAAGTTTTATTGATGTATTTCAGTGTGGGGATCGTTGGATAACTTATTAATGTTCAATCACTTTTGGGACTAACCGTACATACAAATATTTCATCTCTTTTTATTATATTTACGTTTAAAATCGAATCTACGAACACAATAGCCAGTGTTGATCAAATCGATTTTTCTATTTGAACGAATTGGCTGTATGTGAAGGGTGTCAATGTCATTCCGTCAATAAAAACTTGGTTCAATCGCCGCACACGTCTCTTTTGTGAAATATTTTATAGGATATATCGTTTTTCTCTGTATATTATTCAAGTTATGGCTGTTTACGTAATAATAAAATGAATAAATAATATGAAATCGGAAAGAAATCCCAGTTGAGTCGAAGGGAGTTAGAGTTGAGTTGGTTTGGAGTTTGAGTGGAGATGGGTTGGAGTTAGAATGGAGTCCTGACTGTGGTATAACGCACTATGTCTCATCAGAACAAAGTACGATTCCCAACTCGGGTGTATTGAGGCAATCTATAAAGCAGCCGCATTGGTAATATAATCAATCATTTTCTCCCCTCGGTGAACATACATACCCATCATGTGCATTACTCAATATGTACAGAATACATAAATTTTATAAATCCATGTTATGTACTTTAAAATGCGGATAAACATACTTGGATACATTTTTTTATATACATGCATAAATTATACATAGAAGCAATCAGACCAATGCAGATATTATTATTCATATTCATGCACACAAATATTTGCACTGAGCGGGAATCGAACCCGCGCCTCCTGTGTAGCAATCACATTAACTACCACCACGCCACGGAGGTTTGTTGTTTCTTGTTAAGAAGTTCTGCATTGAGTCGTAGCTAGTAGTCTGTATATCATCTATGTATTTATTCGTTATAGGCATTTTGGACTTGTTATCCTGGGTTACCCGCATATGTATTGTATACCATTCAATAAATAATAAAATTTAAGTGTAAAAATATCAATAGCCAGAATCGGATTTGAACCCACGACGAGACTTACACAAAGATAATATTCAAGCCTACTGATTCATACTGGATCACTAAAATTCTGGTCTCACATACGTCGAAAATTTTATGTATGTTTGTTTGTGCAAACCCGCACCAAAATTTGCTACGACTAAATTACCGTATTTAACTATTTGAAATTAAACAGACACCTGAACATAACCGGTAAATGCTGGAATAACGGTTCAACCGTAAAATGGAGGCAACAGTATAAGCAGCGACTATAGCCGTAAAACAGGGTCGTTCTGCGTTTGAATTCGGAGCTAATTTTAGTTAACTGTCTGTACAACTGTTAACGCTAGCAGACTTTTAAATAAATGAAAGGAGTATATTAAACATTGCCAGTTGAACGGCGCGCACAATGCGCTATGAAAGGAACTTCATTCCACGCACGCTCAAGCATTGGAATGAACTCCCTGCTGCCATTTTTTGAAGCGACTACAATATGGAGTTATTCAAGGACATTAGAAGTTTTCCTCAAAATCGGCAGCGTAATTGTGACGCTTCTGGTGTTGCAGACCCCTTTCTATCAGGTGAACCGTGTGTTTGTCTGCTACTTAAATAGTATAAAAAATCAAGTCTTTTGTAATGAACAAAATAATAGTTATAAGGTGGATGAATTTCAAAATTAACAGTATTAGTATTCCGTCTCGTCCTAAGGGTATCGTAAAAGAAGAATAACGGAAAACGCAGACCGTATATACGCGAGAGAAGGAAAATTCGAGATAAAACTCTGTACCGACCAGTCCGGCTAGCGTGGAAACTGTAGACCAAAGCATCCCAACATTGGGGCTTATATCCAGCGGTGGACTGTGATAAGCTAATTGATCGATTGATTGCCAACCTCACCTCAAGTTGAGGCACCTGCTCAACAACAGATGAAATTCTGGTACAAGTTTGTCTCCCAGAATTGTGAAACCGACATACCACTCAAAAAGCCTACAATTACATACAATGCGCAATTAACCTTAGGCCTTAGAGAATACAGGCCTTAGATGTAAATAATCTTAAGTCTTAAATTTATCCAGTCAGGATGCAACTATCAAATCACAATTATTAATATGGCGATGATAAAGAAGATGCTACTTACTTTTACTGTAAACTAGCTGTAGGCCGCGGCTCTGACCGTTGCCGTTCCTGCTGCTGAGCATTTTCATATTTGTTCACCTTTTGAACCTTCTCTGGACTTCCACAAAGTATTCAAGGCCAAAGTTAGTCAAATCGGTCCAGCCAGTCTCGAGTTTTGAAACTTCATCAGTACTTTGAACCCTTTTCTCGATACGTACATTTTCATCCTATTCGCAATTGGCTCAATATAAATGCAAACACTACATTGCAATTACATGAACGGCTTCATCAAAATCTCGCGTGAAATAAAATAACACACCTTAGTAAACAATATTTTTGTTATTGTTCAATTCCGAACAAATTGCGATTAAATGAACACAAACAGATTGATTGAATGCTGTTTTGTTTTGTTCATAAAAAATTGACCTTGTTATCCGCATACTAGTCTCTATTGCATTAAAAGCTTGTGGTTTGAAACCCTAGTCCGTTCTGATATGCATCCTTTAGACTTGAATTTTTTTTATGATTTCACGCCTATATCCCCGAAGGGGTAGGCCAAGGTGCTCGCACCCAAATTTCGACAGTTTATGTTTAGGTCCCAATGTCATTAGGTGCCTATTGCCCTTAACCGGGCACTTGTAAACCTGCGATATTTGTTAATTACCTGGGCTGTAACGGGTGCGTCTGTCACTAGACCTTCAAAATTGAGAGAAAAGATTGCGCCTTGGCTTGGTTACTGAATATCTTGAATAATAATAAATATTAATAAATTGAAAACGGTATCAAAGTATTGTCCAAAAATAAAATTAACTAATTTGATGGTAGGTATGAAACTTCTGAGAATATTTACAATACCTATACCCTTTCAAATGACGACATTTAGCACTTCAATAACTCTTTTAGTATCATCCATGGAGGAACTATTCAGAATTTTTATTAATAAAAGTAATCATATCTCTCTTTTTAATAGTATTTCTGTCGGCCATTACAACCATATTTCTTGAAACTCTGAAGTTTTATTCAAATCGGTCATACCTACTGACATGCAGCGTAGAACCTCTCAGCCTTGGAAGAAATTTTACCTCTCTGTGCATGTTCTACCGCCTTTTAACTTAGTATGTGTTCAGATGAATTGTTCGATATGATATTCTTCATTGTTTCATATTGATATACCTATAGGTACAGAGAATTTATTATGCTCATTGCTGGGAAGTCCTAAAAGGGATTTTTAAAGTTACTTTAGCGCGTTCGATTATAAGGGAGGACACCTTAATATTGATAAGTACCTCCTCGTAAAAGTTGTTCGACTTACGTATACCTTAGATACATATGGGGGATTGGTTACTAACTAACAAGTGTCATATTTGCTGATCTCACAATTCGAGCGTAATATAAGGGCATGGGAAAGCAGCAAAGTTGCAAAAAAACGATGTCGGGATAAACTCGAGCGCTGTCGACTTTTTATTTTCATTTTAATGGTAATCAATAAGTAAAGTTAAAGTTAACTAAGAAAATATAAATACGACCAAAGAAAAATAAATTTCTGATACATAGTATGTGCTTATCATAATGTTATTGTATATACTTCCACTGCCAATGAAATCGGAATAATTAAAGAACCATTATTCTACCTATCATCTAATCTATCAATTGTAATAGGTTGCCACGGTTAACTACAACTTTAACATATTCGCCTACCTTACTACCAACCGTTGCAATCCCTAAAGGTGCGTCCAGATTTGTGACACGAACAGCAAACCGGACAGCGTGATATCAAAACATGATATTTAGAGTTGACGTTATACCTCGTCGTACATACTACATACTACCACACAAACTAGAGTTGTGTTGACGCGGCCACCATTTCGATCGGTGCTTTACTTTTTACGCGACGGACACGCACTTCTGACACCGTTTCGGTAAAATATTACACAAATGTAGACGCGGCATAACAGTACGCACAGTGAAGTATGAGATTAACTCGATTCCGCACACGCGCATGCTATGATATAATCTCCTTGTCGTAGTTTTCTCAAATAAATAATAATGGGTTTCTTTAAGAAATAAAAAGATCTCTACTAGGTCAACAGAACGAGTGTATTGTACACATTCATCTTCCAGACGTAAGCTGATCTGCCACCTAATTGGTACATACAAAAAGTCAGGACTTGTGAGTTGATTTGATTTATTGTTAACCTACAAAAAAACTATACCCGTAACAGAGATGAAGCCTACCTTACGACTGAATAAACAATATTAATATAAGCATACATAAGCTTTGCCATTCTTAGCTCATAAAAAAGGGATATTTCCCTACTAAACCATTCCATAAACACAACCTCACAATTTTTTTACGACCGTTATGACCCTTAGAACATACTAATTAAGGTTGAGTTTAGCTTGTACTAAGTATTTTGTACAAGAATGTTGCTTCATACTACGTAACGTAATTCAGCTATAAACGTATAGCGCACTTTAGTTTATTGCAATCCAAAGTTAATAACAGTGAAGATGTTAGCCTTTTGGGATTATATAATATACCTTTTTTAATCCTCATTACACAATGAAAGGTCCTTTGAAGATATTTTGGGTATAGGGCTGTTACATTTATTTTCTAACACTTTTCTCAGTAACTGATATTGGATATGTAATTAACTTAATTACACAGATATTGCATTGGTTTATTAAATTTATACCTTTAAGAATTAGACATCATAAGTACAATTTAGTAAACTGACGTTTGGTATTAATTTGAATCTGAAAATATCAACATCGGGATTTGAGCTCGCGGCCACTTAGACTATACACAAACTATGTTTATAGACGCAGTGATGGCTATTACACTATGAAGAAGTATGAAATAGTGTATTACTTGCGGAAAGGTGAAGGAAATAAAAATAAGAAGAGAGTAAATAGAATGCATAAAACTTCTTGAATATCCATAATTGTGAATATGAACACAACCCCGAGGAGGCCTTCTCAACTGGCCAGGTTTCGAAGGTATTGCCTAATTTAGCAACATAGATGCCTGAGAGCCGAGACGGCGTGCAGTTCTAATCGATCTGAATCCTACATAACCTGTCCCGGTGGCCAGCAGAAAGAAGGAGGGTATCTGTAGGGCTTTTTGAATGAAAAAACAGCTATAAGCACAGTATAACGTCAAGGGTAAGTAAAAGATAGCCACTTACAAGGCTTACTAAGCAAAAACTCTACAGCTGTAGAAATAAATAAGTTATTTTAATTTATGTTTATTGAGTAGGTTCAAAATACCGTGAAAAATCTACTTAAATGTATTTCAAAACCTTATGATGTATTGTTAAAAATATTTTTCCTAGCGCAATATTTAGCTTTTAAAATCTAGTTGAAATTCTAAACGAACAACGAGCCAGAGGCTTTAAATAAAAACATGAGTACGCTCGCCATAGCCAGGGCACTTTGGCCTACAGCCAAATTTCATCTTATAAGCTCATTTCACTTGATTACTTCGTTGCTGAACCAAAAGAGATATCATTTTAATAGCGTAATAGATGTCTACAAACTAAATGCTATGCAAAGTTTTCGTTGGAAGAATGATTTACTTTGATGAATTAAGTGCTGGCCTATCGTATTAGCAAACTTTCAGAAAGTTGGTCTAACTGTAAGGGCCAATAATTTAATCCTCTGTTGCAAAGGACTGTATCCAAATAGGTACTCGTTGAAAATTTCTAGAGTAGTCAACATCATATGTATTAAGTAATAGTAGAAATGGAATATCGGTCTGATCTGGTTGTGGTTTCCCGTATAACATAGGCGATCCTACAATTCAGTATTCTAAGATATACGCATTTAAAAAATCTACCTATTGATCAAAGCGAAAATTAATTCAATATGACAAAATTTGCAAAAAAATACACTTGATTACACAGTCCTCTGCTGGACATAGGCCTCTTCAAATATACGCCAATTGTTCCCAATCTTCCGCCTTTTGTATCCAGTCCACCCCAGCCACAATTTATGGGACGTCAGTCCATCTGACTAGGGGAGTTCAGCCTTTCGTCTACCTTCTCATGATCTGGACTTCAGAACTAGTTTACTTCAACAGCCATCGGTCCTTCGACAAATGTGGCCAGCCCACTGGCACTTCAAGTTGCTTGTTCTATGAGCTATGTTGGTGACTTTAGTTCTTTGTCGGATGAACACATTAAATATTTAATCCTTCAAAGAATCTCCAAGTATAGCACCATAGCCCACTGCGTGACTTTTATTTTGTCAACTAACCCTACCTACAGAGTCCATATTTTGACACCGTTAGGTCATAGCTGGTAGGATGCACTAGTGTACTGTTATATCCTTTATATAGACCTCAAAAGCGTCTGCATCTGCTTTTGAGAATCCTAGAAACCGTGATATTCTGAATTTCACCAGAAAATGTATAATATTCCCAAAATAAATACACACTAACAAAACAGACTTATACCGGTCCCCATAGTATAAGTATATAAAAAAAGTTCAGCCATTCCGTATTGTGGATTATGCCTAATGGTCATGAAGAGAAAACTACGTAATCCGTATAACTGTCTAACAAAGTTGGAGCGTATTCAGCAATCTTAGCGTCAGTTGTGTCTACTCTAGTTACGATCTAAGTACAGACCGTAGTGTTGCGAATGAAACAGACTGATGAACATGGTTGGAGAATTCGTACGATATTAGAAATGTTGGATGCGTTGAATATATTTTAGTGTTATAATCATTAACATCCGTGTGATTGCGGAGAAAGAATATGACCACCCTAAGAGGTAACAAACGGAATATGTCACTATGAGATAAAGAACGAAATAAAATTCTATATCAACTCTTTATAGTCATCGTGGAAGCAGTAGGCCAAAGCCTCCCAATATGGAGACAGGCCTATATATCTGTGAATTACGATAGGCTAAATGATGTTGAACCATCGACGGCTACAATGCGAAAACATATCTTAATAGAGCTTGTTCTATCGACAATCAGAAGCAGGTAGACGATTTCTATCGTTCTTTTTTATCTAAGGAATGCCATGCATTTCGGTAAGTGGGGCAAAACAAGAATTCGTTTTAAAAAGGGATTTCATGCATACAACTTAACGATGTTTATATCATCGTTTTAATCGTTATAACTGGCATGTATTTACTCACTGCAATCTGGTCAACGTTGCCCTATCGAAAGGCTTGTCGCGTGGAGGGTTGGCCCCGTGTCCCATTTCCTATACACTTATAACAGGAACGTTAAAGAGGACTCCTTTTTCAATTTAATTTAATCATCATCATTCTCAGAGTCTATTTCCAACTCAGTTGGGGTCAGTTTTCTAGTCTAACTAATATGCAGCTGAACTACGATATTTTCCTTGAAGTGACTGCCATCAGACCTCTACAACCAAATTGACGATAACGAAGTTCTGTAGTAAGGCTAGTCGGACTTTTGAAGGCTGTAACTACCCGTAACGACTACCATAAATGTTCCTATAGCAACCGGGATCGACGGCTTAACATGCTCTCCGAGGCACGATCAGACTAGTGTAAATAGCCATATTCATGCATAAAAAACTTACACTGAGCGGGGAACGAACCCGCGCCTCCTGCGTAGCAGTAGCGTTCACTACCGCCATGCCATATAGGCTTAATTTAATAGCATTTAATTTTTACGGAAGAAAATATGTTGTTTTTCATTGTGAATGTTGAAGTTCAAAATTGCAATAAACTGTGGTAGGTATGTAGTGTAGTATGAACGCGCAACCATATCCAAAGTTCAAACATCGATGTTGTTGCTCGTACAGGCTTCGACCGCGGTTACCCAACGCCTGACGTTTTGCCCGAAGCCAAATTGTGGACTAGCGAATTTAGTGGAAAATGCCGTCAACCTATCTCTATGAGATTCAGTCTGATTGGTGCTACATTGGCTTCGGTTACGAGCGTACAACAAACAAACAATGGCACCGTTTGATTTTGATGTTATTCGTACATCGAGTAATATCATGTTGAGGCGCCATAAACTGTACAATGCCAAAACGCAATATAACTTTTAAAGGCTCACAGTTCATACCACACACTACGAATATTTTTTACGATCGAACTGTATCTTTCAAATTGATTATCAATATTGTTGTAATAAGTTGCACAACAAAGACGCGCAACAAAGTTTTCTGTCTACGGGTAGCCATCGCCAAAAAATAAAAGACGCGCACCATGTTGCGTAGCAACTCGCCAAATCGCGAATGTTGCGCAACATTCTTGAAGTTATCCAGCAACACGTGTTTGTGTCAATTTTACCTAGTGGACATGAGACTTCCATTAAATTTTCTTTCAAAATTTATAAGAATTTACATATCCCTTGGGCTTTTTAAATCTCATTCGTTGGAATTAAATTGTTTCTAGTAACGCATTTTTCATTGAAGTCAGTTACATTCTGCCAAATTTATTTGAGAGATATACAAGGATACATGCCAATTTCTCTCTTAAACGTACTTTTGATGTCACGTCCTCATAATTTCTCGCTCGACAGGAGTTCCATTTGCCACTGCAGCCCTTGTTGACTTTAAGCGTGATTGGCCCTCTATTTATTTATTTTGGACCCCGACTTGGTCCACAAGAAAATTGGGATCCGTCGCACTTGTTTGGACGACATGTTTCGTAATGAATGTTTTTATTTGCTCAAGTTTTTTTTTTTCAGATTTTGAAATTGAAATATTTTCGGTTAACGGATCTTCGTTTGTTTGAGATAATAAGAAATGATTTATTTATGAGAAATGGGGTTGCGATGTCTGTACTAATCGTTTTATTTGAAAAATCATAATATGGGCAATATTCAATTCTTGGATAGTCAGGGCCAACATTGCTAAATACTTTTATTATGTAGAAATATGTACGATTGAGGCACGACTGGTACGCGGAGGCGCGGGTTCTATTCCCGTTCAGTGCTTGTGGTAAAGGGGAAAAGGTGAAGGTTAAAGGAATTTCTATGCTGTTAGTGTAGAAAACACAGCAGGGATTCCTACTTATCTACTAATAACCTAAAATTTTGTAATAAAAATGAACTTTGAGAAAAGATTTTGATGTTTATTGTTCAATCATGCTTTATTAGATGAATGAATGTGGCAGAAATTTAATATATATAGATTACAGTTTGGACTAATACATAGGTTTTTATCCTGGCAATAGGTCCTAATGAGTTACGGGAACTGGATCAACTTTCTACGCACGAAGTCGTGGGCACCAGCTAGTATTGTAAATAAGAATAATTTTCATATCCACGAAACTTTTCGAATATCATTCACTACCATTTCATTATGTTCCCACAACTCGAGATTTTATTACGAGAGCACATAAAATGTCAGGTGCGGATATAATCGCAAAAATAGTTCTTTTAACATCGACATAATTATTCTGGAGGCGTTATTGACATTTTTGTATGATAGTACCTAGTGGATTTTATTATAGCCTATTCCTATTCCTATTCCTATGCACGTCTTGTGTAAAAGTGAATGGAATATCATGACGAGTGGGTTCTGATGAGCTCTTCCAAATAGTCCCACCCTATTCTTTTCTACATAGGACAACACGTGCAGGTTCTAAATATCACCTGCACACGATGCGATCAATTTTTTCGACAACCTTGGCGAACCTTGGCGAGAATGAATGATTTGGCTAGTCTTTTCTTTACCCTCCAAGCTCACCTTATTAGCTTAGCTATTTGTCGACCCAAAAAAAAAATCTGTTCCACCACCAGCAGCTTTATACTCGTAGATAAAGATGGATACAATTTTTTCACGTCCTAGGTATATAACCAAAAGGATTTTAAATAGGCAGAACTTCTGTCCGGGCACGCACTGTCCGCGATGAGCGTAGGTGATTCGGACGTAAGAGGTCGCAGTATGACCTCTGTCCTCCATGAGCGCAGGCCTGGCGGTGACGGGTGGGGCTGTCTGTCACCCTAGCAGAAACAGGCCGTGGCGGCAACGAAAAGTGCGTCTCCCTATACCCGGAGGCTAGATGGGAACACATCCACACTAGGGGAGAGGGGTCCCACAGTAGGGGATGGGAGTCATTATAAAAGAGATGTGCCCGGGTCTGCTAGGGTGCGAGACTTATACTCCGTCAATCTAAGACTCATAGACGGCGTGCGTTTTAGTCAGTTCGACTCGACAATCACCTCCACCGGTTTTGGCGGAGGTGGTATCCGTGAGGATTTATGCGCACGATTAAAAAAAAGATATTTTGAAGGGCAAACTAGTGAAGCTTCTGTACTTGTATTTCTCCCAGATTACAATAAATTTCGAACACATAGATTCCAACAAGATAAAGTTATAAAATATGTTCACCGAAACTATGCTAACACCAACAAAAATCTTCTGCCAAATTCCAAGTCCGTGCTTATTCGTTCGACTCCTAGTCCCCTGGGCCCCGAGTCCAAACAAGCAGGAACGTGCTATTAACATTGCTTTGTGGAGCCGAGCCAACTTTCTCTCTGCCATACTGTATCAGCTTCACAGTAAAGGTAATGAAGTTCGCAAGCAATGTTGTATTTATGAGGCAGCCATGTAAGGCAAACTATTAAATTTGAGTTTATATTTAACTTAATTTGAATGAAAAGGGACACTCTACAGTGTCAGAATATAGGTTTGTATATGTATTCAGCGAAAGAAAAGGTTTAACACATCCCAATTTAGAGAAACCTCTGGAACCTATTACAGATGTCTGTGAAATTTGGTACAGAATTAGATGTATAACCTGTAAAAGTATCTAGTACTAGTAATCTGGAATAGATTTCTGTGGGTCATGGAAACATGAATAATATTTCCTGTACAAGTTTCGTGTCATTATTATCTATGAATCAGAAAACAAAGCAAATCAAGCAAAGTCGGTAAATTATGGGAGGGAGCTGACGAATTCATGTTTCTCTGTTACATGCTTACACCTCAACTAGTTAATCGGTGTTCATGAAATTTAATATAAAGAAAGGATAGAGGTTGGGAAAGAATATAGTTTATGGTAAACGACTCTAATCAATATACAGCTGATAAAAAAAAACTGCCTCAAAAAAGTCATCCTGCCAGCTTTGTGAAAATATTGTTCACTCAATAAAACACCCTAAACTAGCAAAACCTGTGTTTACACGTATTACACACAGTAATGATCGATCATAAGCATTAAGACGTCGGCATCGAACCTTGGACCCACGGAGCGTGACCCATAAATAATACCGTGATGCGGCGTACCGTGAAGCGACTGAAATATAGACGCAATAAAGCGCTACGTGAACAGCTACATACTATGTTACGGGTAAAGAGGGAATTAGCCAATTTAGAAAGTGTCCGAAAACTATGGACGAGCTTCTAATGGAATAAATTAAAATTCAAAATCGTTTTATTCTATGTGATACAAAGTAACTGCCAAATTCGATGTTTTTATTCAAATTAGATTACTGAAGTACATTACAGAAGTTTGTAGCATTTTGTGAACGAATAATAATTATTTACACAGTCTGTAATTGTTAAAGAATCATTTAATAGACAATAGGTGCTATTTCACATAATGCTACAATCTATGGGAGGTTGGGACGGAGTTCCATGAGATGTCATTACAGGCAGGCAATTTTCTAACAGAATCGGGTACAAAGTGACCAAACTATTTTTTCACAATAGTTTGATTTAATTAATCCACCCAGGATCACACTCCAGGACATAAGTCTCTCGAAATATTGGGAAGTTTTGGCCTACTGTTTCCACGCTGACCAGACGGATTGGTACAGGGTTTTATTTCAAGTTTTCTTTCTCTCGCAGTGGCTCACTTCTTACGACACACTTCAGATGAGATGAGATGGTAATATTATTTTCTATGTTACCCTATGAAAATTTGTATAGTTCCTCAAATAAAATTATATCTAAAATTACTGTATTTACATAAATATAGAAAAGTTAATAAATTAGAACCGCGGTAGCCTAGTGGTATGGGTAATGGACTGCTGAGACGAGGTCTCGGGTTCGATCCCAGGTTTACCATGGCACACACCAATGACTGCGATGCCTTTCGAAGTTATGTGTGTATTTATCGCAGGTTTATAAGTGCCCAGTTAATGGAAATAGGCTCGCCACCTATTACATTGGGACCTAAATATAACTGGTGAAATGTGTGTGCTAGCACCTCTGCCTACCCCTTCGGGGATATAGGCGTGATACTATAAAAAAAATAATTAGAGACTTAATTTAATTTCCAAAAAACCAGAAAGTTACAATATCAACCAAGGTTGTAGTCTACATGCGACATTCTATACATCTTCAATAGATGGAATTGTTGTGTAAGGAAGACGCGATTGTGAATTATTGCTGGAAATATCGAAGAGAGTGCACAGATAGGTAAAAGCATCTGGCCATCGGGGTGCCTAACATCGATATTAGGGGGTGAAACTGCGAATAGCCCTTACTACCGTGAGCTAGTAAACATTGATACTCGGGAAATATACGATTGCGAAGCCGGGGCCGAGAGTTATTTCTGTAGAGATTTGTGATGGAATTGAAGTGGGTATTATTTTAGACGTAGATTTATTTTGGATAAATATATTACAGTAAATATTACAATTAATCACTATCACTATCACTATCACTACATAGTATAAAATAAAGTCGCGTTCTCTGTCCCTGTTTTTCTTGTCCCTTTGTATGCTTAAATCTTCAAAACTATGCAACGGATTTTGATGCGGTTTGTTTTAATAGATAGAATGTTTAAAGAGGAAGGTTTATATGTATATAACATCATGCTACAACAAACAGGTGCTGTGCAGGAATTAAAAATTTTGCAAAAACGGGGTGACGCAGACGAAGTTGCGCGGGTCAGCTAGTAGGGTATAATTAAGAACATACGCATAGGGCCCTATACCTACTGGGTCTAAGCAAACCTTATCTACTAATTTGTCCTCTTACTAAGCCTCTGGTCTACTGTGCGGGTTACTTAATAGGTGGAGCCCGGGGTCTGTTGTAACGACCGGTCGCAACAGCCGGAGCCAGGGCTCAAAAGTGTAAACCATTTGACGCAACAATTTATACATTATATAACAGTTTTGGATCTGAAAACAATCACAATTAATCAATTAGCATATCACAGACCACTGGTGGATATAGGCCTTTCCCAATGCTGGGAGGCTTTGAGATTTCCTTCTCTCGAAGTGATATCATTTGCGTATTTTTCCATTCCTCGCCTCCTACAATACCCTACGCATAAGATGGGGTCATAATTTTATTTCCTTGTCAGCACACGAATCCGAAAATATCGGGTAAATAAATATGGCTGTTAATACATCTCTGTCTCCCTGTTCGGTGATATAAATGACTAAGTATAATAATCGGCCCATAGTCTCGAAGTAGCTGTTAACGCTACGTGCAATAGCCTTAGCATTAACCATTTTAAATCGCCACTCGAGTACAGCCTTCCTTAGCGAAGTGCAAAGCTGCGTAAGGCTCTACGTGGTTAACCTAACGCCCTGCAACAGTGAGCTAGTATAGTCTAGAATTAATGGATATTTCTAGGTTAGATTTATTACATTTTATGCCATATAAAGTCTGATGTCTTATTTAAGAGAAGGTCCTTTGTGTGATGGCGGAAACAGAATATTATAACCGCAACTCATCCGAAGAGTTTCATAAGTAACGACTAACGGAGACGCGAGAGAACGAAATCTCGAAAAATTCTGCACCAACCCGTATGGCAAGCTTAGAAACAGTAGGCCTAACATTGGAAGAGGCCTATATCTACCAGTGGATTGCGATATGCTTTGTATTTGAGCGTCAATCTCAGTTGCATTCAAGGCATTACAAAGCCCAGGGTTCACGCTTCTACAAAATGAGAAATGTAGGCTCCTCCATCAGTGTGGGTAGTTTTGGTTTCAAAGATATTGGTATAAAACAAAAAGGTAACGCCTACATCTATATCGTATCATAAAACCCTGCCATTTGAGTATGTATAAGTAGCTAACATCCAAATATATTCACGAACATTCGCGTCAATAGCAAGATCGAATAGGATTTTGTTATGTGAATGTCATGAGAGCACTCTATATACTTAACCGAAGCATGGCGATCTTAGTCAAAATTCAACAATTTTATTCCACGTTCATAGGTATGTTACAGGTTATTTTATATACCACAGCTTAGGTGGTATACCAGCACACGGCCCACCTGAAGAAAAGAGTACCGTAGCCTATGGACGTTTACAATACCAGGGGCTTAGCACTCGTTCTGCCGACCGCGACCCTACAGAAAGTTTCTTAAATACTTCTTGTAAAGGTAGGTTGAGAGATCCAGCGCTGGAGACAAATTGGTCTTCCTACTGACAATACAAAAACTCTCCTGCAAGCTCTGGCTACCTACAGAAACACAACACAGGGTACTTCCTCAATCGGACTGTTCAATTGTTACTTTACCATGCAAATATAGTTTGTAAACTATACTATCCAGTTAGCTTAGTAGCTCGATGTAGGACGCATTAGGCGTCCAGTTTACGATGCGATCCGATTCAGCATTGGAACGTGCGAGTGATCATTTGGTACATGTCGAGATAGCGACATCTGTTGGTGGAATTTGAGATATTGGAAGGATATCGTGAATCGTGAAGGATATTATTTATGTACGAACTTTAAGATTAAAAACGTCATCTGCAAGCTGGGACACCTGCTGAATTACGTAAGAGGTTTTAGTGCAGGGTTTCCTCTAGGAGTTGGGACCTCAGACTCAGACAGCAGCTACTCTAATAAAAGTCAATCAATCACTGCATTAGTTTATCACAGATCCAGAATAAATGAATGCCAGATCTTGGTGCAGGGTAACTGTATGCGCTTTTTGACAAATTCAGTAATGAAATTAGGGGACTTACCTATGAATAAAATTAAAAATGTAATTAAAAGAAAATTATGCTAAAACATCTAAAATTACTTAGATGAAATACAAGCTTCTAAACGAGCTGTTCACTAAATTGCTACTCAAGCAAATGATTGTATCGAGACTAAGTAAATGTTTGTAAAAAGACCAAAAAAGAGAGCCCGCTGAGGTTCTAGCCGGAATATACTCAGATTGGGGCCGTATTTCGAATGGGTGGTCCATTTGCTAAACTAACAATACGAGTATTTTGTATTTTGACGGTTTATAAGTTTCGTAAGTTTCGTTTAATGGTCTATATTTTTGAATTGTGAGCTACTGCACACTCCAATACGGCAGTCCATCCAGTAAAAGTATGGACACCACAATTTATATGTTATAATAAAAATTTATAAGTTATATAGGGTTATTGGACCCGA
Organism: Pelosia muscerda; assembly: GCA_963691645.1. Classification (NCBI taxonomy): domain Eukaryota; kingdom Metazoa; phylum Arthropoda; class Insecta; order Lepidoptera; family Erebidae; genus Pelosia; species Pelosia muscerda. The sequence continues at coordinate 1,521,660 of OY829116.1, read as the reverse complement.
AACCAATCACAATAACATAAGCTTCTCGAACCGTGCGCCATTTATTTCGATCCTACGCCTTCCACATCCACTCTATCCCAGCCACCCTTTTCAGGTCGACAGTCCATCCGACTGGGGGGACTTTCCGCCTTACGATTGCATCCCATCCTCTCTTTGACTCGTCTGCTTCAACAACCATCGGTTCTTTGACAACCAGTCCCATAAAATTCAAGACAAAATAGATTATAAGTTGAAAAAGGGACCTCGGATTCCAAAGGGCAAGTTTTGAGTAAAAGGGTTAGTATTGTGACTTGTTTTGCTACTTTAATAGTACAAATCAATTAGGTACAGCTTATAAAATTACAATTGAATTCAGTATCTAAAATTGATATAGTCGACGCCTGTAGAAACAACCAAATAATTTGTAAAATTAAAACTTTGCTCAATAAATTTCATCAGGCGTTTAATGATCTTTTGTGGAATATCGAATTTTGTGTAATTTTATTACCAAACTGTTATCATTCGGTTTTATGATTACAACGAGAATAATATTTTATGGCATTGCGTTTTAATACAGAATCAGAATAATTAATTCTGAAGCTGAAAATAATTCTAATCTATATATTTAATCACTGAAATGATTTTAGATATTGTACGTGTTGTATGATTGGAACATTAGTTAAGTTACTTCCATTTGCTTGTAAAAGAGAGAGAGATTTCTGCCATGTAACGCATAATTCATTAAATCGTTCCAAAGTAGTTCATACTATTTGATCAAATGTTCTTTTTTTTTATTTAGGACACCTCAATTCGACTTCGCCTCGCTAGTAGTACCTAAGCTGAAGTTAAAACTACGGGAAAGAAGGTCACCATTACAAATACGTACCGTGTTACAATGATGGCGTTCAGCTTGACAGCCTCATCAATTGCCGCCGCGCTTAAAGGACTCGGTATCTAACTTGATCCTATCAAAGAAGGTTAAGAATCCATATGATATTATTTCAAATAGTTTATGAAATAATAACCTACCTTTATAAATGTCTACAGTGCAGATGTCAATTGGTGCCAAAGCGTTCTTGGCCCCCGATTATCTTATACTTACGAATGGATCTCAGCTTACAAATAGATAGAACAGTAAGTAATTTAATTTCCCTTAAAAATATTATTCGCACAAAAAATACCAAAGTAATACTAAGAAAACATTTGCCGCCATCATGATTTTTTTACTAAATTGTCTTCCTCAATTGCTTCCAACACCATCTTCCAGCTCATTAACAAGCGGTTCCAATTAACGAGACTACCTAAACAAACCGAGAATACGTTGGTAACATTCATTAGCTATCATAACAGGCCCTTCAATTTCATTACTGCTTAGATTTGAGCCTCGATTTAACAATTAATTAGTTGCCGGAATATAGTTTAATTGTATCGTAGAGACGCCACAGAAGGTGAGGTTGAAATATTTCTTAAGATTACTGATTAGGTTTTGCATGAATGTTTAAAATTGCGACCCAAAAACAGCTTTTGCATGAAAAAAAATTATAATTAGTTCGGTGACCGTCAGGCTAAGTAGGTAACAAATATCGTGGTCATAGATCCAAGAAGTACTGACTTAGCGCGATGGTCTCACCATGCTGCAAAGGCAAGATTGTATATCAATATGCCATTTCTATAACTGCACCTCAAAAATTTACGTGATAATAAGATATCCTCGCCTAATGAAACAATATTTTCTCTATTAGGTACAGCTTGTAATAACTTGTTACAATGGTTTTTTACTCTTGCTAGTAAACAATCACCAAGAAAAAACTGAATAACACTCTGACGCTCAAAAAAACAAAAACAACGCGTCAGTCCTGTCAAATTCTTCCTGCCAGCTCCAACATAAGTGTTGCCACATCAGGCTTAGTTAATTGATATTAATTGATATTATTTGCCAGACGGCCATATCACAAGTCATGAACACCATACATGTTTGTCCTTGACAACTGACATAAATTATCAATCATACTATAAATACCTAGACCTAAACATAAACTGGCGAAATGTGGATGCTAGCACCTCTGCCTACCCCTTCGGGGATAATTTGTTGGAGATGAGTTTATGTTATGTTATGTTATATTATAAATAGTTTTTTTGAGTAGAGCCTTGCAACAATGGAGGTTCACATTCATTCAAAAAGTTCATTGATATGAATATGTACCTAGAAGTGTTGCAGAAAGGCTTAATATATCTTCCTCTAAATATAAAATAAACATTTCATTCAACAACATAACTGAAAGTAAGAAAAATAAAACAAAAAGCATATCTAAATTATTCTCTTCAGTTAGAAACAAACAAAAATTTACTTTTGAAACGAAAATTTGATATGAAACAGGTATTTGTAACCTTATAAACCATCTAACAAGAATATAAGTAGTTTGTATTATGCACGCCATTTATTCCCCTAGTGGGAAGTGGTGACACCAGCCGCCAACACGTCATTCTTCACCCACATCATAAAACTCAGAACAACAATTTAAACTTCTGCACAATCAACTGCAGGATGCCATAGTTTAAGTTTTCCTAATAAATTGGTAGTACTTTATCTTAAGCGTTGTTACAAGGAAGCGTTCCGGGCAAGTTGCACGAACTTAGTAAAGTCTAAGGCAGGTGAAACTGGAGTTATGCTTATCCATCTATTTTGTACGAAGTTCGGGAATTGATGGAAGTTAACGCTTCTTATCTGAATTGGGTGAGTAGAGTTGTTGTATATGGTATTTTGTGGTGAGCAATAAACCACAATATGCACTAATATACCTCAAAACTAAATAGGGAAGATGACAAGGTAGTCCGATTCTACCCAATATTGCATAGCTTCGTCTTTGTTGTCGTTAAAATATACATTGTAAAACATATGATTGGTTAACTGAAACTATGTCTTTCCTTTTTTTTAGTTTCCAAAATAGGTCAAAATATAGTTAATCAAATTAAGTCCAAATTTTTATTTTAGTCCTTATTTTTTTACGAATCATAATACACGTGTAAACGGAACTCCGTACTGTCTCAGTATATTCGCAGTCCGTGCATTTGCACTACGCGGTAAGACACGTCACGGTTTTCTTGCGTCAACGAAATTGAATTTTCAAAATCAATTTAAATTTTAAACTAGTTTATACTATTTTATAGGTATATGTTGTAAGAAAATTTAGCAGTTCATTGTGTTGTTAGAAACTGATTATAATAAAAAAGTAGTTATGGACAAAGACTACTCTAACTATTGTCGCACCCACTACTAAAATAATAAACATTATTATTTAGTTTCGCCGTTTTCTCTTCCTTGTGAATAATACCATAGGTTCTTTCAATATTTAAATCTATTTATGAAATAATCTAAACAGTTTTCCAAACTGAATGTAACACTTATTGCTCAGTTTTAAATGGACTATCATCTCATATTATCACCACTGTGTTCATAGAAGCAGAAGAACATGCACTTACATGTTATCTAAAGCAAGTTTCTAATTCGTACGAAGAAATCACGGAGTTAAACTCACAAGGAGAACAAAGAGGAGTATCAAATTTCTCAGTGTCACATAATTTAGAATAGTCAACATCGAATAATTGTTTCTGTTCATCTTTTGATACCATGGGCAAGAATCGATGACCCCATAAAATATCATTTTCTGTGTAACTTGTTCTTGCCTGTACAGGTTGTCCTGTAGACTCAATAATTCCTTCAAAAACAGCCAATATTTCTAATTTCCCAAGCAATAAATCTGCAGCTGACATGCCGTACAGAGGACTATTCTTATCAATCACATGTATAACAGACACGGGCCATAGAAAAAATGTCGATTCACATCCATCCATTTCGACTTCTAGTTCAGTTTGCTCGTAAAGTTCAGAATCTTCAGTTTCAATATTTAGTACATAGACTGAAGCTTTAATATTAAGGATTCTAGCCTTTCTCATATCACCTACTCTGAATATCATGCAGAACTTGCCATCTCTCAATGTAATCACTGCTTGTCTACTGAACAAAATTGTCTGAGTTCTCGCTTTTGGTCTAGTTAACTTTGCAAATAAAATACCCACCATGAAAGCTTTGAATATTTCACAAATAATGCACTGAAAACACATGGCAGTTATTAATCCAGGACATTCCAATGTTATCGCCCGGCTGCCATAAGCCACTGTCGTATGCACTTCAACACTAAATAGAAAGCAAGATGTAAATCCGTAAATATTTTCGACACATGGGACCCAATCTGTAGCATTCTGATTAGGCGGTAAATGATCTTCACTCAAATCACCATGGGCTAAAGAAATGGCCCAGTAAATGAAGCCAAAAGCCAACCAGTTACTAAGAAATGCCATGAAGAAATGAAGAAGAGCCCACCTCCATCTTGTCTCTACCATCCTAAGAAACCATCTAGAGAAGAAATTTCGCTTGAACGGATTCGTCTTGTCGATGTTGAACTCTCCATTTTTATATACGAATCTTTTGTCCAGGCCACGGGAGCTTTTTTGTAAGTTTAGTCCTGTGAAAAAAAAAAGAATTTCAAAATACGTACTGCCGGAAATATGTTTAGATGCGACTATATATTTTGTCCTTCATGATGCTACTCTACACTAACCTGCTTATAAATGGGAGCGTCCAATATTTAAAATGAAACAACGGTTCAACTGATTGACTTGGAATGAATCACCGAGCAGACCAAGCAGTATTTATTTCATAAATGCCCACAGATCACATAAAGTAAACTAGATGGCGCTACATGTATACTATTTTACTAATTTAATATAAACTAACACTATTCAGCTAAAAATTAATCGAATCATGAATGAATTTTTCTACTTCTGATCAATAGTTGGTCAATTAGATCAACATTTCCTAATTCTTACACGTCTTTTGTCTCACCCAGGCAAATAACCTATTATGGTTTTTTTCATATTAGTCACTCAGAGTAAAATGCACAGAGCTCCGCGGTAATATGATACAGAACTGAGAACGCATACGATAGTGTCAAATTTGTATGTCGAGGTGCCCTCTGCCAGTAATAACCTTTAATAAAATAGTGCTTTCTCGTATCACAGGCACAGGGGCTCCATTATGCTAAAGTGCCCAAGGCCTCCTATAGGGTAAAGACGGCACTGAACAGCGTTTAAATTCCAATTTATGTTTGAAATTGCATTTAAGCACTCGCGATGGTGTAAGAGAAATTGAGAAAATGATATTCGAAAACACCTTTTAAATTTATTCAATTAATGTGTTAAGTAGCACATTCAATATTTGCTAAACTAAATGTTTTATTCCAAGTTATAAAGTATAGAGCTCAACATTAAATAAGATTCTGTGATAACATTCATATTGACATTACAATATTACATTTATTTTACTCGTAAAGAAACCTTCCTCTAGTGGATTTTTTAAGAAACTCAGTAACACTGAATAATCAAAGAATAGGGTTTGTTATATAAATATACTAGCCTATGCTCGCAGCTCGGCCCGCGTGGATGTAGATTATCACGATTTTGGTGACATCATAGATAAGATTTTAATTGCGAAGCTTTACTAACAAAAACAGCATCAGTAAACAATCGGTTTTGTAATTTTTGTTTATTTAGCAAAGCGCCATCTACTATCTAATCATGTAACGAAATTGTAGGTTAGTAAATAATAATGTTATGGTATTTTTAACAAAATTGTATTTATTAACTTTTAAACTTTCGCGTTCCATGATTATGATAATAAATGTAACCGGGAATTAACGCGATCATGGTATAGGTATATACATACCTTTTGCCTGGTCACAGAAACCACCGAACGTCACTTCTATTCAAGAGCTGTACGTGAAGCTATTGAAATTAAGAAGTACAATAATTTCAATCGGGAAGACGGTTTCAAGTTATCTGCGACATGGAATCCAGTGATAAAAAACTTGCTACCTCGCTTTTCTGCGCCGTCGGATAGACACCGAGCCGTTTGCTTAGAGAATAGGGACCCTGTGAGTGTGGTATGTGACGGTACCTGGCGAAGAAATAATCTACAAAATGTCGAAAATGTGCGGGTAGGTGAACAACCGGCTACCTCACGGACTCGACGACGGAGGGCGTACGCAGCTGAGCCAGTCAGCCTGTGACCAGGCAAAAGGTATGTATATACCTATACCATGATCGCGTTAATTCCCGGTTACATTTATTATCAAAATTGTATTTGTAAAAGTAAATACTATTTACTTATACTGCGAGTATATTCCGAAAATCCAAGTTTTTTAATATCTTCAATGTACACGACCACTTTACGATTATATAATAGTACGAGTATCTAGAGCTGGAGGTACTTACTATTTCTAGGATAGTAAACACCAGGTTCTAAGGGTGTTAATTCACGAAAAAAGTTTTCGTCGCTCGTATTAGGAGAATCCAAACTGAAACATCCATCGCTGATCCTCATTTTGAACTGTAAATGGAAATACATAAAATTTTAATCTTTCTAATCCTTTGGCGGGGCCTTCCCTCACCCCCTCCCCTTAACCCGTACTGGGTCGGCAGCATGAGTCAGACGTCCATAGATACCAGTTTCCATCAGGTGAGCCACAACCTTTTTATACAACTTATGTAACAGACAAGACGAAGAAAAGGTATTCAAATTTTATTGGATAGTTTTTTTTGAGCTTCATGTACGTAGGAGTAAATATTAAAAAAAAGCAAAAAAAACCACGAAGGTATGCCAAAACTTAGGTTACCTAAAGACCTTAACTGCAGATAATATATTTTAGTTAGATCACAGTGAATTGAAATAAAATACGAAACATAATTTTGAAACTTACCTTTTAATGTTCAGTTACTATACTTCTCGTAGGTATATAAGTAACTTGGAAATTAATATCACGGTCATTAGACAATCACCTTATTCTTGAATCACAAAAAAATAAATCACACACAAATACGTTTGCCCAATGTACTAGTGTTAAGTGTACCATCTTTGCAATCACGGGAGCCACTGATATGGAAACCTTGAGATTAAACCTTTGCAGATGTTAAGATAACTTTGTCACTTGGCATTACCTTTAGATTTAATTAAAAGTGTTATTATTAATTACGTTAGACCAATAGACTAATAATACCTGAAAAAGGTGGTTGGGACTATAGAGAAGAAAATACTAGTAAAAATGTGACACGATAGTTAAAGTAGCGGTACCGATGTCGCCAAACTCACACAATATCCGTTAATAATACCGTGCATTACTAGTAAAAAATTGCTTTGAATAGTCATACCTATTTATATACTACCTTTTATGCCATATTTGCTTAAATCATAGTCTACAAAATGCATGTGCTGGGTAATAGCTACAAAATGCAAAATGGTGGGAATGTGCACCCCCTCTAGACAACATCCAGCCCGCTGAGAGTCTACCGCTCGGGCATAAACTGAAGTGGTCCACCTGGAAGTCCCTTAATAGGTTGAGGTCTCAGGTCGGCTGCTGTAAAGCGAACCTGGTAAAATGGGGTTACCTAAATGCGGACAGTGTTGGCTGTGAATGTGGAGCACCACTGCAGTCGATGGACCACCTCCTGACGTGCCCGCTTTGCCCTCACACCTGCACTGTCGCCGACCTGAACGAAGTGACAGAAGGTGCAGTTGGTGTCGCCAAGTTTTGGGCTGGGCGCATCTAACTTTTATTTATTGTTGCCACTGACACGAAGAAGAAGAAGTCTACAAAACAAAAACACACTACCCTTCTCTATTATATTGCCACCACCTTTATTTTAACCGTTCAAAATAGCGATTTCTTTGCTATAGATGAAAAAGTATTTATGGCGTTTCATACTTGTAGTTACGAAAAGGTTAGACGTATTCTTACTTAAAGGTTTGTATTGTCGAATTTATCCTTCTTTGCATAAATAGGCACAGCAATGACACACGTCCACCGACTAGATCACACTTCCACTTGCTTTTTATTTTTCATGGTTGGGACAGACTGGATGCGGAGGGTGGAGCATATTGGGCTTATGCCCAACGGTGAATTACAATAGGCTAATAGATTGGTGGATTGGTTGAATAATGGTATATTTGAAACCAGTTAAAATCTGCATACTTACGTAAATTTCTTTTGCAAGGAGAGTGTTCACGTCGGTAGTGCAATGGCCTGGGTTTGAACCCGGTATCTCTCGATTGTTAAGCTCAATCTTAAACCGTTTAACTTATTTATATATTAGAAAACATGATATATGTTAAAAAAACATTACTAACTTTTCAGTGTTATGTCAAAAAGACTACTATAAAATACAGGAATATTTGGATGATAAACAAGCCTGGTAATGAGCTGTTCACTCAAGTTGCTACTCAAGGAAATTACCGTATCTAGACTAAGTAAATATTTGTAAATAGACCAAAAAAAATCCACTGAATTTTTTGCCGTAGCTTCTCAGGCCGGGGCCGCATTTCGAACTGGTGGTCCATTTGCTCACTAACTTATAATATAATATTGATATTGAGGTTTTCTTAGTACCGTTTAGTGTTGTATACAAAATATATGAATTTCGTATTTTGAATTATAAACGGACTCTTTGTTCTATGTTCTATTATATATGGGCGAGACGGCCATGCGGTTTTAGTCAGTTCCAGTGTGACGTAACCGTCCATGGGAGATAAGGAAATCATATCCACATTTACAGACAAACAGTCAGACGTATTAACATTTTAGAACAATTTTACATTGAGATAACGTTTTCATTACGCATAGCAAAATATTTATTCTGTTGATATTAACATTTTATTAGATAAGAAATCAGCCAATTTAAGTTTTTAATAACGGGTATTACAATGTTGTCTAGCGCTATACATAACGTTACGTTTCTATCCTTAAGTAAATCTTTTTCTATTGTTAACATTTCCTACTTTTTACTCGACTGCCCAAAAAATAAAGTGTAATTTTTTAGGTTTAGTTGCTGCTTACCTAATCCTCGTATGGGTTGGGTGCTTGGATGGTGATTATGAATATACTTTACAATTACATAATCATTGTTTTGTACTATATTATAGTGTTTATCTTTGTTATTTCTTCTCGTGTGGAAAATCTCCAAGGATGCTCCCCGCCAAAGTCAGTTATGTGGGACTCGAACGGCCGTCTTGTGTCAACAGTTGCCAAGGGTGGTGATTCCATCGACATCAAGCCTCAGATGAAATATCTGGGGCTCGTGCTCGACGGTCGATGGGACTTCGGGGAGCATCTCCGAAGTCTGGCCCCTAAATTGAAGGGCACAGCTGACGCTCTGGCGCGGCTGCTGCCCAACATGAGGGGGCCGGATGACTCCTGCAGGAGACTCTACGCGGGAATTGTGCGGTCCATGGCCCTATATGGGTGTCCAATATGGGCGGAGACCCTGAAGGCTAGACACGTGCAGAAGCTGCACGCTCCGCAGCGCACGATGGCCATCAGGGTCATAAGGGGGTACCGCACAATTTCCTTTGACGCAGCGAGTCTCCTCGCTGGATCGATACCATGGATCCTGGATGCGAGATCCCTTTCGGTGCTATATCGGTACCGAAAGGAGGCGCGGGAGAGGGGACATGAACCCGAGCCTGGTGAGCTCCGGGCCGTGAAGTCCCAGCTCCACAGGGACATGGTAGCTGAGTGGGAGCGACGACTTGGGCGACCAAGCGCAGGGCACGCCGTAGTTACGGCGGTAAGACCCATCATGGGGGACTGGCTAGAGAGGCCACACGGTAGCCTCTCGTACCGGCTGACGCAGGTGATCACCGGGCATGGATGCTTTGGGGATTACCTGCATCGGATCCGGAAGGAGCCAACGTCCGAGTGCCATCACTGTGATGCGAGCGAGGACTCGGGGCTGCACACGCTGACCGGGTGCCCGGCGTGGGAGACGCCAAGGCGGGTCCTAGTGGCGGCCCTAGGAGTGCGAGTTCTCTCGCTCGCCGCATTGCTCACGGCGATGGTACGGTGCGCGAACGCTTGGGCTGCCGGCGCCTCCTTCTGTGAGCAAGTAATGCTCGAGAAGGAGACGGCGGAACGAGTTCGGAGAAGACTCCGGACCCGCACAACCCGCGACGAGCAGAGGCGACTCGGACGTCGGAGGTCGCAGAATGACCTCCATCCTCCATGAGCGCGGGCCTGGGGGTGACGGGTGGAGCCGCCTGTCACTCTAGCAGAAGCAGGCCGCGGCGGCGGCGCAAAATGCGCCTCCCCATACCCGGGGGCTAGTTGGGGACACCGTGGTCCCTACACCCGACGGGGGTCATCTCGAAGAGATGGCCCCGGGTCTGCCGGAGTGCGAGGGATATGTTGGCTACAACCTTACCTCCGGCAAATGAAGATCCAAAGACGGCGTGCGTTTTAGTCGGTTCGAGTCCGACATAACCTTCCCAACCGGCTCCGGTGGGGGGGTATCCGTGGGGATTTTTCGCACGATAAAAAAAAAAAAAAGGGTGGTGAAAGATGGCATATCCCTCAGGTCTCGGCTGACTCAGAGCCAGCGTAGGCCCTCTCGGGTGTGGGACTATGGTCTCTACATCTTGCCTCGGATAGGTAATCCCGGGCAAGATGTGGACACCCGGCTCCCGCGCCTCCTTTCGGTACCTACCGATATATCGCCGAAAGGACTCCCATTTCCTGGTCCATGGTGAGCAATGAGACTCCCCGTCTCCAAAAAGATCGTGCAGTACCCCCCTAATGACCCTGTTGGCCATTATTCGCTGCGAAATATTGTTCATCTGTGGCTAAATAGGAAGTGTAATCCATAATATATATTATGTTTATTGGCATTTACCAATTTGGTAGATTGAAATGATGAATATTAATTTATTGGTAAAATATTTCATTAAAGTCCTTATAATTTATTATTGTAGTGTTTGTAGTTAATTATATGGTTTACATTATTAATCATTTATAAATATTTCAATGGCATAGGTTTATATTTACGTTCACGAGTATATACAATTCATTGTCAGCCTATGTTAGACGTTTTCCCGATTATAGTTAGAACAGGGGTTCTTCAAAAGTAATAATTATTCCTGTCGCAATTTACTTTCATAGCATGATGCGAACCATTAGCGTTCGTCAGATTTGCCTCCAATGGTACTGGATACATTATTGTTTGTTTAATATCATAGAATTTACACTTGTTGTACAAGATTCAGTACACAAATATCGATGGAACCACTATACCAAGTAAAGAACGGAAGTAAAAAGTAATATTATAATAATATTACATTTAAGATGTTGTAGTTAGGTCCCAGACTAAATCTGTAAATCAAATCAATAAAAATGAATCTAACTTATCTCTCTATCATTAAATTATCTGTGTGTACTAAGCATGTACCTCTAAAGTATGGAGATGATTGCACATTGATATCTGTGAACGGATCACACTGATAATCCACCCTTTGGTTTAACTTATTTTGACTTTTATAGGAGTAACTAATCTCAAACATCTCAGCCTCAGTCCTAGAGGCTCACGTTGGAGCTCTGGAGTAAGCTTTCAATGAGATATGGAAGAAAAAATAACTTAAGAGTTTTTTGATCGCATCGAAATAAAAGGATGCCTTTTTATTTTGCTCAAATTTGCTCAAATTTGAAACCAAAGTTCACCAAAATAAAACGTTCCAATAATATTTGGATTTGTAATCAAGGGAAACCCACAGCAATTCTTCAAGTAGCCGAAAGTTCGGTAGAATACACGGTTACCGTCAAATTGGTTATAAAATTTTTGTCACTGATAAGCAGGGGCAAACATCATTTTCGGCAGAGCAAACACTTTCTATTTATTTTAGTTTACGCTTGTTTATTTTAATCAGAAGCTGTAAACGTTTTGGTGATTGTGGACTCTGGCAATTTTAGGTTAAAATCTTTTAGTTATCTTAGATTTTATCGATTTATAAATTGACTGTGAAGTTGTATGCAAATGATTAAGAACTTTTTCCCAATTCAGTCATGGTAGATTTTTAGACTAGCTTCGAAACGACAGAATTCCGATATTTTCTGTTACCTTATAAAATTAATTTTATTTCAATCTTATTTTACTACAACCTATATTTAGTGAGATAGAATTAATGTTTCTTTTAAAAGGTGGTGGTAATGCCCATGATCCACATATCATAAGCAGTGGGTGACATCCACGTTCTATAGTAAGATAGGGTTGCTCAATATTCAGGACGCCAACTAACTGTTATGAATGCCACAGATGTTTTAAGCTGAATCAACGGGTAACACACTGTCTGAGGTTTAGAGAAGTTTTACAATGCTGCAATGTTGAGAACGGTCACCCATACTGAGATTGATCTAGCCAGTACATCAGACAACATTAATAATGACTTCACAGCTGATATCAACAATATGCCAATTTTTTTACTTCGCGGCAGTCGGGTTCATGCATCCATAGAAGTTGGAGAAAGCCTTCTTTCTTGATCGACCCGCCACCCACGTATGTACTTAGCAATTCATTATGACATTATCAAGCGAAGAAAATGTTTGGAAAACATCACATAAGGCAGCCTAAAAAAGATGTATACGAAAAATACACGTTTTACATGAATATATGCTAAATTAGACTTCTTTTAAAACCTTTCGACATTACCTCAAAAGAAAGTACTCTAAATGTCAAAGTACTTTTACTCTAACGGTCATCAGATAGCATAGAAGTCAATATTTAATTATGAAATTTAGATATTAATTTTTATTACTTTAGTGAGTTCGATTACCGGGTCAAGCAAGCAGGGTTTCGAAAATTTTCAAATGTATTTTTGTATCCTTTTTAAAATAATGGAACGTTTCCTTTAAGTGAAATTCTCTATCCAGTATTTCGATTACATTGCCCTAGATAAAGGTAAAATCTTCTACCTTCTATCCTTCCATCTTAGTAATTTTTGGGATTCAATTTAGCACAATGTATTATTTTATTCATCGCATAACCTCCATTCTCAAGTAAACAGCAAACAAAACATTATTTCTTTAGTTATAGCTATCCTCCACTCAACAACGTTGGGGTACTACGAAAAGGGATTCTGACAGATGACAAGCAATCCCTCTAACGGGTGTTTGTCGTTCTATTAGCAAAGAAAATATTGTCTACCTCTCTACCTCTCTAGTTCGTTCGGGAATCAATTTGCTGAAAGGTTCAATTAGTTGCGATATTAAATTGGCCTGTATCGGTGAGAGTGGTTGTGCCATTACCTACGTAATTATTTCTTCACCTTATAAGTCAATTTTGATATCTAAATTGCGTACCTGTATCGTGTGACGTAAATATAGTCGAGGCCTGTTGCTTAAGTAAGTACTTGTGGAATAATTTTAACCTAAGTAAGAAGTTCCTAATTTAATATTTTGGTCTTTATATGTATGCCATTTAACATTATTATTATATAACCGCAATGCTTTAGAGGATACATATTTCGCAGTAATGGGTTTGCAATATTTCTATGCTATATTTTCGTATTTTTTTTATACTAGCGCAGTTTATTGAAACGATTTCTGCTTTTAATTCCTATATCCAGTTGGCGGTAAATTGACCTTGTGTTGCACCAAAAGTATAGTAATAAAAGATTTTTTCTTTCTTTCTTTCAAAAGCTGTGAATATTATGTTTTCGGTCTTGATATGCGATTGAGCCAAATTAATTAGAGTTTGAACCTTACTATTATGACAAAGTTGTAGTCAAACTAAACAGATACTGATTAGTTTCTTAGTCAGTAAGTAGGCCACGGCTATGCAAAGTCTAGAACAGAAATAGATAAAATCTTTATTGTACAGTTATTAAGTACCTATCAAGTACGTGTTATTTATCTTTAATAATATAGGTATTAATATCAGTCACATTACTATTAGAGCTATCGGAATATATTAAATCATGTATTGTTTGGAGTTTCTGATATTTTGGCGTTGTTACAAGCACTATGATCTCGGAGGAACTGGAGTATTGGCGGTAAACTATGAAAAACTTTTTAGGAGTACACATATCGATTCGAATCACACACTCTTTTGAATTCGTTTGCTATGAGCATGTAATGCTGATAGCATTACCACTGCTTTCATTTTCACTACAAACTCAAACTCGATCTCAATTACGTTCACCACACACCATGCTTACTATATCTACTGGCGGTTTAGCTTTAGCTTGTCCCCCGTTTGTTTTGCAAATCACGAGCGTGCGTTTTAGTCAGGTCGAGTCCGACTCCGTATAGGGATCTAGTCTATATATTCATATCTTCGACTAGCTTATGCCCGCGGATCCGCTCACGAGGCTCTCGGTTATCGCTCGGGTATCGCTCGCGCCATCTGTGCAACTTAAATTCTTATTATTGAACTCTGGTTCTACTTAACCGATTGCAATCAAAGAAAAGTAAGATTTTAAGTTGGACCAAACCCCTTCAAATAAAAACAACCGCATCGAAATCCGATCAGTAGTTTTTGCGTCCATCGCGGACAAACATAAACTTTTTACAATTATATAACAGTATAGAAGATAGATAGATAGATATAGTGGTTATAGTACTTTATATCGGCCTGTTTTCCGTTTGACCAAGTTATGAAGAGTCAACAACCTTTGTATATTATTGCTTTGAAATGTCAACCCTTGTTTCCGAAACCACAGACTACAGGAAGTCGTAATTGATTCCTATTCCACTTAAAAGTTGTAACTGAACCGACCAGAGTTCCACACACTTTGATATTGCGGCAGTTTACAAATTCAAAATGAATACCACGTATGCGCTAACATGTAAAGGGACCGATTTGACATTTCTATGGTCACCAGGCAAAGCTGTGTTTATGCTCATTATGATGTCTGTACAACAATTTATTAAACAACTAAAGAAAGATCAATTTAGTAATTCAAATTCAGCGGCAAACACTTATTATAATATGCAGGTCTTGCTATCTCACACTCTTAATAACGGTTCAATACTGCCAATTTATCTTACGCGTTGCAGCACCCGTGGTCGCGGCTTGACTGACCGGCAAAGCAAAGTACATTTTTTGTGCGCCTACCCTCTATCACTTGTATAATGAACTTGCCCGCAGCTCTATTCGCGTGGACTATCTGATCCAGTTAGCATTGCTCCATAAAAACCTTCCTTAGAATTCAAGAAACAAATAAAAATAAATCCAGCCGTCTTCGAGTTCTGCGGTTAGTAACATATTTAGCAACGAAAAACATTGAAAAAGCATAAAATTTTATTACATAAAAAAATAAAATATAACGTGTACCTTGTATGTGATTATAAATAATACAAAATATGATACACGTTATAACAATTGGATCTTTTACAAAAAAAAATGGGTTGAAAAGGTTTATCAAGTAATTAGGCTGTGGTATAATTACCTTGCTTTTGGTTTTCCAAGCTACTACAATATGAGGTTCTTTAAGTAGGGCACTGGAATAAAAAGCGTTAGCGTAACCACTTCCATTCAGGTGGACCCTGAGCTTCCCTCTCACTTAGGTTTTTTTTACAAAATAACACGTCAATTTGAGTTCACCTCGCTTAATGACAAGCTGAATTCAAATTCTGAAGAAAGAGGCTACAATGATACGATGGTGGCTCAGCTTAACATCTTTTCAGATAGCATTTCACGCCCCGTTTAAAGGACCAAGTATTGAGGGCAGTACAGAAGGAACTGCATATGACGGTAAGGAATTCCAAGACTTAATGGTTCAGTAAAAGAAAGACTCACCGAACCGCTTGGTCCTTGATGTAATATTCTGCACCGTATGTGGGTGAAATCTAAGCCCTGCACGTGTCTCTGTAGGAATGGAGAGGGTGGGACTAATTGAAAGTGCTCATCAGAACATTCACCATAGCAGAGACGGTAAAATACACAGGTCATTTACGAAAATTGTGCGAAATTATTAACCTTGTATTGTGTTTACGGCGGTGAGTAGCATAGCCAAAGTTCAGTGGAGAGGTTTTGTGTTATCAGTGGGAAGACCGAAGGTTTAAGATGTCACTAATTCACTATGTGATAATATGAAACACTGTTTTGTCTTCTACACTGACTGCACGGAAATTTTGTTAACCTTCACCATTTCATCTTCAGGCTTAAGCTTACCATCAGGCGAGGTGAAGACAAATTGACGTGACATAAATAAAAAAAACTCCATCTTTACCCCCTCTCCCTTCCCCCGACCCTGTAGGTCAGCAGCACGAGTGTGATCACCACTGATGTTGCAACATCCATAGGCCACGGTAAACATTTTTCATCGGGTGGGCCGTGTGCTTGTCTGTCGCCTACGTTGTATAAAAAAGACGGTTTCCCTAGATGCAATGAGAGCAAGGCAAAAATTACACAAACTAATAATAGATTGAATTATATATATTCACGTTTTATCCCTGTAAGTAGTAATTCCTTACAAAACGAAATATCATGACATTAATGTAAATTAGTACCAAATTCTACTAACAGTACGGTCAAAAGATCCCTATGTTTACTTTATTTTACACGCACTTAAGCACTCGTATAAAATATATCATCCTACCGTATAAACGTAGCACAGAATATAAAATGAAAGGTCCCATCCCTTAATATTAACATAAGAATTTCATCAGCAAAGCTATGTGCCCTGAGTGTCCGGTTGTCGGAGCATCGCTCAATGTCCAGACGGATCTCATATCCGGCAAACCCGACCATTTTCGGTAACGCCTAATGTAAACTATTCAATGACCGTACTAGAATGTTTTTTGACGGTTCGTATAGAACATTGTATAGTTCTGTTGCTACAAAATAACATATATTGTATACTAACTAGCTGGAGGTTGTGGCTTCGCCCGCGTGGATGTCGGTTATTGACACTTTTGATCAGATTTCCGTTTTCTCTTAAACAATTTTCATCAAAAATCTATTCAATTGTAAGTCTGTCTTCGGTAGTGTTGATCGAAGAAAAAATGGCTTGTATAAATAGTAAACAGTATTAACTTCATAAGAAAGTATTCAACGAGATTAAATATCACAATTTTATTTGTTAAATATCTAATAGACTATGAATTATAGCCGTGATGGATCCGCCTACGTCATTATAATATCGGCGTCACGATAGGAGTTCAAAAAAAATTTCTGACCAAAAAAAAATTCTACCAATATTTTTTTTATGAAAACTGAAGATATTTGAACCAAAGACCAGCTTTATTAGAATTAGAATTATTCATAATTGATTTAACGATATTTTGTAGTACAGCCAATAATAAATGTATCTTCAATGTACAGACCACAAAAAAAAACAAAAAACAAGTATGTTCTGTGCTACAGACAGATAATTCAATTACAAATTTATAATAGTATAATACGAAAGTATGTTACATAATGGTCTGTAACATACTCGTATAATTATTAAATAAACCACATTTTCACCGCTATTACCCAAATCTCAGACAATGTCTAAACCAAAATTCATAATAGAATACTTTAAGCCTATTTTAAAGTTTTAACAACTAAAATGTTCTGTTGTTTAATCTGTTACTGTCTAAACTACATTGGTTAAAAGGATTTAAGATTAACACCATTTTGGACTAAATGATGCCAATCTAATTCTTAACAAAAGTATGACAAAACGACATTATTTTTTGTTATATATATTTTCATGAACGTAATTCTTAGAACGTAGTTTTTGGAAAATTATTTTTTGTTAACCAATTAACATCAGTCACTTATTTCTTTATATTATTTCTTCTTTCTATTTAGTAGTCAATTACGAGTGAGTTGTTAAGAAAAACAACACCCTCGGAGCCTCACCCAATATCTTCTGCTATTGCTTAATATTTTCCTTTCAAAGTTCGTTCAGGCGGTAGTCACTCTTATAAGTCAATAAACGGACTTTGGGCTCGAAAGAGAAAACTTTGGATGCAAAATAGGAGTTCACTAGGAGAATTATGCCTATGTGTATACGCTTAATTCCTAAATAATGTTAGGAAAAGGCTCTCAAAGCCGAATGCCCCTTGTAGCAATCTTGATACACTTCATAATGATATAAAAAAATTACGATCTGGTAATTAGTTTTATATTGTATCAGTAAAGCTAAATGACACGATAATTTCATGGAAATTCATTCACATACTTTCTTTTTGCTTCCATTTTGTTTCGCCTGATACGTTATCGACATAATACCTGACGTACGTGTAATATCGTAAAGATAATATAAGTACTGACTTATAAAGTAAAGTCTGTACAGAAGCCAGGGCTACAAATAAACTTCGTAATCATTTCTATGTCAGTAAAGATTACTATGGCTTCGAAATTGATTACAAAGTTATGTTATGCTATGCTTACGTAGGCTTTCAACTTAGTGAACAGGGATACTTTGTTGACGTAAGCAAAATTGGAAATACCCTTTCCTGATAAGAATATTATGAAGGTTCAAATAGAAATTACCGTAGGTAGCTCACAACAGTCGAGCTATTGAAATAATTAGAGTTATTAAATATGGCACTGATTTAAAGAGACAGCCTCCGTGGCGTGGCGGTGCAGTCAGAGAATGATGACATATTCAGTTCAGCACTCTAAACTAAGCAGTAAAGTAAATAAAATGAGTAAGAAAAATAATATAATGGATTAGTGAATATATGATTGCGCTTAAAATTATTAAAAAATATTGAACGAGCGGTTACGTGTGGGCAATAAATCGGAATTTGTTGGTAAAAAATCTCATTCTAAGCAATTCTATAAACAATGAGGTAGTAAAATGTATAAAATGATTATACATTTCATTTATTATTAATAATACAAACACTTCTATAATAAATATATTGTTATTAGATTTACAAATTGATCCTGTTGGGGACACACTCGATACCGAATTCAAAATGTCAGTGTCAGTGACATAATGACTATTCATATAGAGACATTGCTGTCACTGCAATATCTATTTCTGTCAAAGTTGATAATGGTTTATAAAAATGTTTCACGTTGCGTATATTATGTTACTTTTTCACGCGTAGGTTTTGCGTAAATATATGTTTATCATACTATTTATACTGTTGATTGATGGCACTTGGTGGAATTTGTTGTTACACATATTGAGAACTCACTTGTACTTTTCCACAGTATTTTTATTTTTTAAATAGACCTGACCGGTTTCGCCTTACGGCATCCTCAAAGGTTTACGATGACATATAACTAATATGTTTATCACTATAATCCGCACGCCGAATGATGATCCCTATGACAGTTCGTTAGCGCTTAACATTGTACTGACGTCCTATCACATCAAATCCTTTAGAGGTCCATTAAAAAGACGAAAAAATCATAATTGTGTACAATTGTAAATTATAAAAATGAATATTAAGAAATTATTACGTAATGTTCGGAAATAATAGAAAAAAACTCAATGCAAATGTACATGGTACGTGCTGCAAAAGTTACGTCGTCAAGCTGTTATCGACTAAGAAGGGACACATCGATAAACAAAATATCGATAATTTGTTGGAAATATAAAACAAATGCTTTGAGTTTGTATTTTATTTATATCAATCTGAATCTGATACAGGGTCAATCGGATCTTCAAAATCTGAGTCTGAACTGCAGCTATCCATGACGTTTATTATTAACGGTTGGTCAATGATATTGTCGTATTGTACATCTCGATCCCAGTCTAGTAAGCAAATTTTCTTCGTTCTTTCGACCACTTTTCGCCAATCGTCAGCTGTCACTTGAGCGCAAGCTTCTTCCAATAAAACCATCATTTTATTTGCCGTGAATGGCGGAGTTGTGTTATGCCTAGCTGCATGACCTGAAAATATTTGTACATTCAGTAATTATTTTTAGAAATATATGCATATACATAATATTATATAAATAAAAAATATAGATACCTTTGATCTGCGCCCATATCAACTCGATTGCATTATATTGGCAGTGATACAGTGGGCAGTAACCGAATTACCGTGTGTCCATTTGATTTGGCCAATTCATCCAAAAAATATGATGGGTGCGTCTGTTGTTTGTGAAAGTTCAACAGTCTAACCAACTCTTTTTTTAACATCTGACTGTCAGTTTCCACACCATTGCCGTGTAACCACTCTATAATTTCAGCTTTTTTGTTTTGCTGCTGGGGGGTTTGTTAATTTGAACTGAGTGATATGAAGCATTGTCCATTAAAATATAGTGAGGCTCATTCAAATTTTCTAATAGTTTTATAAACCATGTCTTAAAGTTTTCGAAATTCATTTCCTCGTGGTACTCCGTTGTTTTCACTGACTTAAAAGCCCACAGGCAATTCGGCACAAAACCTGTAGCTGTGCCAGCGTGGCAAATGATTAAGCGCGATTAATGATTAAAATTAAAGTATAGTAAAATAAAATATAATAAGGCTGTTACTTTTTTATCTAGTGTTTTATGTCCTTCAATGCGCGTAGTCTTTTTTTCAAAATAAATAAATATTGCTTATTATGTTGAATGACCTGGCTGAATGACATGACATTTGCCTGAAAAAACAGTATTTTATCGAAATTGTTTCGCATAACTAATACAACTGTCAGTTGAAACGTCATAGGGATCATCATTCGGCGTGCGGAGTATAGCACATTTACTCTGTTCCTCCAGGGTTACCTTATGATTGACAGTATTTTGACGTTTCTGATATACGTCGACGGCTGTCATAATCGCCAAAATACGCATGACTTGTACGCCCGTGTTTGTAATTAGTACAGTTAAGCGTATGATCGTCTTATTAAAGATCAAAGGGCCCTGCTTATGTCAAACAGCTAATTACGTTCGGTGCATTCGATTTCATTACATCTCAAGTAGATGCTTTAATCTGGGATTAAAATATATCTACATTTCTATTGTAGAAGTAGTATTCTCGTAGTCTTTATACTGCGAACATCTGTTCATTACCAATAGGTTAAGCTATTAAATAAATAACATAAATCAATCAAAGCATCTATTAGCCTATCGCAGATCCATTGCAGGACATACGAGTAGACCTCTCCAACATTAGGAGGCTTTGACTTACTGTTGCCACGCTGGCCAGTTGAATTATGATAAGATATTTAAGTGGGCGTTACACGGCGAAAATCTATTATATTACTGTAGCAGTCGTGTCTTGAGGTTCTGAAGATACTTCGTGCAAAGGTGAAACACGTGTCGAGGTTCGTTCTTAGCACGTTCGGAATATTGCACATACTATATCATTATCTCCAGACGGGGTTGCGGTTGTTCATTCCTTTCTATGACAATCATTAATATTTTTCTATTCGAATAATTTATAATAATCTCAATGATTGTAAACCATGGATGAATGATGGGTACCCTCCCCCACTAATATCATTTTAATTTTTTAGACGAATTACATCTGATTCTCATGATCATTGAAAATCACACAAAACTATACTTTAAAATTCCGCGTTCCTAAATTTTATCTAACCGCTAATAAATAACGGCACAAAGCCAGACACTCAAAAACCGAGTGTCCAACATTGCGAAAGGCCAATATTTTATTTAAAACCCCATATCAAAGGCTCACGGTACACCGACCTCCTGAATTATACACCGTTCTGCATTTAATGGCTTTAATTTTCAAACTTTTGAAAAATATCTTCGGAAAGTTTCAACGTTAAGTGCGCTGAGATTCGTGGAGATTCGAGTTGGACAAGTCGGGAATCTTTGTGGAGTTCGTGTGACATGGTATGGATGAATTTTTAATTTGAACAAAAAATGGGGTTATAAGACACGCGTTTATTTTTCTATGAGACACGCAAGAAAGTTTTTGTGTTGTCTGTGGGAAGACAAGGGCTTTGTGATGTTATGAACCATATCGATCGAACCATATGAATAACAAGAACTATAGCGAGAGCATCATCAAGACATCATTACGTAAACTCGGAGTCCTGAACAGAGTGAGACGTTTTTTCAAGTCGGAGCAGCGGTGTCTTCTTTACTTACTTACAAAGTACTTTCAAGATGCTCTTGATAGGTTGCAGTGACTATTGGGGGCCCTAAGGTCACAAATAGTCATCCTTGGCAGTATTTTACCATCTCTACTACGGTGAATGTTCTGATGAGCTCTTCCAAATAATCCCACCCTCTCCTTTCCTGCACATGACAACATGTGTAGGCTTAGATTTCACCTGCATACGATGCAGAATAATTCCATAAAAGTGGTTCGGTGAGTCTTTCCTCTAACGCACCATTAAGTCTTGGAATTCCTTACCAGCGCACGTGTTTCCTTCTTCCTACAGTTCAGGGTCCTAGCGGGACTTACCATCAGACGAGGTGAAGTCAAATAGATGTTCGTATGGCAATAGGTATCGAATGGTTGACTATGATCTCCGAGCCGAGCCGCACGATCATAATAATGCAAATTATAATATTTATGCATAAAATAAATAAAATATTAGCACTCAGCAGCGATGGAACCCACGTTCGCGATCGAAACCACTATTTATAATATAATTTCACAATTTCATGTAACCAGACAGTGAATTCCATAAAAGAGAAACATTATTCCAACGTTAAAGTAAATTCTTCGCATACAAAACATTTTTGTATCCGATCAGGTGTGGCGTTCCCATGTGGATGATTCTATGCCTCATTGGGTTCCAGTAGCGAGGGACTATCGGAAGTTCTGCTACTTTGGAAACAAGACTATAAAAGATCCTTACATAAAAATATACTGAGCTTTTTCTTGGATTATTTTTCTTTGATGTTTGTTGTTTCAGATGTTATACTGTTGTCATACTTTGTGACTGCCTCTGTGGTGTGGCGGTGGTGAACGTGACTGCTACGCAGGAAGCGCGGGTTCTATCCCCGCTAAGTGTAAATATTTGTATGCATGAATATGGACATTTGCACTGGACTGGACGTGCCTCGGACCCGGTTACCATACAAATATCTAAGGCAGTCGTTACGGGTGCTTAACCACAGAACTCGATATCACCAATTTGGTTGTAGAGGTGGCAGTCGCTTCACAGAAAATATCGTAGTTCAGGCGCATCCTAGGTATACTAGAAAGCCGTCCTCAACTGAGTTGGGAAGCTAGAAAAAAAAGGTATAGTGTCATAAAAAATAATTGTCTCATGACACTATCGCAAGTTTACACTTTGAAATAAAAATATTTCTTTTTCCTTACCGGCGCTCGTGTTTCCTTCTTTCTACAGTCCCGGGTCCCTTAAGCAGGGCGTGAAAAAGCATCTGATGAGGCAGTCAAGCTAAATGCCACCATTGTAGCACTGCACATGTTAGCAATAGTGACCCTCTTTCATGAGACTTTGCCTTCAGCTTAACAATTTATGGCACGTTAAATTGACTTCACCTTGTCTGAACAAAAAAATAAAAGCAAGCATGAAAAACACAGCACAATAAATTAACCATTCAGTGACCAAAATTACCCAAGTTACGTAAAATAAATGTGGTCCTGTTTGCATGTCTGTCTGAAAAGTGGCACAATAAATTATGTCAATGAAGAAATAACATAATAGATATATAACTACACAAGGGATTTTGATGCGGTATTTTTAATAGATGGAGTGATTGAAAAGTAAGGTATATGTACATAACATCATGCTACAACTAACTGGTGCGGAGCAGAAGTGAAAAATGTTGCAAAAACGGGGTGACGCAGACGAAGTTGCTTCATAAAAAATAGTCTAATAAAATAGAAATCTCAAAATTCGTTTAATAATCAATGTCAATTATTTTATTTAGACAACGTTCATCTTCATTCCCTGAACCTTTTCCCAACTCAGTTGCGGTTGGCTTTCCAGTCTAATTGTGATGCGGCTGAACTTCGATATTTACCGTGAAGCGACTGCCATCTGACCTCCACAACCAATGGTCTAGTGACCAATGGCGATATCGAAGTTCCGAATTAGACTGGTTGGACTTTTGAGGGCTCCAACTACCCGTAACGACTGCCATAGATGTTTGTATGGCAACCGGGACTGACGGCTTAACGTGCTCTCCGAGGCACGACCAGACCAGTGCAGTGCAGACCAGAACAGCCATATTCATGCATACAACTTTTTGCACTGAGCTAGGATCGAACCCGCGCCCCGTGCGTAGCAGTAGCGTGCACTACCGCCACGCTTTGGAGGCTGTTTTTTATTTAGACAACGTTATTAAGAAAAATAAATTTATTATGTTACATTTATTTCTCACTATATTATTAGTCATACCTAAATCAATACAAGGTTGTAACTGAACGACTTTTGTATTTACAAATACTAACTTATTATGTATACGCCAGACAGATATTAATTGAAATATTATTTACTAACTCAACCGTGTTGTTGGTAACCTTGACCTTGAATATGAACTTACCTTGACCTTGACCGTCTATAGTGCACTGATCGCGGTCATTCACTGTTGGGGTTAGTGGTATCAGGCTTAGTCCCCAAGTTCGTGAGGTTTATTTTTTTTATACCATTTAGGTAGCAGACAAGCACACGGCTCACCTGATGAGAAGCGGTCACGAGAAGCATGACGAGAAGAGGCATCATACACGTGCTGCCTACCCTGTAGAAAATTTCTAATGTCCTTCTTGAAGAACCCCATATTGTAGTCGCTTGGGAAAACCACGGCAGGGAGTTCCGAAGAATGATAGGCATTTTAAACTCATGTTCAACCAAAATGAGTCCTACATCGGATATCATTGGATGATTCTTCTCAAGAGGACCAAAATATTATAAAAAACAGACCTGAATATTCGTCCAGTTTGAAATACAGTCATCAGAAGATTTGGCTTTCGCCAAAATGTATTAATTTGTTATATTTTAATAGATAAGCCATCAAGGTTGCGTGGAAGAGATCGTTTCAAGCGTGAAGGCCGCCCATTGTATTTACAATTATTTACGTGTATGTACCTACCTATAATGCTTTGTTCTGGTGTCCACATTTAGCCAAACTATTAGAATCAATGTTACTTTAACAGGTGGTTGGAGTAACTAAGCCTTAGATTAGTGTATAAACTTAACTACAGTATTGCATCTTGAATATTATTTCAACTGCTCTAAAATATCGTAAAAGAATTTGTACAGGACCAGCAAATAGCGAGATCGTGTTAAATTGTGATATAGTAACAGATTTCCTAGCAGATTATTGCAACAATTTCCGATTTCCCCAACGTGAAGGCCAATTGTGAATCATGAAATTTTACTGCGGAAGATAGAAGTTGGAAGTACTCTGGTTTCTGCCGGTGCGGTGCAATAAAATATCGCTATGAAACGCTGTGCTGTGAAAAAGCTTTGATAGTTCGCATAACGATGATAGCAATGTTACTATTAGGGTTATCTAGAGGTATATCAATGTATAGTGCGAGGTATCCTAATTTTAATGTAGTACTAATTATGAACAAAATTTACAATCCAATTTACGAGAACACAACAACGCTTTTTACTAATTATTTTCTAAATATTGAACAACATATTAGTAAATAAATAAAATGATTTTTGTAGATGTCGGTTATCGAAACCAAATATAGCTCTTTCCCAAAGTTCAACCTATTTCTGTAGGTACCAGGTATAATAATGAAAAGCAAAGGCAGGTATATGCCTTCGTATTTATGATATTAGTACGTATTTAAGTTTTAATATATCCTTGTGGTGATGGAAGTATATTATCTCACCCCATCGCATTCTAAAGGTGTCGTAGGAGGTTTTAAATAAAACCCTGTACCAACCCGTCTGGCCAATGTTGAAACCATAGGCCGCGCAGTTATAGTTGGTTGCAAAAAATATAAATGAGGAACCACCTAAGCTAAAATAAATCGTTAAAGAAAAAAATCTTCATGAAAATGTGCAATGATTATAAATGTTTAACTCAACTGCAAAACATAGAAAACAAAAGAATCTGTTCCGCTACAGAATCGGTTGTATACTACTACTACATTTTTATCTGTATTAATTAATTTAATGTGGAGACACCTACAGTTTCAACTTTTTTTGTGATCGACGCAATCTCATTCGACTTGGCTCTAACGGGCTTAGGCCAATATCATAATATCAATTCGGCAAGACACAATACGACTGCGTCTTTCAAATATCACTGAAGTAAACTTCCAGTTTGACCAATTCGTACGTTTTGTTAGTGATGCAGTCTAAAATAAAGCCAAGCGATCGGAAGTACGCTTCTCAAATACCTCTAAATAACTTTAGAAGCTTTCAGATATTCAAAGCATGCTCGTAAGATAAATTGCCATAGGAGCTACTAGGCTTCACGTACTCGATGTAGGAATTTCTTCAATTGACGACGTTAGGAGGCGCTGTCGACTGCATTTGTCGTTGGAATCAATGGAATCTTAGAAACTTAGTATTGTTACCGGTATATATTTTGACCCCAAGTCGCGTGAAAAATAAGGATCATCTCCGCTGCCGTATCGCGCAGTGTTGTCCTCAAAAACATTCATAAAACACGAAGTACATTGTGACGTGAATAGGATCAAGAATATATCCCGGTAATTATAAATTGATATGCTCTGTGATGAAGTGGTTTTGACTTGTAGCTTGCTGCACTTCTATAGCCTTGTTGACTATATTTAACAACAGTAACTTGCTTATGACGTTCACGTGGATTTAATTAAGGACAAAATGATTTAAGTGGAATTGATAGTTAAGTCATACAGGCATACTGAAGCCTCAAAAAACGATTTTCTTAACTGAGCCGTTATCACACTTTATGGTTTAACAAACAGTCCCTTTTCACTGCTTAATTCATGATTGGTAGGTTTAAGTTTAGAACACAAGTGAACATGGTCTAAAAAATACTTCTGCGGATGAAAGCTGGGTCTTTGTGGGAGAGGAAGATGAGTCCTACATCGCGCATCGTTGGATAGCTCTCATCTCAATGGGACAAAAATATTATAAAATCCAAATCCGAATTTTTGTTCATTTTGTTGAGCACAACATTCAGACATCCAGTCAAATCTTACATACTTTTGGGATGGTAGGTTCTTGTTAGAACATAAACGAACATGTTCTACCAAAAACATATGCATAAAAACCGTGTTTTTATGGTGTGTTTTTTAAATAAAGATTTTACGTTTTGAAAGTGCACATATAAACATACTTAAATTTTCAGTTAAATATATTCAGCAGATGAAAATTTACCAGTCTAGGTCTCACTGCGGATTCAATTAACGCTCAGACCAGGTACGGCTTGAATGGGTTTGAAGCGGCTACGACCAGAGCAAGCTGGAATATCTGGAAATATCTGGATATTTCCGTGTATTTCTAGAAGTTAACTTCACGCGCGAGTAATTTTATTTGGTGTCGGTAACTGTTCTCTGAGAAAGTATTTTGGCACATGTTTCTTTTATTAAAATGAATTCGAAAAATTACATAGCTAGAATACTTGTGTGAATAAAATTTAAAACTAAAACCAAGGAGTTCTTTAATATTTTCTGGGAATTCAGTATCTGAGTTACCGAATCAAGAAAAATAAATAAAATATAAAATGAATAGATGTTCATTTTCACCTGCTGCTTGGTCAACATGAAATTTTGATCAAGTTACCGCAATCTTTTTCAAATTCTCTTTTACGCAATCCTTATATTGGATAAATGAAAATTGATTACACTGAAAAATATCGGTGTGGTAACGGAGATATTAATATCACCACCTCATATCATCCAAAAGAGGCGATAAAGCGACTACAATATGGGGTTCTTCAAGAAGGGCATTAGAAGGTTTCTACAGGGTAGGCAGCACGAGTGTGACGCCCCTGGTGTTGCAATCGTCCATAAGTCACTGTTTCCCATCAGGTGGGCCGTGTGGTTGTCTGCCACCTAAGTGGTGTAAAATAAACGGAAAAATACGCAGACGATGACACTGCGAGAGAGGAAAATACGAAATAAAACCCTGTACCAACCCATCTGGCCATCGTCGAAGCTGTAGGCTAAACCCCCCTAAATTGGAAGACACCGGGATGCCTATGTCCAGTAGTGGACTGCGATAGGCTAGTTGATACATACATACATACATACATAATGTTCACGCCCGTAATCCCCGAAGGGGTTGGCAGAGGTGTATTAAACACCCACATTTCGCCAACTATAATTTTCGATCCCACGTAACAGTGGGCGAGCCTATTGCCGCCAATCTAGGACATAAACTTAAACTCTCTGTAAAAATGGGAATGACGTAAATGAATTTCTAACCAAAAATGTAGCAGCTAAATAAATTTGAATTTTTTTTGACCCGATTCCTTGCTATGCGGTGCAAATCGCAAGGCTGGTTGATTGAAATATATTATATTGCCTTTTTTTATCGTGCGCAAAATCCCCACGGACTCGAACCGACCAAAACGCACGCCGTCCATGGGTCCTTGATTGCCGGAGGTGAGAACCTTATATTGCCTATTGAGGTCAGGTGTCAACAACTAGTATAATATGCTGTTACGCCTTTCATGCAAAATTATGCTAATTATGTAGCTATAACAACTTTAGAGTAATCGACAAATATTTGTGACTGTTGTGCAACAACATGTAATGCTACTTAGCATTACATGTTTGGAAAATAATTTGTGACTATTTGTTCAGTAAAAAGTGGTTTTGTACGCAAATACTTGACGTATACTTTAAATATGGTTATGGTAAAATTATAGTAATAATAGTACCATTTGTGGAAAAACTTGTACCACTTAAACAAATGTAGTGGCAAGTATTTCAAAACTATTAGCAATATAAAGTGTTTGGGACTAACTTTTTAGAGGTAAAAAACCGCGGTAGCCTAGTGGTATGGGTAATGTACTGCTGAGACGAGGTCTCGGGTTCGATCCCAGGTTTTACCATGGCACACACCAATGACCTTTCGATGATTTTCGAAGTTATGTGTGTATTTATCGCAGGTTTATAAGTGCCCGGTTGATGGTAATAGGCTCGCCACCTATTACATTGGGACCTAAACATAAACTGGCGAAATGTGGGTGCTAGCACCTCTGCCTACCCCTTCGGGGATATAGGATATAGGGTGAGTTTATGTTATGTTATGTTTTTAGCGGTAACAATGCTGCAGCTAAGTCATTGGTTGAATAAAAATCTATGATCGCTAATTTTTTTCATCTCAATTAATCAATTAAAGCTATCGCGTGTCCCAATGTTGCGAAGCTGTGACCTACTGTTTGTACGCTGGCCAGGTTTGGTGCAGGTTCGGCGGTGCCAAGTGCGCCTCCCCATACCTGGGGGCTAGACGAGGACACCGTGGTACCTACGTCCGACGAGAAGGCCTGGGTCTGCCAAGGTGCGAGGGATATGTTGCTACTATCTCACCTCCTGCAACCAATACCCAAATACGGCGTGCATTTTAGTCGGATCGAGTCCGACATAACCACGTTTAAAAAAAAAGGCTTGGTACAGGCTTGGGAGGTTTTCTTCTCTCGCAGTGGCATCATCTGAGTATTTTTCCATTAAGTGCCTCTCACGACACCTTTCGGATGCGAAGGGGTAATGTTATTCTTTCTCGGCTACCACGTGGACAGTTATCTAGACATTAATAAATAAAAAGTATACGAAAATGATCTTGCACATATTTCAAAACTATCAGTAGTTTGAATTTAGAACTTATAGCGAGAAAGAGGAGAGATTATTTCACGGGAACCTGAAAACACCTGCATCTAGTTCCCATGATGATTACTAGCTATTCAAAGAATAAACAGACTAATGTCTATCTTCACAAATAAATAACATAATAGTACCTATATAATTTACTAAAAGATGTAATATGGAAAATATTACATTTTGCCCTGTAGTAGAACGAAACAGATAATGACATAATATGTACCTATTACTAATAAATGACCTATAGTACCTATTTAGTAAAATATATAATCTGTAAGTATTGTCATTTTGTCTTGCAGTGAAAGAAGTATATAAAATAAATAGTAATACAATAATATATATATATATGTACCAGCTTCTGGCTAATCTTGTCAACATAATTGTTAATATACTGTGTAAATCATATGTCGTAATTGTAAATAAATAGGTACTTTATAATCACACATCTATAGCACTGAATGAATATAGTACAAACGTACGTACGTGACTAAAGTGAAGATAAAAAAATAAAAACTTTTAAAAAGAAACATTTTAACTACAAAAGTTGAGCTCTTAACATTCCGAAAAGAAAATCGAGATGATTACTAAAATCAGTGCGAACATGATTGGGCAACTTAAAACTTTCTATGCGAGAGTTGTATTGGTGTTACCGGATAACAGGCTGAAAACCGGATAACCGGAAACGGAAGTTCGCAATGCGGGCAGGCACATAAAAGAATGGCCCAATTGGATAGCTTTACGATTAACGACGTTGTTGTTTTGCTTTGTGGGGGATTTATTATCTGTGGTCGCGGTGTGTAGCTACGAAAAGGTATTGTTAATGATCCTTTGAGATAACTCTGAAATCTTAACGATATTCAAATGTAAATTGTTTAGAATTTGGTCATTTATTCACATACATTTATGCTGACGCCTCTAAAGTAGGCAGAGGTTAATAATTAATACCCACATTTCATCATGACCGTATTACGGCAAATATTGTTGACTAGAACATCTGAGGCTGAGTCTGGACTATAAATATCTATCTTATGTTGAGCAGTCTTATCCCTGTGTCGTCTTGTACGACACCGCATGGGGAAAAATGGTGTGGCCCAAATTCTATTCTGTCTAGCTTTCATTACTTTTTTAAGACAAATTAATATTTTCTTTTGTCTTTATATGAATTTTTAATAGATGAGAAACGGTTAATATAACGCCATCTCGTGTAATTAAGGCATTATTTAAGATGATTCACAGTTGAACTGCTTCGATAGATATTTTCTCGCCTTGGCAAATGAGCTGAGTAGGTACTGGAAAACGTTTGTTAGTTTAATAATATGTCTTCATAGAGCGGCAAAGAAAAACAGTGCTCTACATATTGTAAGACTAACAGCTCATTAATGAACGTCTTGTTACTGATAGTAAAAAAGAGGGTGAAATTCATTATATATTCTGAATACAAACACCATTAAAAATTTACCTAAATACTGTTGGAAAACGATGATATTGCTCCGAGAAATACAGCTATTATGGACAAACGATAGGGTAATTTATTTGATTTTGTTATTCATAAATATCAAATGTATCGGGATTGTTTTATTTTAATACTGCAAAGAATCAAGTTTTCCACACAACTGAAATGCCATAAGTGCAATCTGTTTCATTATTATGTACAGAGGAATAAGATTGACTTTCAAAAAACAAACATTACACACATTCTTCCTACTCAGTCCCGGGTCCTTTAAGCGGGGCGTGAAAAGGCATCTGATGAGGCCGTCAAGCTGAGTGCCATCATTGTAACACTTTATATGTTTGTAATGGTGACCCTCGTTCCTGAAACTTCGCCTTGAGCCTCACCATCATCCTCACGGGGTGAAGTCAAATTGACATGTCATAAATAAAAAAAAACACGGATAAGATCTTTACGATTTAAATACACGAACACTAGCGCCCAATTACACTGAGAAAACGTTCACCCAATAACAGAAACCAGATCTGTATTGAAATTGAAAAATGTTTTGTACTTAATTACAATTCGAAAAGTAAATTTTTGCTGATTCCCAAAAAATTAAAGCATGATTCCATTGGCAGGTAGGAACGGCTGCTATCAATTTGCTTATCGTGAATCAATCTGTTGGATTTTTTCAATAAATATAGACTTATTCGATTGTAAACTGGGATTGTATTTATTTAACTTTTAGTACGTCATTATTTTGCTTACATTGTTCATCTAGTTTATTTATACGGATATTTTTTGCGAGTTATGTACCTACCTTATTTCCATTTTTATTTTTTTTAACAGAAAATAACATCATTCTCTGAACCTTTTCCCAAAATCGGGGTCGGCTTTCCAGTCTAACCGTGATGCGGCTGAACTTCGATATTTTCCATGAAGCGACTGCAATGTGACTTCTACAACCAATATGGTCCAATGACCAATGGCGATATCGAAGTTCCAAGTTAGACTGTTGAACTTTGAGGGCTCCAACTACCCGTAACGACAGCCATAGTTGTTTGTAATAGTGCAACCGGGACCGACGGCTTAACGTGCTCACTAAGGCACGACCAGACCAGTGCAAACAGCCATAACTCATGCATATAACTTTTTGCACTGAGCGGGAATCGAACTTGTAGCAATCACGTGTACTACCGCCACGCCACGGAGGAGAAAATAACAATGATTTCTAAAATATAAAAATATTCTTTATACTTTTATAGGTTAGACTAATATCTACATGTTTGGGCTAATTCATCATCCGCCACGCCACGGAGGAGGAAATAACAATGATTTCTAAAATATAAAAATATTCTTTATACTTTTATAGGTTAGACTAATATCTACATGTTTGGGCTAATTCATCATCCGCCACGCCACGGAGGAGGAAATAACAATGATTTCTAAAATATAAAAATATTCTTTATACTTTTAATGGTTAGATACTAATACCTACATGACTGGGCTTATTCATCATCCTAGAATCAAAAGGTAACATATATAGGTACTAACTACTAGTGAAGTTTCTTGGTAGTATATAAATAGCTCCATCTTTTACACAATTCCGTTAATTCTCGGTTTTTTGACGAACGCAAAACGAAACATACTGCGAACCAACATTGCTACTATATAGAATAGAGTTCAATGTATGAGATTGACACGTCAATGCGAGACGCAACTGTTACGACGTTTATAAATGTCATAAACGTATGTCATAAACGTCAAAATAAGTGCCACATTGTGAAGGACAACGATGTCAAGAATGGTTAGAGGTACCGGGTTCGAACTCTGATAAAAATACACCACCATCGCGAACCCACTCCTGAATAAACAAAATACGCTCTTTACCCGCAGTACGCGTTTTCGGACTGTGTTTTGAGGATAGTTGTGCAATGGTGGTGAACAAGCTCAAATCTACTAATATCATCAACACTAGACCCTCATTTCTTTCACTACTAAGGTACAAGATCTGTGCCGGCAGGTATACCTCCAGTAAATACTCTTTAGGAAGTAGGACAGTCGGTCCTTTGTGAAGCTTATGTGTGGACATGGGTCCAACGTGAAGAGGTCCTAAGAGATTTTAAATTTAAATTGGCTGCTAGATTTACCGTACTCAATCTATGTTTATACTTTGTAGTAAGTTATATTGCGTTTCCCAGTCGGTTCTTCACTCAATTATGCAAAAGGAAAACTAGTTTTACGTACTAAATATAGTGTTACAATGGGAATTTATTTATCATCATTACCTTCTTTCGGTTCTCATAATCGGCTCTGAGGTTTTTACCTTGAAATACGGTGTTTGCTTAGTTTTCTCTTACACGGTTTTACAGTTTTTATGAGAGTGATGGCTGTCAGTAGCTTTGTGATTTAGGAGTCGGACTTACGATCGAGAAGTGCCAGGTTTGAAGAACCAAGCTATTACACTACTACCGTGAACCAAGTGCTAACACAAGCTATTGAGCTTAGCTGGAGGGGTTAGAGGGAATATTAGAGGCATTGTTAGTTAATATTCTATGAAAAAATAAAAATGAAAAATAATAAAAATGAAATATATGAAATACCAGAGAGGTTATTAAAACTAAAAAGTCCTTAGAACATACAAGATACAATAATACCGAATGGCAGTGATCTTATTCTGCGTAAATAGTAACACCAATAATTTCCTTAACCAAGACGGGTACTTTAAAATAAGTTGCACTTCAAACTATGTGACAACTACCGTCCATACGGTACCCACACACGTTACTGTGTGAAAATTTAGGCTTGCACAAGTATATTGTATCGTGTTGGAAGAAGTTGTACTCATTGACGTGTATTTACACTTTACAGTGTAAAGGTACAGTGTAAAATAAAGTACCAGTGTCAAGGTAAAACGCAAGGTGAAACCGATTAGGTACATTAATAAATACAGTGGAGAAGTACAAGTGTGTTATCAGTTATGTATAAAAGTGAGTTCCACCAAGGGCCATCAATCAACTGTATAAATAATTTGTATTTCAAACCTAGGCCTTGCCAGTTATGTTTCAATGTGTGTGACTTTCATTACCTAACTTTATAGAATAGAAATGAATAATACTTTATTATAGAATGGCTACCATGGCAATGAAAATGTAGCCAATACGTCGCGTTAAATGGTAACCATACCAAAATAAATCGGGATAAATTCGTTAAAAAGTGTTGCTTTAGTGTGAGTTTTGCCAAAATTTCTAATAAGTACCACCAAGAAGTACCTAAACCTGTACCGTACCCTCAACCAGCAAGTGTATTGACTAACAGGTGAGGCTGGATTGGCATCACCAGAAGCAGATGATGGGAGTAACGCCTGTAACTGTATGTATATTTTATTAATTCTTCATTAGTGTTCAGCAACTTTCATCGTACCTTGTTACGTGTGTGTTTTATTGCAACAACGAAGAAGGTTGCGTGCTTATTACTCGTCGTATAAATCGTGCGTATAAACCCGTTGTCACTGAAATGGGTTATAACGAGTAATTACGCATTGACTGCCACGACTAGTACTTATTGGTTGACATTTAAATTTTCCAATTATGTAACACCGCGCTGTACTAATGACCATGTAATAGATTAACATTACAAACATTCATTGAATTATGTTTGTTCTTAATCTTATTTACGAAGCGTATGTTTACATCATAAGTGTTTGTTGATGTCTTCTGTTGGTTCATAATTTTTTAGGTTTTAATATTATTCTTCACATTCTTAGATTTTAGTTGAGTAATCTCTTAAAATTTCCGGCAGAGTAGAAAATTTGAGTCGTCCACCCCATCTCTTATCAATTGTGGTATCGTACAATGTGACTAAGGAAAAGGGCCGTGTGCTTGTCTGCCACCTAAGTAGTATAAAAAAAGTCTGTGTAATAAATAAAGACGAATACTTGTATATGCAAACCATACTCAGTCTCAGATAGTGCCAGGCAATAGGCTCGATCTCTATTACGTGGGACCGTATGCAATGCATTGTAAATTGTGGGTGTTAATTCACCTACGCCTAAGGAAGGAAATACATTTAGACATGTATGCAATAATTTTAAATGTGAATAACGTTAATGTCGATTTCAAGTTGACGATCTATTTTCACTGTGACCGTAGAATGCAACTGCACTGTATTTTATCATTTGTATTGTAGCTAACAATAAAATACTTGGCAATTCTTGTATTCTGTATTCTATACTGTTTTATTCTAATAACAATGTTTTATAACAGTATTATTATTACAAATGAGGGAACACTAACGTATAAATTCATCAAATTTATGTAATAACGTCGAAATAACGCGCCATATGTTTGACTAGACATCGTATGAAGCATTTGATAATTGGCTACATGTTTGCTTTTAATTAGAAGCAGCTAAAATCATCTGTAAGCATTTCATTACTATATTATACTTTATCAATTATGCGTAGCAAGACTTCGTCAGTCATCAAACATAGATCTAGAAGATGAAGTGTTTTATTATTACTGTACGATGAGAAAGGCATATTATTTTATCGCTGTCTTGAATAGGAGAATTTGAAAAGGCTACCCTACATTCTCATCAAAATAGATATTGGTGGCAGTTTGCCTTTTCTCAACACAGTCGGGGTCGGCTTTCTAGTCTAATTGTCACGTGGCTGAACTTTAATATTTTCAGTGAAGTGACTGCCATGTGACCTCCACATCCAATTGACGGTTTAGAAGTTCTGTTGTTAGTAGCAGTATACCGAAGCCATTACTATCGTTGAGACTGCCTGTATTTTTCTCCCTTGCTTTCATTTCATTGCAGAGAATAGTTAACTAGGTTCACATACGCTTATTAGTTTTGGTAGTCATTGATACGCGATATTCGCGAAAAATTCAAACAAAGAAAAAATCCATTCTCTTTTCTTTCCGTCATATAAGAATGAGATCCATATTTACTTTGCAGAAATTACATGAGAAGCCAATCGTCAATTACACAAAGTCGACCCCGCAAATACAACGTCTAGCGAGCTGACACTTTGAGAGCGAAGACTCTTCAAACATAGTTTCCAATATTTACTTAGGAGGGAAGAATTTGTAGGGACCTCTGGCCAGCAAAGTCGATCCCTTGCCGTGATACGTCACACATTCGTTTATCTGTGCAAACACACATTTGATGATATTGCGTTGGATGTTAGTGAAATTTTAAGAAATGTTGAAGTCCTGACTAGTGGAATAGGTAATTGTGCTGAATATATGCATATATGTACATAAAAGTATGTTATGAACATACTTAATTACGTTTGTGGTTATGAATTAGTAAGTTTGTTGAGTTGTGATTCAGAGTCGAGTCTCAATCAATAATTAACTCAATAAAAACCCTGAAAACTATTTACAAATTCAACTTTGCGCAAATCTACGTAAGTTCCGTGCTTAATTAAATTATCGTTTTAAACCCTTTGACTGAAGCTTCGATTGAAATCAGAATATCCCATCAAATTAAGAATCTGCACAATCACTGATGCTTTACTCTCAAACCATTCTTTCCAATCCAATCTACGATGTCTTAGTTTCTATTTCGCTCTTTTCCGATACGTTAGAAAAGGATAGCTATAAATAATCTGTTCAATAATAGGGAAAACTATGAAGTCCGACATCGAAAGTTTGAAAATAGGATTTGTCTTTTGAGACATCACACAGATGTGCTGATGGTACATTTGTCATCGGTTCATAAGAGTTCTCAGAACTTTCTTAAGTTGATTCCATTTTGGACATAATAATGCTGATCATTTAAAATGGGCTACGGAGCTCAATGTGCATCGTAAGAGCGTCGATGAAAAGTAAATGTACAATCGGCTGAAGAAGATTAAATTAACTAAGTCTTCAAGTATATTATAATGAAATCTAGCGATAAAACCGGCAGTCTTAACAAACATTCCGAAGAAGAATCGAATTGAATGCATTTCAAACTACGCATTCATCGCTTTTTACACAATACATATACCACACAAAGATTTATCATTTTTTCCACTCCCTTTAAAATGGAGAACATGAATGTCCAGAGGAGATTTGATTCCGCAACCAGCCTCTTACAGGGAGAGGACCTTTTGCCCACTTGAGCTACTGGCCAACGTTGAAACCATTTACCAATAATACCAAGAAAACAAAATTTTTAAAAATTATTTGGGTGGAGTAATCAAAAACAATGTTTAAAAATCATTACACAATTGTTCCCAGTTTCCGATATTTCATAGGATTGTCGATAAGACGTATAACAGAATTTGATTGCCAGGTCGAGGTGTAGCTCAAGTGGTCAGAGCATTCTCCCTGTTAGTGTCTGGTTGCGGGTTCAAGTCCCATTTGAATATTAACTTTTCCAATTTTAAATCGATTTGAAAAGTTAAAAGATGCCTCTAAATTTCATTTAAAAGGAAAAAATCCAACATTATTCAAATATAATATCACAAAAGTTCCACTAACAGTCTGCAAACATCTAAAATCGAGGGGTAACTGCTGTAATTATTTTATTTACGCGTTAAGAACGGACCAAGGCCATTGTTTATTGTGCCACAAAAAAAAATGTTCGTCTCGAAGCTGCCTGATAAACTCCTAAGCAATTAGGAGACGAGGAAACTCGTAAAAGTTTAACATTGTAATGTTTAATATAATTTTAGTTATCTCTCTCTTCATGGCTAACGTTTCGTGAAAGAGGTTTGCTAATAAAATGAGTGGCGACAGATGATTCATCATAAAGAGTTGCATTTCTTTTCTTAAGAGTAGTGAAGAGTATTCTTAAAACCTGATCCACGCCGCTGTTTACTTCAGTCATCAGTCCTTCTTGTCACCAGGCCATCTTGCGGTCTCCATCAAGGACTCTTTTGCTGCAGCATCGTTACTTCGCCAGATATATCACGACTTTCAATCGGTGGATTATCCCAGGATTTGAGACCACGTTTAATCATAATTTAGCAAATAATTTGTCTCCGTATTTTTATTTTTTAGAAGAAACCTGTTTTTATATAGGTAGTCGTCAAATTGACTGCTCCTTGCTTGATAGTAAGCAGAGGCGCAGCCCAAAACGTATTAAAAACATGGTAATCACGTCAAAATGACCAATACAAAACGAGAACACTGAAATTAGTTTCCAGTCTGGGTACTATGTGACTGTTATGACATTTCAGTTAATTTGTTTGTTCATGACAGTTGGTTGGATCATCATCATCATTAAATTTCAATTCCGTATCACCGATCTATAGATAGACAAAATAACGTTTGGACGTGTTAATAGTTAGTGACACTGGAGTGACAGGTGAACGCCAGCTGAAAAAGCTAAAAGTAATTTATTTGGATTATTTTAGTCATTCGTTGCCACACCATAGCAGGCAAGCCCATTTGTTATTTTTACTGAACTTGGAAGTCATTTGTTCAGTTAACGTGAGATAAATTTCATAATACATGATATAATAGGTCCAAAACACTACATTTTACTTATGACAAAAAATTACTCCCCTGTACCGCATAAAAACTACGTAAATGTCAAGTACCATTAAAATTCCTTTCACGTTGACAGCGTTACGTAACCATGAAATATTTTTATATCGACACCCCAGAAACACAGATGTTTATATTCACAAAGCCTTTGAGCTATGAATATTTTAATTTCCGGCTCCCCCGTCACTGAGATTAAGGAGATTCAGTTCGAAATACTTTATTAAGTGTTTACTTCAATGCGCTGTGCCGTGGTTGTAGCCAAGGTTTCTTTTTAAAATGTATAATCAGCAAAGTATATAAGTAATTGAACTCTGAAAGTTCTTGGACACCTTAAGATCTATAATCCTTTGATAGCCTAAATCTAATTTAACTGTAGTGATATACTAAGCGTTAATACAATAGACTAGATCTTGTCTTGTTTCTTTAAGAAAATAATAAAAGTCGTGCCTGAGCTTCTAGAACTAGTACATATTATATGTAGTTCTAGAAGGTCAGTCACGACTTTCCCCATTTTTAGTTTTAAATTATTCATGAACTTTTGAAGTACCTTTTAATACACAGTACGGTGTTCTTCAAGAAGGGTGTCAATAGTGTGCAGGCATCCATTGTCCACGGTAACCACTTTCCATCAGGTCGTTCCATCATTCCACGTTCCATCAAATTGACGCGTACTATACCGAAGTAGATAACAAAAATAGCAATAGAATAATTTACAAAGAAGAAAACTAAAAATAATGTGTACTGCCAAGAAGTCGAACGCCCTGCTTGACTCTGTATATCCAGAAACTTATATCTTGACAAGTTACTTCTTATCAGCTGGAAGTGGCTTGGGCCTGAAATATGTTAATAAAGCGCTGTATACGTATGTAAATTTGTAACTTTATAACTATTAAGCGTACAATATAAATTAGTCTCCATTTAGGCTTTAAAGTGTCACGAAAACAACTTTGACAAGTCGAAAACTTTTTTAAGAAGATTGCCTCCTTCATTTGACACAATGACACAAAATGCCTAAATTAAAATGCGTAATTAGGAAATTATTAAAATAATAATTAACATTGCAATATAAAATTAGGAGGTTGTCCCATTTCAACATGTTTTGATGAGTTATTTTGAGAAGTTAAAAGAAAATTTCGATAGAGAAGAAATACCGGTAATAAGATTGTTGGAAGAAGACCTGTCAATTTTCTTACAAAAGAAGGTATTTTATATTAGACAACCCGAATTACTACTATTCTCTCTAACAGCTCCAATTAGCTAAATAGCTTATTTTGGGAATGGGTTCACGTCGGTAGTGTAATGACCAGGATTAAAACCCTTTCGATCGTAAGGTCAACTCCTTAACTACTAAGCGACCGACCATAATATACCTATTATATTCGTTATAGTACTGGTCTACCGTTTTCAAGGCCATTTATACTTATCATCATTCTTGTATTATCCTAAGGTTCACTTAGATATGTTATGTCTTGATTACTTTATCTATATTGGGAGCTACTGCTGACCTCTCACCCTGATCATAGTTATTGTCCAATCAGAAACAGAAGCCGCGGTAGCCTAGTGGTGTGGGTAATGACTGCTGAGACGAGATCTCGGGTTCGATCCCAGGTTTTACCATGGCACACACCAATGACTTCTCGATGCTTTTCGAAGTTATATGTGTATTTATCGCAGGTATATAAGTGCCCAGTTGATGGCAATAGGCTCGCCATGGGACCCAAACATAAACTGGTGAAATGTGGGTGCTAGCACTTCTGCGTAGCCCTTCGGCGATATAGGCGTGCGTTTATGTTATGTTATGAAGAAATATAAAAATAATCGATAATGAAATATAAATTTAAAAACTAAGACAAAAGCAGCAAACGACATCATAATAAACAATACCAAATTACAATTAACTGCCGATAGATTGGCAAAGACGATCTCGGCAATATGAATGGCCGCGAAAATTACGATAATAAATTAATAAATGTTGATTTAGCATTCAACCACATAAAATTAAATATTCAAATTCTTAAAACACCGCCTCGGAGATAACGTTTTACTGTTACAGAATTTTGAAATTCCCTTATCTACCTTCTAAATGTAGGGGAAAAACAAAATTTTAGACCTTTACGTATAAAGGAATAGATTTACGGTCGGCATAACTAATTGAAATTATCATTAAAAGTTTTTATTATTTAGATAAAGGTACGGGTGCGTCTAATTACCTTTTTTATATTGTCATGTTCCAGAATGCTGTTGAAATTTACTCTGGTTTCTTTGTTGTTCTCAGCTAGTGTCTCTCCTGAATTGTACATTTAATTCTATTGTTTGCGAATAATGAATTCTTGTACAGACTTGCTGCACGGAATATTAAAACTAAAACTTGACTACTAGAAGATCATGCTCTAAAAAGTATTGAACAAGATAATATCAAATTCCAATTGAAATTATTTATTTTGTGAAACATAGATTACAGAATAGTGATGTTCTGAAGATAATATAGTACAGCACTATGTTCTACCAAGGCATACAAAATAATGGAATCTAAATTGCAAATTATAAAATTAAAATCAATCATTAAATTATGTCAAGATATTCTAGCAAAATGTGATTATAGATCGTAAACAGAATTCATTGATAATTTGAATAAATTTAAAATTGATCAATCAAGTACTTGTTTACAGAATAGAATGCCTTTTTACACAGCAATTTAATAACTTTGGATTTAAATTCAAGATTATTTTCATGTCGTTCATGTCATCTGGTAATTTATATATAACCACTATTAAGGATAGCCATAGTGGTAAGCGATTTTTCTCTAAACTGTATTAATTTGTTAGAGTGTGTGCCAATAAAATTGATTTTACTACTATTGTTACCTGGATCTGACTTCCTCAAAACGCCTACGAAACATTCGTCTATGTTTACCATTCGCTGCACCGACTAGCAGGTAATGGTTTGCGCCCAAAAGTGTACTCTGATCTCTTTCAATGAGTGCCTTACAAAATCCGATACTTCATTAACTTCCTCCATCCCGCATCCAGTTTAATCCAGCGACTTATTTCTGTAATCGTAGCAGGTATCAATTGATCATCGCTTAAAATCTACGCCGTAGGCCGCTACGTAGGCGATAGGTCAACGGCGTAGCACGTTTTTGTCGTATCAATTATTTTCAGCGCAAAGTAAAGACCCTGTGTATTCCCGAAGTTGCATGTATATCTTACAGGTGTGACCTACTATGAAAAGAAACAAACGGACATAATAATAATGTGCAATAATGTTAACGGGAATTAATGCGATCATAGTACCGGCACGTGCATTGCTTAAATACCTTTGAATTTATATAGGTACAGTAAGCTGCAAAATTGCATGGATAGCTTAAGATCGATAATCCTATGAACTTTCAAACCCCAGTTTATAAATAAATAAACTAGATGGCGCCAGTGGTTTTACTAGCTACTACTTACTACTAATAAACTTATGCGTATTAGAAGTAGGTAAGTAGTAGCAAAAATTATTTGGTTAACTTAGAACAAGGATAATACAAATGGGAATGATGTTAGCGAACGAACACACTAGCAAGTCACGGCGTTTAAGCTGCTATTAAATAAACTGAACTACCCACGTAGTTCATTTAATTATAAATTAAGTTCATCCTCTAAGATTAAAACATTACGTTAAACTAAAAAAATCTAGTAATATCCTATTTCAATGCATGGTTAATTTGTGTTTGTATAAATTGGTAATATAGAAAAAGAAGTTAGTTTTTCTTACATTTAAAATGTAGCGCGGCGCCATCTATTGTATATATTTGTGATATATACAGATATATTTGTGAAACATTTTACTTCGACAACAGATGGGGTTACAGACCGGCGCAGTTAGTTAGTTTTTGTAATGTCCATGCACTTTTGCAGCCTACTGTATGTTAAAACAATTTACTGACATACGAAAATCATAAACACATTATTCCCACCCAGTAGGTAGTGCTTACCAACCTATCGACAAAGTTGACAGCCTTTAATATAAACTAAAAACCTAAAACAAACAAGAAAATCTACTACCGCAATATCTTCCATCATTCAATATAAAAAAACAATTTGCCGGGTTTCATTACAAAGATGTTCAAAATAATATATATAAACAAATATTTCGTGCAATATACCAGAAAAGGAACTTGATTGAAGACCTGTACTGCGTGATATCTGGGCAATCTCAAACGGCAGTAATAGGAAAGTTTCAGCGCTATATTTACGCTTAGTAAATGAAATGAAGTAGGTATACAGGCGGGTCTGCAAGTTATAGGCAAATAGCGGTTTCACTATTTCTATACCTCTTTTTTATTTTCTTTTTCGTGCGCAAAATCCCCACGGATACCCCCCTTGTCCGCCGGGGGCGATTGGAGAGGTTATGTCGGACTCGAACCGACTAAAACGCACGCCATCTTTGGGTCTTTAGTTGCCGGAGGTGAGATAGCAGTCAACATATCCCTCGCACCCCGACAGACCCGGGGCCGTCTTTCAAGATGACCCCGGTCCGGTGTAGGGACCACGGTGTCCCCGTCAGTCCCCACTATTTCTATACCGCTATATTTTTAAATACATCGCCATTACAGTATGGAACCAATGCAACAATGTTCCTATCACTATCACTATTGTACAATTCCTTAGAGTAAGCGGTTCCCCGCAGGGTCAGGATCAGGGTCCCCGTTGCGCTCAGCAATCTCTTCACATCAGACAGATATATAAAACCCAGACTCAGCCTCAACTGCATGTTTCGAGTCTACAATAGTGCCCGAAATACGGCAATTGGTTATCCCCTTACGTGGTACCCGAAACAATAGTTGGTGGAATGTGTGTGTTAATTCACCTCTAACTACGGCGGAGGCAAATAAGCGTAAGCATATTATGTATGTATTACATGTAAGAGAAATAAAAATCAGACAAAAATATGTTTTGTCACTTCTGACAAACATAAGTGATAACGTAACCCTATTGAATTCCGTGAGTTTTTATAAAAAAAATATTATGCAATATGAAAGTATAACATTGCGTTACCAAGTTTCGGTCCCCACTTCGTCCCGAGAGGAAGTTTGGGCCCAAGAAGTTTTGACTTGACATCGTGGAGGACGACATGCGTCCCAAGACAACTGTTTCATCACCATAGACACCCAATATCGTGCGAAATGTGGATAGCCAGAAGGGAAACCGCTCAATTCCAGGATATGTTTGAAATTCCTACGCAACTAAGAAAGCATGTTAAGTCGTTAGTTCCTGTCATCATACTAACATAATCTGTGGCATTCGTAACGGGAAGACCTTAAAAAGCCATAACAATTTCGTTATAAGAAAGCAAAATGGGGTGAGTAGGGAACCAGGGATGAATAGGGATAAAAATGGTCATCTAAATTCTGTAGTTAATTTCTTTCAAGCGAAACATTGGATTTGTTCATTGTAATAACAGAATCACCAAATATCTGATAAGAGCCTCATTTGAAATATAGTAAAAGGAACTATTTAAAATATTCCCTTGACCATTTTATCCCTATCCACCTATGAATCCCTATTCACCCCATTTTACTGTACTACTCAGGACTTGTTTGTGTGTGAGCGTACACGAATTCACACAGAGTCAGTAGTTAAACATGATAAATGACGTTGCACTCGGCTGCATTATATCTCGCATCGGGTCCCAGTAAAGTATGATCTGCAACTCCACACCGCACACATCACATAAGTCAACTTTGCTTTAC
This sequence comes from Pelosia muscerda, assembly GCA_963691645.1. Lineage (NCBI taxonomy): Eukaryota > Metazoa > Arthropoda > Insecta > Lepidoptera > Erebidae > Pelosia > Pelosia muscerda. The sequence continues at coordinate 1,477,546 of OY829116.1, read as the reverse complement.
GTAAACGTATGAATACAAATCTATTTGCGAATGATAATATAATTTCGAAAGTAAGGTATTCGAATAACAAAACTTATAAAATGTCAAATCGAAAGAACTCCTCCTTACAAAGTCAGGGGATAACAAGGTGGAGCCTAAGTTGTATAACTTGTCTGTGAGGCTTATCATGAGACGCGGAATATTTCATCAAGAACCAAGCGATTCGGTGAGTCTTTGCTCTGCCGCTCCATTAAGTGTTGGAATTCTTTACCAGCTCACGTGTTTCCTTCTTTCTACAGTCCCGGATTCTTTAAGCGGGGGCGTGAAAAAGCATCTGAAGAGGTCGTCAAGCTGAGCGCTACTATTGTAACGCTCTACGTGTTTCTAATGGTGACCCTGTTTCATGAGACTTTGCCTTCAGCTTACCATCAGGCGGGATGAAGTCAAATTGACGTCACCTAAATTAAAGAAAAGTCCACTGATTAAGTCTCCTCCTTTCGGTTTGACTTTTTTGGAAACATTAATAAAGGTTCATTAACTAATTTTGTGGATCCAACCAAATTTAGTTGGATACCTAATATAGTTGGAGTCCGACTTTTGTAACATTTTATTTAAAGGCCTTTTGTATTTTTATCGGGCACAGGTATTTGTGTCGCTAAATGTTATCAACTTTAGTACTTTATCGCTTAAAAATTGCAGATACCTAATTATATTGTAGGAATAATAATCGCTGAACATTTAGACCACCTCCAAAGTATAACCGGTATTAGCAGAATGCCCAGCCCGGGGCGATCTATCAACGTCTCTAAAAAGTCAATCTAATCGATAACTAAACGACAACGGGAACATTCGACAATGGATCAAAGTTCAAAGTTAAATGGTTAACTGATACTGATTTTCTGTCTAATACGATCTCTAATCTCTATACAATGTACTCCAAATTTATATAATATGATATCAGCATAAAATTCACCGTCACCACAAATAAAGATAACCTGCCAAATTACTACATACGAGTAAGTTCAATTTTTCACGAGTTTCTAACTTGTCAATAAAATGGTTAAAAATAAAAAAAAGTATAATATAAAATTGCATATAGGTCGTTGATAGTTACATTGAGGCTAACAGTAGTTACTTTTCTTTGTGATTTAAGGATGATATTTCATTATTGTTGCTTATTAATAGAATGTGTCTCTTTTGAAATAAAACGTTTCTGTCTTGAATGAAAGTAACATGTACTTTTGTAATTATATTTATTTAGTGTTTCATTGTATATTTAGCTTTCCATTGTACAGGCTTCTCGAAACTCATATAACCTATATCTAGTTACATTGGAAATAAATTCATGGCTAATGTAATCACTTTTATATCCCATGAAATTAATTTTCCAATCCCTCTTGCCATCGATTTTTGTATGTCCAACGAAGCATCTGAAAAAGCAATTTTAAAAGTTCTTCTGACTCTCGAAATACCTCAAATGTAATTTAGAATATCAAATAAATATCTCACGATTACCATTTATATTTGTTGGTTTAATTTTCTTATAAATATTATTTACTTTGATAAGTAACCTTATAAGACAGTCGCTGTGGCGTGGCGGTAGTGAATGCGAATGTTACTCCGATAGCCATACAAATATTTATTGCCATTTTTACGGGTAATTGGAACCCTGAAAAGTTCAACAAGGGCGATTTAGTTGATTCGAGTCCGACATAACCACTCTCACTGGCTCCTGGTGGGAATGATATCCATGGGAATTTAGCTCACCAAAAAAAATAAAAATGTGTTCACAAAATGCCAATTATCTTAGCTCTTATGGTATTCTTAAAGTATATGTTATGTGTTACTAGGTAACAAGTGTAGAAACACATGAGGACGAAGATAATTGAAAACTTCAAAGGAAGGAGTAAGACATTGACACCCCAACAAAAGGTATGAATGAAGTATAATCCTATTTAACGTCTTAAGAATCTTGAGTGTGTATCGTGCTTGAACTCAAAATCATCTGTTGAGGTAAAATGGAGTAAGCGGATTAAATGAAATAACAAACAAAACAAAATAGGCAATATACATTAGCATTCTAGTGTCGTCGCATATATTATGAAACTACTTGAGCTTTGTTCGATATTCAGAAATATGATAACAGTTTTATAATCCGAAAGGGTATGAATTTTTCATTACCTACTTAAATATTTTGGAGTCTAATGTATGCTTAGTTGAACTCTAGTGAGGTAACTAATATTAATGTATTCTAGAATGTTATTTCATTCGTCTGATACTATCCAAGACATTGCCTTGCGATTTACACGGCATAGCATGGAATCGAGTCAAAACAATTTTTTTTCTAATTTATTTAGCTGCAACATTTTACATTGCATTACATTTTACATAATATACTTTACTTACCTTTAATGCCATATTGGCTCAAATCATACGTACTAGTAACTATATTTGCACTACCTTTTTTTAACCGTTCAAAATAGCGATTACTTTTCTATAGATAAAAAGTATTTAAGGCGTTTCATACTTTGAATTGAAAAAAATTTGGACGTATTCTTTTCAAAAAGGTTCGTATTATCGGATTTATCCTGCGTTGCGTAAATACGCCAACCAATGACACGCGTGCACCTACTATATATCACTTCCACATATTTCTTGTTTTCCATGGTTCTAAACATTAGATTTATCTTTCTTTCTATCAAACTAGATACATCTATTTCTGCATTATTGCTTACTACAAAGGTGGCCATCGACCTTAAGACTTCGTTTACAGATTAATCAGATAGGATGACGTGTTACACATAAAAAACATGACCGACAGCAAGCCCACAGTAGTAAGTTTTTATAACTCATTCTTATAAGTGCCTTAGATATACAAGAATTTCTTACAAAAAACAGCTATAGTCGGTATGAGGTCAAGTGTCAGCAGCTACCGACAAACTGACATGTCCACTTCACGCCTAAACAAATATTGAGGAAACAAGTCTGTGTCGCTTTAATAATGTTTACCTGCGATGTTTACTTTATCGGATGTAATGATGCAGGTTGCATGTTGCCTTGGCTCGGCCATCGATTGTTCAAACTATGGCCTGTTAAACATTAGAGTGATGTTATTATTGAAGGAAGTAATGATTTGAAGCTATGTGAACATTAGATCGATAACAAATTCGTCTCTACTTTCCTACACGTGCGGGCTTAGATGTCACCTGCAAACGGTGCGGAATTATTTCATCGAGAACCAAGCGATTTGGTGAATCTTTCTTCTACCGCACAATTAAGTCTTGGAATTCCTTCTCCCTTCACGAGTCCTTCAAGCGGGGCGTGAAAAAGCATCTAATAAAGCCGTCAAGCCAAGCGCCACCATTGTAACACTGTACGTGTTTGTAACGGTGACCCTCTTTTCTGCCTTTATCTTACCATCATACGAGGTAAAAATCCAATTGACGTGCCATAAATAACAAAATAAATACTATTTTATTTTGGGTAGCCAATTATCAACCTCTGAGACAAGCCTTAAATGGTATATTTGTAATATCTTCATCGTCTTGGCGTTAGTGCTGGTCACATCCAAGGCTCTCACCATGGATACCTTCACCTTCCAGCTTTTACTCTTCCACTTTGCGTGCTATTAGGCATCTATAGCAATGAAATTACTATGTTATCAATATCATGTTATGTAGCTTATACATAACATAAACTCACGCCTATATCCCCGAAGGGGTAGGTAGAGGTGCTAGCACCCACATTTCTCCAATTACACGCATAACTTCGAAAAGTCATTGGTGTGTGCCATGGTAAAACCTGGGATCGAACTCGAGACCACGTCGCAGCAGTCCATTACCCATACCACTAGGCAACCGCGGCTTTTTTTGTATATAGTTTATAGCTGTATAAAATTAATTCTGACAGAGATTACTAAAAGAATTGTTACGTTTAAAATATCTCAAAATAGGGATAGTTAAGAATAATCTCTTTTCAAATTTAATTTTTTTTTCATGTTTACGATTATAAAGCTCGCCTACACCATACAGTAACTAAAACGTATAGTTAATAGTTAATTTCTCACGTCCAGAGTCACGTGACCCAGTGAATAAATAATGGGTTATTGGTTTCTTGTATCTAAAAGTGGTTTGTCACCCCAAATTTATCGACTGTCACCCGCTGAGGTGCGTGATAACTGATACTGGTGACTTTACATTTTCAAAGCACAAAGGGTGTGAGATTCTGTATTCGGTGACAAATCTATAAATATCCTATGTCTAGCAGTAGACTGCCGCGGGCTGATGATAATGATGATCTTGTAAATACTGAAGATAAAGTAATGGTTTTAATAATGAAAATAAGCATAAATACGTATTTGAATAGGTAATTCAAATCAATTGAAATCGAACCGTAAAAGAAAATGTCGAATGTCTTAAACGTGAGATGGTAGTTCAGTCGTCAGAGAACTCCTCTGACAGGCACTGGATACGAATTCAAGTCCCGTCTAGGCATTAAGTTTTCCAATCTAAATCGGTTAAAGTATCAAAGTATTTATTTAACCAAGCACCATTCTCTGTTTATAATGAAGGCCCTCTTTCCTGATACTTTGCATTCAGCTTACCATCAGGCGAGGTGAAGTCAAATTAACGCGTCCTAAATAAAATAGGACATGTATCGGGAATGGATTTTCTTTTTCATTCTCCAATGCATTCATTATAATAATCATTATAATAATAGCTGGTAGTGCTGATGGTGTCTTTCTGGAGCATTGGTGCCGTATACATAATGGCGGCCCTGATGCTTCAGAAAGATACATGAACTGATTTATTTTTAAGTATTCTTAGGCTAATTACTAAGATAGTTTTAATAAGTTGTAATACTAACAAACATTGTATGGATTTTTGATCTGAAGTAAATGATATAATAATAATAATATTTGGATCTGGCTCATGAGGTTGTTGACATGTGGAATGTTGATTCGGCAATCATTGTCCCGATAGTCGTATCAGCCCATGGGCTGATAGCCAAGAGCCTCGACCAACACCTTAAGAGGCTCTCGTTAGGCAGCTGGGTCAAGGGCCTGATGCAAAAGGCGGTACTCCTCGACACGGCACGCATTGTGAGGAAGTTCCTTTCTATGGAGCCCTAACCACCGGTAGCTTGGTCCCTGTACCCGATGCCGGTGGGCTACTATTTTTTATATTTTTAAATATATTTAGATTTTTTTTTTTTATATAAATGTATTTAAAAATATAATCTATATGTGTTAAAAATAAATAAAGGAAATAATAATAATAAATCACCCAATTAAGTAACCAGTAGTAGCAGTAACCAGCAGTCAGATATTTAAATATTATTATTCAGGTCACAAAATAACGCTGAACATTAAAATTTATTGCATATACATTTTATGGCATGTTTCATAAAATATTTTTTTCATAATAACCGAGATAAAGTTATTACCGTTACTAAACATTTGTGATTATCTGAAATACAATATAAACTAAGCACTTCTATTATTAACTAGTATTAATTGCAAGTACTTGCCATTCGTCCAACCATGAGATGGATGGATGAAACAGTCAGAGTTGTGGGTACCCGTCGCCTCCTACCAGTCGGATTGGAGGTCGATGGGGGTGGCTTGTGTTCAGCAATGAGCGTCCTATTATGTATGTATAAACATCATCAACAGTCTCAAATTAACAGTGAAAGATAAAGATGTTTGCTGTGTCATTTAGGCAACATAGCTTAACGTAGGTACTTATTTGACTAAAGGATGGGGTAGTTAATTTTGCATATTCATTTTGCTGTCATAGTGGCATAATCGTAACTTAAAGAGTTAATTCTCAATTGTCATCTTGCTGGTACTTTGTCAAATAGATGAAAACAATCCTCTTTGCTTCATTACCATCTATTATCCAAATCTTCGTAGCGACTATGATGATAGCTGAAAGTTTTAATTTTACCACATGATTGATAAAAAGCAACAGCAGTGGTTTGGAAACCTTAGCAATGCTTGATATAACAATAATATTTCCGGGAGTGGAATGAAAAGAGGAAGGTAAAGAAACAATAAATGAAAAGTTCACTCAACTGATAAGGCTCTCGTATCACTAACGTACTAAAATAATAGAATTAAAATATAAAAAAATATATTAAATAAACGTAACACAGTCTGTCAAAGAAAAACCAGACTCCACCACTTAAAATAATTTGACTATTTGGGTCTAAATTTGCATGTTCTCGTATCTCCATTTCATGATCAAAGGTATGTTAAAGAAAAAATAATTCTGTTCCTTGATCAAAGGCTAGTCACAAAGCTTATACGGTTGAATTTTCCAAACTGTAATTGGAAAGTCAGACAAAAAACTATTTCGATCAAATAGAATAAAAATAATATGAAGGTAGCCGCAATGTAGATGCACGTTTAATAGGGTGATGTTACACTAATTTGGTCGTAGATTACGTGTCCGTTGGGTATAGACACGAGCGTGTTTCAGACAATAATGATCGTAATTTGTTTTTTTTTTTCACCAAAGTTCACAGTTTGACCTGCTTTGAGTTTTTATTGCAATTGTTTGTTGGAAAATTTGTTGTACGAATGTGTATATCTGGGGTTATAAACGTAATGCAAATATTTTTAACGTTAAATAATGATTATTTTCGATATAGTCCATAGATACTATTAGTTTCATTTGAATCACATGCAAGAAATCCTTAAGCCCACAACAATTTTCAAAACATGTGCATCCATCCCACTGCTTGAGTACCTATAAACTAGTAAACTAAAAATAGCTAAGCAATTTTGACACGTCTCTTTTGACCTTCCTAATTTATAGTAAAAACTACAACGGCTGTCAAACCTTAAGTATTTTTAGAATATAACATCTTGAGGAAACCCCGACTAAATTAAGACAACACGCCATTTAACGGAAGCATCACAAAAAACATTGCCGCATAAATTACAATAGACAAGAGTGTTAAAGTAAGAAAAAAAAAAGAAAAAAAAGCAGGCACGTGGTGTGGAGATGGAGCTTTAAAGCGCAAGTTCTAGTAGCTTTTGTGTATGCGTGAAATGCATTTGTGTGCGTGCCGCTGCAGGTATTCGTACGGACCTCAGTCCCCATCGGGCAGCGAACTAAGCTCGACGTCACTACGTCAGTCGTTATCGGCTTCGCGAACGTATTCTTCGAACCTACACGTTCGGCGTTTTCGCGATAAGAGAATTGTTCTGATTTCAAATTCTATTTTTTTTTTTTTGAAAATTCTGACTGTGTACTGTTGTGCTTGAGTGATCTGACTAGTGGATTGCGTGTTGTTAATACTTATCAATAGTGGATTAGTGAATGGATGTTCAGGTGAACTTGTGAAATATTCGGCATTATTTATTTTCTGGAATACTGAAGTTTTTGCAAGTAAGTTTGTGTAATTAACTTAACAACTACTAACTACTGGTTTGACATCGAAATCCAATAAGAATCATAGGAAAAGCGCTTAAGAAAATTTAACGTTTCACATTTTATTTTGTCAAATTAATGGATTTGCCAATAATTTGACAAATAATTAAATACATCGTAGTATAACAAGAATAGATTACAATCATAGTTTACACGAAGATTACATCAATTTTTTTTCAAGTGCCTCCATAATAATCATTGATCATGATTACAATCAATTTTTGAATCAATGTTTCAATGATATTCCGTAGAACATTTAAAATATTATCAAAGAGATAGAACAAATAAATAATGAAATAGCCCAAGCGTCCAAGATTTTTCTTTGCGTCACTGTCAAATGATAGGTATTGTATTGCTTGCAGAAACGTTATCACCTTTAACATCTGGACCAAATTAGATATTTTGGAGATAAATTAATTTGATCTGTATATGTGTAGTGAAACAAAAGAAGAGTTCAAAGTTTAACTTGACAGACTGAATCTGATTTTTTTAGATATGCGGTAACACGTGCACTCAGATAGTAGTGCTTGATAAAATGTTTATAATTCCATAATTTTCAGAGACTCTAATAAGGATTATAACTATTCCGCATAGACCTTCGTGATCAAATGAAACGAAAAAAATAATTTTATAAAACTGTACGGGATTCGAATTTGCGCAATGAATTATATTTAGGATATACGTTTCGTGTAACTGTTATAATTTTTTTTTTTAAATCAACTTTGTTAATCAAATACTTACGAATTTAACTTCAAAAATATATTAGTCCTTAAGTTACCTAACCGTCACATGTCACGGTTGCTTACTACTTCAGTTTCACAGGCATTCGTGTGATTTTATCACGAAATATTTATTGTCTCCATAAATTTGTTACATGATGTAGATAAGTTCTCAATCAGTCAAGAAGTTTAAAGGTTATACGATTAAAACATAAAACAACGATTGCTAATAAAGATTGATTAATTTTGAATAATATATTATTTATTCATGATGGTTTAATAGCTAAAAATCAAAGCTCTTATAATTTAACAGTCCCATTTATAATCTATAAAGATGTAATTGAAGAAATTATCAGATCAGAAGCCCTCGTGACATATTGCAGTTGTTAATATGTTTTGACTTCCAATTTATTTAGTGTGTTTTATATAATTGGCTTTAGCTATATTATTTTGCATAGATTTATTGAGACTTTTTATCTATGTTCGTACAATAAGATTATTTTATTACAAAATTTTCGCTATCCCTAAAGGATAAAATATTTCCTTCAATAAGATTAGTGGTTACTTGTAGTCTTGTTTTTTACGGATGGTTAAAAGGTAAATTGTCTAGATTATATTGTTTTGGATATATTTTATAGTTAACAGGATCGCTATTAACTAAAAATTAAGTGATCTAAAATCGAATACTTAACTTTTTGATCTGATATAGTGATCTGGTTGAATAAATTCGCTAATCTCGTTCATAACATTTTTTCTGTCAAATTCAATTTCACATAACTAGTATTTTTGTCAGCAATCAACAAATACTGTATAACGATTTAGACGGTTTCACGCATACGTCTTTGTATTAATAAGTCATCATCTACCTACCCTTGTCCCAATTATTTGTGGTTGAGGCAACACTTCGTTTTACTTCATAATTTCCTATCAGATGTCATTTCCAGAGATCTTTATTTACCATATCTTCTTTCAAGCAATCCATTCATCCTTTCTTGAGCCTACCTCTTATTCTAAGCAATAAGTAACTAGAAATAACAAATTCTGCCGTAAAACTATTTCTTGATAGCGGTTTCCTCATATAGAGTAACTATAATTTCAACAGTGCCATCGTTTTGTTTCGTTTCCTCACCTATATCTAATTTCTTGGTTTAGTAAAGTGAGACGTTGCCTTTGGTTTCTGTAGCATTATCTATAAACTAACGCTGACATAAAATATATTAGATATATTTCAAACATGAGTGTCATAATTGCATAAATTTATTGACATATCTATTATAGAAAATATTGAAAGGTTTGATTATGTAATATAAACTTGTATTTCTTATTCCGGTGCATTGTATGATTTTGACGTTCTTTCGATTGCATTTGTGGTTTTTATATCAGAGCCTGAGATTCAATTACAATTTCACTTTTTAGGTTTAATATGCCATTTAGGGGAATGACTGTATATTACCTTTCAATCTCAAGAGGAAAACCTGATCCAAGAGTTCATCCGTCAATGTATAGGAGGAGAGATTTGTTTGTGTCCCAAAGGTTTTCATCATCGTTTCATCATCATTGGTATTCAAATGTCCAATAGTTTCTCTTATTTCTACGTCTATTTCTGTATAACAGATAGCATCTGTGACGACAGCACTATTTGGACCATACACTTTATGGAAAAAGCAAAAATACAACCCAACAATAAAGGACAAAGGTTTAAGATCAGTTGATTTATTAAACATATTAATTGAAACAATAACATTGACTGAGTTTACATGATAAATTAGTGAAATATTGATAAGTAATTAAGTACTACTACTTTTGCAGCTAAGTAAGTACATTATAAAGAAAGAGTATCTAATAGCTAGCGCAGTTTAAGTCGAATTCAAAACACAATGAAAAAAAATATCATACAAGTTTAAAAAAAAATGTCAGTTTCCTCAATCGGATATTTAATAGCAATATTCATTAACAAACAAAATAACGATAAATAGTAATTTATCAATTATAAATTCATACATATCATTTTAATATTGCTTATATTTATCTAACACATTCTAATAAAGCTAAACACTTAGCAGGTAACATAACAATTTACCTTCATGACCGGCGACAGTGAAGCGACACCGACAAAAACTCTAGAAAAACCAGCCGATAGAAAATATTAGATGCTTTAGTATAATTATGTGATATATAAATAAACTCACGCCTATATACCCGAAGGGGTAGGCAGAGGTGCTAGCACCCACATTTCGCCAGTTTATGTTTAGGTTACAAAGTAAATAGATGACAAGCCTATTGTCATTAACCGGGCTTATAAACCTACAATAAATACACACATAACTTCGAAAAGCATCGAAAAGTCATTGGTTTAGATAAAAATATGGACTGCGATAGGGATTGAATGAATATTTTCTGATCATTCCAAGCAAACTTGTTAATGTGCCCAAGTTTCAACATAATCTTTGAAAAGTAATTTAAAGCTGGGTTGCACCATCTTACTTTTACATTAACAGTGCAGTTAAAGTACTGGTCAGGTATAAAACAGGTTGCACTATATGCCAATAGTTAAAATGACATCATAGCTTGACAGTAACTGTAACCGGCAACGCTCGGTAGGTTATTGTTAATTGTTAACGCCAAATTCTATCAAAAAGATGACTTTAACCGAGCTACTAAATACACTGGTGCAACACATTTAGCAGGAATCATTAGAATCAATGTTACAGTTAATGTTAAATTTGGTGCAACTAACCTAAGTGTTTAATTTTTAGTTGACCATTACACACAACATAATGACAACCGTTGTGTTTCTAATGACTTCTTTGTCGGAACAGTGAAACAAAATTGTCATTGAAATAAAAAAGTTAATTATAGGAAATGTGTGTGCATTTAGCCTGGGAGTCATTGAGTCAGAGTTAAGCAAACTATGATTAAAACTTATGTAAAAACTGCCTTTTTATGTACTATCCTTGAGTTTACTAGTAACAATATGACTAATTTTAAATGTAACAAATTAATTTTGGTGATCACCTTTTCATTTTTCCTATTTTGATACCCCACTGGATAAGTTTGAGCGAATAAAAATTTGACAGTATATCAATGTATATACAGTCAATTTTTTTAAGCATATATTTCATAGTATATGTAAATAGTAAATATTATATAGTATACATATTTACGAATATCTTTCATATGAGATCTCAGTCATCAAATTCTGTCTAGCCGTTAAGCTTGTATATGGCAACAAGGTCATACACCATACATGCAATACACACGTGCTTAATACATAACTCTCGCTGGCGCAGTCGGATAATAGGATCAATTTATAACGCGTACCTATTTTATTATTTAAGCTTTTTCTTACTTTTGTTTAAAAGTCTTTGTTACATACATACAAACATTATTGTATCATATAGCTGTTGCCCGCGGCTCCGCCCGTCCGTCGTACGACTCTACTCGATTCTCTACTTGCCTTTCTATACTACTTCTCTTTGCTGTCATGACAACGGGAATAGTTAGCAAAATCAACACCAATGTACTATAAAAACCTACCGGATCTATTGATATTTATGATTATTGCTCCGCTCCCTTAGATGGTAGCGTGATGGTATATAGCCTATGTTACTCCTAGATATTGTAGCTTTTTATAGGTGAAAGTATTATTGAAATTGGTCCAGTAGTTTTGGAGCCTATTCGTGCAAACAAAGAAAAAAAATTGCAGTTTATGTTTAGGTCCCAATGTAATAGGTGGCGAGCCTATTGCCATTAACCGGGCACTTATAAACCTGCGATAAATACACACATAACCTCGAAAAGCATCGAAAACTCATTGGTGTGTGCCATGGTAAACCTCGGATCGAACTTGAGACCTCGTCTCAGCAGTCCATTACCCATACCCATACCACTAGGCTACCGCGTTTCTTCCTCCTCTACCTTTACCTACCTCTTTATAAACACTACATAGTATAAAATAAAGTCGCGTTTTCTGTCCCTATTTTTCTTGTCCCTTTGTATGCTTAAATCTTCAAAACTGCAACGGATTTTGATGCGGTTTGTTTTAATAGATAGAATGGTTAAAGAGGAAAGTTTATATGTGTATATAACATGATGCTACAAATAACAGGTGCGGAGCAGGAATGTAAATGTTGCAAAAACGGGGTGACGCAGACGAAGTTGCGCGGGTCAGCTAGTATTAGTATAAATCTGAAGTTAATAGCAAGTTCTCGTTAAAGTCTAGGTCATTCATCGTCATTTTAGTCACGCATGGTATTCAACATTGAAAGTAATTCGTTTTTAGTCGCAGACTTGTATTCAGGTCAAACCAGTCAGGTGTAAAAGGTCATTAATTTCAATTTCTTTTGGACATTTTACATGACGTTGAACTATTTTAAGTAAAACAATCTAGAATATTATATTTCAATCGCGTAAATGAATAATGAATTTGAATTGTGATTTGATTTACATAATAACTGATAGATTTCTGAGGCTGATATAAAAATATGCTGATTTAAAATAGTTTTGCCATAATTGTGCTACAGTTTTAAGTAAAATATTCCCAAAATATAGATAGATAAAAAAATAGATGAAAAAAAAACTAAAAAAATATAGATAAGACCTCATCTCAGCAGTCCATTACCCACACCACTAGGCTACCCCGGTTTGAAAGAGTTTATAATAATAATAAAATAAATATTCTAGGACAATCTACACAACGCCACCTAGATATGTTATGGGTTCTAGAATGTGGATAAACAAACTTAGATACTTTTTTTTGTAAATATTATACATAAAAACATCCAGACCAATGCGAATATGCATATTCAAATATTTGCACTGAGCGGGAATGGAACGCACTTTTTCACTTTATATAAGACGTAACTTACTTTTTCTACCTTATCATATATTATACATAATATAAAACAAAGTCGTGTTCTCTGTCCCTATATCCTTATGTCTATTTGTATGCTCAAATCTTTAAAATTACGCAACGAATTTTGATGCGGATTTATTTATTAGATAGAGTAATTGAAGAGGAAGGTTTATATGTATCATGCTACAACCAACTGGTGCGGAGCAGAAGTGAAAACTGTTGCAAAAACAGAGTGACACAGACGAAGTTGCGCGGGTCAGCTAGTATTATTATAAGAGTGGTTGTAGATAGTCAAATTGTACATTATGTTATGACTATACAAAACGTAGGTACCAGATAACTGAATTCATAAGCCACGTTAGAATATGAGGTAATAACCTTTACGACCTTTTATTTCATGGCTCGAAAGCTTTTTATCGTTTTCCCCTATTTGAAGAACTTGGCACTCATACGAACGAATAAAACAGATATTGAAGATGTAATCAACTGCTTGTCTTCGTCCAAAAACGGATCGTAAAACTAGAATATATAAAAGAATTCTTATTTTCCTATTTTCATTTGATACTAGTCTTTGTTTCACAGTTTTTGTGGCGTGGCGGTAGAAAAAGCGACTCCTATACAGGCAGATATCTTTTTTTTTTTCTCGTGCGTCAAATTCCCACATATACCACCTCCACAGGAATCAGTGAGAGTAGTTATGTCGGACTCCAACCAACTGAAATGCACGCCGTCTTATAGTCTTTAGATGTGAGATAGTATGTGACCTATCTTTCGCGTACACATTACCGTGGTATGGGTAATAGACTGCTGAAACGAGGTCTCGGGTTCGATCCCCGGTTTAACGATAGCACAAACTAATGACTTTTCGATGCTTTCCGAAGTTATGTGTGTATTTATCGCAGGTTTATAAGTGACCGATTAATGGCAATAGGTTCGCCACCTATTAAATTGACCTCTGCCTACAACTTCAGTGATATAGGTGTGAGTTTATGTTATCTTATATCCCTCGCATATCGCCCGACACAACTCTTATTTTGTAATCCATGTAGTTGAATATACATAGAGGCTAGATCGTGTCTAGTTACTTCCTAATACTGACCAACAAAACCAAATATTAGGTCTCAGAACACAGTACGTCTGTAGGTCATACAAATGTTTGTCTGCTGCGATGGTCAAAAGCGGGACGTTGTAAAGAAACCGTTTCCATAGTGCGCCATTTAGATAGTCAACACGCTTGACAAATAATATTACAACGGCTTTAGCTTCTGTAAGAGCCATGTTCCAGCGCTAGATGTGTTTGACTAACAGATGATGTGTATGTCAACTTCGATAATGTTCTGTGTGTTCCTCAACTTAACAAATTGATGTATACACATTTTCTTTTAAATATGCACGTTTCTCTATCCTCAGAAATGTAAGCACATTTTCAGTAAGTTTTGGATATGGAAATTTTAGGCGTGTTGTAATTTTTATTATGAGTATAATTTGATGGTAAAGATAAAGTTAGAATTAGATGGCTTTGTGCTGGCAAACGAGCATAGGGCCCACCTGATGGAAAGTGATCACCGTGGCCTATGAATGTTTGCAACACAATAATGTATATTTTTTACTGACTGTATTACTGAACATCGAAGTTTAAAAGCGCGAATCACTCTATCCATAAAGTTTAAAATATCGAATTACGTCAGTCACAATAGTCGTAATTTTGATAATATTTTATTTTTCATATCATTTTACCATTCTTCTAGACTATTTTAGGGCTGTTCGGTTGCTTAGTGGTACCTTAGTGGTACAAGTACCTGGTTTGAATCCCCAACATCGACATGAAACCCATTGCTAATTTCAATCTATGAGATTTTTTTAGCTAAACATTAAACCAACACACATTATAACTCCGATAACATATAATTATAATTGAGTCAGGAATCAAACATGGCTCTCCATTCACCATAACTGTATTTGCTATCATAGTAAACGAAGCAATAAAGAGTTGTTTATCAACTGTCTCCGTTTCAGCACTTCCTGGTTTATATAACAATTGTTAAAACATCTCCCTTCATTAAAAGTAATTCAAGATCTCCAACGGAATGTTGATCGTGTTTCATTTTCAACTTAATTGTGTCTCCTTGACCAGTTTTAACTTTAGTCGTTAATTGCGAAAATATTGTTACTGATACAATTTCAATGTTTAGAAATTGGATCCGAAATTTCTGAGTAGAATATAAAAATCTCTCGTAAATGAGGGTTCTTCGAATGCTTTTAGTGTTGTTTGCTCCTTTTGTGTTTATTCAGACGTAAAACGGTTTTGTTTCCACGGTTAATAAAGTTCTATCTTATTTTTCAGCTTTGGGTGAGTGGGTTTTCTAAATTGTAATGGTGTGCATGTCTGTACTAGGACTACAGAAGACGACCATTTTGTTAAATTTAGGGTCAGGCAATATATCTAATGTTAATATCAAATATCGTAGTGTTGTATCGTAGAAGTGTATCATTAAAAGATATGCCTTTGTTCTAGTTCTCGAATTAACTATTTAAAAATATAACAACACAATGATAAAATTCATGAAAAGGATGCAAAACTGGAAGGCTTGCATGAAAAAGAAATTAATACTCGTAGCTAATGAAGGAGTTTAAATCCCGACTCAGATGTTGATATTTTTTAACTCGAGATAGAAAAAGTTAACTTGATGTTGTTTCATTTTGTTACATTTTCGTCATTTATTTATTATTAAATTTTTTGCACCAGGTACGAATCAGAGCAAGAGTCATTTAGTTATTTCTCTTATTTGTCGACCTAAATCCACTACAAATGTCTCTACTCTTATGTCCCAATGTCCCTTGGTTACGCCTGCGACTAGCACCACGATATATCGTGACTGCGTACTTTTTACTTTTTTCTGACCGCGTAAACTTAGATTATTTATACTCTTGATTAAGGGCACTTGGTGGAACTTATTGTCTTAGATAATTGATAACACACTTGTACTTCTCTACTTATACAGTAATAAATACAGTGGAGATGTACAAGTGTGTAGTACAACTTTCTTCAAAATTAAGTACTTTTAAGGCGCAAATAATGAAATAGAAGCGAATCAAATAAATACTTTTCCAACTACTATCAACCTGCTAATCGTACATTTATAAGGTCAAATGTGAAATAGAAAAAATAACTAGTTAGTTCCGGGGGCCTACTACCATCTCAGAGATGACAGCGACAGGCCAGTCACAAAAGTAATATTGAAATAATATGGTTGGAAATGACAGTAGCCCAGGAGTTGGCTTTTAAAAATAGAAAACGTATTATATAACGTTATTATGTGTGTCTAATGTTGTTGTTTGTGTAACCTTACTAGCAGCGCTTCTCAATAAACCTGTCGAATACTTTTTAGTTAAGCACCATGGGAATTCGTTTTCCCTAGTTGACAGTGAACTTGAAATGAAAGATAAACAGAATATGTCAACTAAAGGGAAACGTTTATGTGGAAATGATGTGTGTTTGCACGTGATTTCAATTGTGTAGTAGAATTTAATGTTGGAATTGTGAGTACAGGTCGTGGGTTCGAAATTCTAAGATGTACACTCCCGACTTGGTATTGGTAAATTGTAATGGAAGCAATGTGGCTTACCTTAAAACGTTAAAAGGGTAATACATTCAGCTACAAATTTAACCATCATCTCAGTTTCAAAAAGACAATATTATTATTTATTTTATTTAGAGTTAGTCAATTTGATTTCACCTCGCCTGATGGTAAGCTGAATGCAAAGTCTCAGAAAAGAGGGTCACCATTACAAACACGTAGTGTGTTACAATGTTGGAACTCGGCTTGACGAACCCATCAGATGCTTTTTCACGCCCAGCTTAAACGACCCGGGACTGTTAAGAAGAGGGAAACACGTGAGCTGGTAAGGAATTCCAAGACTTATTGGTGCTGCAGAGAAAAGACTCAACGAACCGCTTGGTTCTTGATGAAATATTCCGCACCGTACGCGGGTAACTGCTGTCCTGTGTAGAAAAGAGGAGGGTGGAATAAGAAGGTTCCTTCAAGGTTAGCAGCCCCTGGCATTGCACACGTCATAGAGTCTGGTTTACGCACGGCAATAGCTTCACGTGTAAATGTGAATTTTGATATACTTCTGTTTACCTCTTTAGTGGTTAACGAGTTTCTTAACGTAACCTAAAATTCAAAACATAAGTAATAAACCTGATGAAAAAAAAAACTAAAAACATGTAAATGAATCACAGCACTTTGCTTTAGCAATCTTAAGTCAGCGAAATCGCAGTTGGCTTTCTCCAAAAAAAAAAAATCCAAACTGTAAGACAACGAAAATATTCAGATACTTGGCAGCTTCCATTATTTAAGGGGTCCGCTAATTTGCACGATAAATCTCCGGGGATTACCCTTCGAGGAGTGCTAATTATGTTTTTATACGTTACTTGGGTAAGATTGTTCGCTAAATAATTACTGAGGTGCGTATGAAACGATTGGATCTCATATTTTTGGTGCCTCGCTGAAATGTTATGTCAAGGTTTTGTATTCTTCTATATAACATTTTCATCGCACAGTCTCCAACGAAGTTAGCTTAATATATATTTTAATCCATGAACCATTTTAGCTGTATGACCATTTTTTGTAATTTATACAAACAAATGAAAATAAGAGGTTCTTAATATATTAGAGGCTTTTTATAGTTATAAATTTGGCATTTTATGTTTGTGTGCCTATCTGACTTTCTATCTGTTTGTATTGGTTAATCTCAGAACCGCTGAACATGTTTCGAAAGGAATTCTTCTGTTACAAGGCGTAAGTATTCGCCACGTTTTGGCTACTTCTATATTGGAAAAATATAGAGTCCAAACTAAGAAATAGTAAATTTAGATTGCACATAGATTTGTTGATATTTGACAGTATCCATAAACACTATTATATTCACTAAAGCACTTCTAAAACAAAATTCAATAGGAAATCTGACAGTAATCAGATTAAATTCTAAAATGAAATAACTTAGAAAAAATACTCGTATACTGTTTTACGATTATTTGTCGAATAATAATGTATTTAATGATTTTTAAATTAAGAAATAAAACTTTATTATCTACAATATTTTTAATCTGTTCTAAAACATGAATCACGCTGAGTGACGTCATCCATGAGCAACTGTTGAAAGAGCATTTTTGAAATGATAAAAAATCTGGAATCTGGAATTGCAACTGATCATAGTGACATCACGCGCTTTCAGATGACGTCACATTCGCGGTCACGTGACATTTATTATTAAAAAATTATTTTGAGTACATAAAAGGCTATATATACCTAAATAAACCTTTATTTCTCGTGAGAATAAAATATCTATGAAAATTATTATAAAACACTTTCTGAAAATTTGTCTGATCCCCGATTATATAAAGCACAAGTGTTATTACTTTTTATATTAAAAGCATTTCTAAAATAAGTTAAAACGTACCTTTACTAATGAAATAGACATGTAAACACAAATATTTGAACGAGTCTTCAAGGACCCGAGTACTCAGCCTCAGTCGTGAGAAGCGATCGTTTAAATCATACCGTTCTACCTTATCTCGGCACTGACAATAACGCTAAAGTCAATGACAACTACCGAACAAGGCATTATCCTTAAAATTTCCCATAAAACCCGCTCATCGTTCCCTATTTCATATCCTTTACGGTAAGGTATATTAAAAAAGATAAATATAATAAGCCTCCAAAGAGGTTCTTTTCAGTGCCTACGCATGTCGTATAAGAATTTAGACCCCTTACTGGGCCCCCGTACTTACATCACAATAGATAATTGCGACGAAGGAAAATATCTTGACGTTGTATATTTACGTTGATTTCCTCCGAATTACATATATGTACGCGAAAATTTGATGTGTACTGAGGTTTTTTTGAAAAGGTAGACTTATATCCTGAATTGGTATGTCTAATAGTGTTTATATTCGAAAAAAATTCTAGCTACTTACATTTAACTACTACTACGGCAAAGTCAAATGTGGGTGATGATTTTGACAAGCTTTTAAAATTTATTGTGTAGGTTCATCTGTTCTTTCATAGCTCCTCAACTGCTAATTAAAATGGAAGAAATGAGATATCGTTTGAACATATTTCCTGTACTGTAATTCTCACTACTTGTCCCTGGTGTTTTCTTGTATTTATTTTTTGTTTTGTTTTTGGTGTACAATAAAGAGTAATCTATCTATCTATCTATCTATCTATCTATCATATTGATAAGAAAACGCAAAGCAAAAGGTGCCATAACGGCCATCATGGCGTGCCGCAACCATAGTTCTAAGTAACACTTATGTATTTAAGTATTTGTCACAGATTTACGATACGCTACAATACGCTACTTAATACTCTACAATACCCTACGCTAAGCTACATTACGCTACAATTCATCATAATAAGCTACAATACGCTATAATATGCTATAATACGTTACAATATGCAACGATACACTACAATATGATACAATACAATAGCTGGTGGCTGAGCCCGCGTATACTTAAAGAATGCTATTTCAACGAGTAAAAGTCAATATGAACATCTGCATTCCACGAAGGTGAAAAAAGTATGGCGATACAACGTTCGCTAGTTTATTTTATTAGTAGGATAGGATACTACTTATATAATATATGCAAAAAACACCTAGTTAATATGTGTCCTATTAACCTCAATTATCTAAACTAGTGCCACAAATATTTTAGAATATTAATTGCAGTAGCTGCGTGCGTTAGTTTGAAACTGAGTGGTGTTCATATCTGATTTAAAATCATAATAGTTCACTGTTAATCACTTCGTGCTACTGTAGCTTAATAAACTGGTTTCTATTTATATAACATTAAAGTAATAGGTCGGTATTCATTATTATAATATCTATAAATACCACGTTGACTAGCTTTTTATACGACTTTGGCGGCAGACAAACATGCTGCTCACATTACCGTGATTACCGTGGATAATGGACGTTTAGAACACCAAGGGCGTCTCGTGTTACCAACCCAATTCTAATGCTCTTTTTGATGAGGCGGGGGAGGTAAAGGTTATCTAACTTTCTGTGCCGGAGACATAGTTAAATAAAACACAGTTCGGTATCTCCCATCCCGTTTGAGCATTCCTACTGGGGTAATGCCTCCGTCCAGAAGAACACGGGTAATAATATCCTGGTGATGTGTTTCTGGCGGTAAGTAGAGTAGTCAGAGCTGACGAGAGAGGTGTTGTTAGTAGGAAGACCGAGGGTGTAAATTGAGACTCTTGTATGGTGGTTTGAAACTCTGCTCTGTTTTCTGCGCCGATGGCACAGATACTTTCCTAACCTTCACTGCTTCACTGTAGCAGAAAGGGATTCTTGTAGGGGGAAGGAAGAAAGTAA
Organism: Pelosia muscerda; assembly: GCA_963691645.1. Taxonomy (NCBI): domain Eukaryota; kingdom Metazoa; phylum Arthropoda; class Insecta; order Lepidoptera; family Erebidae; genus Pelosia; species Pelosia muscerda. Next base: position 1,457,165 of record OY829116.1, on the reverse strand, counting down.
CCCTTTACTGGATCAGCAATAACAGTTGTTGTTGCAAATGTCCATGGATTAGCTTAGAAGCACTTGGAAACATCGATGAGATGACCATGTCATAACCTAAGTAGTGTCTTAGATAAATATGAGTTATATCAAATTGTACGATCACACTTGCCTACACATGACAACATGTGCAGGGCTTAGATGTCACCCGCATACAGTGCGGAATATTCCATCAAGAACCAAGCGGTTCGCTGAGACTTTCCTCTGCCGTACCATCAAGTCTCGGAATGCCTTACTAGCTCACGTGTTTCCATCTTCCTACAGTCCCAGGTCCTTTAAGCGGAGCGTGAAAAAGCATCTGTTGACGCCGTCAAGTTGAGCTACATCATTGCAATACTGTATGTGTTTGCAATGGTGACCCCTTTCCTGAGATTTTACCTTCAGCTTACCATCAGGCGAGGTGATCAGATCAGATCATCAGGTGGTCGATAAAATAAAAACAGTATGCATAGGTAACTTTGTTGTGTAGATCTCCTAAGATATTTCAAAAATACAAATTGACGAAGCTCTAGCCACTTGTCTCTTATTAAGCTAATAACACTCTTTGATCATCGAGATAATTGCTCTTATGTAATCTTCACCTTGAGCGTATTTTGACACACATTTGTCGTAAACTGTCACGATGAAGTAAACAGTATGTTAATTATTAAACCCGTTTAGATTGATTTTTAAACGAGACTTATTTAATTATTGAGAATATAAATGTCTTTGCCTGCGGCTCTCTCTTTGCCTGTCTCAGGGATAAGTAGAAGCTATATCTTATGGTATTTATAGGTTTCGGGACTTCACGCGATACATTTGAACACTTACTTTTGCCGACGTTTCGGGTGCGTTGCAGCACCCGTGGTCACGACTTGACACATCTTATTACAGGTTATACTCGGACTCGGATGTCAGTCTCAGAATGACCTCCTTCCCCATGAGCGTGGGCCTGGGGGTGACGGGTGGAGCTGCCTGTCACCCTAAGCAGGCCGCATTGGCGGCTCAAAGTGCCACCCCATACCCATTGTTTTTCTTGTGAATTATTACTGTCGCTTATACCTTTTGGTTTTTCAACCATCCATATATTTATATTGACTTACAACAGGTTTTGGTCCATTGAAACTAGCTATAAGTAACTGGTATCATTCTTATCATAACCAATTCAACTCTCGCTGACATTGTTGATTTCAACTAAGTGAGAAATTTAACATGTCTATAAGGAAGTAAAACGTGAAAATGATGGCCGATTTCTTGTTGGAAAATATCGTAGCGTTATTACTTTATTACGTTTCGAAATATGTAGCCATTGTGATAATATAAATGTAGCATTAGTGTTAAGATAACGACATAATAAAGATTTGCTGGTTTCAGACAGCCTTTGTGGCGTGGCGGTAGTGAAGGCGACTGCTTCGCAGAGGCACAGGTTCGTTCCCCGCTCAGTGGAAATATTTCTGTGCATGAATATGGCTATTTGCACTGGTCTTGGTTGTGCCTCGGAAACTACATCAAGCCGCTATTACCGGTTGTCATACGAACATTTATGGTAGTCATTACGGGTACTTGGATCCCTAAAAAGTCGAACAACTTGTTATACCACTTAGGTCGCAGACAAGCACGCGGTCCACGTGATGGAAATTGGTTAGGATTAGTCGCTGTATATCATATTCTCAAAATACCACATTCGTAAAACATCACACTCGCAAAATACGATATTCGCAAAATATGATATTCTCATAATACAACACCAGGGACGTCACATTCGGGCTGCCAAACATATAGAGAAAAGGGGGAGGGGAGAAGGTTACGAGAGTCTTTGTGCTGTCAGTGCAGAAGACAGAGAAGGGTTTCGGGGTTTTTCCACTGACAACACAAAACCTCTCTTTCCATCAGGTGCCGCCCGCTTGTCGTGCCTTGTATAAAAATATTAATAATTCCACATTGAATGTTTAATAACATTCTAAGATCATATATATCATCATACCGAAAACAAAACGAACTCATATCCTTGGTATTAATGTAACAAGCCTGAAGCACAAGTACCCAACCCTAGGTTTATTACCTCTGCTCCTAAGGGCCAACTAGCCTATAGAAGTACACTTAAACAGTCGCGTATATTAAAGCACACACCTCTTTCGCGAATAAAAAGCAAACTTAGGGAATTACGGGAATCTATGTAAATATTGGCAAGTGACCCCGACCCTTTACCCTTTTTTTAGGGTTCTGTATGTGAAGGTCTCGGCCTTTATCTGTCTGTCACGGCCTCTCTAAGCTGTGAATTTAAGATAGACGGATGGTTGACCCTTGGGATATACTGGAATTGCTAAAAAAAGGGATTAGTCTTTCACAGGAAAGGTCTGTTTATATTGTTTGGAAATGGTGTAGTGAAAGGAAAGCTTAAGATAAGAAATTCTTTTGTATACTTTTACAACTAAAATTGGAGATAAGCATAAAGGTCATGGCATACTGTACCAGTAACTCAACGCTAACTCGATTTTTTTTTGACAAAACAAACCGTCAACGTTTTGACACCGCACCATATGTATTGCTCGCAAAATGGAATATATTATCTAAATTCTTCCTCTCACATTACGGCCGGAAACGGTGCAAACGGTGTGAAAGGAATTTTATGAGTGAGGAAAAAAATTGGTACTCACATTATTACCTAACCTAACGTCACGTTCCGACGTCACCTAATGAGCGAGTCACCTTCTGACAGGTATGGAATGTTGCACAACGTTTATCGTATATAATCGTATATGCATGTAGTAGTATTATAAAGATTGGTACTTGCTAATCTATTAGTGCCTATGTCTATATGTATGTGTATGTATATGTATGTTTATGTATGTATATATGTATATGTGTATGTATGTGTATATGTATGTATATGTATGTATTTGTGTAAATGTATGTGTATGGGAGTGTATATGTATATGTTGTATATTAGGTAGCTGTTGTGTCCATGTGTTTGACTTACTCTATTATTGTAAGTCTGTTCGTACAATATTGTCGTACACCAAACTGCCCAGAAATATTTTGCTCATACTAAATCACTCCATCCTAAGGTTGCCTGTAAGAGATTGCCGCAGAGCGATAAGGCCGCCAATTGTATTTACCACGTGCAAACATCTCTATGTGCTGTATAATTTCATCCTTGGTGTACAATAAAGACATGTATTATTATTATTATTATTATAATCGTATATAATCGTATATAATCGTATATAATCGTATATAATCGTATATAATCGTATCTAATAGTCAGTTCATTTCATTTCATTTCTACATTTATGGTCTTTTCTGATTATGATAATTTACATGAGATACCTCATTGAAGTGAACATTTTAGTCTCGTCGAACACTTTTTATATTTATACGGGTAGTTTTCCTTTCAGGTCGCCACTGTCGCAGTGCCTAATAGATGTTATTTTTTACTATAATGGAATTCGTTTATTCAATACCTGACTAGTACTACTTTAGTTAAGTGTATCGTAAGCTTCATGGAAACAAACTCACTATTTGAACTACCATTAGCAAGATAACCACTAAAAGTATTGATAGCAGTGTGAAGTATCAATATACATTACAATCAATAAACTCATTCATATCACATTTACATTCAACCATTAGCGATACCCACACTGTATTATTACTCAAACCAAACTGCTACAAAATCGTTGTTTTCTCTGCCATTCGCTTAAATTACATGTTCATGTGAGACTTGATTATTTATTTACAGATATAATGTATTTTCATGTTGACGGTCGTCGCAAGGTGAACTTGTATTACTTTGAACTACAAACTTGGTATAGAACTTTTTAATACAAATATTTTGTTGAAATGAGAACTGTAATTGCTTTTTAACTTCCACGTATGTCAAGTGAGCAGTCCTTTTGACATTGAAATGAAAGAAACGTAATTAGGTGTTCTTTATGTATGGCCCACGTGGTAAACTGAAAATTTATGTAGATAAGAAATGTGTTTTTACTTTATATTGAATTAATTAAGTTTCTTTATAACTATGATACCAAATACTACATTTATACATAGTCTGACTACGAGTGCTGTACGGCTCGCGCTCCCATGATGCGTGTAGCATGGCGGGGGGTGAGGTAAAGAAAGAGAAAAAGATAGAGCTTTGAGCCGAGTGCGAGTGAGATAGTACTGTAAGCGTTGCGTCGAAGCTCGGCGGACTGTGACGAACGGCGAACTAACCAAATGATAATTTGACGATTGATAACCCCCCCCCCCTGTAGTAGTACAACACTCTCAGTCTATAATATAGACTATATTTCATAGTAGGCAGGAAATTTTAATACGGTGAGTGTACTCGTATGTGTCAATAATAAAATTCATAGGATTTTGTTAAAATGGAATTTACTCCAAAAGACTCATTAACAAGGGCTGACTAAAATCCAAATCCCTTTTTAATAAACTGTGGACAGTGTGACCCTTTGGGAATCCTTTCAGTGGATTATAAGGCCGACCAGTATTTTATATTTTCAAAAGAACGTCCGAGGTGACGTTTATTTAAAGTTTTAATAATGTAATAGTCGTTTTATATACACGAAGTTAGATTAGATATTAGCCTCATTAAGAATTCCTTTACATGTTTTTTTTTTAACTTTTCAGTAACTTTAAATGACCCATTTGTTTTAATGGCTCCTTTATAATATTTGTGTTCATACTCTTCTACTGTTCAGCCTCTGTGGCATAGCGGTAGTGCACGTGACTGCTACGCACGGGTCGCGGGTTCGATTCCCGCTCAGTGCAAAAAGTTGTATGCATGAATATAGCTGTTTGCACTGGTCTGGTCGTGCCTCGGAGTTTTATATTTTTTTTATACCACTTAAGTAGCAGAAAAGCACAGAGTTCACCTGGTGGAAAGTGGTCACTTGGACTTATGGACGTTTGTACAGTTACTGCCTACCGTGTAAAAACCTTCTAATGCCCTTCTTGAAAAACCTCATATTGAAGTCATCTGGGTAGACCGTGGTTAAAAAAGTTAAAATGAGCTTTTGAGAATATATATCATAGCTTGAACCCTGGCTCTTAGTAAATATTTAAAGTGAAACGTACTGACGGTTTTGCCAATATCAGTAACTTTAACTGGAGGGGATGTAAGTTTTCCCGTAGAGAGAAACCTATGCTCGGGCCCTCTCCGTGAGTACCAGAAACAAATTACTACACCACGATTGCAACTCAAAAATGACGTCAAATCGACAGAAGAAGTAACTTATCCAGACTCCAAACAAGCAGAGCCAACATGGAACTAATATGATGGGGTTGTATTTCGAAACTATACCCCAACACGAGTAGCTCATGCTCGAAGTGAAGTTTAAAACAATTCATTATCAATACATGGATGGAGCAGTTGCTTCAGTGATTTATTTGGGGCATAACTCATGCAAGTGAAAACAAATTCCACTTTCTTCTGGAACTCAAGTGTACCTACATTGCTTATTACGTAAACGTTATCGAACTCGTCTTGAACAATGTAGTATGTACAGTAGAACTCAAAAGTGCAGTAGCAATCCTACGCAACTATAGCGTCAACATTCTAACGCTACTTGTGACCTTTTTCTTTTAAGACAAGCCAGCGTCGCCTCGTATTGCATAGTAACATTACACACACATATAAGCGCGCCGGCCGCACGCTAAACCATTTTGAGCCTTGATGTGCTAATGCACTTATGAGCTCTGACTGTACAATATTTGATGTTGTAAAATACTGCTCACTGGACTTTATTACATAACATTATATATACACAACAGCCTCTGTAGTGTGGCGGTAGTGAACGTGAGTGGTACGCAAGAGGCACGGGTTCGATCCCCGCTTAGTGCAAATATTTGTATACATGCTGTTATTTACATTGGTTGATCGTGCATCGTGCCTCGGAGAGCACGGTAAGTAGGTAGTCGATCGCGGTTACCACACGAACATATATGGCAGTCGTTACGGATATTTGTAGGCATAAAAATCCAACTAGTCTAACTACAGAATTTTAATATCCCCAATTGTTTGTGGATGGCAGTTCAGCCGCATCTTAGACTAAAAAACCGACTCCATCAGAGTTGAAAAAAGGTATAAGAAATGATGATGATAATCGTTTTACTGCTACCAAGATACAAGTCAGTTTTGGAAGGTCAGACGTGTCCAATAAAAGTCACATAAGCCTAAGAAGAAGTAATTGTGTCCCTAGCTCTGAGATTAACAAAGTTAACTACATACCTATAGAGATTCATGGTAAGATGACGATGGCGAAGACACTACTTTGACGGAGGTAGGACACGACGGTATCTCCCGTCCGAAATGAGCTGTCCAACTGGGAAAGTACCTCCGCCCTACAGAAGACCGCAGTCATAATAACCATCGTGTTGTGTTCCCGCCGGTAAGTAGGGTAGCCAGAGCTCACTATACCCCTCCTTCTCCTCCCCTTCCTAGCCTCCCCACCCCTTCCCAACTCTCCCCCTTTCCCTTCAGGGTGGGCAGCGCGTGTGTGACACCCTTAGTGTTGCACACGTTCATAGGCCACGGTGGCCGCTTTCCATCAGGTGGGCCGTGTGCTTGTCTGCCAACTACGTAGTATAAAAAAAAAAAAAAAAAAACTTATAAATATTAGTAAACATTACATTACAAATATTATACCTATTTCACTCTCACCATAATTGAATATAAACCACCATTTACTTACATAAATGATATGCAGGCGCTACGTTTATAAAGACCTTGATTCGTCAACACTCTATTGTATGGGACCCCATGAATACGTGTTTTGATTTCTCTTCTGTCAGTGCAAACTGTGAATGGAGACCCTTCAAACGAAACACTACCTTATTGTCAAAACCCTTAAGGTTACATTTGATTAAAATCAGTGTTTGTGTAATAGATTCTTGACTTTTGACTTATAGTTGTGTTGCCACGTATTGACAAGCAATTAACTAAACTTTTTTTTTGTTGGCAACAATTATAAGAGGTGTTTGAAAGTTGTCTTCTATTTACTGATGACGATCTTTGATATTATCATAACATCTTCTATTTCAATTGTTTGCAGATATCTTATAAACAGATGCTTTGATTTCTTTATCATTTTTGCTATACTAAAATTGTTATAGAAAGGAATGCCAAACCGCACTCCTCAAAGCAAGTTAAGCGACTTCTTACCCGAGGAGATATATTATGATGTCGTATGTGCAATATTCCGCAAGTGCGTCGAACAAACCTCAATACTTGTTTCATATACACGAGGCATCTTCAGGAAGGCAAGTTTTTTATTTGATCTCGTATTTGTTATCAAATTTAGATAGGAAAAAGTGAATGCTTCGACGGGATTCGAACCCGCAAAATTTCAAACTGCAAACTACCCTTGAAACTTTTCAGACAGGACCTCAATACTTTTAGGTCTAGGTAGCATTATTATTTTAAGACTAATCAGCTTACAGCTCAAATTATTATCATACGTACCTTTGACCCTAATTAATTAAACAAAGGGTGTGATTAAAAGGTAATGGCCCTGTGAGGGGTTACCAATGAAGTAGTGTCTCAAGGGACATTCATATCACACGATTATGACACAGGCTTGTGATTATGACTTCATTGTTGTGTACATTTTTGAGATACACCTGTTGTAGAGATATTAGCATAATTATATATTTTGTAAATTCTCATATAAAAAGGTGCGAGCCTATTTTCGTCAACTGGACTCATTTATGGGCTTCCCGGGTCCTTTAAGCGGGGCGTGAAAAAGCATCTGATGAGGCCGTCAAGCTGTGTGCCACCATTGTAACACTTTACGTGTTTGTAATGGTGACCGTCTTTCCTGAGACTTTGCCTTGAGCTTACCATCAGGTGGGATGAAGTAAAATTGACGTATCCTTAATAAAAAATAAAATAAAAACACTCTCCGAAGTCCTATCCTAACTGTTTCAAATCGATTTAAATCGAGAAAGTGCATGCATCTTTTTCTTACAGGGGAAATTCTCTAACCACTGAGTCTCGGGGCCATTTATGAGCTTTGGAAATTATCCTATACAACCATCTTTGCATCCTATACAACCATGGCCCATAGATGGTTATTAGGTAAATTTCGAATGCAGACATGACTCTTTAGCTCAGTGGTTGGGGTATTCCCCCTGTAAGCGAACGGTCGCAGGTTCGATTCCTGTCAAATTTGATATCGAATTATGTTCTATTATAATATGGACTGAGTAATAATATTCTTCTGAAAAATACTACCCTACGTTTAATTTAGTTTTAAAAAGGATTAGTCTCTATATTTCCAAACAAACAACATACAATGAGAATAACTACCATTATTAAATTAAGGTCAATATCGTATCGTTCTCGTGCCGTCCAATGTAAAAAGATAACATAATGGCACAGCCAGGGGACGTACTAAGCACTACATTTGAAGCGATTATTATGCGATTACGTTTAAGCTAAGGAACGGTTAGAATTACCTGGCTTACAAATTAGTCCTTGGATGAGGATTTTGGCCTAAGTGACGTAAGACGTTGGGTTAAGGTTTGAATAAATGACTTAAGGTTAACTCGGGGACGTGTACATCTTTCATACAGACAATTTATAATATATGTATAACATACACACATAAACTCACGTCTGTATCCCCGAAGGGGTAGGCAGAGGTGCTAGCACCCGCATTTCGCCAGTTTATGTTTAGGTCCCAATGTAATAGGTGGCGAGTATATTGCCATTAATCGGGTACATATAAACCTGCGATAAATACACACATAACTTCGAAAAGCATCGAAAAGTCATTGGTGTGTGCCATGGTAAAACCTGGAATCGAACCCGAGACCTCGCCTCAGCAGTCCATTACGCATACCACTAGGCTACCGCGATCTTCTACCATCTAAATGTATTTAATTGTTTATACTTTATACTGGTTGCAAACGTCCATAGACCACTTTCTATCGTGTGGGCCACGTGCTTGTCTGCCACCTAAGTGGTATAAAAAATAACTGAAAACGAAACAAACCTATCGAACTTTGAAGTCTTCACCAATTTCCTATTAAGTTCAACCCTCGGTCACGGACCTCGAACTTAAGAAGTTTATGTGCGTATTAGAAATTCATTATCTAAATCTTTATACCTGAGAGATTTTCGTAATGTTACCGAATATTTATGAAGTCTAACATTTTATGCTGGGTTAGATTTTAAGCAGTAAATTTAACGTACAAATATTGATCAAAACTAATTGATATTACTAGTAGTTCCAGAATCATTTTGTTAGGTTTGATTTCAGGCTATTCAAATTAATGTACGCAATTTTAAATGTGTGTGTAGAGTTAGGGTAATCTACACACACATTTAAAGGTGCGTACATTAATTTGATACAAGCCGCAAGTACAGCTGCCGCGCGAGGCAATGTTTGACCAAAGTTGACCGTTCTTTGGCCGCTTGCCGCCATAGCTTGTTATCTTGACGGGTTAACATGAGCATAGCCGTGGTCGAACGCGCCAGAGGCGAACCGAGCGCTCGGGTCATCATCGCGAGCGGTGTCGCGTTGTTTAAATTTATATCTACATGTTACCTTGCGGCAAATGAGTCGAACTTGACACGGCACCCACTTGTAAAGAGAGGTCCCCGGGTCTGCCGGGGTGCGAGGAATATGTTGGCTACTGTCCCACCTCCGGCAACTAATGACCCAAAGGCGGCGTGCGTTTTAGTTGGTTCGTGTTCAACATAACCTAGTCAACGGGCTTCGGTGGTGGGTATTCGTGGTGATTTTTCGCCTGATTAAATAAAAAAGCCACTCGTAAAGGTATGATCTCATAACCGACTGCAGACTGCAACAGCAGATACAACGTACCGCGATTGAATGTGATAAACATGTTTATTGTTTTAATTCATTGAGGCTTCTCAATAATGCTGTTTGTCGCTGTCGTCCCAAGACAATATTGAAAAAATTCAAATATCCGAAACGTGTCTAAGGGGCTCAGTTAGTGAAAGAATCACCCCTGTATGGCACTGTTCACGGGTGTCTTATCTTGAATGTTGACATTTTCTATACAATCAAGATGATTCTTATGATTTATTATTTTTAAAAGGTATTTTCTTACCCATATTCCGGTTGAGTATATTAGAGAAAGTTTGAAAGTAGCACCAGTAAATGAAAAATTGAGAAGTGAACGTCTGGCGTGGTATGGACATACTATGAGAAGAGATGATAGTCATATTGTAAAAAGGTCCAAAGTATGAATGTAGGTAGAGGGCTTTACAACCAGAGGTCGGCCCAAAAAAAGATGGATGGATTATGTGAAAGAGGATATGGCAAGGAATGTATGGAAGCGAATGACATGTTGCGCCGACCCCAAATAATTGGGACAGGGGCAGGAAAGTGATGATGATGATTCCTATTTCTCTTCTTACATTACCCCTTCTCTGTTGTCAGCGTGTATGTACTTACGTAGCATCTTCCGTCCGTGTTGTAAGCATTCTTACGCCACAGTAATCATTTACCACCAAGTAGAGACAAAAAATATTTCAACAATTTCTAATCTTTTATTTTAGAAGTCGGTTATATAATTTTGATAATTCACCAATTGAACAATTATCTCTTACTTTTTACTTCCGTTCGTACTACTTTTTTCATCAACCACAGATAATTAAGAATAAAAATAATTACACAATTCCAAGTCAATTTTCTGCTCAGCGCGCACAACTGCAGCTGTACATTATGTTGATTGTTTTCTTAAATGTCCACTGGCTAGTAATTACAGTTTATTGCATCGCACATAAAGGCGCCGTTCTTTAGTTTAATTGCTATTTAGTAATATGCTCTTAGACGTGTCTGAGAGTCACTTGTTGTAAAATTATTGAGCACGTAGTTCCTAGTTAAGGGTTACACACTAATTGGTATGACACATATATCAATAAAATGGATAGGCAAACGATATCGAAGATTCATGCAAAAAAGATCCGAAGCGACATCATAAAAAATATTAGTATTAGGTAATCCGTGATATTAGCACATTATATACTAGTCTGAATTCGTTATTTAGCTGTCAACTATCAGTGTCGCTTACAACCCTTCAGCATTTCCTGGTCCTTGTAACCCGATGCCTGCCAGCTTTCCAATAGGTCCCATGCTGTATAGGAAAACGTATCGAAGTAAGGTTTTTAACCGACTTCACCTTTGAAAATGCTCACCCTGCCTTGCTATAAACTATATCTACTTGAGAAATTGTAAATAGTTTATTAATTACAATATCTCTCAATAGCTTTCAATCAATCAATCAATTAGCCTATTGCAGTCCACGGCTGGACATAGGTTACTTTTAATTCCTGTAGGTCATCAAAATAGGTTCAGCATTTCGCACGGGCTTTGGATAATAATACGCGTATATTCTTCATAGAAGTCATAAATGAACTTAATTTTGCCTTATCATAAGTGAGCGACAAGGTCAATAACCGAGATGCAGCACAGATCACACACAATAGATAATCATCAGCTTCATTGACACCTATCAATCTACATATTATATACACAAGCTGCTAAGTTTAATAGCCGAAATAAGTCAATTAAGTATAATATGCTATTAAGGAGTGTCAAACACTGAAGTGATTTTCTCACGACCTTATAACTCTGTGCCTCCTGTGATAAGTGATTTAAATTTAGTTGTACCCTTTTTGTGATTTTTACATACTATTTATCAGAAAAAAAATACGGTTTTTTGGGTCTAACTCACGTTCTTGTATCTGCTTTAGTTTCGGAGATAATTTTGTGCAAATGAATATAACTACTTGAACTTTGACAAATAAATTGTGAATATAGATATATTTAAAGTTATAACCCCTTTATGTAATCACTTCACATATTTATTTTCGTGCTTTGTAGTGTAAGTGCGATTATATTAATATTCACATTAATTTTTTTTTTTGATTGATCACGTGAATATTGATATGTTTAGAGTAGTATCATTTTGAACAATTTTTTCTCAATATTCATTGGGTACAATTCGACAAGTACCAAATAATCCGATTCTAAATATATGGCTTATTTGTGATAACTGATACATATCGACTTAAATTAATCTACACAAATCAATTTGTATGTGTAAATGAATACAATTTGACTTATATCAAAACATCGAACCAAATCTTTGAAAAAATATGAAGCACAAAATGTAATAATTGATACAAGTGCGAACATGAGGAGAGTGGTGCACGGTGGACCGAAAATCGGCTCTCATAGACTTAGGGATAAAAAAATTTAAGTGTCGTTTTTTGGGCGGATATTGGTTTCATTAGTTATTACTGTATACAAAAATGACTTCTGGGTCAAATCAGTCCATAAACCAATTAATTAGAATTTTTTTTACGAAAACTTTATATGGAGAAAGTATGAAAAATTCAATTTTCTCTGAAACGGCAAAGAAAATCGTAATATCCTCATAGACGGTTTTAGGGCCAATTATTTATGATTTTTCGGTGTACAATATATTACGGTTGTAATTGCCGTTTTTTTTTTTGAAAATTCATTCTAATTTAAAATATTATTTTTAAGGATGAAACGGGGTTTTTGAGTTGAAAGGAGAAAAAACAACTTATTTTACTTTTAATAATAATAATACAGATTATTAAAAGTAAAATTTCCTACATGGCGGCCAAAAAAATTACTATGGATTTCGAATCGGCAGCAATGAAAGCCGTTCAAAAAGTCTATCCAGAAATAAGCGTGAAAGGATGTTTTTATCACCTAAATAGATGCTTATACAGGAAAGCAAAAACTTTAAATATTAATACAACCGTAAAAAGGAGACACGTAGCGAGATGCGCAGGACTAGCTCGCTTACCAATAACAACAATATTAACATAATATAACAATATTTTCAAAGCGGGTTACAGTACGTAAATGCAAAAGAGTCCGCCTGGTGATGATATAAAAAAATTCAACAGTTATTTCGAAAACCAATGGTTGAAGAAGACAAATTTCGAAAAGGTTTGCTGTTGCTCAAAGGAAAAAATCCGTACTACTAACAATGTCGAAGGATGGCATAGTAGACTAAATCGGTACATTGGACGAAAGAAGCCGACTATAGCTCATTTACTTGATGTATTATTGTGCAAAGAAACAAAAGTCATTGATATCTTTAAAAAGAAAATCAAAAAGTCCAAAAATTATGAAGAAATCGACGATGAAATAAATCGCACAATAGCACAATTAAATGAAAATGATATAACGGTTGGTCACAGCATCGAAATTTTATCTCCGTTTTCTTTTAAGTTTTAACTAAATAAATATAAATATAAACTGGTGCATCCGGCAAACTTTGTTTATTGCGAGGGTTTATAATATATAATATAAATTTCATTGGGTATAGGGTTAAAATACAAAGTAAAGTTTTATTATTTGATATAATTTTTTTTTTTTTATCTATGGCAAGTCAATTTGACTTCACCTCGCCTGATGCTAAGTTGAAGGCAAAGTCTCATGAAAGAGGGTCACCATTGCAAACCCGTTCAGAGCTACAATGGTGGCGTTCAGCTTGACGGCCTCATCAGATGCTTTTTCACGCCCCGCTTAAAGGACCCGGGACTGTAGGAAGAAGGAAACACGTGCGCCGGCAAGGAATTCCAGGACTTAATGGTACGGCAGAGAAAAGACTCACCGAAACGCTTGGTTCTTGATGGAATACTCTGTACCGTATGCGAGTGACACCTAAGCCCTGCACGCGTTGTCCTGTGTAGGAAAGGGGAGGGTGGGATTAATTGGAAGAGCTCATCAGAACATTCACCATGGTAGAGACGGTAAAATACTGCCAGGGACGCAACATCTCTACGCATCTGCAAAGGCTCGAGGGAATTTGTGACCTCAGGACTCCCAATAATGCGGACCGCACGTCGCTGCAACCTGTCGAGAGCATCTAATAAGTACTTCTCGGAGCCATCCCAGAGATGCGAGCAGTATTCCACGCAGGAGCGAATTTGTGTCTTATAAAGAAGACACCGCTGCTCCGGAGTGAAAAAACGTCTCACTCTGTTCAGGACTCCGAGTTTACGCGAAGTTGTTTTGATGATGCTCTCGATATAGTTCTTGTTGTTCAGTTTGCAGCGCACGTCCATACCGAGTATATTAAGGTTATCCTGTAATGGCAGTGGTGTGCTCTGAAGAGTGGGAGGAGGAAGGAAAGGAGATGTCTTTGCTGAAAACGCGCATGCCTGCGTCTTCTTGGCATTGAACTCGACCAGGTTTTCAGATCCCCATTGGGAAATGTGATTGAGGATCCGGTCAAGCCCAGTGACCAGAAGTCGCCTCTTTTCCGCTATATCGGACTGCTTGGCCGCAGAATGTCCGTGGTAACTCCCGTGTACAGTGCTATCGTCTGCATAGCAGTGGATGCTGCCGGTGGACAGCATGTCATTGATATGCAGAAGAAAGAGAGTGGGTGATAAGACGGACCCCTGCGGCACACCAGCATTTACCTGCAGGAAGTCCGATGCTCGTCCATCACAGACAACGCGAATACGGCGCCCCTGCAGGAAGCTAGCAACCCAATTGCACAGTCTAAGAGGCAGACCGAAGGCTGGTAGTTTGGAAAGAAGCGATTTGTGCCAGACTCTATCGAACGCTTTGGCGATGTCTAGGCTAATAGCCTCTCACCATGCTTGTCCATAGCCTCACCCCAAAGATGGGTAACATACGCCAGAAGATCACCCGTTGACCGTTTCGGCCTGAAACCATATTGTCGGTCATTAATTAGGGAGTGATCCTCTAGGTGACGCATGAGCTGTGAATATTGTATTTATTTTCACAAATAATATGTATTTAGTGAGGGGTATAACTTGATAAGTATCGTTTATCACATATTTATAAAAAGCTATATTTTAGAAAACTAATACAATTCAGTTTTATTTTGAACTCAGGGGAACGAAAAGTAAAAAAATATAATCTTTAGGTTAATATCAATAAGATTTGTTTAAGCAACATTGGGCTAGGGACATATTCTGATTAGTTATTCGATTGTTTTACTTGATGTATATCAGTTTTCACCAAGACGAACTTACAGGTGCAACATAATTTAACTGTAGTTGTATTTCTTATTACGTAATTTTTGAACGTTTTAAAAATAAAAAAGGTACAATTCGCAGGTTTTTAATGAATTCTTTAAAAAATATAATATTTACCTTAGAAAAAAATATGCACGATAATAGTAAGTGTTTTTACCAACAAAATAAGGTACTACATTTTATGCTAGCTTACTTAGTTCCGAAACTAGATTTTTTTAAACCTTCTTTTTCACTTCCTGTAAAATGTTGATTTTAAACTTGTATCACTTATCACAGGAGGCACAGAACTAAAGCTAGAAAAAAACTGCTTGCAATATTTGAGTGTCATGTCCGGTTCTTTGAACATTACAATAGTTGATCGCAATCATTACCGTTAATGTACGTCAGGCCGTAAATGGGCTTGAGGTCACAGTTTGATATTCAACGTTTTTTTTTGAACAATACAGTGGGTGACGGATAGACACTTGGGCTCTATCGTGTCACCCACTGTATTGTCAGTACATAGTATAAAACAAAGTAGGTAGCGTTCTCTGTCCCTATTTTGCATGTCCTTATGTCCCTTTGTATGCTTAAATCTTTTAAACTACACAACGGATTTTGATGTGGTTTTTTTAATAGATAGAATGGTTAAAGACGAAGGTTTAAATGTATAAAACAAAACTTTGACATAGAAACAAAACACTGTGTTTTATTTTTATACCAATTTGATAACAAAATGGTTTAAGAACTAAACAAAGTGTTTTTACGAGGCTCTATCATGATTTTGTACGACCACACCTGCAAGTTGGTACCTCTGTTGATTGAAGGTCAATCAAAGATCCTGGTGGAGGATTCTCTCTCAAGGTTGGGAGTCAGAGAGTAGTCCCTCCCATACAAACCACTGCACCAAAATATGGAAAGGAGGAGTAGTACAGCGGTTTAAAAACCGGAAGTACGAATTCCAAATGTACGAAATACCGCAGTTAGATAATATAGCTACGATCATTATTCTAAAGTTCAAGGTAAAGTTAGTGAGATTTTATCTTTCAACCTGCTATTTTCGTTATTTAAGGTACAGAGACCTATGTCCTTATAACCAATATTTTTGTAAATCGATGCGCGCAGTAAACACCTCTCGTAATTGTTTGCGGATAGGTTAGGTTAGAAAATCATGGTGGTTATGTTTTTTATAACCACTAAAATAAAACCACCCAAAAATCTTGCTCTGGTAACTTCGGGATTTGAATTTCGAATTTCGTACATTGGCATAATGAAATTCGGTATTATGGACATCAGGATTTTGATATGTGACCATATCAAACAGTAATAACAACAATTCCATTATTAAAAAAACATTATTTGTCTTCTTCGAATTTTATACGTTTGTCCACTTTCTAGAACTCACAATATGAGTGCCCATGCTATTTTATTTATTAGCGCTAACTTTCTACAACACCTCGGACTGTAATTATTACAAATACCATTCCCGCAACTTATTATTCTAATACGTTTAATAAGCGTTATTTCAGAAATTTTACAACCTTCCCGGGAACTCTGGGAAGGTTGTAAAATTTAGCATTAAGTAATGGCATTGAGTCATAATGTACCGTCCAATTTATTCTTTATCACATAATTATTCTCGCATACTTAAAAGATATTACGTTCCTTATTTTAGAGTGCCGTTGATATTTTAAGATGTAAGCCATTTTAATATCGACTTGCCATTGAAGGGTCTTTATTGGCGAAATATGAAATTCTCTAAGAGCGCTTGCATGGAAGCGCTCTTAGAGAATTTAAGGGGTATCTTTGAAAGGGGATTGTTGAGCTATTTTGAGTCTTATGGTAGCCAATGTAGCCATCTCGGAACAAAAATTAGAAGATTGGTAATTTGACTTCACTGGGTCGATTGGGGGAGTACCGCTTTTTCACTAAATTGACTTTAAGTAGATGACTCTTAATTGTATACAAAGTAATTCAACATCAAAGACAAGTAGTCGGACTTGATAGCTTCTGTAGCGTGGTGGTAGTGAATGCGAAAGCTACGCAAAAGGCGCAGGTTCAATTCTCGCTCAGTATGAATATTTGTATGCATGAATATGTCTATTTGCACTGATCTGGTCGTGCCTCAGAGAGCACGTTAAACCATCACTCCCGTTGTTATACGAACATTATGATAGTCGTTACAGGTAGGTACTTGGAACTAAAAAGTCCAACAACAACTGGTCTAACTGCAGTACTTGGATATCACCTAAAGGTTGTGTAAGCCAGATGGCAGCCAAGAATATCGAAGTTCAGCCGCAACGCAGTTCAACTTGACAAAGCCGACCTCGAATTCCAAGGTTACAGCTTTGAATGCGACCGGTATTAACACGAGGATGATGATGATGACAGGTTGTGGGATTTACAGATGCTCTTGTGAACAATGAGCGGCCTTGTCACTGGGCGCGATCTCTTCCACACAACCTTGGACTTTGACGTGATGCTCACGGCTACATTGTATGTGTCATCGCATTTTTGTTTATATTTGTAAGTATATGGAATCCATTGTGACGATGCAAATAGTGAGATATGAAATGGGCTTCGTTCTATACTTCTGGTGATCTCTATCATTCTCTGAACCTTTTCCCAACGCAGTTGGGATCGGCTTTCCAGTCCAAGTGTGATGCGGCTGAGGTTCTATATTTTCCGTGACGCGACTGCCATCTAACCTCCACAAGCAATGGTCCAATGCCCAATGGCGATATCGAAGTTCCAAGTCAGACTGGTTGCACTTTTGAGGGCTTTAACTACCCGTAACGACTGCTATAAGTGTTTGTATGGCAACCGGGACCGACGGCTCAACGTGCTCTCCGAGGCACGACCAGACCAGTGCAAACAGCCATATTCATGCATACAACTTTGTGCATTGCTGCTGTGATATTTTCAAGCAATTTCAATAAGATTCTTACAGGATCGATACAGGATGTGAGGCCTCTGATTTCGTACACGTCATAGTTAACCACTCCTCACGGTTCATGGTTATCTACCTCCGAAACCTAAAAAAGATTCAATGAAAGATACATGTTTAACATAGATCATAATAGATTTTATAGTAGGATTGTAATCTTTATAAAAAAAAATTAAAGCTCAAAACCATACTGCACAGCAAATTGATGACACGCAATAAGGAGATCAAAAAACTAAAAAATAAAGGGTCACGAAGAAACTGGACTATGATAAATGGTCTCAATATTGTAGCCTTGTAATGTAATGTACCGTAGGTCATGGATTATAATGAATCAATACAGTCTACACCTGTCTAGACAGGTCCGTAAATATGATGAATACCTAACATATTTTATGATTTCAGTGATAAATCGTTTTGGCTTTGACAGCATAAGTTGTTTTGATACTTATATTCACCTCACAACAGTAAGCTGAAGGTAAAGTGTCAAGAAATAGTAATAGTATGAATTCATGAGATAATTATATTACAATTGATACAATCCGTAAAACTACATAAAACTCAGCTCAGTGGGATAGTTATGCTGATTTAAAAAAAAAAAATTATAGAATATTCTTGTGTCTGGTATTAATGTAATGCCTGTCACAGACTCTTGAAAATTTCGAATATTTTTCCTTACATACATAAAGTTTGCAAGGATATACCTATTGTGATAATACAGATAGAAGGTGTTCTTTAAATTTTTCTCTGACTCTTCGATCCAAATTTTAAAAATTTCCAATACAATAATTATCTTTTGAATTGGTTACACCAGTACATTTAAATACAAAAATAAAAAAGTGCGGAATTTCGACATTTAAAATCAAATTGAGTACTAATGGCAAATGTTCAACTTCAGCTAGCCCAATCCAATTCCCCTATATTATACCTCTATTCCACTATATTAGTCTGTATACAGTAAATTACCTATATAAAGTTTCACGGTTATATTCAGATCAAAATGGAGTTCCATTGCTTCCGTTCGACTAGTTTCGAACTCACCTTATATGCATGAATGATTCGATTGTAAAGTTTTGCTGCAATAAATCAAATTGTGCGTTATATAACTAGAATAAATAAATTGAATCTGTCGAGAATCTCTTAAGGAATAGAATGAACCAACGAAGTATTTCTTCTTGGCAATTTAAGGAGAACATTTTTACCGCTTACGCAAATACTTCAGGTTTTACGGGATCATGGTGCTTTCAACAGCGCTAAAGTAGTTGAAACTCCCATCGATGTATTTTTTTTATAATAAATGAATGGCACGTCAATTTGACTTCACCTCGCTCGATGTTAAGCTGAAGGCAAAGTCTCATGAAAGAGGGTCACCCTTGCAAACACGTACAGTGCTACAATGGTGGCGCTCAGCTTGACGGCCTTATCAGATGCTTTTTCACGCACTGCTTAAAGGACCCGGGACTGTAGAAAGAAGGAAACACGTGTGCCGGTAAGGAATTTTAAGACTTAATGGTGAGGCAGATGAAAGACTCACCGAACCGCTTAGTTCTTGATGGAATATTCTGCACCGTATGTGCCTATATTAAATCAGTTTAACTCTAATGTTAAAAGTATTAGTAACTTTCTAAAAGTTGGTATATCTTGTTAAATTCATATAAGTTGCTTCTTTACCCTGACATAAAAAATATACTTTTTAGTCCCAAAAAGTTCCAAATTATTTGCTCTTCATGCTATTCAAGACACTACAACTCTAATATTCATTGAATCATTCAACTTTAACCAGATTAACTATGGTTTTCAACTCTGACATTTGGTTGTATATGTCGACCAAAAAAACGTATTATCCTTACCCTTCAATACAGTAACATGTTATATTGAAATAACTGAATGGTAGCTCTGGGTAATTAAATTCTTTATAAAAACTGTCTGATTCAGTTCAGTTTTATGTTTCAATTATGTTTTGGGAGCGTACCTATTTAATTTATCTGTGGTATCGAATGATTTTTGAATTCGTATACAGTTGCCAATTTTTGAATAGGCACGTACATTTCGAGAAAAAAAATCGGTATATAGTTTTGATAGTCTTTTTTGAGTTCTCACCAAGACTTTAGTTCGCATGTAAGCCGGTAGATATCCTGATTGATATCCTGGGCTACTAGTGCAGGTTTTACTCGTGAGGTCGCTGCACCGCATAACCCCAAGTAAAAGAGATTTAAAAACAGAATCTAGCAACTTTGATGTTTTCCATGAAGCGACTACCATTGGCCTTCCACAATTCACTGGCGATAACATATCGAAATTTTGTAGTTAGAACAGTTGTCGGACAGACATGTGTTTCGCATCTACACGAGGCACTTTCAGGAATGCTAAAGAGCGACTAAGCGGTGGATGTTACTCCCCCTTCCCTCCCCTCCCCTCCCGCAAATCCATTTTCTTATAATTGACGACCGATTCGACCATGTTTATATAGGTTGTTTATACATGTTTATATATTTATATACGTGTTTTTTCTGGCACTTCTATTTGACTTCACCTCGCCTGATGTTAAGCTGAAGGCAATTTAAAGTCTCATGAAAGAGGGTCACCATTGCAAACACGTACAGAGTGTGGGAAACAGGGAACAACGGCTAAACGCAGAGGTGGTCTCAATATCTTAGGAACCCATCCTAGTACTGACTAAGTTAGTGTTGCTTAACCTTGTATTGTGTTCACCTACTTAATTACCACCTAGCCATGAGCCCCTCAAAAGTTACTTACTGTACATTATGTTCACCAACTTACGTAACAACTTTGATACCTGATAATTATTTTGAAGCGTTCATTTGATTAGTAAATCGAATCATACCATATGAAGTGAACGTTTTACTATCATACATTGCTAGGTATATAATTATACAATTAATTTGTAAGTAAATCGAATGAAGTTTGAGTTATATAATGATTAAAAATTAAATTTTGAATTTGCCCTTTTGATTGATATTACATACATAAATGGTCACGCCTATATCCTGCCGGGCTAGGCAGAGGTGGATTAGCCAGAGGGTGAGCCTATTGTTGTATTCCGGGCAGAACTGTTACTCGAGCCATGTATCTGAGGCGGAGTCTGGGCTGTATATATCTGTCTGATGTTAAAAAGCCCTATCTCTTAGTCGCCTTGTACGACATGAAAAGAGTTAGGGTGGCCCAAATTCTACTCTGCCTAGAAATACACGAATTTTTAATTTAAGCATACTATTTCCACGCTGGCCAGATGGCCCATATCAACTGCATATTGTATCCGTTCACCACGAGATGAAGTGGTAATATTCTTTCTTCATCACCACACAGATATTTATCAGTTAATGAGGCTTGTAACACAAAAATGGAGTCAGATATAATCCCCGTTTGACTATCAATTTAAATTATACTATCTGAGTTGCTTGCTGGTTTTTTTCTCAGTGTATCCAACTAGCAAAAAAATCAATTTGAAGTGATTTATGAATTTTCTTTCAGTATTTGTTAGAAATGGAATCCTTTGATTCCTAAATCTACCTCTACGCTAAGTTTTATTTAGATTCGTCCAGCTGTTTTTACTCGAAAAAGTAGGTAACAAACAGTAATTCACCCACACCTCACAAACTCTCACATTCATAATTATAGTAGGTTGGATAATATCCTGAAGCTTGTTATTTCCAGGAGGGTCGTGTATGTGGATACACCTGACTTTCTGTTCTAAACTTTGGTACCCCCATAAATGTTTTACGTAATCCGATTTAAACCCTTCCTAATGAGTCAAATTTCCCAATCATTTTCAATCAATTAACATTGGTCGTTAATCTGAAAATCAATATCGTGACGTAATATTTCATTACTTTAAGGTAACTTGTTTGACTTCCAATGGAAATTTTGCTTGGCCTTGGTTCTTGTAAGCGATTTTAAATTGCTAGAATTTGGCTTACATGCTTTATGTACGAAACTATGGCTTTTTTATAAAAGAATATTATTTACCGAAATTATTAAAGTTTCCACTAATCCTTTTAGTTAAACTAAATTACTTGTGTGGGTTCACGTCCGAATCCGGAACCTCTGTATCATAGGGCCGCCTTAAACATATCAATTAAACAATAAAATATTGGGTCCTACCACTATTAAAAATAAAACAAATGCATGGCTCTCGTCAACAACAGTGCCTAGATTACGGCAATAGGCTCACCCCATATAATTATTACGTGGGACTCAAATACTGAATAGGTACAATGGTTAGTGAAGGTAAAATGTGAGTGGTAATTCACCTCTGCGTGTGTTTCATTTACTAGAGCTTACACTTGTATTACAAAAGTATATATTACCTGACCATTATACATACAAATATTTACGTATATATGTATATAAGTAATAGCTGTTGTCGCGACTTAAGCGCCATCTTTGTAACTTAAATTCTATATTACTAATCATAACTCGGGTTCTACTTAACCGATTGCAATCAAACAAACGTAAGATTTTAACTTGAACCAAACCCCTTCAAACATAAGACACCGCATCAAAATCCGTTTAGTATTTTTTGCGTCCATCGCGAACAAAATACTTTTTACAATTTTATAATAGGATAGATAGATATAGATGTTTTCCTTTTGCTGTAATTTTACGTTTTTTGGCAATGCAATAAAGAGTTATCTATTTATCTATCCATCTGTCTATCTATCCATCTATCTATCTAAGAATCATATTTACCATGTCATCATAGGAATAAACATGATACGAAAAAAAGTGTCTGAGTAGAGATGTCCTTAGTTACTCGCTCATGCGTGAAGTGATAACACAATCCATTCATCGTTCCTTGGGCCTACCTACCTCGTAATTTGGAGCTATATCGAACATGTTGTAACAATATTACCTTTTAATTATTTTGAAAGGTTCTTACAATAAGGGTTTTTGTACTTTGATGGTGAATTCAATTTAGTAAAAAGGAAAAGTGTATGTGTATTTATCTTGCTATACATGTATACGTGAAAGGCATACATCAAACATGTATCTTTTCTAATTAATTACTATATTTTATCTTGCTTCACTTTATGGTTGTGATGTTGATTACTTTTTTATACTTGAAAAAAGATAATTCAAATATTTCAAACCGCTCAAAAGCGCTTTATATAAAAACTAGCTTTTGCCCGCGACTTCGTTCGCGTCTAATAGTGACTTCCAGCAGATTTTTGGTTTTACCCACATAGTTCCCGATCTCGCGGGATCACTTCAAAAATGAAATGTGGAAGATATTCTAGGGAACTCTTCAAAAATCAACATAATGAGCTCTGCGTTTGAATTGAAGATATTGTTACGAATGATGATTTCCAGAAGATTCTGCATGGTATATAAACAGCACGTGGTATTCCCAGGCGGTCACCCAGCCAACGGCCATACCACGTTGAATACACCGGTTCTCGTCCGATCACCGAAGTTAAGCAACATCGGGCGTGGTTAGTACTTGGATGGGTGACTGCCTGGGAATACCACGTGCTGTTTATATACCATGCAGAATCTTCTTGAAATCCTAATTTCGCTAGTCTTTTCGATCGTCATTACGATCGTAATTTCGATTCTCTTTATTTACAATTATTCTAGTACATTCTATTTGAGGAGTTCAATTTCAGAACTTGTTCTCATCTTCGAGAATATTCTATCACTTGCTAGAACTTTATAAATTTTAGGATTTAAATCAAGAATTTCCCACCTTACTTTCCAAATAAATTTCTAGAAATATTAAAAATCACAAAAACCCATTTATGTACATGCAAGGCTCGAACCGTCAACTTCTTGCACGGCAGTCCATGGCTCCACGCATTGGACCAGCGCTGTTGTTAAGAATCTAGTCAAATTTATCAAATGCTTCAATCATAGACGGCTTACGGCATGAGTGATGACATTCGTAACAATATGTATACTCACTTAGGGCATTAAAGCCGTTATGGCCGATCGAAAAAGGCGAAAATTTTATTTTTCCCTTATTTTCAAAATATTATTTTGATTTGCCATTTCAGAAAAAAATACTGTTTCTCCCTTGACAAATTTTCTATTATTTTAGGCTTTAAAGATTATTAAAGTTTCTTACACCAAGACATTTCTGTATACCACGTTTTTAGTTTTGCCATCCTTTGCAAAAATATATAGGTCTTGTGGTTTTGACACTCTTGAGCACGCAACGTAGAGTCCATGGGAGGAACAGTCTTTTTCAAGATGTACCCCAGCTTATTTATGGTCATTGCAAACGTTTTGTACTAAAAGTTTTATTATATTGATATTATTTTTTTCATACCTTTTTATTATTTATTAACTTTTATCCGATGAATTAAAACAATAACATGAACCGAACTCGTGTAACGATCGACACCATTGCGCGATCACCAACTCGACATATAGTACTAATAGAATTATCTATACTCCGTTAGAGCATTTTTTTGTGTATTATATTTCCATACCTTTTTACTATTTATTTACATTTTTCCGATGAATTTTCAGTACTTAATTGATGCCGACTCTTGACCAATAGATGGCGCTGTATGTCCAGAATAAATTTTATTTTTTATTTTAGTTTTTGTAATAAAAACTACCCTATGTCCTTTCTCAAGTTCCAAACTATGTCTGTACCAAATTTCACACGAATCGGTTCAGTAGTTTAGGCGTGAAGCAAAGACAGACAGACAGACAGACAGAGTTACTTTCGCATTTATAATATTAGTTTGGATGGATGCATTCAGGTGTCCTCATACGCCTGTTACGCGAATTGCTTATGTTTGGAGCGTAAAAGACTATCACATTTACCCCGGTTTGCCATTGGTTTACACGTGTATTGTTCATAACAAAAATTAATTTGAAATTGTTACTGTCTTATAGATTTGAACTTAATTTCGTTGTTTATATTTTGACCAAATACTTTGAGAACTTTAAATATTCATAAAATATTGATTCAGTTTTAAGCTATTGGTTATTTGGCTATCATTATTTTTTTTCAGTAAAAATTAAATTATCAGGTGATATTGGGAAGTAACGAATGACCTAGTCAACAAATATCAAAATTGCAAAATAAAAAATTCATGTGTCTTTTTGGGTTCAGTCTAAGAAATCTCAAAATATTGCCATTATAACTATTCTATTTTCTGTAATATTTCTAGTAATGTACCAGAGGTTGTTTCATATTTTACCATTGATAGACCTTACTAAAATATCGTAACTATCACAGACAATTTTAACTGTTCAAATTAACCACCGCGTTGGTAACCAGCTCAATATTATAGGTTGGTAGGTAGGTACATAATAAGTGATTTACTTTCCATAACTAGTGACTTATTACCCTACTGTATCCGTTCACTTAAATATTCATCTGTCGAATCAATTTATTCGAATTAAAATTGCCTTCGAATACATTTACAAAAAAGGCTGAAAACTGCAGTTTAAAAAAAAAATACAAAACCGACCACTTTTATGGAACCCACATTTTGTATCTCTTCGGGATACCTGACCGCAACAACTGAGATAATCCATTTACAGCCACCAGAACAACTTCGCTAATGATGCGGAATACACGGACAGTTTCCAATCAACAACTTGCATATGCAAATAGTCTGGCCTCTGCTGGATTCGACGTTATACTATTAAGTTCCCATTTTGAACCAACATCCGAATTCCTAATTGCTCACCGTATTAACGATTCGAAAGGGTTGACTTTATCGTGCCGAGGATTTTGTTAATCCATAGTTTTCTTTTTGTACTGGGGAAGAGTAATTTGTGACTAAGTTAATGTTCAACCAGAGACTGCTTTTCTTTGTATAATTGGGAACTTATCCTAGGAAGTAACATATCATTTGTTATAAATTTTTCAGCATTTTACATTACATGTAAATAAATATGGCCACTCTATATCCCTGCCATGTGGTGTAGTACAAAGTGAGTAAGAGGGGCGTTTAACATCAGATAGATATATACAGCCCAGATTCAGTCTCAGTTCATGTTCTCATGCGTTGCTTTAGTGAATAATAATGCAATACGGCAATAGGCTGAACCTTTATTACGTGGGGCTGAATGCAATGGTTGGAGAAATACGGGTGTTTATTCAATTCAGCCTACCGCAGAAGGGAAATGGACTTCAGTGTTATGTATGTTTCCGTAAATTTAATAGAAATCGGAAGAGAAGAGAGGGAGATAGAGAAAAAGGAGATGTTACTTTTCTTTTTCCTATTATTTTGCTTTTCTCTCTCTTCCCCAGAGCTACCTCTGAAAAGATGCAAATATTTATAAGCCTAAAAATTTTAAAACAACCTCACAACTCATTTGTTGATATCTGGTTATAATGCTGCGTAAGCCTGGGGTCTTCACGGAAAGCCATGTAGTTTTAGTGGATCGGATTTCGTTATGACCACATCAGCGCTAACCCTGATGAGCTTGTAGCCATTATGTGTAAAAATCCTTATTACTTTGAATGGAAAAGCATAGTAAACGCCATATTACCCATACGTATGCATTATGCTGTATACTTATGTTAGGTACTGTTTTTTCACATTGGTTTTGTGTTCGACCCTGAATTACTAACTGTGAGTTTTTCAACGCATCATCGTGTAAAAAATCTTTTTGGTTTTAATAACTAACTTTTTAATTAAGACCTTTATTTCTTTGTTGACCTCCGATGAACTGAAATATCATACAAATGAACCAAGTAGCGATAGATAGAAATGATTAATTATAATAGTCTTAATTTCAATAAATAGACAAATGTTTTTTGAACTCAATATAAACAACTTCAATCTTATCTAAATACAGTTTGACTAAAATTATTGTATGTAAATTGCTGACTCTGATATACTTATTACATTCAGTTACGTATACATTAATATCTGCCATGAGAACTAATATAGACCAAGTTAAGATATACAGCTTTCCATTCCAGGCGTTCAGTGAGTAATAGATCCAATAACATATTTACCATTCATACATCTGAGCAATTTAGTTCTAAATTCCCTAGGGTTGTAATATATTATTCAGGGGTGAGAGGCGAAAGGGGAGACACAATTGGCAATAAATATGCGTTACTTTGCAATAACAAGCCATATGAATGGTTATTGTAAGTATTTGTGGCTGCAAAAGGTGCTTCGAGCCGAAAATATGATCGGTTGTTTAGTTTTCGGAAGCAGTACCGGCAATTTTTCAAATGCAATAGTTTGAAAAAGATGATTGATTTTTGTTTTTATTATCCGGTATTAGTTGGTAGGGATATGGAAGGTGAGATATATGATATCTATTTGTATGACAGTAAGAATGGTCTATTTATCATGGAATGTATTATTGCCGTTACATTTATGGGCACTAAATGGGTGATTTAAAAACTTTGGATATATTGAGAATTACTTTTCCATTTTGTGTATTTTGATCAATTATATTGACCCTTGAAAGAAGAAAGATCTCGAAAGAATTAGCATTTCTACATCGTTCGATAGGCCTTCCGCATTGCAGACGAAACTGCGACAATGCTTGCAATAAGCCTGTGCTAAGTTAAGAATACGCCATCCTATCTCATTCGAAGGGTGTCGTAACAGTCCATGTTTTATCCCGGGAAAATAATCTAAATTAAACGTAACATTTACACCGGTCCACGCTGCAACTATCAGCTAATATTGAAAAATTGGTGTAGAAATTTTCATCGAAACTTTTACAAAAAATAGCTATAAAAATAAATAAGAGTAGTTAAGTTTGAAAAAAAATCAAGCCATATAAATATCATCACTTCATCCCGTTCATAAAATATATCATCCCCAGTTGAACTTTCCCAACATCTGTATTATGAAAGTCGGCCATTTTCATATCCCTTACAACTACAAACACTGTTAGTAATAACTGAACAAGACATTTTTTATTTGTCCCAAAACGCTTATGACAAATTTTATTGGCTAGTTCGAGTCGCACCTACTTCAAACTACGTTTGAAAACTACAGTTTTGCCCCAGTTTTGTGAAAATATATTCCACTAGAACGTAACCCTCGCCTCGTTGAAATATGTTTGCTAAGCTATCTATGTAAAATGGTTCTGGCTAGTGTTAATTTTGTAAGTTTTGAAGTGAAAATTAGTTTTTGGATATATATTACTATTTTTGAATGTATTGGACAGAGGGTTCAAGTGGATATTATTAATTTTGGAACACACAACACAACAAATTAAATCAACATTCGGACAAGTAATAATCACAAGAAACAAAAATTACCATTGCAGGATAATTCAAAAAACAAATCATTCTAATAACTATAAGTACAAATATAAAATAGTTCACTCCAATTATCACTGTAAACTAGATTCCTTACTTTTCTTCGTATGCTTTATAACATTGTCTTTTTTCTAATGGTGATTCAGGACGCGAAAAATTTCCAACGTTGCTAATTATCCTGACGAAAGAAAATAATCTTAACAAACTCTTTTCATTTCGTACCGAATGATACAAACAGACAAAAAGTCATCAAAAAAGTAATAAAAATATTTTTCTTTGGACATCCTTATACAATTTCACCCTCTCCGGAGTTTTTTAACAGAATATCACACTCAATTACGACCTTTCCTCGCGGACATTTTAAAGCTTGCCTCAGTAATATTTAAGGGTTTTAAAATCCGTACGCCTTTAAAGAACGACCTTAATGTATTTTTGTAATATGCCACTTTTACATGAACTTTTTTTAGATTCATTCAACAGACTTTCAACGCGGTGATAAGATAATATTAGATAATATTTTATACAATTTTACGTTTTCGTAAATATTGTACAGGTTATTGATGAACTAGATAGCTTCAGCAGATCCTAATTCTTAACTATATTTTTTTTTAAAAGTAATAGTAGATTACCATACTTCAAAATAATCATCAACTGTCTAAAATTTTTGCTAATGATAATGAAATGAAATTTTTCATTCGCAAAAATGACTACTAAAAAGTAGCCGGGACATTGGACTGAAAATTAATACTAATAAATATACGAAATAGAATCCGTAAAAAGTGGTTTCATTACAATGTGTGATAAAAACTTCAGAAAGTATTATAATGATAGTGAATTTCTATTTAATGTAAAAAATCTTCACATATAATCCAACAAGAAACTAATTTATTGATACTTTACGTATCTGACTTCTTCTAAGTAATATCTTTGTGATCCTTAGTCAACCAGGATTATTCACGTTGTGTATACTCCCTGAAATGGTTTTCGCATATACTTTTCACTTTGAAAATACGACATAAATCACTTAAACAGTTCACGAAGCTAGCTTGGATTATATAAGCATTATACATGTACCGTAAAATGATAAAAGTTATATATTCTTTCTCCAGTAACGACACACGTCCTTATCGGAGCGACATGCACGGAGGCACATCCTTAGTATTGTGGCTTGAAAGCGTCCTCTAAAATATCACTTGGTCAAACAACTTGACATGAGCTATGTGGTCCTCTGGTCCACTACTTGCGTTTCGGAGAACTAAGATCACGTATACAATACAGTCTAACTATATTATAAAAATACCAATGCAAAATTAGGTTAATGATTTATTTTTTACTTACCGCCGGTTTCTGAAAGGCCTGTCAAATACGAATCTCCAGGTAAATTTAATCATGCTTCTAGCAACCGAATTGCATCTTCACAAGAGATTAAATAGTTGATTAGTTAATTTTAGCGTTTGATCAGCCTTTCGTAAACTGGGTGTTAATCTCATAAAATATACACAAAAGTCGACAATATTTTTCTTTCTTTTATTTCGTCATACCAGGCTAGTATGATGAATACGTCACTTCTTCGTTATTATTATCGTGGTGGCGATTTTTCAGTTGGTTCTGAATAAGTATGTACTTAGTCGGTTTATTGTTTTGAATTAGTGTATTTACATTAGTATATTCATTGCTATCACATTTAAACCTGACAGTAAAGCCTGCGTTAGAGCTTTATCCGTTGTTCAGCTGGTCTGGCTCCAATGGCGACGGGTCTTCCTGTAAGACGGGTAGCCTATAATGTAAGACATTGAAGTATATAATTATATTACGTCAATGGTTGTATTTAATTATGCGTATAGTGTAGGTAGCTAGACTAGAAACATCAGTAGGTAAGTTCATCAATCAATGAGCCTAACGCAGTCCACAGTCACTGTTGGGTATAGACCTCTCCCAAAAAGGGGGTTTTGGTAATCTGGGGTTGGTACAGGATTTTATTTCGAGTTTTCATTATCTCACAGTGATATCGTCAACATATGTTTCCGCGGGTTGCCTATTACGACACCCTTTGCATGAGCGATGGTGATATTCTTTCTCCAAATCACTAGACAGCATGGCACGTGATAAACGCGGTCGAGGAAAAAAAATTAGCGGTTACCAACCAGTGGCAGGTGCACCGACGAGCAGGTAGCTAAAACTGACTTGGGCCCAGCGGTATTAGTACAGTCTTGTATCATGTGCAATTCATTACATTAGCCCGATGCTTAAGCTTGCCCGTACTACCCTTCAGGTGAAGGCCTCAAACTAACGCAAGGATAATGATGAACGATGATTCTAGCTCGACATATTCAGTTTAAACCAGTAACATGAGGGTTTCTACATACTTGTATTCATGCTCAAGACAATGGTCGTCCTTGTGTTTTGTGGCTAAACAAAATAATACACCTTCAAAATGTATCCCGAACCAGAATGCTACGCATAAATATAATATGAAACATTGGCATGTGGGCAACGATCATACGGAACTCAGCGTAGCGGAAGTTAGGTACGGAACTACTCAAGGTACCTTCTGAAAAGTTTATTTACGATATACCGAATCCTGGCCGTCCTCTAACAACATGGAGACGTAAAAATTTGATGTTTCATTCCAAAAATTGTGGTTGGATTTTTGTAAATGAATCACTTCAATACGGCTGAATAAGATGATGAAGACTTTTCTCTTGGGCTTGAAAGATGTGTGATAGTAGTCGCTTTCATAAAAGTCACCTACTAGGTTTTGACCTCTTAGCCTGGAACCCCGGGCTATGAGGTTAAAACCTAGAAAACTGATGACAAATAGGCCTGTCGACAATAATTTTTTTAGTATTATTATAATGAATTATTTAAAATAGTCTGGTGGCAAATAGTTTTACAAAACATTTGATTTAGAATATTCATTTTATAATTGGATATGCCGAAAATAAATTCCTGACCAAAAATGTTGCAGCTGAATTTGTACAGCTGAAATAATTTGGAAATAAATTTTGACCCGATTCCTTGCTATGCGGTATTAAACACAAGGAAGTTAATTACGTACTAAGCCGCACCATTTACAATTATTACCGTTTTGGAGAGTATCAGACTTTTTCTCAATATAAAATACAATAACGCTATAATTCATCTATATTTTTAACCAAAATTTATTACAAAACAGCGAGTTCACCTTGAAATCTCATAATATTATTTACTTTGTTCTTCTCAAAAAACTATTTTCTCTACTTCTCAGTGTCCTCCAATAAGCCGACAAAACAGCTGTAACAACGTTTCCCTTTCCCGGATCAGCATTGAAATATCTATATAGATAATAAAAGTCCATTCGTATAAAAAAACGTCACGAACCGGCATGATTCAGTAAGGGACAAGAGTGGGATAAAAAGAACTAAATGGACCGACCATTAACCCATATACATCCCTTACCCTGGGATTCTTTTGGTTTTATTTTTTACTAGATATAGTCACGAGCACGAGTCCGGCTTTGTTATATCTCCAGATATGGTCCATTCAAAGAAAATTAGTAGCGATACGTGTGATGTTAGAATTATCTATACAAATAAAAATATTAATCTATTTGGTTAACATTGCTTAGATGAGTTTGTACTCATTTTTATTTTATTTTTTTCTCCATTATTTTTATTTTTCGATCAATCATTGAATTTACAGTGCCTGTCTTCTGAAATACATGTTAACGACCTAGTTCGGTGAGACTGTATTACTTGTGCAACCATTCGGTTTAATAAATTTATTATTATATTATTTTTTCACATTTTTTACATTGTAAAAAAAGTAAATTTATTATTATATTATTATTTTTTACATTGTAAAAAGAATAAATTTATTGAAATTATTATATTATTTATTAATATATTATATAAAATGAGTCGCCCTAAAAGTTGTAAGTGATAAAAGTACAATAAACTTTTTATTTTGGACGACGATGGAAATTTAGTACTCAGATAGATTAGACCAAGTTTGATCGCCATGACAGATATTAATATGGCCAGAGCCTCGAGCAACAGCTTGTTATATACTGATAAATTACAATAAAATAAATATTTTCTTCTGTAAACATTTTGTAATTTATTAGTCGTTTAATCTACTGTTTTCTATCATTTATTCAAAAGTTTAAACACATCATCTCGACGAAAGATTTATACGTAACCGAATAACAAACATACTGTACCATAAAACACATCAACTTCTTACAATACCCTGTATGTCGTCACGAGAAGCCCTAACGTTAAGTTAGATAAATTATACCCACAATAATTTATTTCCGATTTTTTTTCAGAATAAGCCTCAAGTTTTTTCTGTATGTAAAAAGAGTACGTTCCTTACGTAAGCAATTAGGGTGTTTCTGCTACAAGTTGATTAATTAGCTTGTTAATGTTTTTCCTGCTCGCCGTTTTTATATAGTAGCTTGAAAAATGGACTGTGAACGCGATCAAGTAATACGATTTTAACTGAATGTGTTATGAAGATGTAATTGCTTTTGAAGGTATATGTTTTGTTACTTTTAAACTTTTGCGTTTTGTGATATTTTCAAGTTGAAATTACCTGACGTATCAGCCTGCCAAACTACGTAGAGCTACTTAGAGCGTTTTTCTCACAGAACTGATAATTTTTTTTTAAATTTAAAATTGATTTGAAACAGTGAAAATACTAATTGCTTTAAAATATTCATTACACGGTATACCTTGCTTCCTGTTTTCTCATTATCTTTTATAAAAAGTCACATATCAAAATTACCCATCCAACAGCCATAGTAGCTTAGATATATAATTACGTACCTCAACAATATAATTGTTAGTTACAGTGTAATTCAAATAGAATAAAAATGTGAACTCAGCAATAGCTACAATTTACAATTCTTACAGTCCTTCATTTGTAAAGAATAGTTAAAACTATGCACTGAATGTTTAATGAACATTCCACCGGCTACGGAAATAGACAACGTAATTAAAAGTCAGTAGCCTTAGCACGAAATACTGTCGAATTTGTAATGTAAAGGTATCAACAGAACGGAGCATTGCGATTGGCGGGCTTCACACGCACACAGGTTCACAAGAGGCAGACTGCCAATCACAATGCTCCGTTCTATCGATACCTTTACATTACGAATTCGATAGGAGTTCATGATAGTGCTACAGTACTTGCTCGTCACAACGCGGTTTATTGAAACCGATTTTGCAACTACCTACCTGAATCCTGACGACCTTTTTGGCGTCGCTATCGAGCGTTCATTGAGAGTGGTCTATGCCCAGCAGTGGACTGCGATAAACTAATTGATTAATTGATATAGAGCGTTAGACGGGAACTGGCATTGGTCCGGGTATTTCTATGTATAATATATACGTACCGCGGTAACCTAGTGGTATGAGTAATGGACTGCTGAGACGAGGTCTCTGGTTCGATCCTAGTTTTACCATGGCACACACCAATGACATCTTGATGCTTTTTGAAGTTATGTGTGAACGAAGCCTGTTCATTAATGAATTCTTTTGGATTGCGAGTCCAGATAGCAGAAAACTTATTCGTAATATTTTTCAATATTAATTTATTACCATAATGTCCAATCTTCGTCCAACCAACATGGTCTACGATCTCACGTAACCGAATAGCTGTATGTCATTGTGACATTTTAGTTCCGGTACACGGTTGTTCACTTTCAAACCATAGAAAGTATACTTGGTAGATTATAGTGCGCTATTCTAGAACATTTCGGAACCTAGTAACGTTATAAAAAGCATCTGTGAGAGCGTAACTACAATTGTCTAGTCAAGAATGATCAATAGTGTACGAAAGCTCTTTTTGGTTTTTATACATCAATCGACGCATTTTTGAGTTTGAATCGTTGTGTAGTACTATTTGTTTCACATCAGCGCAGAGAGGGCTCGAACAATAGGTTTCGCTATTCGGGAAGGCTTACTACGTCTCCTTCATGTGTGCGTAATTTGATTTGTATATTTTATTTATCAATAAAACAAATAATACGAAATACTTTAAACAATATTTAATGAAAAAAAAAATGATCGAAAGAATATCGCACGATTATCATTTATCAAATTAATTAAACTAGTTCATTGAATAACATAATTATGAGCCCTTATGTGCAAATAATTAAATTACTTTGAAAGTATTTTTGATGCTGTATAGGTATACTTATAGCTCGCCAGTTAGTGCTACTATTTAATTTTCTTAAGTGCCGATTTTGTTGAACTTAATAAAGTAGGTAAATGAAATTTGATTATTAAATAAAGAGCTCCTTTTTAAATAGCTCAATCTCTTTTTTTGAATAGATCTGATTTATTTTCGCTTTTTAAAATATGAGTACTATAAATGTAAGTACTTGATAATTTAATTATACTAATAACCTGCGCTATTCAGAACTATTTTTTGAGATAGATTTTACACAAAACGTTTTTAACTCTACTGCGATTCGAGCAAAGGTACCAAATTGAAAGTTATTTCACCAAATGTCAGTCAAACGTCAGTGTTACTACGAGGCTGTCACACGACAAAACTCTAACACGTCAAAATATTTTTCTTTTAATTGATATTGTTTAGAAAACAAAAATATATTTCTAGTTTGGAGTAACAGATATATAAAGTAAAGGTAGGCATTATTCCTATACCTCATTATTAAGCGTTATACATCATAGATCTTTCGGATAGAACTTTTTGATTAACTAATAATCGTGAATCGTGATCCTAAAACCTTTTCTTTCCATGGAGAATTCCTCCCACTCCAAATGGTGAGTGAGGGGAGGTCGGATAAGCCTTGTACCCTTCACGATGGGTCTTACCCTTACTGCTATCACACCCTACCTAAGTAAGGTGTAAGTGGACCCAATGCTCTCAGTTGTTAGTGGACCCAATAAATCCTCTGCACTCAGGCTGATCCTAGGCTATCTACAGCTTTTGAGATGGACTCCTAAAATGGCTGGTCTGAGCTGAAATAACGCCTAACACATTCACAGAATCTGTGTGAAAACCGAAGCAACATCCATTGTTTCATAACTTGAATCGTCTATATATAATTTGCTTGTATGCGCAAAAGACGGGGCAGGGCACGTTATTTGGGCTTAGATACGCATATACGCCAGTACATACTGACGTTTGTATTTAAAGAGTAACCTAGACAGTTTCTTTATTCAAAATATTTACCAACCAACTGTATACATTATTCGCTTTTTAGTAAAGCCATTGTCAAAATATTTCTCCAGGAAAGCCTTAGACACACTCCACTGTACTAACACGTCACTTTGAGTGAAAATTTTGGCAGAATATGATAAATAACGGTACTGACGTTCACCGAATTTTGATGGCCGTCCTTTTGTATCGTATCTTGTTTCAAAGTGGGCTTATCCGTTCTTCGCATAATAGTGTGGACATTCGTTGTTATCCGAGAGCCGTCGACCGATATCATGGTTAATGGATTTAATGGCAGGGCCGACTTTATAGCTGATAAATTTTACATAAGTTTTGGGTTCAGTATGGAAGGGCTTCTAAAGTCTTAGATGACAGGTGTTGTGTAATTTTAGTTGGGGTAATTAGTGTAGGATTATGTTAACGTATAGACAATACATGTGAAATAGTAGAAGGATAAAGTGTATTTATTAGTTATAGCAATAGGGTTTACGAAATCATCGCTATCATTATCTACCTTTTTAGGGTTCCCATCAAAGTAAAAATATTCGTGAATAAGTACAATATTATGTGAATAACACAAACAAGATTGAATAATTTTTCAAGTAGTTAAAAGTGTAGTTTTCAAGCAGTTGCAAGTATGTTTTTTTTTATACTACTTAGGTGGCAGACAAGCACACGGCCCACCTGATGGAAAGCGGCCATCGTGGCCTATGAACGTGTGCAACACTAAGGGTGTCACACACGCGCTGCCCACCCTGAAGTGAAAGGGGGAGAGCTGGGAAGGGGTGGGGAGGCTAGGAAGGGGAGGGGAAGGAGGAGTATAGTGAGCTCTGACTACCCTACTTACCGGCGGGAACACAACACGATGGTTATTATGACCGCGGTCTTCTGTAGGGCGGAGGTACTTCACCAGTTGGACAGCTCATGTATAGTGAGCTCAAAAGTCCTGGGCAGTTTGGAAACTAAAATTGTATGCAGTGATACCACTACACGGCTACTAGTCTAAGCTATTGAATATCAGATCTAATTAAGTTTAGCCTAAAATTAGTTAAATTATACTTAGGCTCTGGAAGGATTATAGATCTTAGAGGTTCAGGAACTATTGTACACAATTATTATACACAATCAAAATAATCTGAATATTTTTTAAAGGTATATACATAGGTACTTTTGATTTATGAATAACCTCACTACGCTATGTGTGACCTGGTCAAAAACCCAGATAGTTCAAAAGTATTTGATTTCTTAAAACTAAAAGTTAAACTTCACGCATCTCAATTGGAATATTAAATCGTAAAACTTAAATATAAATCAATACCTTAATTGAATTGAACTAAGATGAGTTCTCACGAAATTAATGGTCTTGACCAAACGTAAAACTAATGAACGAACTACTAATTTACTTGTGCATTTAAATAGGCTTTTATTACTTTATGATAAGGTTAAAATTTTCGTAAATGAAAGGTTTGATTAAAATGGTTGCATTCTAGTTAAATGTTTTCAAGTAATGTTATGTACAAAAATATATTTTTTTAATGATGAAAGTCCAATTCTTGAATCAATTCTAACAAAACACACTGCTTTCAGATAATAGATTTATATTATTTCTGGTTGCTTGCTTACGCCTAATGTCCTTATTGGAAAAAGAAGTAAGGAAGCTACTTCAAACATCCTCACAAACTTCCACATCTATGATATTAATTGAAATTAGGATAATATTATCTATCATGAAATACCGTGTTTACTTCATAATCTAACAGAATTTAGGTTACAAGTTAAACAATTCTGTTATTATTACTGGTCTCAGCATATTATTCGGAGAAATACAGGCGTAACAACTAATTCAAAATGGCGCCTGTGGAGAAAGCCTGCGGGCTCGATGAATTTCACATTTGTGTTCGCATTTTCATAGAAATAGAAATTTATAATAATATCTTATTTGAACTATATTGGCGAGCTAGTATACGATGTATTACATGAAAATTTTCGTTAGTTATATTTTATGCACTAACTGCTATGTAACCTAATCCAAGGACAAAAGTACCCTCTGGTATTCCAGACTAATCTATCACTGTACTATGTTCCAGATCTGTTGAACCGTTTGTTTTAAATACTATTTCTCCTTATTGTAATTTGTTAAGATTCAAAATCCAGTCGCTGAAGTTAATCCAGAGCTCACTGGAGAGGTTTTGTGTTGTCAGTGGGAAGACCGAAAAACCCTTTTATGTCTTCTGCACTGATAGCACAGAGAGTCTTAACCTTCTCCACTCCCCCTTCACTTTCCCCCCTTTTCTCTACATCATCATTGCAAACGCCCATAGGCCGCGGTAACCGCTTTTCAACAGGTTGGCCGCATGCTTACCTGCCATCGAAATAGTACCTATAAAAAATAATAATGAGAAGTTAGTAGTATTAGTAATTATGTGTCTTAATTTTTAATTACTATTATTCAATAATCATTTGTCAAATTGCTTTCGTTTTACTGATAATGCTATTAATTAAATTTACATAAAATAATCTAAAATATAAGTAAATCACTGTCGAATTAGGCAGATATTTTTACGAAAGTTGAAAAAAAGTCCGACACTAAAGGCATGATAACGCGATACATTTTTACGATTGAAACCAGTCAAAGATATATAGATTTATGGAATGCAAACTAATTAATTCTCTATGGTAATCATTTGATTTGCATACCAAAGCGATGTTATCAAACGCATGTACTACTATCTGTCGATAATACTACCGATGTTGATATTACAAAGTTTGGTTTAACTCCCATTCAATGATACTGTTACATTTATGATACTGTTACATATATGATACAACAATATCATTTTTGGTTTGACATGGTTATGGTGTATCTTATTATGGAGCAAGTTTTAGTGAAGAACGTAAGGTTATCTATAAGAAATGTTAATGTAATAATTATGTATAGCGATACCCTTAATGAAATGGTAAGTTTATCGTAAAAATTAGTCTATACAGTAATAAAATCGGTTAGAACATTATCATGAAATACGGTAGTTAAAATAAATGTTCAGGTGTGATTATAAAAAATGTCTTACAAAGTACAAAGATATAACTTATTCATACTAAGAATATAAGTAGCGTCATATTTGAATAAAATATTTTGTAAAAATGAAATAGAATTTGATACTTTTCTTTCTAATGATTAAAGAGTATAAATGATTCATTATTATGTTTCATTTTATATATTCTAAATAAATAATTATATTATAACGACCGCCATTTTTTGAACTTCTCTTCATCCTACGGCGGCCTTAAAATGTTTGCATTTGGCGATAAGGCCGCCCATAGTTTATTTAACCATATAAACTACAGTGTTTCACGCTATTAGGTATGTTTTGTAATGTTGATGGACAATAAAGAACTATCTGTCTATTTATTTATCTATCGATATTTTGTGCCTTCTTCACTAAATAACCTTTTGGAAACTTCACCAGTTTTAGTTTTATTACTAACCTGACCAAAAATCCTAACCCAACACTGGGTTAGCTAAGAAAAGTAAAACAAAACTATTATGTATGTGATCTGTTGTATACAGTTTATGCATTAGTGTGTGTGCATTTTATACATTTATAAGAAAAATGCTATGATTTACGAATGAATTAAAATAATTACTCGAATATTATTAACTAATAATGCTAATAATAACATTAAGGCATAAAATGATGATTTTGCGCTGATGAGCCTTGCGTAAAAACCTTGTTGAAAACTGAGGTCTGCTCTTTTATTGTCTGAATGCGAATAAAATATTGAGACATACGTGCATCATACAATTCTGCCGCATTATTTTATCAACCCCTAGATTGCCACGTTATATTATGGCAATGCTAGTAGTGTATTGTGCTATGTAAAGGGTATCTTCAG
The DNA here is from genome assembly GCA_963691645.1 of Pelosia muscerda. Taxonomy (NCBI): domain Eukaryota; kingdom Metazoa; phylum Arthropoda; class Insecta; order Lepidoptera; family Erebidae; genus Pelosia; species Pelosia muscerda. Next base: position 1,417,901 of record OY829116.1, on the reverse strand, counting down.
AAAGTCGCTGATCGTCAGTGTTGCCCGTCAAGACACGTATTCCACATTATATTTTACTTTTGCAAAGCATGTTTTCATAGCACTTTGGTGGTAGATAACCGCAAGCTGAGACATCATCGTGAATCAAGAACGTTTCCTTTATTTACAATACGTTTTGCTGTGTCGTTACCGACGACCGATAAGTGCGATTATCAGCCTAATTGAAAGTTTGGTTCCAGATTGCACCAAACTTTCGAATCAGGCATTTTGTATATATCAGAATATTATTATTATTACATTATTCTCTATCTAAAATCACCACAGATAGGATAGAATTCATTTTGCTTTACCTACATTTTATAAAAACGTCATTTCAAAATGAATTTACCTTGAACATTATTAATAAAATGATTTCCATCTCAAGATTTAAAGATCACGATGTCGCTTTACAAGAATCAAGCATTTATAATGTCGTCTTCAGTACAGCCGACAAGCTTGAATGTGTCACTCCCAAGCACTCCCATAGTCTAATCTAACCGTTATCATCAGTGGTCTCAAACAGGCCCTCCGTAAATGGAGAGCCATTATCAGTCCCTCGGCCCATTCACTCCGAGGGCTCTAAGGGAGTTCTATAGTTATTATGGAAATTCTCTGGCAAATTTTTGGAGATATTTTTATTAGAAAGTATTGAGTTACTTAATTGCCATTTAAAGTACAGTAGTACGTTGTAATTACGATCATTAGTTAAATTTTACTTTAATACTTTTTGATAAATATTGTACAAATAATATCTTTTCCTCAAGAAAATATATACTTCAGAACCTGAAAATAGGTATTTTGTTACTATTTAAAAGTATTTTATATATTGTAGACGTAGATGCTCTTACAAATTGTATGGCAACATAATCCAATTTAATCATACCAAATGTTCAAAGTTCTAAATTTACTATACCTATAAGAGTATCTTCATTTAAAAAATAAAAATGAAAAATACGAAATACGTAATGAAAATATCATCATCAGAAGCTTACCCGAAATAATATTCTAATCAATATTATTGAGACTTTCCAAAGTAGGTTAAAATACAGAACCACTTTATCGTGGTATTACACAAGAAAGATTTTATATACGCTCGTGAAAATTTTTAGCGCACTTTATTTACATGTAACCCTGCGGCACTTGGTAAACAATCTCTGATTTACAATCTTCCATGGCGTATGGGGAAGTAGATTGTTTACTTATTTTTAACCGACTTCAAAAAATAATGTCTATTCAACCCTTATGCTTGTAATATTTGTTATTTGAACTTTAGTTTACTTGGTTGAGATTCTTTGGGATCGAAATTCATTTTGTTATTATTGACTCTTATAAATTTATTTCTGAGGTCTCCATATTTAAGTAGCGTTTTTAATGTTTTAGTTTTGTTATGAGGAGTATTAATATTGTTAGTTTTTGCTATATTATAAGCAAGAATTTATATCCTGCTGATTTTGTATTATCCATGGTGTGTATGCTATATTCAGACTTCTAACTGATATGTAATTTTTTACTGTACTTTCCTACATCTCCTAGCTCCAATATCTAGTTAGTTCAGTGATATCAAATTAGTAAATTGTCATCTCACTATTATACATCTGTACTGCCAAAGTCAATGTTCAATCTTCAAAAAATGTGTTCATGGAAATTTTGAAAATTGAGAATTGATCGTAACTGAATTTCATTAGAATTGTTCCCATAAGTTATGTTAAGTTTTAAATCATTACACTGATTAAGAGTAAGTTTAAATCACCTTCCAAGATTGAACAAATAATATCAAGGCAAGTAAAAAATCAAAGCGTTTGAAAAGTCTCCGCAACAATTTCTTTGAAACATACCAACATAACTTTATACAGCATGTATCAAATTAAAAGGCCTCGCGGCGTGAGGGGTTCTCTTTAATTACATACGCATTGACCTGGCCACCTCTTTTCCAGTTCTTGACACCCTTCCCTGGCACCTTTATGAGAACAACCTGTTCATATTTATAATAAGGCCAGCCGTAATTTCAGCCTACTGGTTTTAAGAGGGCTGTGCATGCCTCTTGTTAAAAATTGCTACATCAACTGAAAAATATTGGGTTCTTCATATTTATGTTTTCTTTTTCCAAGCTATGAAAAGAGATTCTGCTCGTTTCTTGGTAAATGGTTTCGATCGTTTACTTTGGTTAACGACCTTGAAGCAAAACTAAGCTGGATTGTTTTAAAAAGATAGTACGAAGTATTAGCACGAGACTGTTACTTTTTTATTATTTTCAGTTAGAAGTTTTGTAACTATATTATTTAAGCTACGTGTGATTCATATTACCGGTATTGTAATCCGGATAAATGTGAATGTCGGTACAACTAAAGCTCTTCCTTCAATTGAAGCAATTTAATTTTAGAAAATATAATATGCATTCTTACATTACGCCCCAACCCAATAAAATTATCAAGTAACATTTTTTTTAGATCAAAACAGATTTTGGTCTTAATCTATAGAAGTTAACATACTAACTAATTTAATAAATTTTATTAAATTTACTAATCACCTCAGTGGAATATTACTATTGACAAATTATGTGAGTATTTCTCAACAGACACCAGTAACCCTTAAACAAACAACTTTCTCACATATTAAACCCAGAATAAATATCCAAAGGCAAAATTAATTCACCGTCAGTCATTCCACACAAACAATCTAAATTTTATTCAACACACGAACACACAGAACATTAAACAAAGTTTAACGGTATTAACATTGTTCTCCGCAGTCGGTTAATTATACAATAACAATCCTCGTAATGTTATTGACTTTTTAAATTCAAACACGTTTTACTGAATGAAGGGAATTCGCCAAGTTTAAAAGAGTACTTTTAACAGAAATTTTGGCCTAATTAGTAGAAATGATTGTGCTGTGTATACATTTTTGTGTTTATTCGATTTCGGTTTATGTTGTTACAGAGCATAACAGCAGAAAATAAATACAATACAAGAATAAACGATAGTGATTCTAGGTTTAAGATCAAAAGAGATACGACTATTGTGTATTGTGTTTGTGGATTCTGGTTCAAAACACCAAGTTCTTTTTAATAACTAAGCAGTGAAAACCTATAGCTTTTCGTAAGTTAATAACAGCGACCAGACTCTTCGCAATATGCAAAGAAATTGAATACATTTTGTTTAAAAAAGGCATATTACCTAAATGTTAAGGTTGAACTACCTCTCCTTCAATTACCCTCTTATATTCTGTGATATTATTAACTTCGCCATTAATTTCTTTAATATTGAAAATTATTACATTTGCACATCTGGTTTTCATTAAGTATGTATGATGGGATCATTGTATACACGCCGATTCCTTCAAATTGTAACTTCTTTCCTATGATCGTATTTAGAATCCAATCTTAAAAGCTTAAGTTTATTAAATTATATAAGCACCACTCACCCAATACTATAGCATCATCTAATGAAATGACGATGTAAACCAATTTTATTTCCATTTTCATACTTTTTTATACGTTCTGTGTCATCTGCGTACAAATTTATTAGATTTAACACATATTAATTAGCATTAAAATTTTATGATGGTTCCGTCTTTAATTTATGGAATTAACACATCTAACTATATGACAGAGAGTTGGAAATAGTAAATAATATTTATGATGAATAATAACTTTTTACACTTTGAGCAATAACTTTGGTGATATTTTTCTTTTATTACTTTTACTATAGACAATTATAATAGAAAAATATAGTTTGGGTGTAAATACCAATATGGATAAATCAATGGGCCCTCATCGGTGTTGTAGATAAAGTGTTTTATTGTGTTTTATACAGTGAAGTAAAACTGTATTATCCTTTTAATATCTTTGAACGTTGAACTTTATAAGGATCATGTTTATCAGAAATTTCGGCGTTGCCGTTGTTACAAAATCCGTAATCATAACGCTTGAAACAGCGCTGAAATATCGGATGAGCTCATACCCAAAGGAACTTGGTAAATATCCCGTTGGTTCTTATAACATTCATAGTCATGTCAATCTAATATCATTATGTTGAACGTATTTATTTATTTTATTAATCAAAAAACGAATCAATTAATATCTGTATTATTTTTTTGTTTCAGATATAGTACCAGATTAAAGGATGTAAGTAAAACCTAATTACACACACTATACATCATTATTATTCATTTTCCTCAAAACGTTCTATTAATTTTGCTAACACAAAGGAATTTAAACTCAAAATGGCGTATCGTTACAAAGTTCAAATTAATTTTGACCATGCGTACACGTGTATGAGTGAATGATTAAATTCTTTTCCAAACAATTCGAACTTTGAGATTCCGCTGCAAATAAATTGAACCTACAAAAGTACCTCGGGCAACTCATAATACCTTTTTTAACCAATACATTCAAACGACCGAAGCAAGTAATAGAAATTAGTTCAGGTGGTCCCCGCTCATCCGCTCCGTCGGTCAACCGTTCGATTGAATGAATTGAATGAATCGTACCCTCGATCGGCTACGTGAGTTCAATAGTTAAGGACAATGTTTTATTTTACAATCTACAAACCTTGCTTACGGTTGCTAAAGTTAAATTTGGAACTTATTTCTTTAGAAATAAGGTTCGGAAATTTTACAGTTAACTTTGTGACGGTAAAATTAAATTTGGATCCTAAGGGAGTTTGTGATGACTAAAGAATTGATTAGTCACAATGTTTTATTACTTTATTGGAAAATTCCGATTGTTTTTTGGTCTTATTCCTGGAAAAACGTGTTATTTCTTTGTGTGTGGTTCGATGCCCAAGCATTTTAATTTTGCTAAATTGTTGCTATGGAGTTTCTTTTGTATTGCTGTTATTGCTTTTGTATTGTAGCATGTTTTAGTTCACAAATTCAAATTCCTTTTGTGAATGGCATTCTACTTGCCTAATTAAAATGGTAAGTCAAGACTGTAATGTAAGTTACTTAAAATCGAATAGGTAATTATTAAAATTTGCGTATATTACTGGACTGATGACCTGAAAAGTGACTAGGGTGACCTAAATGCGAAAGGCGTAGGATCGGAAGTAATTGCCCAAATTGGGGGAGCCATAGCCATCTATTAGCGAACTTGGAGAAAGTAGAAAGTGGTATGATCTTAGGGCCTACAATATGATAGCATGAAGGTTCCTGTAATAACAATTTTAAAATTTGAAGCAGATTAAAAATTACACAGACTGGCTTCCTTCTAGTAAGTTGATATTACTTTTGAGTTGAGAACTTAACAATTCGTTTTTATTCACCGTCAGAGTGGCATGATTGCTAGTTTGTACGCCTCTTAAAGTTGAAGTGAAATGAAGTAACTAAACTTCCCTTATTTTCTATGCAAATTGCAATCAACGTCAAATACAATGGAGAATTTACCCTCAAATATCATATTTTCTAGGGAATTTAAACTAATTCTGAAAAGCTACCCTTTGCCACGAATCGTTTTCAAAGCATCTTTGCATTTACCAAGGCTTAAAATTGAGGAGCGATGAGCAAACAAGATTAAATGCCTGGCATTTCCCAATTGGACTACAGTATACGGAATTTATAAAATATTTTAATTTTACTTCTAAACTACTTAAATTCATAAACACAGACCCGGCAAAAGTATTGAATATCAAGAATCTTCCCTGTTCACAAATCCTTACGTAGTACTTTTTAAAAATACAGAATTTTTTTTCGAGAACACTTCACTCTCTAATGAAACTATTCTATCTATAGACACATTCTAAGGAAACTATTCCGTCAACTGAGATCACATGGTAGCTGGTCAGGAAGCAAATGTGTGCCATACTGGATAAATACAATCCTCTCGTGTACTTAGTAAGATTACATTTAGTTCATCCTGTTTCTAAAATAAACTTAACTAAGGATAACGTTATCAAAATGTTACCAAATAAAAACGCTCACAATATTCACGTTAGATTTCTCTCAAAAAATATTTGGGCAACTTAGAAGTTCCTCGAAAAAATGAAGACCATATTTTTGTAAGATTCTCGTGCAGGGTCAAAGGATGGACGGTTATAATCCTCGCGCAATCGATTGAGAAACGACCTTTGGACCGAGAGCCTCGTAAACAAATATATTTGAGATGCCCAAGAAAATAGTTGAAGAAGGAAAATAATGTTAAAGAAAAAACGTTAGTTTTAAGAGGATCAGACCTTATTACTTATTTCGTAAAAAGAGTCGATTTAATGTTGGGATTGATTATTGTAAATCCACATATCAAAGGCCTTATAGAGAAAGAATTGTCGGATAATATAAGAACATTGAAAGATGAATCTCATACAAATCGAATTTCTGATAACATGATTTAGATGTTACGAGTAGTACTGTAGTTCTAAAGTTAGATCGATGCTTTCTCTAACACGTATATACCTACTAATTTCACAAGAAATAGATTTTTACTTAAAAACAATAAAAAGGTAAAATTGATAACCGTTTGGATATATCAACAATACGAAAAGAGACGAATGCGAAGTTGTTCAAAAGCATGGATGTCAAGGACTTAAGAGGCAGAGTTAGGCTCCAAAAAATATGAACTAAGATGACATATACCTGCCGCGGCGAACCCCATATAACTGGGGGTGATATTGTCAATAACCTTTATGGCGTGGCGTTAGTGAATGTGACTGCTACGCAAAGGGTGAGTGAATTCGTAGGTCTCTTTACTCAATTTAATACACTGAGTTAGACATAACTATCCCGTTTAGTTCGAGGAATACTTGTTCTGAACACCGTAAACTGGTTGTACGCTCGCTAATTATTGTTATACTTAATTCGTTTTTGGATGACGCGGATGATCGGTGTGAGTTCGAAGTTGCACCTCCTTGCACACATGCTACATCCCTAAATACCTTTACACTAGAGGATCTTATGAGTGCCTTTGAGAAATCAATTTCCTGAATTGCTCTCTCGGACTGGAAAAACAGTTCTCTCAAAGTGAGAAGAAATGCTGGGGATTCGAAGCAATTTAAAGAAGATTATTATTTTAAAATTGGAAAAGAGAAGTCTAAACAGGATCACGGGGTTACTATTTCCAATTTTAAATCGATTTAAGGAAGTGAACATATCAATAAGTACCTCAAAATTTCAGTAAAAAAAAGATTATTGCAATGACTATTGTTGTAGGATGGTGTGTATGATTTAAGTTACTAAATATATACTCAATTTTAATACTTAGACGAGCAAGCAACATTCAGCAACAGACATTTTGCTTAGTGCGTCGGCAACTGAATTAATTTCAAGCCCATTACGAGCCATCAATCGTGTCTACATTCATTACATTGAACACTATTTTCATTACATGCATAAATTACAACTAGGATTACTATTCGGTAGGATTACTAGTTTGGAATTTGGATATTTACAATGTTTATTTGTTTATCCTTTAATTTATTTGTGGTGTAGCGATTGCGCAATTAAGAACTAAGTTAGAGAACGCGACGCGAATTCGATTCTAGCCAATTGGAATTATCAATTGGTGATTTTTAAAAATATGGCCAAGTAGTACCTAAGTTTATCTACATTCTAGAACCTACATTTAACTTATTATAAATACTACAAGAATTATATTATAATCTCTAGATGTTTTTTAAATTTAATAACCTATTGGATATGAATAATTATAGTTTTGACATTCAATAAATAGCGTTTAAAACTTATAAAGTCATAATAAAAACTAGTATTGGGTTATTAACACATTAAAATTAAAGTTGGAAAACTATGAAGGTTACTTAGTGAATATTGCTACGGAAATTCATTCATAGTTTTATTTTTATTGATACAAAACGGGTTTACCGAAACAAAACTACACACGTACTATTATATGTTACTAGTATAGATCACAAACCTGTTGTACTGTACTTATTTTGAATAGTACGAGTATTATCTAAAATAAGTATAGGGGGACTGGTTAGTAGCCTTATGTTTTTACAGAATATAGAGTTTCTATATCCTAGACTATGTATTTATTATAATTACTTAGACGTTGCCCATTGTTACGCCCTCATGGAATTTGATCCCATTAGCACTGCACCTTCCCTTGATTTCTCTCGTGACAACAAAACCCGTTGCACTCTATTTCTTCATATTAAATGCTAGTAATTTAATGGATTAATAAAATCTATTAAATTTATAGAAATACATAATTACTGCTCTGCTGCAGTAATACGATGATCAATGACTAATAGTGACCTTACGTCACAAATAATAATTATGACTATCGTGAATTGTTAGTAAAAGAATACCAAGTCTTAGATACAACCGTAGGTCCGTAGCTTCAAAACATATAAGCAATCAAATAATTCCATTTTATAATATTAATTGTTATGGTATACATTTAAACTGTCCCTCGAGACACCGCTATCTACACTTCTCCCCACCGCGCCGTGATTTATCCGTGGTCAATGATGCAGCATTGATAAGGCAGACATATACAGCGATAGACCTGTCAGCGGTATCCAAACTCTATTTACTTATTAAAATAAAGTAGCCGTGTCTGTGCATTGGGTTGAGGATAGTAATAACCAACTAAAAAAAAAACAAATTAAAAAAATTAGTAATATTAACGATTATATACATAATTGTATTTTAAATTCTTATCTGTTTCTGACGATGCACGCATCGTCAAGGGCTCCAACTATCCTATTATCTATTAATTTACTACCTACTATTCCTGGGATTTTAACCCACGACCTTCAGTCGCAAGTCTCGTAATCAGCCTCGAGCTGTCGCCGTTTCAATTATACAAGTTTGATGCCACACTGCGTCTCTTCACGCAATTTATTCCCGCATTACTCAGACATCGCTGACATAAGTCGTTGGATTCGACCCGAAGACGAACAACTCGTTTTCGGTTCCATATCTAATTACATGCTGTTTAGCGATAAAGTTCAAAATCGTACACGCAATTTCGTTCTAAAAAGTTCTTTTGTTTCGCTTTCCCGGCATTGCAAATTAAGCCTTATTATCAACACTCGCTGCTTCGAAATAAGCTACCACTGATAGTGATGAGGTCGTCCCCAGGCTTTTACTACTACCGTCAAGTATATACACATTAAATAATATTACTAGCGTAAATAGCCCCACATTCTTGTTCATTACCGTGTTACCGAATTTAAAATATCAGACTGGATTTTTTTTCTTTTTTTCTGTGTAATCGTGCGCAAAATCCCCACGTAACCACGTCCACCAAAACTGATCGAGGTAATTATGTCGGACTCGAATCGACCAAAACGCTCGCCGTCCATGGGTCCTTGATTGCCGGAGTTGAGATAATACAAGACATATCTCTCGCACCCCGGCAGACCCGGAAAATGTATGTAACTGAGTCAACGCAAAATACATAGGCTAGTGATTATAGCAAACAAACACAATTCTACAAGTTAATGTCATTTGATTACTTTTTTGATTAGTATAGAGAAATAGACGTCATTGCAATACCTATTTCTATCAAAGTTGACGATGTTAAAAAAAAGTTACACGGTTCATATACTCTGTCTCTTTCTCACGCCTAGGTTTTGTATAAAGATGCGTATGTCACTCGCACACTTTATTCCTCTAAGGATTACTTTATGGTCAAGTATGAAACTGTATTTTGATATTGTATACTAACCTTTAGAATTGAAATTTGAGCGATAAGAGCTAATAAAGCAAGATCAACATACAGCTCATCTTCAAAGCACTTATTATTTTTGTTATGTTTTTTAATCTATCAAGGTTGGCGAAGGCCGTGCGAGACCGGTTGACGAAGCAGAATTTACATTTAAATTCATGAATAATGTGATAAACAAGATCTTAGAAAATAGATTAATAAAAATTTTAATGGTTACAAAATTAATAAATATTCATTCGTTATCTCGCACGATATGTTTTGTAAGAATCGTCATGTTTCTTGTGTAATATTAACCAATTTATTAACGTCTTACTTTAATTAATCATACAATTAGATGACTCATAAATTATAATCTCTCCTGATAAATAAATAGTACACGTTTAAGTACAGAAGTAACACAAGTTCATTTTTAAACATTTATTACGTAAAACCTTTTCACTTACATAATTTTCTATGTTAACAAATACAACATTACGACACATTTTTCTATGTAAGTAGAATGTAGTAGTAACATGCATCAAGGTTTATTCTTAGAGAAGAATCAGGAGAGTGTACAACCACAAAACTACTGGTGCCTAGAAATGCTTACACAATATAGGATCTTTACCTCTTTTTCGTACAGTAGCCTTCAAAAGTTCATCGACATATTGAAATAAATTGTATAATGTCACGACACAACTACTAGTCTTAAAAGGTACTATTTTATTGTGAGCAAAATACCCACGGATATCACCGCTGCCAAAATCGATGGAGGTGATTATGTCGGACTCGAACCGACTAAAACGCACGCCGTCTATAGGTTCTTGATTGCTGGAGGTGAGATTATACAAGACATATCTTTTGCACCCCGGCAGACCCGGGGACAGTCTTAGAAGCTACTGGATAATATATCTATTTATTAAGGATACTATTTGCATGAGTTTACTTATGTTCTTATAAAGAAACAAGTCATCGATAGTTATTTTATTAAACGCTATCTATATTACTTTGGTTAAATTACACTTATGCTTTTCTCTCTCTCTCTCTCTCTCTCCCTTTACTCTATCTGAAGGTGTCCAGGAAGTTTTGTGGCTCATTGTACATTCCAAAGAATCACGTTTTGTAGAACCTTCTGTGTATTTTCTGTAATATTTGAAGTGTTCATTTTATTGACCACAAATCAATTAAATATACAAATAAACTCTTAACGAGCTCGAGAAAATATAATATCCACGTATAATTTTATTACCTGGAATTATTCTTTGCGCAGTTTCCTCTCATTTTATAAAAAAACACGCTAAGCAATTGTTGACTTATCAAAATGGTTTTTATTAGCCTAATTCATGATTTCAATATTTTATCGGTAGATTTGAACTTTGAAATTCTTTACCGACTTCAATAATAAAAAATTTTGATTCTTGTGTACCTATATCATATATCTTAACAATAAAAAACATAACTATCTATTTATATAATAGGTACTGTTAGCAATCGATAGGTATCATGCTTCTTTTGCTAGAAGTATATACATCGAAGTTCTGCGAACTTCGAAAGATGAATTCAGTGTGTCAATCAGAGGTCAGAGATAGCTCGGTCGAAACATTACAACTTGTGGTGGACCATTACAAGTCTTCGCGCTCTGTAGCACTAGCATGAACTTCTATCGAATTCGTAATGTAAAGGTTTCGAGAGAACGGAGCATTGTGATTGGTGGTCTGCCTCTTGGGAACCTGTGTGCGTGTGTAGCCCGCCAATTGCAATGCTCCGTTCTGTCGATACCTTTACATTACGAATTCGATAGTATTTCGTACTAAGGCTACATTACCGAACTTGTTTGACAACGGTCCCACTAAGGGCATAATACGTATTCACCTGTGATTTGGTTCCAATAAAGACTTCAACGATTTTCTGTCAAAGTCATTCTGTAGACTTCGTTAAAATAAAACTGTTCTAAATCAATTCTATAAGTGAAAAGTCGATGTTAATTTATAGCTATTGCAACAACATTCCAAGTCCAAGACGAACTAGTGAATAGTTTCAAAAGCGGATCTATTTTTTCAAATGAGACAGTCTATGGAAAAGTTGCCTCGTTTTTTTTAAATTAATTAGTAATAAACGATTAACAAAATCATTAACCTCCTATTTCTTATCTATTTAATAATATCCGATGGTGTACGAGATGGGATTATGCTAATTTCTGTTCTGTTAGCTTATCAAGATGGCGTCATTAAGTTTACATTGCTTAATAACGCTGCTATATTAAGGTTTTATTAAAGCTTTTATTATTGTTTAACTAAGTCTTGGAGAATATTAATGAAAGTTTGGCAGGAAATATGGATAATAAAGACAATTTTTATTTAATTTCAACTTCATTGTGAGACCCATATTGTTTTATATTCAACGGTAGGTATAAAACTGTAATGTATATAATATTTATATAGAATATCAATTATTAGTAGGCCATAAGAGAAAAGCAGCATTAAGTCACAATATAATGATTCTAAATAGTTTTGAATGATACAGTTATAAGTTTAGTCAAAAGCACAACAATAATTACACAGTTTGGTCCTTTCAGTACCAAATCGATTATTATTCTACTGCCTAATTGTTTCACTTCTCACACAAAACTAATCAGAAATTTACTCATATCTTGGTATTTATTATTCGGTCCACACTTATCAAGCTTAAGTAGCACAAGTACTTCAAACTCAGAACTCCCATTAATTAATTTACTTAACGATAATTCTAGCAGGTGTTTTTGAAAAATCATTATGAACAAAACGTAAGATTTAAATAATAAACCTAATTATAGAACAGGTGCACGTCTCAAATGATTATTTAATTTCGAAGGACAAGGTTCCTGCTGAGGCAATGCACTCTCTAGAACCACGGGTAATCTATTTGAATTAGTAAGTAATGTTGAAAATACCACCCAAATGCTGATTTTAAACGATGAATTTATGAAAAAACAGCCGTCTAAACTTGAATCAGAACATAACAACGGTAATTTTACGAAGAAAGTAACGTTAAATAATAGATGTTTCAATCATATTTCATTGGTTATAAAATTATTATTCTCGTTATCGTCTATGTACACCTAACAATCAATGAAAAGAGGTACAAGAGACCTACTAGACTAGCAATATTAGATAACAAAGCCCTCATATCAATATCAAAAAATTGGTTGACAGCCTGGAACATCATTGTCAAGAATAAGTAAAAAAATTATAAAAAAATATTTGTTATTAGCTGCTTAGGTACAACGTAATGTTTGGCTGTAGCAATAGTACTGAGCAAAGTTGTAAGAAGTAGTAATACATAGAAGTAATAAAAATTGTAAGTAACTTGTAATAACAATAACAAAACTAGTGAGAAATCTTGTGAAATAAGATATGCGTAGAAAAAAGATCATGAAGATGTATTTTTGGAGTAAAATGTGTAATAACATATTACATCACATTTTACTCCAAAAATATAACTTTATGGTCCCCCTTTTTAATATAGATAGACATTTCGACACACAATAAGAAATAACTAGCCACTATCTAGTGGGTAGGTATTCGTTAATTGAATTTAAGAAATTCTGTGTGAAAATAAATAACAAGATTTTAGATGCAGTAATTTCACGAGGTATGAAAATTTCAATCGTTTGATGCTAAATAATTGAAATTGTCATACTGAATAATCAAGAAGAATATTTCATAACATTTAACATGAATTTTATATCAATATCGAAGTAAAATGTATTGTTGGAAAACGAAAAAAGTCTTTCATAATTTTCTTGAACACGATCGATACACTTCAAATGGTATACATTTTTGATGGAATGGTATAAATGTTACATTTGATATGATATTCTCGGAAACTATACTCACTTATCAGATACCTTTTATTTCAGCTATCATCTAAGAGTATAAAAATATAAAAAAATAAACGAATACCGTAGTATAGTCACACGGTTCGCTCTTTTCGCGAACTTTGCTCACAGTTCCGCCGCTAGCGCTGTAACCTTTGTTCAACGTCTGATTGCCTTGCTCTCTAAGGGATCGAGATTTGAATTTATCATTAGCACTCGCTTGCTCAAGTTCGATGCGGTCGAATCGCTCAAATATTCAGTAGCTTGGATGTTTTCAAACCTTTTGTTTTTGATATAACTTAAGTCTAAATTTGAAATTCTCGAGTTGTCGGCAGTATCAATTTTCTGTTTCACAGTAGAATTTTATCTGTTGTTTAACTTCTTAATGGGCTTATTGTTAGGTGCGACGGCGTAAGTTCTTTTGACAAAAGGTGCATATCGATTTCAGGTTAAAAGCTATCGAGCTCCGATATCAAGTTAAATTTACATAATAATTTTGATGAAAATAGAACAAAGATTTGAAAGGGGTAAAGAGAAAGAAATGAAACAAAGTGTAAACTGACCTATAATTTTCTGGATTTCAAAATACATAAAATAACAAAAAGTAATGTTGACGCCCGTTTGTATTTTCTCATGGCTGTAGGTCTTTTAAACTGCTCTACTGAGTTGATTCACACGCAACTATTTGTGGGAGCATGTTACAAGTGTCAAATAGTGAAACTGTGACAAATACTCGAATGACACGCTACATTCACGGTACACAAATTATCTACACTGTAGTAGCTGTCTTCAAATTTAATGATACAACTTAACAACATTCGAAATTACTTTCATAAAATGGTACGTTTACTTATTCTTACTCGGTCTTTGAAGTTGAAATTAAGGAAAAGTTCTATTTATTTGGGAGAACATCAGAAATATTATGAATCACATCCTTACGCATATCACTTGATAAAGCCCTGAAGGCTGCAATCAGGAAAATAGGAAAATACCTCTCTATGATGATGATGACTTTGTTATAAGGCATAAAATACCTAATACTTATTTGAAACAATACATTGATTGCTAAAGAAATAAAACAAAATAAACCTAAACACATACGAGTACATTGTGTAATATATTATAACAGGTGCAATGTGTGCATAAATATTCATGTTGTATCTGCGGATATAAATAAAACTAAATTTAAAACATTTATCAAATTCATGTACGAGAGCTATGTTTTTGCGATCAATAGTAATCTCATTCCCATTAGTTTTATCGTATTTTAGTATCATAGGGGAAACGTGACGTTCGGCTCCTGTATTGACCTTAACTCAGAAGTTTTATGGATAGCTTTATTGATAGGTTTTATATTGATAACAAAAAAACTGCAAAAATGTGCACGATATTTATAGTTCCGTGTGGTTCCCAGTAGAGTAGAATTTGGACCACTCTCACTCTTCCTAAGCTATCCTGTACAAGGCAAGTAAGAGGTATGACTGTAGGCTCACTTGGGTGGCAGACAACTACACGGTCCACTTGATGGAAAGTGTTTACTGTGACCTATGGATGCTTCGTATACCAGAGGCGTCACACTCGTGCTGCAGACCATATAGGGCGGAAGGGGAAGGGAAGGGAAGGGAGGGTGAAAGTAAAGAGAGTTTCTGTGCTGTCAGCGCAGAAGACAAAGCATAATTTCTAGGTGGGTGACCTACTACTGATATCACGCAACCCTCCAGTGACCTCACACAACACAGAGTATCATTAGCCCGGGTATTCTGTAGGTCGGATACTTCCCCAGTTGGACTACTCAGGTAGGACGAGTGACACCGCCATCCTACCTCCGGTTCAATGTAACAATACTCCAGCATATTTATATCTGCAAAGATCAATAAACTAACAACGTTTTGAAAATGTTTCAACAGGAACACTTATTTTTATCTTGTGCAATAATAAAAAGTTTTGAAAAGAGGGAACTTGTGAAAAGACTTTTATAGGTTTTACGTTACACTTAGTAAAAATAAATTTGAAGTTATTTATGTTGCAAGAAATGAATCTTTGCTAAAAATGTTTTAGGTACGTAAATGAAGATTCTTTTAATTTTCGTACAAAAATAATAATTATTTATACTTTTCCTTCCCATAACTTTATTATAAAAGTAGATAAGTATCAACCAACCAAAACCGACACAAGTAATAAAATATCTTAGATAACACATTCCACAATTTAAGTATATATTATTAAGAGTTTTAAGACATTTTGTATGATTTTAAATTGACATGGTAATTAATACAAGCGCTTGCTTCTCAAACAAAGATGGTAAATAAACCGTTGATACTAATAAAGTTTGTAAATAGGTAAACTTTTCTAATATAGAAACATAATTCATTCGTATTTAACACTTTCTCCAGCTTCAGTTTAAACAGAAATGCCACAAAAGTCATGTCTGTCGACATAACAACTAAAATTAATCAAACACGACACTAACTTCGTGGGTCTGTTAATCCCGGAACCATTTAAATATGTATGTAAAATTACAAAATTAATTAATATTCAAATAGAAATTTTATCGGTAATCTATACTGTTGGGGACTGATATGTTAATATGTAATAGTATAGTCTTATGGATGAATGTCAACATAAATTATACATTGTTGTTTTAGATAATATTGCACGTTAGAATCAATAAATTGACTTACTAGTCGAGTAGTATCAAATGTTAATAAAATTTGCATTTTTATACCACTTTTGTGGCAGACAACCACGCGGCCCACCTGGTGAAAAGTAGTTATCATGGTTTAAGGACGTTTGCAAGTCCAGGGGCGTCACACTCGTGCTGCCGACCATATAGAAAAGAGAGTAGAAGAGGAGAGGGAAAAGGCTAAGGGAGTCTCTGTGCTGTCAATGCAGAAAACAAAGAAGGCTTTCTCGATCTTACCACCGATAACACAAAATCTCTCCAATGAGCTCTGGCTACATGGTTATTATTAGCCGCGGTATTCTGTAGGGCAGAGTTATTTCCCCAGTCGAACTGCTCAACTAGGACGAGAGATACCGTCACGTCCTATCTTCGTCTGGATTTATAGGGCCGACCCAAACACAACAATGTCCTCGAACTTCAGTAGGTAGGTATTTCTTAAAGAACATTTTTTAAATTTGGAAACATACAAATTTCACCTTCAATTCATTAGTTATTTATACGAAAGTAACAGAATGAATTCGCAGAACATAAGTTAACGAGATACAACTTACTAAAATAGTTACCAAACCAGTTGACATCGCAAGATTTTATCTATACCGAAGCATTAGGTACCTGATTAAAGTTTGCGAGTGATAGGGTACGGTGAAATGATTAACAGTAAAGAGTAGACATGTTTATAAATCACACTTGGTTATTTGGGTTTCCACATTCTAAAATATTGAACACTAAATGAGGTTCGCAGAAACATAAAAGTCATTAAATGGCATACGCTGTCCAATAATCATAAAACCAATAGTTGATTCCTTGTAGAAATGTAACTACTGTAGCATTCTACGGTAGTTAGTGTTTAGTGAGTGAATATCATAGTCAGGAAGTGTCACTATTCTTTCTCAATAATATATTACCATGATATAGAGTACAAAAAGCTGTTACTGAAGTAGTAGCTGAAGATACTGTTCCCATATACAGGTCAGCGCATCTACCTACTTACTTTGTTATTACATATCGTTCAACATAGACTTTGATGAGCAATATACTAAATTTTGTCGAACATGATCATAAGATATTCAAATTGATTCATTTTACCAACTTTAGAGAGATATAATTTAGAAAACAAATTGCACCTTGAGATCCAATCAGCAACATTCATAGCACTTTGAACATAAAGACAATTTAAAGAAAAGTTATAGTAGCATAAAAATCAAAGGTAACGTTGAAAATATTAAACAAAAATCTGTATTTTTTTAACCCAGTTTTTGATTATAAGAGTGTAATAAAATGTTTTAAATGAAACAATCTAAAGCTATAGCGCACCAAAAAGTGATAACTCAACATCTGTAATAAAAACTGAAGCATTAATTAAGGCACATTAATATTCACATTAATAACCGAATCGTATTAAATATATGGTTATGGCAATAGATCAATAATAATACACTCGTTATTGGAAATGTTGAACAGAATCATCTCAAATACTTTCACGTAATTTGTGGTAACAATTTTAGATGTGATGAACTGAACTGATTTAGATACAAAAATATGTTTACTTATGAAACAAAAAAATTGAAAGACACTCTTGAAAATTATAATATAGATATCTATGATACATTATCACAGGTTCTAGCGTATGTAATAGAAATACTAAATTGAATAGATTATAATAGCTGTATACAGTTAAGTAGTCAATTTATGTACAATGATCAATGTACTTAAGAATATTGTAATTATAACAAGATAGAAGTGCAAACATTAATTCAATTACAAATATTGCTTATTAAGTGTGGTGACAGAGAAATAATATCACCACCCTCATCTTATTCAAAGGGTGTCGTAAGAGGCGACTAATGGAAAAATACGCAGACGAGATCACTGCGAGAGAAAGATAATTGAAATAAAACCCTGGTCTTGCCAGCGTGGAAAAGTAGGCCTGTGGACGGCGAGAGGTTAGTTGATTGATTGACTGATTATTTCATATTTAATCTACATAATTTGGATATAAATTTAATTTTGCTTATACAGTAGGTAGTTCCTAAAAATATTAATAACTTAATTTTGCTACAATGGCTTTAAATCTATTTCACAAAAGACTTCATTGCAATCAAATATACTAGAGCAATTTACGTCAACATACTTCTTCATCGCTCAATCAGGTTCTAACGAAGTTTAGACACATTTTCTTTATTATATTCTCTCAATATCTGCGGATTATGGCACAGGTGTCATCATACCCAATAAATAAGGTTTTCCAATATTTATTAATGTTATAATTTGAAATTTAAATTGCCGTGGCATTGATATGAGCAGACAGCGAGGAACCGAGTTATGCTAATGTTATGTAATACTACCGTTTTTGAATATGCGGTGTCTAGTTTTAGTTATGGAATAGGAGATTTGGTTTCATATTTTACTATGTATGAGCATATAAGTTAATTTTGGTAGTTCAGCTTATGTTTGTCGAAGCTGAAATTTTACATATTACTTAGGTTACTTCAAGATCAATTACATAAATATTTAAAATACCTAACTTATTCTTGCAATATATATTATACTACCACCTATATTTTTGCATAACTATCCAGACAGCACGAAAAGGTCGAAGCGCTCGAACTCAGGGGCTCATGAAACGCATACAAACATAAGGCATACGAGATCATCAAATATTCCACCCCAATAACTACGAGTATATGATTAGATAACACATTGAGAATTTATGCTTAACACCGTAGAGAATTTGATAACACCAGAGATTGTAAGATAAGCCGATAATGCAGCCATCTAATGTTTCATGTAGACAGGGGATCAATTTATAAGAACATACTGAAATGTGTATTTTGATATTCACATAAAGTTTCATGACGCTAGTAAATAAATTACATAAGGGCACATTCTTCACGTTTTGTCACTAAGTAATTAAAAAGTCATTACTTCACCGTTATTATGTCTTACTGAAAGTAATTATCTTTAAACTTTCATTTCGATTTAGATTAAAAGGTTAAGATGAATGCTTTTGTTCTAGCTCTAGCTCGCTTGTTCATTTGGTCTAAATCCACCTCTAAGTGTGTCGCTCTTTGATGATCGCAAAGCAGCAAATGAGGTCCTATGCTAATATCATCCCAGTATGGACCGGCTTCACGTTTGTGTATGCAATAATCACTCCATTGGACAGCCTACGCTCTGTTTTCCAATTAACTCAAGTAAATTGAAAACTTACTTTCTTGGCGGCATCGAGGTTCTTTGAGGAAACGGCTAGTGTAGGCGATATGCCCTTAGTGAAATTTTAAGGCTTGTCCAAGCTTAGCTATGTTCTACTTTGTCATATTTTGAAGTGGGTGCTAAGTGAAAATGAATATTTTGATTTATCCATTTTCATGGTAGCATGACAATGTTGCTGAAAATTCATGTTGCATTTTATTAACCAGTTAAACTGTTGGAAACCTTTTGTGTCTTTTTTGTCCTCTTATCTGATTGCTCGGTTGGTATTTATCAAAACCTTACCTTTAAATTCATAAAATTTAACAGCAACATCTGAATTAAAAATTATATCATAAAACACGTATATTTACATTAAAAATTATAGTCATATTAACACAATCGTAATAAATTAATATTCAAGGATATATTTATTTTTGATTAATTTATGATTTATGATCATTTATTTTAAGAAAATACTACAGGTTTGTAAAATCAATGACACCAGTGTGAGTTATGGCTGTATTGATCATCTTGATATTTAATTATGTTAAAAAATAATAACTAACGGGTGGCTTTAAAGATAAACCTAATTCAAAATCTATGTTGAATTTTTTAAATATATTTAAAAAGTTTCTTATAAGATAGGTGACCACTATTCGTAAATTGTGGCAATTAAATGAAGAATGATTTTTATGTTATCTAAATTGCTCAGTTTAAATACCTATCTTAAGATGAACGGAATGACAGGTGACCGTTTCGTTGTTCCGTCGGTCGGTCGATACGTCGATACGTCGATACCCAAACAGTCAGTGGTTGCATGATTTTGGCGGGAACTCAGAGATGTAGACCCAAAATCTTACAACATTACCCCTAAATAGGTTAGTTAGAACCATTCTCATAATACCGTTTGCCGGTCGCCAGGTATATTAAAATCCGTAGCTTGGTGTTAAAGCTAGGTTAGTAGTATCCTTGTTTCTTCGATTCAATTTCGCATTACGTTAAACGTGTATCATTGACAGAGACCAATTCATTTCTTTCTTACCCTTCAATGGGTTCACATTGTTTATGATCTTTGTCTTTATCATTATTTACTTTACTTGTATTTATTTACACCATATTTACAGCATGAGTCTTATATGCTTTATCTCTTGTAGGTAATATTCAAAAATGATCAACTTGGTTTCTCTAAAAATTACTGCATTACTTAATTTTGTTGCTTCTTCGGGTATCAGTTAGAACGCTTCTCATAGAATTTTCTCCAGCGGACGGACGACACAGGATTGTTACTTGATCGCAACTGGAATAATGTGATGAGCTTACACTCCAGCATAAAAGTGTTCCAACATGTGTAGTAGTTTCACAGAAATGAACTTTTAAACTACAGTTACAGGGGATCGATAGCGGAAGTCTGCTTCATTTCCCGCATTTAATGATAGAGAATGTGCAGAACGCTACAAAAGCAATTATTGCAAAATGCTGTCTAATGCAATACGTATGCGTCGATGGTATTCTTTTTGTGCTTATCATTTTTATATTTTAAAATGAAGATTTGTTAATGTTTGAATGTGAGCTTGTTATAAATGATATCATAACCAGTGTAAAAAATATTAACAGTAATATTATAGCTCCTTATTCGTGATAAACTCTAAACTTTTATAATTGCGATTTAACGAAGTAAGCTAATCTATAGCAAATTATATACGTCAAAACATTTTATTATTTGTTAAAAGAAAATATTTATTTTACCCTAAACGGTTTTTGTGTAAAGCGATAGCGATAGTTTTAAAAATGATCATTCAACCAACCAATATAATGTATGATTTTAGATTGACATGGTCATTTATATATTCACTGTTAAATCCATCGGGATATTTTCCATTACATACATATTTACAGTGCCGAAGTATCGAAATTATAATTACTCAACGAAATCAACAAACATAGTAAATGATGTCGATAGATTTAACAGTGAATAAACAATATAGTATTTTGAAAATGCATATGCATGGTTTTTTATCTATGCGCTTAATACAATTATATATAGTTATGCAATCTGGTAATTTCATTTTGTAAGTATACTTACATAAACGAAACAAAACAGGCTGAAAGGCGAACTTAAAAGTTCATTATTCATTCGTCATCATGAATGGCGAGAAACAAGAAGCTTGGCTGCGTATAAATTATTAATGAAGTAGCTAAAACACTTCAGTTCTTACGTTTTCAAAGATATTGTTCAAAGCTTTGAGATTTCATTTCTTATTGGTATGTTAAAAGAATTGCTGATTTTGACTTAAATCATCAATTTTCTTCTTGGCTTAAAACTACAAGGTATCTTTGGGTTGCTTATTCTTTTAATTGGTGGCAGTTAACAAGCAGAAAACTGCATTTGTGTTTGTTATTTCTAAATGTCTTAGTATTCTTCTTATAATAATCTTGTTGTATTTACCGTTCTAATAATCAAGTCTTATTAATAGTTAAGTTTGTTATTCTGTTATATTTGTCTGAACGTTTATTAATTCTAATTCAAAAACGTTTATCGCATTGTGAAGTATTTGTCTTGAATTTTGGTTGTTTCTTCACAATACATAATAGTTTTTAAGATTTATTTTAACAATATCAAATTTACTCCAGACTTATAAAGCAAAATACAAATATTTTGAGCAAATAAATAAAACACTAAAACAAAACTTCATAAGTTCTACATTTCCAATTAAAGTCATAATAATAAAAAAGTGTGAAGTAATACACATTATCATTAATTTTAAAATAATCTAGGTATAGCAATCATTTCAACATAAAACGCACCTATTACCAGCACGTTCCACAGGCAACTCAAATTACATTTGTTAATTAAAATACATTTTATATCCGTTTTAAAGCAATTTTTTACCACTTCAAATCATTATTGCTGTACGTAGTAAACAAAATGTGCAGGAAACTTGATATTCAGTGTTGGTGACAATAAAACTTTTATAGAATTTTGATTGAGTTGAGAGCCAGTTTTAGGCTATTCTGGTGTGTTTTATGATTCGTTTGTGGTTATGAGGTTGACTGTATCAACAGATCATCATATTAGTAACTTTGTATATATCATTTGTTTATTACTTTCATTATAATATAAATCTGCTAAAGGAAAGAAAAGAGATATGGACAAAGGAAAGGAAAGCATAGTAAATTGGAAAATTGAATAGGAATACGGATGCAAAAAAGGGAGCCTTGTGAGTTAATTCGTTCCTGCGTAAACTACTTTTCGCAACTCAGGAGTAGATTTGCCAAGTACTTACTAGATAGTCTCGACAGGTTGGAGCGACATGCGGTTCGCATTATTAGGAATCTTGAGGTCACAAACACCCTCGAGCCTTAGCAATGCGCAGAGATGTTGCATCCTTGGCAGTTTTTTAATGAGCTCTTTCAATTAGTCCCACCCTCTCCTTTCCTACACAGGACACATCACGTTCAAGGCTTAATGTCACTCGCATAAGGAGCAGAATATTACGTTAGGAACCAATTGGCTGGGTGAATCTTTTTTTTTTGCCGCACTATTATCAAGTCAATTCCAAGTCTCACCTTACCAGCTTACGTGTCTCCCTCTTCCTACAGTCCCGGGTCCAGGAAACGGGACGTAAAAAAACAACCAACGAGGCCGTCCATCTGAGTGTCACCTTAGCACCATTATAGGTGACTGTAATAGTCTTTTGCCTGAGACCATTAATCTCTTGCCTGTGATTTTGCCTTCGGCTAACTATCAGGAGAAGTGAAGAAAAATTGAAGTATTCTACAAAAAAAATATCTTAATATGAACATAATCCTGACAAACCAAATTTTCATCCACTTAGAATATAAGAAATAGTAATATAACACAGTGATAAATAAATAATATTAAGCTATTCATTGTTGACGTGCCATTTAAATGCTGTATTCACAAATTTGATTTATTTCTTAATCCAAATTTGATTGACAGGTTTTTGATGTTTAATTATCTCTAAATACATTATCGCTAAACGTTTATCCAATATTAAAGAATCTTATCCAAATTATGAGTCTCTTTTTTTAAATAGTATAAAATATATGGGTATGTTTTATAATCTGTAATTTTACGTTTTTGGTGTACAATAAAGAGTTATCTATCTATTTCTCCAATAATTTCTTTTGAAAAGTGACTACTTCCTTCAAAGCTACTTTATATTCTACTCCTGTAATTTTATTAGGTTTATTATTGATATCAAAACATATTATAACTAGGTTGATAGAGTCAGTCATTTCACTGCGAAACTAATCTTTGGATTGGATAAAATCAATACCTAATTTTATTCTCGAATCTTTATGTATTCGTATATTCTATTTTCTTCTATTCCTCTATACCATCACAATTAAGACCTCAATCACCTTTATCTCACTCACAAACGAGGAACTTTACTTGATTAGATAAGGCATGGAACACTTTCTGTCCGACAAATAGACGTGGGAAGGTTTTTTGACGCGAGTAAGGAATTGGTTCTATTTATGGTAAGATTTGAGCCAGACTCTGACGTGGTGAAATGAAATCGACGAAGCTGCCTTATTATGAGTGATAGATTTCTTGTTTCTTATCTTTATTAATTAACATCCGTGTGGCGATGGAGAAAGAAAATTATCACTCCAGCCGTAGGGTAAGAGGCAACGAGATCAGATGCATACAGGGCAAGATGTAGACGATATCACTGCAAGAGTAGGAAAGTATGTACTAACCGTTCTGACCAGAATCTAATCAGAAGGCCAATGCGTCCCAACATTGGGAGAGGCTCAAAAAAGCTCTCCTCTGATGATATGCGGTTATTGTAACACTATCTTTAGAATGAATTTATGTTAAGAAATTGAAATTACGTATATTATCTATTTTTAGTTGCTGATTTTGATTGCAATTATTTCACATTGTGTCTGATTATTGATTATTGGGTTCATTGAATTGAGTTTTAGTTTTATAATACGAATATAAATTAATGGACTTAATTGATGAATGACAATTAAAATGTATATTTTGCATGTTAAACCTATGTATCCTACACAATATAAAACATTGTGTGTGATAAATGAATAAATAAATAAATATCAGCGTACAGTTTCGTAGGTATTATTCTTGCGCTGCTTCTTGCTGATAGAAGGGGGTAGGTTCTACGAAAAAAAGGAAAAGATGAAGCTTTTATTGTTCTTAAAACCCAGACGTAGTATAGGTATACGACTGTAGTGTTATAAATGAACGAATTTGAAACGCGTCAATGAAAGTGAAACTTTTATTTGAAATAAAAGTTTACATTTTTTAAGACAGGAAATTGAGAATTTCGTTCCGTTCAGATCTTAACCTGTTTACAGTGTTTACTCGATAGTCAACCCTCCAATACAACTTTTGTCCCGAAATTGAGTCTTCTCAAAACTCATGTTTTAGAAAAAATTGCATTAACACTAAAAGGAAGCTCTGGTACTACTCACCCTATCATTTCTTCAGACTTTTCGATTGGAACTAATAGCTGTCTATAAATAATGGTTTCATGTTTGCAGTCTCCAGTCTCATATACTTATAACTTGTAACAAGAGTATTTTCATATCCTGGTTAATACTTTTATCTAACCAACACAATTTTTGGCCATTTCCCCGGGCATTTTGTAGTACTCGAACTGAGGCCGGGTCCGATTATATCTGTCATATTTCTAGTACGCCTCAGGATGTAGCCTCTTCGATTAGATGTACCTAATGGATATCGTGTTCAGACTGAATAATTTATTGGAAGGGATGTAGGGAACATAAGTTTCTGAGAAATCGATTTTGAAAGGATATAATCTGTATTGTTATCAATATATCGTGAGGAACGTCGCTCTTCTCTATTATTAAGAAGTATATTACATAATATCCATATTTAATGTTAGTTTGGTAACTAAATATTTCAGTCTTCGCTAATATTAGCTTGCAATACAGACTACATTATTTTTACTAACTAGCACTGGTTTATTGAACATTTTTACTTTTGTATCTTTAAGAATATTTTTTAATTTACACTGAACCTGAAAGATCTGAAAGTAAGAAAACAATTTTGCGTTGGTACTAAATTATTATCCATCCAGCAGCGTAGAGTCGATTGACAAGTTGAATATAAAACAAGAATATGGAAATCTATATATTATTATCTAAATGAATGAATGTTAATCTACCCAAATATTAGATTGGGTTAAAGTAATCATATTCGACATGTATGATTGCAAGTAAAGTCTTGAGAACTAGGTCTCAAGTAGAAAAGTTAATGGTTAGATGGGACTATCAACCAGTCCCTTGCATGGGGAATGCCCTGACCATACAGCTGTTAAGTCACATAGTGAACATTCAAAATTCACCTACACAACCGTCTCGGGGTGACCCTGGGAGCCATCTACCAGAACTCATATGAACTATCGAACTGGTCGTGGGATCAAGTCCCCTCTGAGCATTTCCCTTTTCCAATCTAAAACGATTTCGTAGATATGTCAAGCTGTGAAATAAGCTCCCTACTAGAGGTTTTCCAATCGACTTCAATATCAGGTTCTTCAAGAAAGGCATTAGATTTGCAGGGTTGGCAGTTCGACTGTGGCACCCCTGGCGTTGCAAACGTCCATAGACCAAGGTAACCAGTTTCCTTCTTTTATACCACGTTTTACCTGTGTGAAAAAACTTTGAAAATATTTTCTTCCCTTTTAGTCTACTTCTTCTAAAATAACTTAATCATCATTGTACAAGCAGACTTCAAATTGCGAGGTAAAGATCTTAAATGTGACAGGGACTAAAGCTAAGTTTACTGATATAATTATTATAAAATTATATTCTACATATCAAAGTTTTCAATAGATATAACTTGTTGCTCATTACAATTGATGATTGATCTTAGAACACTAATAATTAATTAGTAAATCTGATCAACTACTGACGAAAAATTTAATTAAAATCGTCTAGACAGCAAACTAGGCTAATTACCAATTGGATTTATGTATGTGGCAGTTGTGAATTAATTATAATGACAGTAAATCAATTACACCATTATCGATTAAAAGTAACGTCTTTATTTCATCTACACTAGCAGCTGTTGAAGACGGCTTGCATTTTAATGGATTCGAGTCCGATATAACTTTTCGCTCCGGCTCCGGTGGGAATGGTATACGTAGTGATGGTAATAATATACTAGCGTATGAAAAAAAAACTGTCAAGAAAATAATAAATCTTGTTCTTCTTCTGTCGAATCGATGGCATTTTTGAGTTGCCATCGTGGTGTAGTAATTTGTTTCACGGCAGCGCCGCTACTCACGGAAAGGGCCCGAGCATAAGTTTCGCTCTTTGTTAGACCATCCCCTAATAATCTGTGTAAAAATAATAATGTTACATAACTATCTAGGAAACAAAAATTACGCTAGCTCTTACAAATCAGCTTTATGCCAGTAAATAAAGAATCTTTCTTGTAAGAAAAGAAAAAACACAATTTCCTTGTAGAACTCCTCCATTATGTTCAAGGTAAACATTTAAATAGTTCATATAAAACCATCAAATCCATTTTCTCATGAGAACCCTGAGCTATACACTAATTCACTTACTTTTAATACGTAGAAATGTGAACCATTTTTAACCGCATTCGGCAAACACACATGAACTTCTATCCGAAGAGTCTTATCAGTTGAATTTATGAAAGGGTGTTTTAACGTAGTATATTGAGGTAAGTGGAATTTAAGATATCCTAACGCAAACGGTGCTATTAAAATATCAAATGTTATCGAATGCGTTGGTTACGGCTAATAAAAGTGGGTTCGTGCTGTAATGGCAGATAGTTTGATACAGGGACTCATAAATGTAAGAAGAACTGATTATGTGTAAGTAAGATTATCACGTTTAAGTTGAAGTTCCTTAGATGTGACATTTGAGTACTGCTTAGTACAGCTTGCTATGAAAAAAGTATTAACTTATGAAGTTACGATATTATATACATACTGTCACGTCTCTTTCCCAGGGAGGTAAACAAAGACCACAAGTGAAAGTGATGAAAGGGAAAACGATTATTTAGAACTCCTATTACCCGCAGCGGCTGCCGTAGATGTTCGTATGACAACTGGGATTAACGTGTTCTCTGAGTCACGATCAGCCCAATGCAAATAGCCAAATTCATGTATAAAAATATTTGTACTGAGTGGAAATTAAACCGCACCGCACGTCTAGAAGAATTTGTTAATGTTTTTAAAAAACTTGCCATGTATGAAAAGGACAAGGGGGCTGAAATCGATTGTATCATATGAAACTTTGGCGCGTAATTACCGATTGTCCCCGTCAAACAATGAACTTACTAAATTGTGTGCCACGTTATTGAACCCTTCCCGAATCTGCAGAATATTGCGAATTTGTTTTTATTATTTTAAAGGTCGGTTACTTTGATTTTCTTGACCCCTTGATCAAGGAAGTTCCATCCAATAATTGGAACGGGCAAAAGTTAAAATTCATGATTGGATTGCGACCCGTTGAAGTACCTTTCTATGAGGTTCAGATAAATTATTTTTAATCGTGCGCATCCCCACTAGGGACAAGACCCTAGTGTTTCATAAAGTCCAAGATTCGAACCAGTTTCCCATCTCTTTCCTTCTAAGATACAATTTGGTGAGTGATACTTATGGTCTTGAAAAAGTAAGCTACACGGTTACAACACTCAAGTGCAAAGTATAAAAATGATTGTAGGAAAAATTTACACACTTTTTAAAATACAAGATATCTTTACTCTTTATTTTCCTGTGAAAACGAGAGAATATATAAAAAATTCCGGCGTGATTTCTGGTCTCCATTTTTGCCTCTAATAAAGAGGTCGTTGGCCTTTAAGGGATTATTACCTTCAAGTGAAGCGTTATAAAGTTAGTGTTTCGTGGAAAGGTTCCAATTGTCTTCTTAAAATAGATTCTCAATCTATTTCAAGAAAACAATTAAAGGCTTAATGTTTTTCTTTATAATTACGACATTAATCTAGAGGGAGTATAATTCATAAAGCAGTTTGTGGTAATCGATTTTATTACTGTTGAAGTTAATTTGTCTTCCTTAAATTGGTGACCTTGTTATTGAATGTACAAAATAAACTCAGTAATCCAGTTTCGTACAACGTATAAAACCAGGTTTCTGAAGTTAAGTTACACTCACATACAGGAAAAATATTTCATACTGCGTTATTCGTTCTGCGGACGGAAACAGATGAAGTTTCAGATATACCTCTTTAACCTACGTGCAAAAAAGTCATTCTGCACGTACATCAAATCGCTCGCGACCACGTACACGCCCACAGTACGTGTGGACGTTGATTATCTATTTTTTTGTCGTACCCGAAATAATGATACTTTTTTATTTGCCTGATATAAAAAACAGTTTTAATTTACGTTGTAATGGTTTGTATTACAGCCATAATTGTATGTATTATTTTATTTACAAATTATAGACAACTAAAAAAATATTCAATTAAGTACAGGTCTGTCTGTTGTTTTTTTTTTAGTTTTGAGCAGTGTTCATCAGGTATTATTGCATCAAAATCAGACCTCCACTGGCATAGTGAGAGAAAGAACCTTTGACATAATAGAAAAAAATGGACAAGCAGCTTTGTTCACAATAACCATCACTCTACTTCGATAAAAAACGTTTTTGAAAACATTCGAAATCATACTTATAAGCTGGGCATACAAACATCTGTTATTCAAAGTAAAGAATAATAGAAAGTACAAAAAAGTAATTTAATGCTATAAAATGATAAAATCATACTAACGAGGCACTGCTACTTAAAACTTCTAAGTTTTGTACTTATAGAAATAATTTATTACATATGCAGTTAAGTATCACGATAAATTTAACGTGTTAAATTTCGCGTTAGGACTACGTTTCATATCATTCATATAGCCATTTTCATTATAAAACGCTTTCAAATGAGGTTGCATGGTGAATTTAAAATGTAACTAAATATTTAAATAAAAAACCGGATGACGACTCATCGACATCGGTTGAACCTTGTGCTATCGGTATGACGAATACTCAGTACCTATGTTTTTTTCTCATATCTTGCACAATATTCGTAAATGTTGGATTATCCATCCAAGGTATTCCTTTTTGATTGATGTTATTTTAATGAAATTCGTATTCTCTCTAACTTGGTATGTATTCACAAAAAAAAGTATCTAAGTACGTTTATCCACATTCTAGATCCCATAACACAAGCTAGTTAAACTATGCTTACCATGGGTCTAGATAATATTGTGTAGATTGTCCTAGAATAGAAAGAACTTTTTGGATTAAATTTAAAATTGGTCTTAGGATGCGTGTATGAAACTCTAGGCATTCTGAATTCAGATGCTTAATTTAATTACTAGATACATTTATTAGAGTACAAATTGAAACATCTCTACCTTCCTTTTGCCACAAACCGGGCAGAATCGGCTCATAGGGGAGTCACTACTGATAGTAATTTCCTTTAGAATCCTTAAGGTCATTTATATTCTTCAGTTCAAGAATTTGAATAATCCTTCTTACAATAGCAGCAGAATTTATGGGTGTAAACTTAAACAGAACACTTTACTCTGCCACACTGGGACTCAATAGAACTGGGCTGTTGTTATTGGTATGTTTATTTTCGTTATCAGGGCCACGAGCTGTTTTCTGTTTATTCTCCTTTAAAATGTTGATCTCTGCTAAACTGATCTTGTTGTAACTTTGTGTAAACTTTTCAGTTGCTTTGTTTCTAACTTTTTAATTAGCTTTTACTTTGTAAGAGATAGTGAACGTTGACTTGGCAATGTTGTCATCATCATCCTTGCGTTAGTCCCGGCCGCATCCGAAGCTTTCATCTCAGAGTCCGGGGTCAGCTTTTCGGTTTTTTGCCTCTTCCACTTCGCACCAATCTTACGCATCCATGGTGGTGAGCCAATTGGCACGCATGTTATCCTCCACAATGCCACGCCAGCACTTCTTAGGTCTATCCCTCCTACCGGGACCCAGTGGAGGCGGCACGGCCAGACATTTGTTATCGACTTAGCCAGGTAGTAACCCCTAATATATGTATTAATTTGAGCAAAATTTTAAATAGTCCCCAAGTAATTATGACAAGGGCGAATTGATGTTGAGCCTATTGCCCTCAGAGGGCACTTTTTCATGAGCTGTAAATTTACGGATTTTTACAAAATTTCATGGAAACTTATATGTTATCATGTAATTGAATGGGAGCTCACATTACATAATTCCACCATTCTCGAAACATAAGTTTAAAAAATTTGCTAATTACACTTCCGTGTCCGTAGAATCAATATTATTTACATACACTCTTAAACACAATACAACATTGTAACGTAGGAATTGAAAAAGGTAAGGCAACACAAGCTACTGTGTATTTAACGCATAAGTAGGTTCGTATCGGCTCGTCACAAGTTTCCTACCCTTGACAATTTTCCATTCAAGAATCGAAGGTTAAACGAAGCGTTTAGTATTTGCTTCCTTAGATCACTGTAGGGCCAAGAAACCTTAAAAAACACCCAGCCTTGATTTAAAAACGGCATAATATACTTAGCTAATTTGAATACATTTTAATGTTTCGAAATTTTATTTTAATCACAAATAAATAAAAATATTGCGTTGTGTTTCGAAAGGTGTAATGACAGTAGAGTAAAATCATGAAATATTCGCCGATAAACTACTGGTAGTGTATCAAAGGTAATATTTAGTTCCCATTTCATCACTGGCAAAATAGAGCCCCTTGATATTCAAGGAGCTCTATTTTAATCCCACGATTCCACCAGCAGTGTCAAATAAAATTCAAGAGAGATATTCAAAGATGGTAAATAATAGCGGCTTATTATTTTTGTCAAACTAGCCAACTACTTATTGCTATTTCAATGTAGAATTTTATAGATCGGATCAAAGTAAACTGTATTTTCAAGTTATGTCAACTGAAATTTATTGCGGTTTATATAAATATTTTCTGTTCAATAACAGAACTGATGGATTAAATTTATGGATTATTATTAGAGTTCCATTTCTTTGGCTTGTGAATGCTAAAGGGAGAAATAGAGTTTGCATTTCAACGTAAAGTTCTGACAGGTAACTTGGTACTGCTATTGTTGCGAAGGCTAAAATAATATTCTCTGCTGTATTTGTTTCTGTACTTATTTCAGAACACAATCTAAATCACAATATTGTATGGTCGGTCTCACGATCTCAGTAATAATTTATTTCGACTTTTGATTGTTACTTTACTTTTTAAATTAACTTTCACTTTAGTTTCTACTTATCATTTTAATAAATTTTATTTATGAAAGAACACAAATATTAATCTGTGATTATAAATTCTAGTAATAAAAACTTACATCCTCATACACCGAGAATAATAGATACAAGCGGGCCCCGGTCTTCGAAGCGAAAGTTTTGGATGCAACAAGAAGATGCTCAGGCAAGGATGATGATGATGATGGAATAGTAGGTATAATAAACAATTAATTTTTTCCCCATATATAGAAGTTTCTAAGCAACTAAGATTTCCTTCAAATTCAGCTTTCAATTAAACTAAACGTCGCTTTTTTCCTAGCCCTACAATAATATCTGTTCGTGAATTTTGTCCCATAGCTCCATGGCACAGGTATGGTGTAATCTCGGCGCGGTGAATCTTAAAGCCGCTTCTAAAACCTTCAGTGATTGGATCGAAGACATATTTATCGTATTTCCACTTCAACCCAAGGGTGGAAATTTATATGGCTGTGAAGATCACATATTTAGACATTGCTTTTGAAATCTCTTTTGTGGATTGTGTGGATTGTTTGAAAATGGGAGAGTTTTAAACGATTTGAAACTCTGCTATCACTTTTGCGAATACTGTATAGATGTATTTTGTCTGCTTGCTGGTGTTTATATCTATGTTAACAACTATAATTTTTTTTTAATAAAATGCGTACATGTGTATGTGTATGTGCACGTGTGTATGTGTTTGTAAGCCGAATGAGTCGAGACGGATTTTTGCTATGATTGATGAAAATCGAATCAAGATGGAAACCGCCACAAAAGACATATTTTTGAAATATTCCCTTAATATGGATATCAAATAAACGGACTTGAGCTAGTAGAGACTTTAAGAAAGATAAAGTAAACCTTAACCCAAAATTTAGAAATCTCCGCTACTAAAATAGTAAAAAGTAAATTATCGTGTGTAAGGATTTATTTTCTTATTTTCTTGGGGTAGTTTTAACACGAAAATTCCCTTCATACGTTGCCCTATACAAAAGGGTTCCTTATTAGCCCATGGTAATAATTCATTATGTTAATACATCCCTGTATTCAATTGTATACAAATACCAATTGAATGTGAATGAGGTTGTTTTTACAGGTTGGAATATCAATATTATTATCATTTGTACGAAGTTAAATTGTCGTGTACTGCGGAATAAATGCTTTTCATAGTAAAAATTCCCCGAAAGTTCGATTCGTAATTTCTGACGGTATTTCATCCTACCTACTGACTGATACCATGATCAAAGTATCGCGAAGCTTGCTGTGAAAGGAGTATGGGTAGAATTTAAATATCGTATAATAACTCTAAATATTGAAGATTACTAACTAATTTTAATCAAAGGAAACATTGCTATATTTTAAAAAAAAATGCATTCAAAATTTCCGAAAATTCGCATGCCACACCCGGCAATCGACCCGAATAAAATCCAAAGTAGCAATTTTTATCTTATCAATCGACAAATTAACATAAGGGTCAAATCTCTGTAACAAGCATTAATTTTTTTCTAAAGCAAAGTCACAGGAAAGTGGATCACCATTACCAACACGTACAGGTTTACAATACAAATACTTCCCACAGTCCCAGGTCCTTTAGGTGGGGCGTGAAAAAGCATCTAATGAGGCCGTCAAGCTGAGCCTGTACGTGTTTGTATTGGTGACCCCCTTTCCTGAGACTTTGCCTTGAGCTTACCATCAGGCGGGATGAAGTCGAATTGACGTCTACTAAATGAAATAAAAAAGTCTGTATAGATTTACTATATTCGATGGTATATTTTATTTTATAGGAATTGCAAAGTGTTTCCTCGAAAGACAATTTCCATTGATTTTGTAAGAATTCTAATTTAATTTTAAGACTAAACGTCCTCAATTAATTGAACTTAAATGTTTTTTTGATGTCGCTCATAGAATCGGCTTTTATTTATTTTTTATAAAATTAAATGAAAATTATATGGATCTATAATTAACTTTCTTTATACATTTGTACATAAAATACAAAATGTATTTTAATATAAAGTGAAAAGCATTGCTTTCTTTTCAAATATCTAATATGAAACTAATACATTACATTCTTAACTCAATTACGAAAGACAAATCAAATGGATGTCAATTCATATTGGAACTTCTGACTGATGGCTTACCTACATTAAATTTGTCATTTCGACGGCCAACGCCATAACTGTTAATCAATCAATCAGATTTATCATAATTTATCAACAAAGCTAATAGTATCAAAAGTTCGAACTATAAATTCCGTCAGTTAAATATATTATAAATCTTCTGCTCTCGACGGATGAGCAGGCCCATAAATTCAGCGATTTCCATCGTAAAACTTAATCTGATGGATTGGTATAGTATGCCTATTATACTTTAAATGATACGTAGAAATAAAAATATTATTGAAAGATAAAGTTGTAGTGTAAGAATTTATAATAAAGCCGATAATATCCAATTAATAATTATCGTCAATTTATTCAAAACATGTATATAACTTTCAAGATTTTTGTCACATTTATCGGTTCAAAATTTAAATAGAATTATCTATGGAGTATTAAAATTGTGCTGTTTTGAGTCAATGTTGATTAAATCTTTTCGTTATCTCAGAGGCGGAGCGCAAGATATTTATTGGTTATTTGTGTACCTCGGTTTGCCTATAGCAGTTTACTACGGGGACAGTCCTCTCCCAATGCTCACCATTTCTTAAGTAAAATTTCTAACTATTATACCGGCTCTCCGAGATAAATCTAAAGGTATGAAGTTGATGAAGAAGCCGACAAATCCATACACTTGATATAAACTACCAAAACCAGAAGAACCTTAAACCATCACTAGTCAAGTTAACAGTATCCTCAAACCATGAGTTAACGAAAAGTTGTAAGAAATAAAAGCATACAAAGTCTAGCATCCTAAAAGATATTACTCACAATACCAACGATATACCGACACTATACCGATTTCTACCCATTTCCTACCCTTTCGCTCATTCCCCCTCCAACAGTAACAAGCTCCATACGCCCAAGAGAGGCACATTCGAATTTCCCAGCCTCACTAATGAAGCGGCCGTCAATCAGACCGTTTGTCTGTCTATCATCCGACCAGTACGAATTAGTGACACTCCACCCCGGCGTATTAACGATCATGTCTGCGCGGTGTGAGTGGCGCCTCTAATTAATGGTTATACTGTTCAAAAAGAGATATCAATGAACGTGTTATATTTAATATTAACGTGACCATTCATAAAATAGTTTGAATAGTTACTGAGATTGGCAGTTGCGCTTTTAATTGATATTTTGAACAAAAGATGAAGATGAAGTAGAAATTTTGATTGCTTATCTGTACCAATATTAAAACCTGAAACTACTACAAGAAAGTATATTATGTGAGGGTACCACTACTTACCAGTAATAACCAATAGTACAATTTTTCAGTAGTTTAGAATTTTAGATGTGAGCGATATGCGAAAAGCTGCTTCTCCCTCGGAAATATGTGGCCTGAGACGGCCATGGGGTCGTTTGGACATTACCTTTCTCGCTGGATTTGGTAAAGGAAAAAAAGTAGTTTAGGTATGAAAGCATATAGACAGCCAGAATTTTGTAATATTATAGTTTTGAAAATAGAACAAAAAATATATTTTTTAATTTCTGTGAGTTATTCTTGCAGGTGCCCTGTTCGTTTTAATATAAAATGTTTTCCATCTCAAATATAAAACATGGGAATACGTAGACCAAAACTTTCATCCGAATAGGGTAAAAGCCGGATAGTTGCGCCAGTGGGATACTTGCCACGGTTTCGAATACACTATGTTACGAATGTAAGTGGCATTAGCGCTTTACTATAGTTGTAAGTACCACTCCCGTAGACCTCAGGGCCACGTTAACCATCACCATAGACGCAAGCGTTTCACTCGTGCAAGCGAAAATCTTCCGCGGTGAATCTTCGACAGGTGTCGAAATTATATTGGTAAGTTATTTCTGTTGAATATTTTTATTACCAATTGTGGTTTCAATCCACCTTTTATTTCTTAGCGTGCATTAGGCTTTACATTGCAAAGTTGATTACATATTTTTGTAATATAATTATTATTTATTTCGCAAATGAAAAGGGCAAGTATCCGTATCAAAAAGGATAGTTGCCCTAGAAACTTGTGCGGATAGTTGCTCTGGGGGCAACTATTCGCAACTATAAATTCTTTTATGTACAAAAGCAAATATTTTCTATTTGTGTTTTTTTTATTCATTGTGGCTATAACTTAGCTAGAATACAATAAGTATTCAGGTCGTGTGTTCTAGGCCCACCCGTGTCAGTACTTTTTTCAGATTCTTTATTATTTTTATTTTTATACCACCTAAAGGACAGATATGCACCTAATGGTAAGTGGTTACCGTGGCCTATGGACGTACGTAACGCCAGAGTTCATTCTGCACGTTAATAAAATAAAATAATAATTAATTAACTTTTTAGGTGAGCAATATGCCTCGCAAGTATCAGCGTATAGCAGGCGTGGTGCCGCGTCACATAAGCTGGACAGAGGAAAGTTTAGGTCTTGCATTCCAACAGTTGGATAAAAAAAGGAATCAACTAAATATCGCGAATGTACGGGATACCACGGGATACGGGGTATCATTTTTGGTTATTTTTGTTATATTTTGTATAACGTTGTTTAGAATTGAATAAAATATTGCAATAAATGATAAAGACTGGTTGAGTAAATCGATATGAATTTATTTTTCATCAAAAAGCATTGTGAGGCGTCTATCCCCGCATGAGGCAAGTATCCTCTGAAGTATTATTTACGTTAGGCAACTATCCGCTAGAGTGGGCAACTATCCTCTCTTTGAGAGGTCAAATAAAATAGGTTTTACTCAAAACCTATAATAACTATGTTCTTTACAATTGGTTTCTATAGTAGTTCAAAGACCTATAATTTGATATACACGTTGCAATATTCTTATTAAGCACATATTTCTTTATTATATAGCTTTGTTGAAAAGTGGCGCAACTATCCGGCTTTTACCCTATTATATTGCGTTATTTACTTTATGCAAATGAACGAATAAATAAAAAATGTGAATTTTTCGTTGCAGAAAATGCATGAGATTAGTTTGAAGAAAAATGGTGGTCGTAATTCGTTGGGGCTCGGTGCAAAATTAAATGCTACTTTTATTTATCGGTAGCCTGGTTATTTGAGTAAGAAAACGTGAATAATATAGCATTCTAGAACTTAGATGTAAAATTTTAATCAATATTGAGACAGATACTAGTAAATAAGTACCTACGTCTAATGTCTGATCTCCGGGTACAAGGTTTTACCGACACGGAATCAGACACAAACACCTATGACAAACGTATCTGCGCTATTACGGATGCCTTTTTCTACAGTAGGATGTATTCGTAAAGAATTTGCAAGCCGTGGAAAGTGACCTTAAATAAATATAATAATGCTTCAAACGCTTTGGTAGCCTATTAATCGTTACATTCATTACAATCTTGGCGTTACTGCCAGTTAGAAACTTTCTTGCCAACTTTTAAACATTTTTATTTGGTCTTTGGTCTAATCCGCAAGTATTGATACTGCATTGCATTTAATGTGTCTGTTCACTATACTGTGGTTGAATGGGATTAATTATTTATGTTAAAAAGCAACATTTAATGATGCAAAACGTAGCATTTTGATGGGAAATGTTTTGATTGTAAGTATTAAATTCCATTCCGGACTTGTAAATTCTTCACCAATACACGTGTTTCCTTATTCCGACAATCTGAGCTCTTCGAGCAAAGTGTAAGCATATTTGTATCTATAATTGTGGCTTTTGTTTCTGAGATTTAACATTTAGCTTACATTCAGGTAAGATGAAGTCATTTGACGCCCGACCTCGACAAAAATATATTTTTTTTTTTATCTATGGCACGTCAATTTGACTTCACCTCGCCTGATGTTAAGCTGAAGGCAAAGTCTCATGAAAGAGGGTCACCATTGCAAACCCGTTCAGTGCTACAATGGTGGCGCTCAGCTTGACGGCCTCATCAGATGCTTTTTCACGCCCCGCTTAAAGGACCCGGGACTGTAGGAAGAAGGAAACACGTGCGCCGGCAAGGAATTCCAGGACTTAATGGTACGGCAGAGAAAAGACTCACCGAACCGCTTGGTTCTTGATGGAATATTCTGTACCGTATGCGAGTGACACCTAAGCCCTGCACGCGTTGTCCTGTGTAGGAAAGGGGAGGGTGGGATTAATTGGAAGAGCTCATCATTTAAAACACAATAGGTACTGAAGGATAACTAAAAGAAATAACCAATATATATAAACTAATAAAACAATATATAACGATGAATTATGAACTTAAGATTCAATAAAAGAGTGATGAAAAGAGAAATGCGAGGAGGTAGAACATAATCCCCCGTCCTAATTGAGCAGAATACCGCGGCCTTAGGTTGTGTTTCCAGAGTGAGTAGGGTAGTCAGAGCTCACTGGAGAAATTATGTGTTGTCAGTGGGAAGACCGCGAAACCCTGCTTTCTCTTGTGCACTGACACTCCCTCCTCCCCTATACATACATACATACATTAGTGTGAGCCCCATAATCAGGTGAGCTCTGTGCTTGTCTGCCACTTAAGTGATATAATATAAAATTCAACCCAAAATCTTTAATCAATAATCTTCATGCTCCTACATAGTTCCATTCAAAGATAATAAATACCTTCATTTTTGTGTCAACATAGCTCAAATGTCACACAACAACCCGTCCAGCTTGATTAACGTATTCCAAACACTGTATTTAGTCCGTATAGCTGGAAAACCCATCGTACCTATCTGTGTCTGTCCATCGATTGTCTGCCTCTATCAATAATTGCTTTTAATCATTAGCCGTGTGGCCAGTGTTTGGATGGGCCGCATTCCCTAATTGGCTTTCGTGTAGTAGGTACTGACTTAGTGTGTAAGAAATTAGTTACGTGTTGACTGATTGATCAGCAGCTTGATTGACTATTGTGAATTTGTCGTTATTATTATGTTCTAGTTGATGGTTATCAGTTATATTGATGGTATGTAATGAGAGGAGAATTGAGTAATCTTATCTATCCATCATTTATTTTATTACATCACCTTCTTTTATTGTACGAAAGAAGATATGGCAAGGAAACGTGTAACTGAGGAGATGTTATCTGTCAGGAAAGTATAAAAAAGATTGGCATTTTTCATCGATCCTAATAATTTAGACAGCTCTGACGATTTTGATTAACCTATGATGAGTTTTTATCTCAAATATTTCAATTAATAACAACAATTTCAATTAATAATTTCAAATAATAATTATTTATCTAATCATTATTGTATTTAATCGCTTAAATATTCAAATCTTTCAATTCGCCAGAGATCATAGCTAATCCTAAACAGAGACTAGTGGTGTTAAAATAAGTAACATCAGATAAAGTGAAAAAAAAAATCACAAAACTAGCTAATGATCGTAATACCGCCTGGAGGTAGTTTATTACATACATTATGATAGCAGAACTTGAAGACATCCAATATTAAATACATTCGTTTTGTAGCACGATGATATTAAGTTCGCTACGAATACTATTATTATGTCTACTAGACTGAATTATATTATGTAACACACTGAACCTATATGTTTGGTATGTTGGTTCCATAGGCCTCACCAAGATATTTGAATTTTTGAACTCAGAACCTAACAACCTTTCTATCTATCGCTTGAAGTCCTATTAAACTTTTTTTACATAAGATATAATATCTCAATTAATTATTCCATATCTAATCCTAGTAAAACCGATAGCAACAATTGCAGGTGCACAATCATACTTCAACGTTGCCATACCTTGGATAGTTTGCAACTCCCAAAGTTTTAAGCAACGTACTGCCAAATGTTGGTACTTAGAGCTGTTCTTAATAGATCTAGGTCGATCGATTATTACGTATAATTATAGAAAATAGATTTTTTTGCTTCTCAAGTATACAGCGGGAGCTTTCCCTGCCTTCCATTTTAAGGTAAAATGTCTGGTGAAGTACCTTGATGACTTGCGAATCATCATTTTTATCTTCATGATCCGTCAACTCACTCAACGATTCTCTTTCCACCAGGTTCGGCAATTCTCTATTTTCCGCTTTGCGTTCATCTCATGTGTATTGTATATGTAGCTTATTTATGTGTTGTACAAAGGATATATCTTTACTTCATACTACTTTTCTAGTTTTCATCATGTTTAGTTTCACATCAACTGATATTCTCGCATAATAACTAACAAGTAAACTTATGTAACACGACTCATTATATTAAAACTGTTACGCCAAAAAGAAATTTAAGAAAATATTACCAACAATAGCAAAATGACGAGTCACTTTCAAAACGTCATAGATTTCGGAACCGATAGTAGTCCCGAAATGGATTTCAGAGAACTTAACATAGTTTTTGTAGCTACGCGTAATGTTGCAGTCACGACAAAGCCTCATTTGGGCAGGCCCCTACTACGACGGTAACTAGACAACCTTATCGCTAATTTTGGACGGAGAAAAAATTGGGTTAAGCTACGGTGTAGTTAATGTGTATTATTACTGTTGACATTTTGTGGCAGGGAGGAAATTTCAAGTCCAAAATAAATATAGTTTCTTATGTTTAATAAAATAGTTTGGAAACACGCTTGTTATCAAAATTCGTGCATGGAAAACACGTAGTAGTTAGAAGTTTACGAAAATTTCATTATAACGATATTAACTGAATCCTAAAAAACTGAGAAAACCGCCATAAAATGTTGCAGCGGTTTTGTAGCAAAATTTTCTTCGTGTCCACTTTTTCGTAACGTTCGATTGTAAACAGTCGGGACACATTATTAGACATAATTGAGTTAGTTTACTTGTTTATTTAAAATCTTAGGGATATTGCTTATTAAGTCCGTTAAAATAAAATAGATTGAAGTTAAAAACACACAAAGTTTAAACAGCACTAGAAACAATTTCAACAATCAATAATTGAACAGCATGATTAAACAAACATAACAACATAGAATTTAAAAGGAATTAAACACTAGATATATATCTACATAATATAATTTCTGGACACGAACCAATTACGATTTCCAATAAAAGCTATCCTAATAAAAAAAAGTCGGACAACATACCCTTAATCTTTGTTTACTGGGGCTCAATTAACTTGGTCGGTTAATGACGCGAGGTGCCCACGCGACGATATTGGCACGTTTATGCTCGACAGTAATCATATAGCCAATGATAACGGTTCACGGAAATTGTATTGTTTGTTTGATTTTGATGTGGATGAAGTATAAAATGGTGTGTCGGGTCCTGTTTGTTGAGTGAAGACTAATCTGTTTTATTTTTAAGTAGCTTATATAAATGAAGATAGGAAGATAGATAGAGATAGAAGATAAAAGATAGAGAGATAGAGATAAAAGATACACAACAATATTTTAAAACGACAATGTCATTGTCCTGCCCCATGGAATATAATAGCAAATATAGTAAAACCAACAATCCTGTGAAGCGGTTTAAATTGGAACTAGTGTTGTCACTGTCAAATGCAAATCTACGATAATTTTTACCTCGATTTGATAATATTGAAGGCATGGTTGATAGCCTCCTTCAGCTTAGGCATTTGTTAGTATTTTTACTTCATAACTTTTTATTCTGTGGCATATTCATTGGCTGCTAATGAAATTTATTATTAGATTCGTTCTCTGTTCATAATCAATCACGCCACTATTTTTCGTGACGTGACTTACGTGACTATCGTCAGAACTATTTCAATACGGTTAGTTACAATTTTTATTATGTTCATTGGAAAATACAACAATACAATCGCAGATATACCTACTTATATACCAATAGCTGATCGGGTTCCGGCAGGAGAATTAGGTCCAAGAAGTCCTGGAATGACGTCGTGGAGAGCTCGCATGTCAATGGTCTCAATACAAGTTAGAAGGAGGAGGAAGAAAAGTAGGAAGGCGAACCCTGAGCTCTGAGTTCATTTTGACTTCGCATCTTGATCTCATTGCTTATCAGGAAAACACATCAAAATGAGAATGATGACGCTGATACCAATAGTTGACTAAACATGCCTAACTTAGGACATACAGTTATTGAAATATTTCATGAAAATATTGATGTTCAGTATTCAGATATAGAATAACTACATACTCTTTCAAATTTTATTGCATACCCGTTTTTTGTTATATGATTTGAGGCTATAGTGAACGTGGGGTGGGGGTGCGAGTTTGATTCCCGGTCACTGTAAGTAATTGTGCGCATGAATATGAATATAGCTGTTTCTATGTAGGTATGTATTTCAAAATGTATCTAAGTATGTTTATCCGCATTCTAGAATCCATAGCTAGTTAAGCTATGCTTACCAGGGGTATAGGTGGCATTGTGTAGATTGTCCTAGTATTTATTTGTTATATTTATGACAAAACTAGTAAAATGTAACAGTTCTTCAATGCGGCTCATACCATTTTTTCCGTACATTTAATCATACTTTTTCCTCTCTGGGGAAAATAACGGACGACTTTCTACCACTTCAAGTAAATTAAAATAGTGACTTGCACTAGTTTAATTAATTTTCCCTATAACTAACTAAATAATATAGTTACTTCTGAAAATAAACGTCTTCAAACCGAAATTCAAGAACCACAAAAGCATGTAACAAGTTGCATACAAAGTGTGATTTGAAGTAAACACTGTTTATTCAACAGA
This sequence comes from Pelosia muscerda, assembly GCA_963691645.1. Lineage (NCBI taxonomy): Eukaryota > Metazoa > Arthropoda > Insecta > Lepidoptera > Erebidae > Pelosia > Pelosia muscerda. The sequence continues at coordinate 1,375,558 of OY829116.1, read as the reverse complement.
GGGAAACTTAATTAAGAGAAACAAGCTGCACCGATTTTCATAAATGAATGTTTGGAACCGGTCATTACTTTTGCTCTGTTTGACCTAACATCACTGTTGTGGGACCGCAGCTTTGTTAGCTCTGCTCGAAATTTCATGGCGGCTATGCAATGTAATTTAAATTATTTTATAGATATGATATTAAATATAAAAATATTATGCATTATGAACGCATAATATGCTCGAAATGCGGTATTTTGGATATTGTTTTCTAGCAACTTGGGCGGCACGACGGCCGTCACACTCGTGATGCCGACCTTGTAGAGAGGAGGGGGGAGGGGCATCAAAATTAGTAGAGTTTTTGTGCATCTGTGCTGCCTCTTCTTCCCACTGACAACACAAAACCTTTCCAGTCAAATCTGCCAACATAACTCACCGCCGGAAATACAACACAAGTATAATTAGGCCCAGTATCAGAATACAACTAACTGTCCAACTGGGGAACCACCTCCGCCTTACAGATAAGGCGGAGGTGGTTCCCCAGTTGGACTGCTCAATCGAAACGGGAGATACCCTCTCCCCTCCCCCGGTCATTTCTTATCTATATCAGAACTTGGGCATTGGGTGTAAGATATGTGCCCCTAGGTCTAAGGCTTAAAGCTCTTACTATACAAAAATGCTAACCAAAAAATATGTTGAATTCTTTTATAATCTACTGTGAACTAAATAAATCGTCGCACAGCAAGAAACTCCAGACGTATACTAATGATTAATTCAGCAAATAGCCCACAGTGGAGTCCTTGCCTGTTATATTAAGTTAAATGAGCTTTCGGTTGCAACAATATTCTTTTATTACTACACCTAAATTGTACAAAAATGGCTGGTTTATTATTTATATTGTGATTTTCATTCCCTTGAGCATCTTAAGGAGCAATTTTGTTTCATTTTTTTCTTTTATTCGATGGTGGAGCTTGATTTTAAATATCATAAACACCCTCTCTGTACTGGCGGTATTCGGCAGACTTTATGGCACCTTTTCAAGATTTGGTCCTACCTAATCAAGCATAGATTTAGATTCAGTGTTTCTCCTGGTAAAATCTGTGCGAATCAGAAAACTCACACAACATTACTCTTTGTCAAAAAATACAAGAAATATAGACTGATCTACAGGTAAAAACTACTGTAGCTGGTTAACATTACCCAACAAAACCATAGATTTTTTCCTGTTTAAACCATCAAACTAGTACAACGATTTCAACTTGATAAAAAGGCAGTATTACCTATATTTAATTTCGGTGCCGTGTACGTTGCGTGTGCTCAACGCGTTGTCGATATATTTTCGTCTTCGCGGAGTGAATTCACAGGGGCTATGCATAATCATTTGAATAGATCATTGTATGTTAGTTTTTTAAATTGTACTACTTCCATTGCATTGGATATTTGAGACCTGTAATAATGGTTGTAGCTGATTATTAAATAAATAGGTAAATAAATTAGTTACTTCCAAAACTTCGAATTCCCGTCCCAACAGCCTATTAATACTTACATTATGTATAGCTATTTAATACCCTTCGCACATTTAAGCCTATAATGTACTATGAAATTTCGAAACTTCTAGATTTCTCTCTACAATATCAAATAATGAAACAATGATGTCAAACAGAACCCTATATAACCTAAAGCTTACTGCTCATTACTTGGCTTGGGAACATTTTTAAAGAGACCGTTAACATTTCATACTTTCAGTTATTACACTGAATGTGGGTTACATACGTCGTAACGTCTTTCTGAGATATTATTACGCTTCTAGTATTGTTTTCTGTCATTGTATCGTTTATGCTTTTGTTCTGTGAGAGAAGCTTCACGCGGTGAATAGCTCCCTCGGGTGTGTAATATTGTGACAGTTTTACTTATAGGTAAGAAAATATTAATATTAAAACACGGATTGTATGACCTTTTTACTGTTTATTGTTCATGTTATAATTATTAAGTAATTTCAGAGTTTGAATTTACTTTAAGAGTACAGTCTAACATCTACATCATATGTATAGTTTTATTACTGTATACATGAGTTGCTATCCCAAGCTATGAATTTAAGTGCTTATATTATGCAAGTATTTTCATCTACCTCCCTGGTCTAATTCAGGTGTCTTCTAGTTTTAAGATAAAAAGTACCTGATGAGGTCATTGAACTAAGGCCACAATTTTCGGATTGACGGCATCTGGAAATGTGACATATTATTATATTTTAGCCCCTCATCGTTGTTTTCGGTTTGTAATATATTAAAGGTGAATTTTTGTCATCATCTAGGCCATTTATTAGATTTTCAAATTCAAATTCAAAATTTAAATTCTAATTAAAAAATCATTTATTCTGTATAGACCACTACACGGAACTTACAAAACGTCAATGTTAACAATATTTTATAAATTAATCTGTAAGTAAATGGACCACCGGTTCAAAACGCGGTCCCGGTCTGAGAAGACTCCGCAAGAAACTCAGCGGACTTTCTTTCTTGGTCTATTTGAGACTATTCTTCAGACATAATTATTATAAGATACCAAGACAATCTATTCCTCTTCGGAGAAAACAACTCTGTGTAGATTCAGTGAAGTAAACATAAATTGAGAAGCTACTTCATTATGTATAGATTCCTATTCTCCTTTGGAATATCTAATGATCGAACCAGCGTTCTAAACTGTTCCTTGAGTTATATTCCTGAAAATGCAATAACATTCATTACACGAACTCAGTGTGCTCTCAAAGATGCACGTCGGATATTAAATTTAGTTTAAAATTTCTGTTCGATCTCAAATTCCCAGGACGACCAAAATGTTTCCGCTGAAAACGATAAACAATTTTAGTTCTATAACCGATACGAGAATATTTTTTCTAAGGTTGAGTACACACTGAATGTACAAAACTATAATTGTGATTATGTTGGACTAGAACAGACTAAAAGTTTGGGTCATATCCTTGGCATCCCAACCGTCCCAGGGCCATCTCTGAAACCTATAATACCTGATTAATATATTCGTGTATGTGATGTATGTGATGTGTGATTAATGTATTCGTAACTCGTGTGGCCAAAGTCAAACCTTCCTAATATTAGGAGAAACCTATATCCGGCAGTAGACTGTGATAAGCTAATTGATTCAAACCTATCAGTTATATCTTAATGATCTCACTTCTTATGTTATATTCAATGAATTTAATTCAAATCAATATCTTGTAAACATAGTTTAGTTTTTAATGATCTTGACTCTAAATAAAAATAACCACCTTGAATTTAATATTTCATTTAATATAACAAAACGTTCTGTACCCATTCTTCTCTGATAGTTAATGCTACCTACACACTTCACAATGAAAATAACCAACTAATTACCATTCAAGAACTTTAAGCTAAAACATCCACCCACATGTTAGAGGAACCATTATCGCGAAGGCAAATCAATACTGTTACACATTGTGGTTAAACACACAGACATATACAGTTTTAGATACGCCACCGATATGATTCGTTGCCACTTCCTCGTTAAGTACATCTTTATAGTTGAAATTGGGATAGTAATTTAGTTTGGCAAATTTGTTAAATAGTGGGGAGGAAATTACTATAATCTGTACGAGATATTAGCCTTCTGAAAGTTAAGGTGACAAATTTGACGCTACTTTTATACAGAGTGTTAGGAGAACGCTCCAGAAACCGAAATCTGGGGATACTACTAGCCATTTTTTTAAGATTGGCAATTTCTTTTTTTGGATCGCAATACTTTTACATAATATATCCATATGCTCACATGATTTTCGGTCTCACGTAATAGGGGGCGAGCCTATTGCCGTCAATCGGGCACTTTGTAAAAAAATGGGTATGCCGAAAATTAATTCCTAACCGAAAATGTTTTGGTAAAAGAAAACGCAAGACAATGAATATACCTATTAAATTGAAAATTTTCTATTACACTATTTTGAACTTTCTATTTCCCTACTTTTGAAAATAAATCTTAACAGTATTAGATATAGCTGAAACTAGGCTACTATCGTTATAATAAATCGTTATATTTATCAAATCAATATAACAAAAACACACTAACTCCGTATTTAATCACGGCCAAATTTTATTGCCTTCAAAGTTGAAATACAAACAAAAAATAAACAAGTTTCCCTGTATTCTCAAATAATAACCGTCAACAAATAAAATGAAAAGTTTGACGTTAATCACAATGAAATTCCGATAGCCGGGTCGTCTCAAGAGATCCTTTATAAACAGATGTATTTGTTCAATATATAATAAAGACTGGGTTAGACCAAGTTGATCAAGTACTAAGTTCCCCAAGGCAAAGAGATGAGATGTTGCTGGTGGAAATTGTTCCATAGTTTGAATTCGAATTGATATTCGACTAATTATTGGAACGTTAGTAGTTTGGCTGACGAATGAATCGACGTGTGATTGTCACAGAGCGGCTTTGTGGAATGTTTGTAACTTTGGTTCTAATACGGATATTGCGAATTCGGTTATTGAAATCAAGTTGTCTCTTGACACATGTTAGGTGTTTAATATTTGAATGAGTTATTTCTAATCATTGTAACTCTATATGGCGTTATAATTTTCTGGCAATAGTCACATTTTCCTCATATCATCATCATCATCATTTCAGCCACCGGACGTCCACTGCTGAACATAGGCCTCCCCCATTGATCTACAATCCGACCGGTTGTTATTCTTCATATTATAATAAGCTAAACAATACCTACATAAATTAAGTTAAATCTTTTTTTAAAGGACTCAAATTAATAATACTATTATTGGATGTCAGAATAAAGGAAACCATGATGGTATATCATCAATTTCTTTGTCCCAGATCAGTGAAATATAGCGACATAAAGACAGAGACTTTCTATCATCACACCGCTCGCTATAGACAGGGAGTTTATCATCAAATTGACTGAAACGTCGGGGTCTGTGCGGTATGACAGGAACTTTATCCTACGCACGATCAAGTTGTGGAATGAACGCTGCAAAATAAAAGCTGTGATTTTAGCAAGTGACTACAATATGAGAAGGTTTCTACAGTATGAGTGTGACGCTTCTAGTCTTGCCACCTAAGTGGTATAAAGATAAGAGATAGGCGGAAAGATTTGGTAAATATACTTATGAAAACCTCATAGTACATAAAAATACTTGCTAACTTGCTACTTGCTCTGTCAAAGTTCATTAAAAGAATTTACCAAATCAGTGTGCACGAGAGTTTATTTTTTATCTTAACAGAACACACTACACGGTCTTATATGCATACCACATATTTTGGTTGTCATCAGATAATTGTCGTATGATGAGAAATAAAACAAGCACGCGTCACTCGAATTATTTGAGTACAGTCCATGAAATTCGCGACAACAAGAGGAAATTGGATGTGACAAGCTTGGCACATTTCCATGGTAACGTCTGACAATAGTCATTGTGATACAATATAATGTATCATGTTTTTTACATAACATATCTGAATGAGACATGTATAATATTTTGACACATAATAAATATTCTACATCATGCTGCCTACGTTCAAATTAAGAATGGTCTAACTAGATTGTGTTATAATATTTATTGAAGTTTACGAATGATTGCATGGATTATAATTAAACCGATTTCTTCCATGCAATTTTTTTATCAAATAACAATACGCCCAAATGAGAAGATGGTTGGAGCGCACCATCTGACTACGACCCGTTTATACACTGAATGAAATCTAAGAAAATGCAAAATATACCTAGTAAGATTTAACAACACAGTGAGTTGATTCGGCGTAAATAGTTACACTAATAATTTATGACAGTTCGGAAACTTTGAGTAACTTACACTGTATGTATGTGTGACCTTCCTAACCATCCTTAGTCATCCTGCGCCCATGACTGCTGAAAAATAGTCGAAATGTCGACCTAAATATAAATAATACCAATTAAAAAACAATAGGTTCCGTCAAAAATGGTTTCATTTCAATAGATTGTGTTATACATAGTACTGATTACTCTGCTGACCGATTCTATTATAAAATTAGACTATCCTGATATAGCAACGTGGCTGTAAAATATATTCTCTTTTAGCATTACGAATAGATATCGTCCCTCTCTCTCTCTATGAACTTAGTAATGCACTCTTGATGGTGGAGTTATCGCCACTCTTCTCTGTATCACATGTGTCTTTTCATTTATCTCTGCCATAAACCTTTTTCCTTCTATGATATTTTAGTCATTTCTTATCAGGTGGAAAATCAATCATCTCTTCGGTCCTCAACTATTTTCAGTATAGACATTTCTGTCCAAATTTGTTGTACTTTATTTAGTATTCTTTCGTTTTTCATCCTTTAGTCCACATTATACCCTCCGCTTCACCTCAGCACCACAGTTCGAGCGCCTCCAACCTGTCTCTATCCCCCTGTGTCATAAATTCATAATTCACGTTGAGACATGGACTCATATCTATAGAGTACAATACTCCAAATGCAAATCTCATCAATCTTTTAATTATCAATCAAAAACATTTTAGTCTCAAATAAATGCGTTTTGAATGCAGTAGATATTAGGTACTCTAAGGACCTATACGATATTTGGAGTTAACTATAACATGTTCCTGTGACATAAAATGTACGCGACTTTGAATAAAATTAAGCACAGTTAAAACGAGATCCTATTAACGATTTAAAACATGCAAACTGATGAAAATGGACATAATCCTTTGTTGGATCGTTTTGTAAATAGATCGAGTGCTGCGATTGTATGTAACGTTAGAATTATACGGTGTGCAATTCTGATTGTGTAGCGGATCATTTGCTTTTATCGGTTCGAAATTCTGAGGTTGGTTAGTCTAGTTTCAAAATAATAAGTGATATTTTCTTTTTGCTTGTGATCGATTAGTTTTTTTTATGAATAACGCCGAAATAGAGCTCTTCAAAAATTTCAACGAAGCTACATTCATTTGCATTTATATTTTGCATGTAAAATGACACCAGAACTTTACCACCTATAGCCAGTTAAATGTAAATACTGACAACTGTAAAACAGTGACAATAAATGCTCAGTGACTTTTAATGGTGACTGTATTTACAATCTCTAAACGAATGAGTTTTATCAGTAAGCTCTCACTTAGATAGATTCTTATCTGCCGCCAATCCTTCAAGTGTTTGAGGGAAATAATTTCAAATTCTCTAGTTAAACGTTTACGAAGATTTCACTGTAACCAATGGCCATGAGCCATGACCGTAAACATTTGAGAGATGGAGTCGTATACAACGACCGCTATAAAACTTTGGTTTACGTCCTTGAAAAATATTTCAGCCATGACCCAAAATATATTCATATCATCGCAAAAACAGTAAAAGTTAAAGCAGAACAATAAAATGGATAGTTTTATCGTGGTTTTATATCGACGGCAGGTGAGCTTCGAAGATGCTGGTACGTTTTATCGTTTAGAACTGAATTCCATACAACAAAGGATCTTGGAGATATAGATATGAATACCAAAGCTTACAATGACAAATATCGGTTTCGATGCATCCGAAATGTTAGAATTCAAAAGGTGTCATGTATTTTAGTTTCTATATTTAATATTTTCTAGTGATTTTGTTCCCAATTCAAAGGAGTCAGTGTTATTTTTGGGAGCTTTTAATAGATTTTTTGAATTTAGTTAGAACCTTGAGCTGGAGTATGTTGCTACTTTCAAAAGAATACGTATGTATCAACATTTTTTAATTACTATTTGTCTTTCAATAAAGCACCATGTTTGATATCATTTAATATCCACAGCATACTAATGTCTCTGAAATCATTTTGATCAAAGAAAAGACTTATTTTGGTCACTCGAAATATTGATCTACGAGTACTATTAGAAATATGTCTTAGTACTTTTAGTACGCAATATGATATGACCATATTATGGGCTTCTGATTTTGATAAACCAGGAAATGTGAAATAAAAAAATGCTCCAGAAAATATAAAATTTCACTGATTGATGAGTACAGCAAGTGATTATACAAACTCAATGAAGTATAACAAACAGTTCATTGCCGTTATAATTTAACACCACTTACACAGAAATTGTAAATTATAATTAATTGTTAATTAAGAGAAAACGTGATCCATAGTCCTTGCAAACAGTATTTCTACATCCCAAAATAATTTGCTTGTTCGATGTTTCTAGGAGGCGCTAAAATATTGTTCATCGAGTTGAATCTCTGTACCTTTAATTAATAATACTTAGACAACTCTGTATCAGTAGGTAGACGCCTATTGAGATAAAAGCTTAGCTTAGCGTCATTATAACAGTTTCGGCGAACTTAACTTCGCTTCATTTCTTGTACGAGATTTGTTTATCAGCAAAGGCTATCACTCCTTATAATGTTTTACCTATTACTGTAATAAAAAATACAATACGCTGGTGCTATGGTAGGATGCTTATAATCATTATTGCAATTATAAATGTGCTAAGCCACTAATACTGCTTGTTGAGGAGTCTTTTAAAGTATCTTTCAAGTTGTTGTTTTAACTAATGATGAACAAATGAACAAATTTACTATTATTACTACGTATTAGAAATTGTGATCCATATTTTACCGTACGGACAAAATCTGGTTTTACTGGCTACTTCTGAACAAGACTGATATAAAGAACTTCCTGAAATGCAGAACATTGCATTGTCAACGCAGAGCAGGCAAGCAGACAATGAATGGACCTACTTGGGGAAAATTACCCCGAACCAGAGATTTTTCTGATTGTAGGTGCATGTAACCTACAATTAGAAAAAGCAACCACAGAAAGACATCCCTCCACAAACGTAGTTGTCAGATTAGGGTCAACACAAAGAATCTAACAGCGTCGAAGTATGCCCACTAAGTTGCTGGGACAAATCTGACACCTTGGATATAGCTTTGAGATCAATTATTTCATGAAGATATTGTTTTCAGTGTCTTAATGATTACGGTATGGTATTTGAATTCCAGCATATACTTTTTTAATGTTTAGTATGTAAAAGTCTGTGCTATTAAAGGAAGTCATTTGTTTTTATTAACTGGCTGTTTTCTCACAAACTAAATGTAGCATTCCGAATTAATTTTTTATGGCATTGTAAAAATATAAATGTGATTCTAAGATACATAACATTATAATATACTTTACTTAAGTGATTTGAGTCGTAAAATAACAGGTTTATGATATAATTTAAACTACGCGTTGTCATACTCGCTAAATCAGATTTCTGTTTCAAATATGTACCTATTATGTAGTAACACGTAGCCTTATAAACGTACGTCAGTTTAGTTAAAACGGCTAGTTTAACTTTAACGATAAGATATTTCATCTTTCTGCAACATCTAAAATGACTGTACTTCCACATTTTTATATCTCAACTAACTCTTACCTACAGTTCCACCTACGTAAAATTCTTATTTCATTTTTAAAAGTAAGTAATGTCTTATTTCAGACTATAATTTATCCCTCTGCTAAATTTCATTCAATTTCGTTCAGTCGTTGTTACGTGAAAGAGAAGCCGAAATCCGCCGAATCAATTAGGTATATACTTTTTTATTAAACGCTCTTCTTTTCTGCGGGCAATAGTACTTAGTGCTTGTCTTCTAATATTATTTCCAATTCACTGTAAGTAATTTTTTTGAGTGGTGACTAAGCTTGATCAAGCTATCATCCAATAATTGTGGAGTAACGAGGTCATATATTGTATGTGAAAGGAAGAATCACGTCAAGTCGCCGCCCAAAAAAAAAATCAGTTTTATATATCATTTTGTGTAACACTGTCCAGTGAAAATTTGAATAGTCAAATTCTTTATAACAAAATCACTAGACCTGCAATGTTCTATTACAACAGGATTTAAACCCACCACTAAATATAAATTGAACTAAGATATTTAGGAATTGTTCTCAGAGAAGCAGAACACCATAAAATTTTGTCTGCAACGGTACAACGATGTCAAATTGTTAGAACGTGGTACCAACTGAAATTTATAGGCTTTGCTATAAGACGATTACTCTTGCAAAGCTTTGAAAAGTCAACCGTAGACTTTTATGATGTCTCTTAAAGTCTTATTGCAGCAGAAGGTCTTAAGGAAAAATATGTGAGAGTAAGACTAAAATTACATTCTTGAGACTGGATTTTATGTTAAAAGGCAGTTGTAATGGCTTGCCCAGGTATTCAAATCTGAGAGTATATACCTATATATAATTTTATTAGAATATTAGTTTTATCCAGGAATGTATAGTATAATCGTTTGGAGTAGGACTTAGGAAGTAGAACTGACAATGAATGTTTATTTTATTTTTTAAATAAATGAACTAATTTTATATCACAATTTAGTTTAGCATGTGTGAGTATCGGTAAATACCATCACCATTCTCAGACTCAGTTGAGGTAGGCTCTCTAGTCTAACTCCTAAGATACGGCTGAACTTCGATATTTTCTGTGATCGGACTTCCACAACCAAATTGGCGATATCGAAGTCCTATAGTTGGGCTAGTCGGACTTTTGAGGGCTACAACTACCCGTAACGACTGCTATACATGTCTGTATGGCAACCGGGACCGACGTCTTAACGTGCTCTCCGAGGTATGACCACGCCAGTACAAATTGCAATATTCATGTATACAAATATTTGCGCTGAGCGGGGTCAAACCCGCATCTCCTTCAGTCGTGTTCACTACCGCCACGCCACAGAGGCTTCACTGCCAATGGCATATTAATATCTTAGTAATTTCATATTTCTTACAAGAGGTCAGTACCCTATAGTGTTCCACAAAACAGTTTACTTAAACCTATAATTAAAATCTAATCACTTTTTTAATAGCTTCGAACTTGTGACAATACAACATAATAAACGTGTACTCATGTCAAATAAAATATGCCTTGGAGCATAACAATTTAATTCGTTTAATCGCCTATCGCTCGTAGACGACTAATAAGCGATTCATAATCGCGGCCACACGCGTTCACAACGGAAATATACGGGAGTATATTGTGTTAGAACACGAGCGGTTCTACTTCACCTTAAGATATTATATCCTCATCTGTATTAAAGATAAAAATCATTATTTCATATATTATTCATTGGTTAAATTATTACTACTATTGTATCTGCAGACTTTATCGCAAGAGATGAAATAAGACATTGATTACGTTTATCAAATTTTGCATAACGACACATGAAATGGAAATTATATCGCTTAGGCGCTTAGTCCACTGGTAAGCCGCAGTAGTAAAGCGGGTTTGGCGTGATGTTTATGTAGCGGTGTCGCGGGTAGCTATATGCTTCTACTTCTTCACCTAACACGTCAACATACGAAGCAAATGATGGAAATGCGGTGCGGTACGGTTAAGGACCATCACATCACTACGTAGTATAAAACAAAGTCGCTTTCTCTGGCCCTATGTATGCTTAAATCATTAAAACAACGAAACAGATTTTGATGCGGATTTTTTAATAGATAAAGTGATTGAAGAGAAAGATTTATTATAACATCATGATGCGAAGCAAGAATGAAAATATTGCAAAAAAGGGTGACGCAGACGAAGTTGCGCGAGTCAGCCGGTTATATATAAATTTGATAATGATGGACGTCTCTAAATATTATATAACTCCGTGTGTTTACGCATCTGTAATTAAAAGCGATCTAATCTCCTAGTTGCATTACACAAAGAGGTTTAATGTACATACACAATAATCCTATGCTAATATTAATTTATTTATTTACCAGATAACGTTATTGCTTACAACCACATTCGTTTCATTTAAAGGAGTTAAAAGATTATATGACTGCGAACACTGAGCCGGTATTGGTTTGATTGAAATTGCTTCTTAATTAATAAAGATAGGAAATAATGTGATTATGCTTTCATATTTGAACTCACACGACGCTTGATAAACAAATCTGGTGTTACAGGTTTTGGCTCTAGTAATGCATTTTTTATCATCATCATCATTACGTTAATCTCGGTCGCATGTGAAGGTACTGCCATCTGGCCTTCACAACCTATAGGTACACGACATCTAAGTACTACAGTTAACCCAATTGCAGAACTTTTTAGGGCTCCAACTACCCGTATCGTCTGCCATAGTGATGTTCGTATGACAACCGGGACCGACGGCTTAACGTGCTCTCCATGACCATGCATAAAAATATTTACACTGAGTAGTCGCGTTCACTGATAATGTTACGCAAGCAAGGCTACCTAGCAATGCACTTTTAATAAGATCTATAATTTAGTGATGCAGAAATGCACTTTCTTTCTTTCATACGTAGATACACCACTACACCGTAAGAGTGAAGACTGGAAGGTTATAATTTGATCTTATTCAAGTATCAGTACAAAGTGCAGTACATTAGTGGTAGCAATTTAAATAATATAAAATTTTGAACCTTCTCATGTATTTTTATATTCCATGTATTAAATCCTGCTATTATTAAAGCATGGGCATAATAACCATCATATCACAGCAAAGTCTTTACCTTTTTACGGTAAAAATCCTTTCATTACCTTTTTATTCGAGGACAGGAAGCATTTTTTTCATCTCTTGTAAAATCTACTTTATGAGCTTGACTTTATTGATTGTTCTTATATAAAATTCACGCTCATTTGAACACAGTTCAAGCGTTCAATGAGCGTGAATTCTGCCGATACCGCCCGGCGACTTGTATAGGTTTCACCCTTGACTAAAAACTCCAGAATTTAAGATTTATGTTTTTATAATACACCTAATATCATACTTTTTAAACTCCCGTATCTTATCTTATCTTATGTTATTGGGGTGCGTGCTCTGGAGCTTTCGCGGACACTTCGACCCTATTGGATCCTTTGTGCCGACCCCATCCTGGCTCCTAGGTTAGAGGAGGGATAGCCCTCTCTATCAGGGTGGCCACTCCTCTTAATCGTAGGTGCATGTAATCCTCTGGTTTGGGGTATCCCCTCCCGAGTAGATCCATTCGATGTCTTCCTAAGGCGTGGCACTCGCACAGTATGTGCTTCATCGTTTCCACGTCCTCCTTGCAGTGTCTGCATGTTTCTTCATTTATGATACCAATCTTGCTCAAAGTGTATTTTGTGCAGTAGTGGCCAGTAAACGCTCCTATTATTTTCCGGATTCTGTCCCTGCTGAGATTAATTATTTTCTCGCTCAGCCTTCCCAATTCATTGCTTAAGAATTCCTTCGAATGTGTTAGGCCTGGTTTGGTCCTCCATTCCTTAAGTTGCCTCTTTTTGGCCTGCTCTAGAATAGCCCTTTTGAATGTGGCTACGGGGAGTCCAACGAATGGTTCGGGACCTGTAGGTATTTTAGCAGATCCCTGTCTGGCTAGATGGTCTGCTTTTTCATTTCCTTCAATCCCCTCATGACCGGGGACCCAGACGAGCCTTAATCTGTTGGCTCTTCCAACCTTGTTTAGGCTTCTTATGCAATTCAGTGTTATTTCTGAATGTACCTTTGGAGAGCTTAGCGCTTTAATGGCTGCTTGACTCCCGTAAATTGACTACACTCCGCTGGATAATAAAAAGTTTGATAACCCAGATAATAGGGATCACCACTCCTTTGAAACATTTTTGTAAATAAAATAATAATAATAATAATAAGAAAGAAAGAAAGAAAAAAGAAAGAGGGTCGAGTTATATCCCACCTCCTCTACATGGATGACCTCAAATTACTTGCTGCAAACAATACGCAATTGATAAAACTACTAAAGATGACTGAAAGCTTTAGTAATTCTATCAAGATGGAATTTGGCTTGGACAAGTGTGCGGTCATGCATGTAGAAAAAAGTGGAATAGTGGAATCCGAGAGCCTAATTCTTTCGGATTCCATTAAGCTTAAATCTCTTTCTTCAACCGAAACCTATAAATATTTGGGTATGTCGCAGGCATTAGGGATACCTGAGACTGGCATGAAACAGGCATTGCGGGAGCGTTTCTTTGGCCGCCTGAAGAAAGTCCTAAAAAGCTTTCTTTCGGGCGGTAATAAGGTGCGCGCCTATAATGGATGGGTCATGCCAGTTCTAACGTATTCCTTCGGCATACTCAGATGGACTCAGACGGAACTTGATGCCCTGGATAGAAGAGTTCGTTTACTGTTAACCACATTTCGGATGCATCACCCCAGATCTTCCGTAATGAGATTGTATATCCCACGGAAATTGGGGGGACGTGGCTTTCTGAATGTCAAGACCCTCCATAACCGTGAGATATACAACCTCAGAGAATATTTTTTACATACCAACACGGATATGCACCGTGATGTGGTTGCAGTGGACAATGGTTTAACCCCTCTTGCGTTGGCTAAAGAGAACTGGCGCAAACCTGTAGTACTTAGTACTGCAGATCGCAGGGAGGTATGGATGGGCAAAGAGCTACACGGACGGTTTTATCGGGCCTTATATGGGCCCGATATAGACTTAAAAGCGTCCGTATCTTGGCTACGGTTCGCTGATCTTTTCGGAGAAACCGAGGGTTTTGTCTTTGCAATTACGGACGAAGTTGTTATGACGAAAAATTACCGGAGGTATATCCTGAAGGACGGTACGGTGGACATCTGTCGGGCATGCCACCGCCCCGGAGAATCACTCAGGCACATTATTTCCGGTTGTTCTCGTCTTGCCAACGGCGAGTATTTGCACAGACATAACCAAGTGGCCAAGATAGTACATCAGCAACTCGCCCTCAAATACAATCTTGTGACTTCGGAGGTGCCATACTACAGGTATGTGCCCGACCCAGTTCTCGAAAATGGTCGTGCCACTTTATACTGGGATCGATCTATTATCACTGACAGGACTATAGTCGCCAATAAGCCCGATATAGTGGTAATAGATCGATTAGAGCGCCTTGCAATGATTGTTGATGTCACCATTCCTCATGACGAAAACCTCATGAAAGCCGAAAAAGATAAACAAATAAAATATTTGGATCTGGCTCATGAGGTTGTTGACATGTGGAATGTTGATTCGGCAATCATTGTCCCGATAGTCGTATCAGCCCATGGGCTGATAGCCAAGAGCCTCGACCAACACCTTAAGAGGCTCTCGTTAGGCAGCTGGGTCAAGGGCCTGATGCAAAAGGCGGTACTCCTCGACACGGCACGCATTGTGAGGAAGTTCCTTTCTCTGGAGCCCTAACCACCGGTAGCTTGGTCCCTGTACCCGATGCCGGTGGGCTACTATTTTTTATATTTTTAAATATATTTAGATTTTTTTTTTTATAAATGTATTTAAAAATGTAATCTATATGTGTTAAAAATAAATAAAGGAAATAATAATAATAATAACATGTCTTTATTGTACACCAAGAATAGAATAGCAACAAAGATAAATGTTTGCACATGGTAAATACAATTGGCGGCCTTATCGCTCTGCGGCAATTAGGATGGAGAGAAATAGCAGTGGAAATGCGTTTCTGGGCAGTTTGGTGTGCAACATCATTATTATCACAATATATGAAGAAAATAATAATAATACATAAGTCAAACAACATACAATAGCACAACAACACAATAATATGCAATGTATACATATACATACATAGACATACAATATTACAACATAACTACATACATAATACAATTTTTATTTCTGTCAGAGAGATAAATAGTACTCCCTGACCAGCCTTTTGAACACAGGCAAGGACTGAGCACGCCTAATCGTCACTGGCAGAGCATTCCACAACCGAGCTGCTTGAACTGAAAAGGACTTGTCAGCAAAGTTGGTGCAATGACTTGGCATTTTCAATCTCAGATTCTCCGATGATCTCAAAACCCTAGAGTGCGTGTTGTGTAGGAATTCAAACCGTTGCTTAAGATAAGTAGGAGTTTGTGGATTAAATAAAATATTGTATAGCAAGGCAAGAATATGAGCATTCCGGCGAAATCGTATAGGTAACCACTTGAGCTTTTGTCGAAATTCAGAAATATGGTCATATTTGCGTAGGCCAAATATGAAACGTATAAATAGATTTTGGAGTCTCTCAAGTTTGTTAAGTTGGTCTTCAGTGAGATCTAGATAGCTGGCATCAGCATAGTCGAGGATAGGGAAGAGAAGAGTCTGTACAAGCGCAATCTTCGTGGCAGTGGGTAGAAAGTTTTGGAGCCTACGCAGAGACCCCGATGCAGCAAAAATTTTGCGTCTCAGCTCCTGCATCTGTGGACCCCAAGATAGACAATTATCCATCAATATCCCCAGGTTTTTAACCCTGTCACTGAAAGGGACACTTACCCCATTAAATATTACTTGTGGGAGAAGTGAACTATCTATCTTGTTCATCATCCTGGGACTGCCGACAAGAATGACCTGTGTCTTACAGGGGTTAACCTCAAGACCGTATGAGGCGCTCCAGGTGCATATTACTGCGAGGTCAGCATTAATGATGTCAACAGCTTCCTTTAGCTGGTCCGGTGGGGCCCGAGAATATATCTGTAGATCATCTGCATAGAGATGGTAGGATGAAGATAGTTCGTTGGTAATTGAGTTTATGAAAACTGAGAAGAGTAAGGGAGACAGAACACCGCCCTGCGGTACGCCAGCAGTCGTTGCACACCAAGAGGAAGTAGCATCCTTGATACAGACACGCTGTCGGCGACCATACAGGTAACTATGAAACCAGTCAACCACAGTTGGAGATATGTTAAGAGAGCTCAATATGCCAAGTAGAATGTCAAAATCAACGGTATTGAAGGCATTACTGAAGTCCAACAGAGTTAGTACTGTCAGTTCACCTTCTTCCATACCCGATCTGATATCTTCCGTAATATGAACCAGTGTAGTAGTAGTACTGTGGCCAGGACGAAATCCAGACTGTAGAGGATTTAATAATAAGTTTTTAGAGAGGAAAGTATGAAGTTGCGTGTGAACAAGTCGTTCAAGGACCTTAGAGAGAAAGGGTAGGATGGAAATAGGACGATACTCAGAGAAAGAGGAAGGATTTTTCTTTTTAGGTATAGGGATTATTTGGGCATCTTTCCAAGCGATAGGAAATGCATTGCTGGTTATGGAGTAATTCAGGATATGGCAGATGACAGGAAGGATTTCGTCGATTATAGGGTGGATCATATTACGGCTGACACAGTCGCTTCCCACCGCGTTGGACGTTATTGACATGATACTCTTCTTAACATCACAAGCCGAGAATTGACTAAAGAAAAATGGAGAACAGTTATATTATATATAGTATAAAATATGGTTGTTCGCAAGAGATTGAAGGTATCTCAGTCATTATGCCGGAGGACCGATGGTCGCTAGAGCAAACGAGTCCTCGAGTGGAGACTGCGAGAAGGCAAACGGAAGGTAGGACGCCTCCTAGCTAGATGGACTGATGACCTGAAAAAGGCGGCTGGGACAGACTGGATGCGGAAGGCGGAGGATAGGGAACAGTGGCGCACATTAGGAGAGGCCTATGTCCAGCAGTGGACAGCGATAGGCTAATTGACAGTCATTATATTAAATGTGCTGAATGCGCATAACCATAGAAGGTTCTGTACTCTTTTGCCTTAATCGGTTAAACCGGAATCGTAAGCATTCAAAAATATAAGCAGCGAGAAAGAAGAACGTAAAAATTTAAATTTTCAATCTAAGTACAAGACAATGTATTTTTACTTGTTGGAATTTCTCTTTTATTCCTTTCTTAACGTTGGTAGGGGACTCTGTTGAGTGCCTTTGTTATTTTTCTGTTCCTGCATTCTCGTTTTGTTTATTTTTCAAAATGAACATTGCAAGGCTATTTTATTTACCTATAGCTATTACAGTATAGATACACTTAATAAGTAGGTACCATATATCTTGAACGAGATTACCCGATGGGATTAAGTGGACATTTCTCTCTTTACTGTATAACAATTATTATCTTAGATGAAATGTTAGACAAATTAGGATGCACCCAATAATAAACTTCTTGTTAACTGGTTACCGCGTGTGCATCGAGTCGGTTATCAATTAGTTATTTTATTTATTTGTTTCTTATACTTCAAATTTATAAAGCTACGCAAGCAACCTAGGTTAACTAAACAACTATGATAAAATAAAGGACAAAATATTGTTTTCTCCTTTTTAGAAACAGCAGTTGGAGTACAAAACAATGATAAAGAATAGCAGTGATGTCACTTGCATGCTCCATTTTCACTAGGAGTGAGTTTCCTAGTCCAGCACTTAAATTTTCATAAGTTTGGCAAATAAATGATTTACGTACTAACGTTACTATCACCATTATCGTTTTCTTATTTTCTTGAAAACATAAAAATAAAATATTCTTTTCCCATCCCTATTATGTCGAGATGGCTAAATTAACTTTAAATTAGTTGTGAGAGTTGACGCGCATTTTTACTTGATTATAACTGAAACGTCGTCGTCGCTATCTTTTGTAATCTTTTTTTCTTTGTTGGGGCTTTGTTGATTTTCTGTTAACGAAATAAAAATTAGATCTTTTTTCCTTTTTATCTCTTTTTTAAGAATCTATTCGAATCCAACTTTTATATCGTTGACAGAACTAAACGTAGGTATATAAAGAATAAATTTCATGATCATTCATCAATTTGATTCGTTACTTTCATTCCTCGCTCTCTTTCTCTTTGAAGTCTTTTTATTTTCACTGTAACATTGTTCGTGCTAATGAATTCGTCCGAATAGGTTAAAATTCTTTCCTATTTATAAGATACCATATATTGTAACGTAACATAAACTCACGCCTATATCCCCGAAGGGGTAGGCAGAGGTGCTAGCATCCACATTTCGCCAGTTTATATTTACATAGGTCCCAATGTAATAGGTAGCGAGCCTATTGCCATATATAAGTATACACATAACTTCGAAAAGCATCGAAAAGTCATTGGTGTGTACCATGGTAAAACCTGGGATCGAACCCGAGACCTCGTCTCAGCAGTCCATTACCCATACCACTAGGCTACCGCGATCACACACACACCATATTATTGGTATCTTATTAATTTTGATTGCTGTTATTTTTTTTAATTAATTGTATTTTCCGTTTCCTATTCAAACCATATAAATTTCCTATATCTTTAAACACAATGAAACTGCAAAATTAATCACGAACTTGAACTAAAGCCTTCTTAAGACAGCAACAATTTCCCTCGACCTTCATTTTACAGTACACAATGAACTATTTTTAACCTCATTTGTGTCATTGTTGTCTACTTTAATGAAAAGAGGCTCTATGAGGTCCCACGTCTCGAAAATGAATAGCTTTTAAACTAATGACTTGCGACCTTGATTGCTGCCGGCTCAGAAACAGTAGCTTTGGATTAAATCTTTGCATCCCTTTTATGTAAGGTACTCTTGTTTTATAAGGCTTAGTAAACATAATAAGTATTGTAGTCTGAATAAATTTGATTTTCATTCCTTAAAATGATGGCACTAATAATCATAACCTAATTATAGTTTTTGAAAATTCTAATATTCTGAAAATCTTGGAAATATGGTAATCAAAATAGATCGAATGGATTACCATGATGACTAGGTAGCAGTAGGTAAGTCTAAGGTATCATAGGTATATTGGAATGAGTTATGGTTAGTGTTGGAACTTGAGTTTATAATGTAATAGTTGTGGATTTGATCACATAGTTTTCTCTGACTGTGGAGAATCAGGAGGAAAATTTAAGTTTATTTCAAATATAAGCAAGTTTATCTATATTTTGATAATATTTCTCTTCTAAAGCTAAAAAAAGATTAAAATTTAATAAACATACTCAAAAATCGACACTTTACTTCCGATTTCGAAACGCACAATTAAACAAACCCTCATCTATCAAAAACAAATACAATTTAACCAAACCGTGAGGAAACAGTAAAAAACCGTAAAACACCGCGAACGCAGCTGATATTGCGAAAAAAATCAATGACCCGAGTTGATATTTCGCAACCGAAGCAGGCAATAAGTTTGCGCCGAACGCATTTCGAGTAATATAACTAGAAGAGTCACCAATAATAATATTTAATTTATTTTCATCACTTATAATATATTTATCACAATAATATATACACCCTTTATTCAATTGCCTAAGTGGCACATCTTGAAAAACTAAGAAAGGTGCGATTTATCAATGAATTAGACTTGATATACCCAGGTAACTTTGAATAAGCTACGTGACAACCTATCTTCTACCTTCCCCGTGCAAATATACAGCATATTATTGTATAGGTTTCTACCTAAAATAACTATTTAAACAGCTTCCAAAATATTCCAAAAGCTAAGAACAACATGTTGGCGAGAAACTATTAATTCCTCTCAACTGCAAGTAAATTGAATCTCCTGTGAAAATATTAGTTCACAATTCATTTTCGTTACTTTGGAATAGACCTCTTTGTACTCGTGTCTTGCGCCGTAATTTAAAAAGTTTCAATGCAATGCAATTTTAGTGCATAGTTTATAATTATCTTTAAGAGTATCAGATTCTTGGACACACTATTATTATAGAGATTACTATACTTGAAGTTTTACGTGAAAATGAAAACTTATGTGTTTCATTTAGACCGTTATATCGGCGTGGTAGTTTTAAGATCAATAGTATGTAATCGCAAATACCAAAAAAAATGTTGATTTCTCCAAACAAACTGAAAACTACTTTGAGATTCTTAAGCAACATTTTCGGGTACTACATATTTGTGTATGAGGTTCTAAACTTGTAACGACAATACTTTAAACAAGTAACGCCCTTTTAATGATACCAAACACAACGTATTTAACTCAAATTTATTTTTTAACACAGTACTTTATGACAGCTAGAGGGCACCACATTAGATTCAGTGACACTTTATATAGCCTATAACAATCGCTTCAAACGATACCTCATTTGTCCAATTCTAATAAGCAGTTGAGGAGCTATGATAACAGATGAACCTACATACAAACATACAGCCTGTCAAAATCATAACCCACCTTTGGCTTTGCTGTAGTCGGGTAAAAATAATCATTCAATGCACTAGATACAGTTGGAAAATATCATAAACACAGTAACCAAACAATCTAATTAGAAGTACTATGCCGGTAGAAAGTCGTACCACTCTTGAGATCGGTTTCTTCGACACAACAAAACAGGGGATTATATACTCCCAAGAGTGGCATGTCCATTATCGTTTCGCAACGAGCTGTTTACTACCCTTTTTACATTGAACCGTAATAATAACATCGTATAGGATCATTCGACCCATGTCACTTCCATTCTCTCTAACCCTACAATGCCATAGTCATGAAAATGATTTTTATTTCAATACGAAAATACGAGATCCTGTATAAATCATCGGTTATACGCGCTTTCTTGTCAAAACGTCGACGCGGGCCATTACTGAGTGAGTTGAGAGATTTCTAATGATGGCACTACATGCTTTCGAAGGATATGAAGTAAAGATTTATTTTATACGAACAGTGGGCTCCAATAGTTTCTAGACAGTTTGAAACTAAAAAGAAGTTACATTCAAGTAAAAGACTGGAAAGAAAATTAGGAGTGAATATATTAAGTCATCCATAGAAAGTTTAGATCGGCAAGAGTAAATGCTTCGACGGGATTCGAAGGGGCGATCGAACCCTGTAAGAGAACGATCGTGGGTTCGAATTCCGCTGAAGCATTTACTTTTTCCGATCAATTTGATTTGAACTGTCAGCATACTAATTGCTTTTGAAAATTTTCATCCATAGTAATCGTTGAGATTTTCTTCATATTGCATCATCTTCAAATCGAAACTCAATAAAGTTTCGTCTACATAGTTTGAAAGTTAAGTGTATGAATCTACTGTGATAGTTTCGTTTCTTGAAGTAAAAGTTTCTAAGAGAACAGTTAGTTGATGTTGCAGTTGCATTAACACCAGTTATGTTATAATGGTTACTTTGGAAATTCAAATCGAATTTTGAAATTATTGACATAAGGATATTTGAGCCATTGTTGCGTGGTGTAAATAAATAATTCATTCATTCTTTCATAAATAAAAACCGACCATTTTCAGTTAATAGTCTAAGATGTCTTATCTACTGTTATAACGGAAACCTTTCCCTAAATCAGCTTTTACGATCTGCGCAGAACGATAAACAGCTGACACCTTTAGTGCTTTCCTTTACTCGCAGATCACTGAGTACTCGTTCATAAAGTTCAAAGAACATTATTTATTTAATACTAACTCTCTTTATCGGATTTATGTGAGGTGTTGATCAAAATTAAATACCTTTGTTGATTCTGTAAATATTGTATGATTATAGATTGACGTGGTCACTTGACCTGGCCACACTATTCGATAAGTCTACAGGATATTAGCTATGTTTATTGTTTTCTGAGTTGTGGCATTGTTTCAAATGCTATGATCACAGTGTACTGACGACCGCCGAGCTAGTTCTTATTGGGTCAACCGTATCAATCTACCCTCTTCCTCACTCGTCTTTTATTGCGCCGCCACTAACATGGTCCGCGTTCCCACGCTGTACTCGATCGCAACACACAACATTCATTGTATCGACTCGCATAGATTTAAACACTACAATGGAATACAATTATAAAGAGACTTGCAACTTATAATATGCGTGTTATACGGCTACATACTATATGCTAGCTACATGTTATACCAGGTTTTTTGTGTATATATTGCATCTAAAAGTTTTCCACCGGTATCTAAAAAACCACGGGTAAAACATGTGGCATCCGTGCTCCACCTGAAAGTATTGAGTACGACTACTTAGGAAGAGATTACAGATATACGCATAGTAGATGACTTAAATATGTATTGGAAATCTAAGCGGTGACGTTGACGGGAGTAAAATATCGTTGCACACTCTGAGTTGACAATTCAGATGGAGCATGTCGGTGTCATCACAATACGATGATTTATGGATAGACTACAGTCTACATTATGTGTGTGTGTGAATTATGTGTGTGTGTGTATATGCTTTGACTAGTAGGTAGAACTATATAGACACAATACATAACATAACATAAACTCACGCCTATATCCCCTAAGGGGTAGGCAGAGGTGCTAGCGCCCACATTTCGTCAGCTTATGTTTAGGTCCCAATTTAATAGGTGACGAGTCTATTTCCATTAACCGGGCACTTATAATATAAACCTGCGATAAATACACACATAACTTCGAAAAGCATCGAAAAGTCATTGGTGCGTGCCATGGTAAAACCTGGGATCGAATCAGAGCCCTCGTCTCAGCAGTCCATTACCCATACCACTAGGCTACCGCGGTTAGCTAGGTTTTATATTATAATAATGAGATAAAGATTATGAAAGAAAAGAGTATGCATGAAAAAGGTAATAAGAGTGAATGAAGCGAAAGTAGTATGTCGGGATCGTAGCAAATGGAGATCCGTGATCTCTGCCTACTCCTATGGGAAACAGGCGTGATTTTATGTATGAACTATGTTAAGATTATACGACTATCAGTAAGCAACAGTTTCAAAATCCAAACGACATCAGAAAGAAAACTTGTTAATATATATCTGCAGAGAAACTTTACTTGTCAACTTATATAAGTACTGGAACTTTCTTGATTGCTTCTAAGATGTCAGCTAACAGGAAAATATTACCAGCTCGTTATTTGCGTCAATGTCATATTTTTTTTTTTCATTTTCGCTTCGTATACGCTGGAGCACGATTCAGTAAAATTACGTTATTAAAACTTGTGGTTGTAGTGACTTATGAAAACGTAACGTGACATTTCTATTAGTAAAACTGTAGTTTTCTTTGTTTTGGGTTTCTCTATAAAGAAGTTAAAAAAGATATAATTTGTTGGTAATAACTTTTTTTTATATCATTCATCATAATTTCGGTGGAAAAGCACACGGTCCGCTTGATGGTCAACGTGGTCTATGGACGTTTGCAACGCCCGGGACGTTACATTCGTGTTGCCTACCTTGTGGAAACCTTCTAAAGCCCTCCTTGAAGAACCCCATATTGCAGTCGGTTGGAAAAACCACAGCAAGGACATCATTTCACAGCCTGAGTGTGCGCGGAAGGAAGTTCCTTTTATACCTGTACGCACCATTTCTGGTTGAAGTGTGTAAGGATGAATTCCCTACCTGTGTGGAGCGGTGCAAAATGTATAATGTTCATGCTAATCATGACAAAGAAAAAGAATAACTTTCAACTACTTATTTTAATCCTATTTAAATAAGTCATTTATTGTAATCTTATTGAAGTAAATTTTAATTTTTAGAAGATCACAAACACATAAGTTCTGCTTTGACATATCATACTGAATACTACGTTATCGAAATGGAAATCACACGTTTCAGAAACGTGGCGTTACTGAATTAGGCCGCAGATCGAATAATTTTGCGTAGATTAAATCTGTGTACCAAAGCCCCTTGGGAATATTGTGTAGATCGGTGTCCTTCTTATAATGACTTGAATTCAACTCAAATATTTTAGTTAACTTCGTAAGTTTACTACTTGCTGTTTTATATTCTGTTTATCATTTTTAGCGTAGTATCATAATCCATAAACAATTGATTTGACAGAATAAACGGGTTTAAAGTAAGTTTTATTTTATCGAGTCCTTTTTACACAAAATTTTGAATTTGATCACCCCTGCTTGTAACACACATTTATTTTAACGGTTATGTCGTTTAATTCTATATACTTACGTATTTTTTATCAAATCAGAGATTTTAGACACGTCATATCCGTCAAAATATGTGTCAATCTCATACTTTTGAAAAGGTTTTCTGTGAGAATTTTGTGACGTTTGTCAAACATTTAATAAAGTTTTACCCTCTTTGTTCCAGGATGCGTCACTAACCAGTCTTCGTAATGTCGTGTAAGTACCTCGTTTATGTGTTTTGACCCTAAACAATCAAACTATATAAGGGAAAGTAGCTAGCTGTTCACAGGAAATTAAATTTTTGGGCTCATGATTAAATTCAAATGCGGTTCAATGTGATAACTGGATTTTCTTAAAATATCCAACTTACGCCTATATCCCCGAAGCGGTAGGCAAGGTCCTACATTTCGCCAGTTTATGTTTAGGTTAGCTAAGCATGTTGCCATTAACCGGCGCTTACTATATGTATACACATAACTTCGAAAAGCATCGAAAAGTCATTGGTGTATGCTACGGTAAAACCTACGGTAATACCAGTATGTCAATTAGTTACTAACTATATAAAATGGAATTCAAATCAGCTAAATATGTAATCCGAAGATTGAGAAGCAATCACACAAACAATTTCTCAATACTTATAATAATATAATGAACTTCACCAATAATGATGTTGGAAAACTACTTCATTGCTTTTGCACCAAATCGATCAAACGTAATTCATTTTATTTTTCGCAAAACCATTATAGTTTTGTTATTTCTCAATAAATACATCTCATAAATAGGTTTGAGATCAAAATCACGATGCTAACTATATCAAAGCTAAACCGCAAGTGGCATCGTTAAACTTTTATTGGTCTATTACTGTTTTATAACAAAGAATATCGAGAGGGAGCTCGCCTCCTATAAAATACTGGATTCTGGAGTTACTTGGCGTTTGTTAAGAACTTAAGCGATTGGTATTATCTTAGCGGAAATTTACGCTATCGTGCACACAATTAAACTAATATAATCTGTATGGTGATAGAAAAATAATATTAGCACCCCATTTTATCCGAGGGTGTCGTTCTTACAATAAACGGAAAAATACGCGGATGATATCACTACGAGAGAAAGAAATCACAAAAAAACCTGTACCAACCCAGACGGGTTACTTACTAAGTCAAAACCTCCCAATATTGGTAGACTGTGATGGACTAACTACTAACGCGGTGGCCTAGTGGTATCGGTAATGGACTACTGAGACGAGGTTTCGGATTTGATCCGAGGTTTTACCATGGCACAATGACTTTTCGTTGCTTTTCGAAGTTATGTGTGTATTATTCGCAGGTTTATAAGTGCCCGGTTAATGGCAATAGGCTCGCCACCTATCACAGAGGGACCTAAACATAAACTGGCGAAATGTGGGTGCTAGCACCTCTAGACCGATTGTCTCTGAGCAATAAGGTCTAGTATTGTCTAACATAAATGAAAACTTAAAAAAGGTAGGACGCGATGGTATCTCCCGTCCCATTTAATCAGTCCGACTGGGGAATTCCTCCGCCTTACAGAAAACCGCGGCTAACAATAAACTTGTATCGCCTTACAGTAGGATATCCAGAGTTCACTGGAGAGTTTCTGTGTCTCCACCTCTCCCCACACCTCGTCAAGAAGGGTATCAGACGGTTTCTATCGGGTCGGCAGCGAATCAAACATTGCAATTCCCTCTAGTCGCAGTAGTTCGGTTGCTAGGACGGTTGATAGACCGGTTGTCAAACAGCATCGAACTATTGCTACCAATGTGTAGCAGTAGTTCGGTGAGTAGTCTGGTTGACCGGACTTTCAATTAGGTGGGCCGTGTGCTTGTCTGTCAACTAAGTGGTATAAAAAGCAGAAGCACTTAAAATCATCAAATTCATATAAGCTAATAATATTATATAAGAACTGAAACATTTTGAAACAAAATGCATGATACGTTTGACTTTACATAATAATTTTATCAGAACTACAAGTATATTCAAGAGAGTCAGATATTTTAACACAGATAACTGTCTTATATTCTGAATTTGTACTAACCTTACAAGATATTCTTGAGCTTAAAGTTGCGCAAGCTGAGCTGTTCATACCAAATACAAATCTAAGATAAAAGCGTTCACTATTCTCTAACGTGACGCCTGAAACTTACTCCAAACGTAAACAATCGCTCTTCTGTATAACTTCGTTTCCTTTGAGCGTGGTCCCTTTGTAAAACCAATTGAATAAATAAATATACACTTAAAAGGATTGCTAATGAAATGTCGCAGTATATTAGGTTGTCTGTTTTAGTGTTTATAATGACTATAAGTACAAGAAACAAATCAAGTAATGGAAGCAAAGATATGAAACAAATCAAAGAAATCTTGTTAACTTTATAAAATAAACTATCCGCGAAGTACCCAACACAATATCTGCTATAAAGTGTAATTGAATTTCTCTGAATTTTCTAGTTTCAAAGCAATATTATTAGAAAGGTTCAAAGAACGAAGCCTTTAGAAGTAGAGATATGATATGAAGGATATAGATGAAAGAATTACGCGAAAAATAAAGTCATACTGAAAATAGGCGTAAACAAGAAGATGTCATTTAAAATAAACGTATGGAGAAGAATTATTATACTGTATCAATCCCGCCGCACTGCGACAGCCTAGTGGTATGGGTAATGGACTGCTGAGACGAGGTCTCGGGTTCGATCCCAGGTATTACCATGACACACAGCAATGACTTTTCGAAGTTATGAGTGTATCTATCGCAGGCTTATAAGTGCCCGGTTAATGGCAATAGGCTCGCCACCTATTATTACTTTGGGACCTAATCATAAACTGGCGAAATGTGGATGCTAGCACCTCTGCCTACCCCTTCGGGGATAAAGGCGTGAGTTTATGTTATGTTATGTTAAACCCAAATAATAAGGATACCAAATCCTTCGAAGAATGTGGAAAATTAAATCTTATGTCTCATTGCAAGTATTATTTAGATTAACTTCCACGAATATTTTTTTGTAGCCTGACCCGGTTCTTATTGCATTACCCTTCATCTTCCGATCGCCGATACGATCTTCTGTCAGGCGGAAGTACTTTACATTAATCGAGACGGTCTTTAGATGCGTAAAGATTCATCTTGGTTTACATCTTTATAGCTTTATTTCGTGACTTGATCAAAAGAGCCAATTTGAAAATATTTTTGTGATCTGACCTATTGCCTTTTATATTGAAGGTATTGTTTCTTTTCAATAGCGGCTATGCCCTTCCGATAAAGAAATGGTGTGCCAAAGCCTTGCTCATTATTAAAATTTGCAAATGTGGATTTTGGAAGAGTCTCTTTCGATATACATTAATACATAAATATTGATGTCCATAAATCCTGAAGGGAGTAGATAGAGATGTATTTAGCCCACATTTTCATCAACTATGACTTTCGATCCCACATAATAATAATATGGGGTAAGGCTATTGACATCAAGCGGTTCCTTAATCATTCAACGGTTCCTTTTGAAATGCTATTATTCATTTGGAAGCGTCGGTAGCTTAGTGGTTAAGGAGTAGGCTTTACGATTGAGAGGTCACGGATTCGAATCTGGGCCATTACACTATCGACTTGTACCTACTGCTAATACAAAGCATTTAACTTCGCTGGAGTTAGAAGGAATGTTAGTAATTTCTGTCGCTAAATTTCTTTAAAAAAAGGTAACATATCCATGATTTACAACTGGACTACTGCTGGTACATTAAACAGTACATTTATATCGCAACACACGTAAAAGTAATATCTTAATCTATAGTTATCGTTCTATAAATTGAACCGTGATAAATGTTCCATTTAAGTGAGATCCATTTTTTATTCATGGCAATACTGGAAGTCAATTAAGTAAAATAGGCCAATGTGCCAGAGGTAAGGAAACCTTCGACGCGCCACTAATTAAACGCAATCATATTGCACACCGCCTTTCAAAATGAAACGAGAAAATTGTGAAGGTGATTATATTTCATACTACAAAAAATAAAGGCAAGAATACGCCTCTCTAATAATAAAATTGCTTAGCCAGAATCTACGGATCTACCATGATAATTGAACGGATGCATAAAATAATTGAGTAAAAGCATAAATATATAGGATTACAAACTTACAAGCGTCGGTAGCGGTGGTTAAGGAGTCGGCCTTACGATCGAGAGGTCCCGGGTTCGAATCCTGGCCATTACACTACCGACGTGAACCCACTCCTAACACAAGCCAATTGAGCTTAGCTGGAGGGGTTATAGGTTTAAAAAAAAAATAATTAAAAAATGAAATTATAAAAATTTACAGTTAGGCTGTATGTAACTTTTTAATGCCATATATTTATATGAAAATACAAAGTTATTTGTGTGACTGGTGGTACGACAGCCGTTTAATTTTTGTCCTGTTTTAAGAATGTATGGTAGGCCTGCTGGACATGTAACATGAACTAAACGACTGTCGACGATAATCTACCTGACTTTCTTGCTGGTCTCTTCTCAGGAGATTTAACTACCGAACCAGCGAAAGAATCATTTTCTAATGATTTATTTACTAAGTATCCTAATTTATTATGAATTATAATATTTTTGACAAATGTAGGTACATAATTATTGTAAAACTTTGACATTCATAAGTGCTCTTTATGTGCCTAAACTGAATAAATGAAATTGATTCTTTGATTCTTTGATTCTTTGTCATACCTGCAAATGTAACTTTGTAATGCTATATAATTATATGGGATAACAAAGTTATTTATTGTATATGTATATATATATATACATTAAAAACATGATTTTTTTTGTTATTATATTATTTACAATAGTCAGACTACTAATAAGTTCATCAGGATCTCAGAAAATAAGTTAACGCAAATATATCGATATTTTAAAATTCGCTTCACTAATCTCTAGACGTAGGTCGAACCCTTTTGTGTTCAGAGATTGTGGCCGCAAAAATTGTTAGCTCTATACACATAATATTATGTTGGTTACGGTAACTTAATTAAACTAATTAGTTGTGCATGATAAGATTAATTCAGTCTCCGGTGACCGAGGGTTTATTGTGCAAGGTTATAATTACTTTACTTGTATATTGTGCAGAGTTTTGCTTAGAGACGTTTTAATTTGTCGATAAGTTTACTGGTATATTTTAGTCATTCGTAATTTGAATTTCGGAAAAGCGTGATTTTTTATTGGCAGGATATTTTTTAATCGCTCTGCCTATGAAAGTTTAAAAACCGAACCCGACCAATTAAAATTAGCAGTTGGGGAGCTATGAGGGAACAGGTGAAATTATACGCATACATTCATACATAGACTGTCAAAATGATAATCCCCCGTTTACTTTGCAGTAGTCGGGTAAAAACAAGTGTATTATCAGGTGACCCATCATCTTTTTTCTTTGGTTTTACAACCGTCAATTGCGTATTAAGTACTTACACTAAGAAATACTTTCAAACTAAGTTACGCATCCAACACTTAAACTATGTCAACATTTAAATTTAAAAGCTTAAATCAAGTTATTGACAAGTTACATCAATTTAAAGATGGATGGTGTTTAAACCAATTACAAAAAATGCCTTTTGAATACTTATTTTATCTGTGATAGATTTGTTTTATTGATGTTAACGATTAAATTATTCGATAGTGGGGTCATCAGGTCGACTCAGGCACAAGGTCAACAATCATTCGAGTATACATACTTGAATTACTAATTAGATTTATGTTATGAGTTGGTTTTTAAATAATAATTAATTAAAATATTATTTGGTAATTATGAATACGAATAACTATTTAGAATTTATTACTTATTAGATGCTCTCGACAGCAGCAACGTGCGATCCGCATTATTGGAAGTCCTGAGGTCACAAATACCCTCGAACCTTTGCAGATACGTAGAGATGTTGCGTATCTGGTAGTATTGTGACCGATAGTTCGCATGAGTGTCGGTAGATAGCTCCCACCATCGCCCCAAAGATGGTTATATAGGAGAATTTCGAATGATTCCGATGAGATTTTTATACCACTTAGGTGGCAGACAAGCACGTGGCTCACCTGATGCAAAGTGGTTATTGTGGCCTATGAACGTTTGCAACAATGGTCATCACATTCATGCTGCCGACCATATAGAGAAGAGGGAGAAAGGGAAGGGCTTCGTGGCTTAGCGGTCAGAGCGTTGAGAAAAGTAAGGAAAAGATCGCGGGTTTGAATCCCGTCGAAGCATTCACTTTTTTTTCAATTTTATTTGAACAGTCAGCATTCAAATTGCTTTCAAAATTTTCTGAACTATTTAGGAGTCAGGACTTAATAAACTTTGGGAAATGCTACTACTAGTAAGTACTAGTAAACCATACCTGTATCTTTTTATGAAGGCACTTAAAGTCACCATTTCTAAGTAAATTGCTTCACCAAAGCATTTGAATACTATTACAATCTCTGATGTAGTAAAAATGGTACTGCAAACTTTGCATAGTACTTTAAATTCTTAAAGAAACGGTAGAATTTTCATAAAATATTTTACCCCTTTTTCTCAAACACCAATATACTTTTACACCTCTCTCTTAACATAGAATACAACGGCGTATACCGATCCATTGAATATTGATCAGTTGTATAAATTATGTCTAACACCTATTTATACGGAAAATCGTCGTGTCGCCCAAATTGGCAATTTACATTGGCAATCACCACGGCCGATTTGCAAGTGACAATTCTAGGGGCGTTCATTATTGGTACTTACATATACGTATATCTACCTGTGGTTTGTAGTCTATCATTATTTTGTATTGATAAAAACAAGAACAGTTCTCTATTCAGTGTTGTCTCTTGTTCAATAATTATGGATGTATCTTCAAAACATGTTATTAATATTGAATGACATTTTTTATATAATATATAGATAAATGAATAACTCTTTATTGTACATAAAAAACATAAAGTTATAAATACAAAACATACCTGTTCGTGAATAATTTTATGCAGAATAGGCGGCCTTATCGCTATCCATTTCATAGTGAAGAAATTATAACCCCATTTCACCCGAAAAGGCGACTATTGGATAAATTGGCAGATGATATTCAGGCCATAGGCCAGTGTGAAGTTTTCCAACATTGGGAGAGGCCTGTGTACAGCGATGGACTGCGATAGGCATCACATAGCAGACAATAATAGAATTTTCAAATGCAAATCTTGAAGAATTGTAGTAAAATTACACATAAATGTACATTCTTTTTCGAAAGAAACTAGGTGATATCCAAAGAAAATTTTCGTAATTTCAATAATTTTAATTTAATACCCCAACTGCAGCCCCGGCTACCGAATTATTTAACGTATTAACTAGCAATAAAATTGACGAAAAACGGCATCGCACAAAATAAGAATAAACAAATATTAATTTTCATAATGTTAAGAATGATTGAGTTATTAATTTAATTTTATTAAAATGACAGATTCGTAATTTTATTTCATTCAATAGCATTGACACAAATGGAACCTGAAAGGTATTTTATGTGACAGTAAGTAGATTATAATATTATATTAACAGCAATATTCCTTAAAATGAGATGGCTATTCAATATTTCAATATTCTTAACAGAGTTGTATCACTTCGAAACCTAAGTGAAATAAATTACTAGATAATATGGCAGCTACTAAGGTTTATTTCTTCCATAAAGGTTTGTTAATAAATAATGTGAAATACATCTTAAATGAATCACAATGGAATTCTTAAACAAAAGATGCTACTATGGCTTAAGTGGTAAATAAAATATTGAAATCTAGCCAAGATGTTTGTCTGTTACAATACATGTATCATACAAAAATATTGTTAAGCTTACTATACATGCTACATGAATATATGAATTCGTAGGTTCATAATTACAAAAAATTCAATAATACTCACGGCAAAAATAACGCGAAGGAAATAAGCTCTTCACTGTACAAGAGTCATTGAAAAATATTGTTATATTAAGCAAAACAGACCGATAAAGGAACAAATAGCTGTATAGGTTTACAGATGCAAGCCAATACAGATATTCCATTAATATTTAAATTCTCAGATTACAATGTCTGCTTGACGAAAGAAACAAAGTCTATGAATGTTTGCTCTTATAAAATTTTCATGTTTTCCTCATAAATAATAGAGGAAGCAAGTCGACCGATGTCGCGATGTCGTGTTACGAATTCAAGCATTCCGTACGCCATACTGCGACTCAGTTTCATTAAAATAATTTAAAAGTTTACCGACCGACAAATATGTATTCTTGAAATATTACCTACTTATTGCGTTTTGTTAAAATAATGCAAGCCCATAAGTATGACGCTAGTTTATACCATTGAATGATTCGGTAATGATTACTACTAGGGCTATTGGGATATTTACCAAGTATTGTTTGTAGTCTCTGATAGTTCGTTGAGTTATCAGTTATAGTCAGTCCTAACAATTTGCCGGATGGCCGGGTTCTTACTTGACAATATTTACTTCATCTGTTGCTATCAATTTTACTATGCTCGAAATATTTATCCATCTTTGACACCCACTTCAAGATTTTCTGCAACAAAATTGATATACATCGGGAGTGCTATCTAATCCATTTTTATAATCATGAATATCATCATGAAGATATGTTTCCTGATTGCATCCAAGGCCAAAGGGAACTCAAAGTTTAAAATCTGCCTTTCGACTTGTCCTCCTCTACTTCCCACGATCTTGAGCGTCAATGGTAGTGAGATCATTGGCACGCATGTCAACCTCGATGACGATAATTCAAATTTTCGTGGGCCACTAACAGGATCCGGCAAGGGTACCATTGCCAGGCAGTTAATAAATCTGGAGATGGAGAAAGTAGAATTCCTTATATAATTTGCAAGGCAAAATGTGTAAAAGAACGCAAGCCTACTGTCGTATTCTGGGCATTGTGGACTCGATCTATGCATCTGAAGCTGAGACTTGACTGTGTATATCTGTCTGATGTTAAATATATATTAAGTACATTGTCAAGGCTTCTGAAATATGTAAACATCATCGACTCCAAAATGAAGTGCTCAACGTGAAGAGCTTAAAATTGTAACCATCACATCATAAATTATGTATTCACTCATTGCTTCATTATATTATGTCCACTAAGAAAGGAACAAAACTGTGTATGCACGTTTGCATTTTATCGCTCGTGACTGTAGAAACGACCGTTTGTTGGTGGTCATACTGGCATGTCACACTAATATGACCAGTGAGAATCGCTTGTATTGGAGGTCATATTTGTCATTGTCCTGCATGTAAAGAGATGGGGTGACCCACGTATTGGTTAATGTAAACTGATTATTTATATTTCGATGTATAGATATGTAGCGGGAGCTGTAAGTATTGTACAAAGCTTTAGTATCACAAAGCTTTTGCCGCAGTCACATATAAAATCATTCGCATTTTATCTTAACAGAACGTATTTCGTCTCGTAACATCTCGACAGAGTTTTTCCGTAATTCTTAGATTACCATTCTTCGTTACTGAATGTTGGCGAAATGTTTTAATGTTACTTACAGACAAATGGAATTTGAGAAATGCTCTTTGATTTAAATCGAAAGAAATTTTATAACTGTGAGGTGTTTCTTTCAAGTCAACATTAATTTGTAGTAATGGTTAAGAGTTTTCCTTGAAATTTATGCAATAGATTTTGATTAAGATTTTGTTTGGAAAATGATTTTTATTTCTCTTTGAATAGTAATATAATTATAATGATATCAATATCAATAAACTTGTATTTTTTATTGTAGTGGCAACAATGTCGTCAGGTTTGCAATATATGTTATTGTGATAATAAAAATGACGACGTTTAAAATAAATTCTTGTCTTTTAATTTAAAAAATAAACCTTGCTCTTATTTCGTCTAATAAAATCTTTAAGGGAAGACATTTTTTCTTCATCTTCAAATACTTTGATCTGGATATTCGTTGATGGATTGTAATATTATTGTGGTGCATATCAGAATGGTCACAGCATGGTGGTACAATTTTTATCATCAAATATTTTTAACATTTCATGCGAGAAACTATTCTACTACTTAATATTTTATCAGTTCGATAGACGGTAGCCAGGCAGTGGCAGACAGGCATGCGACCCACCTGGTGGAAAGTGATTACCGTGGCCGATGGACGTTTGCATTACCAGAGACGTCACACTCTTGCTAGACGTGAAAGGGAGCTGAAGGCGGGAGGGGTGAAGGGTAAGAGAGTTTCTGTGCTTTCAGTGAAGAAGACAAGAAGTTTCTTTCATTAGCCGTGGTATTTTGTAGCACGGAGGTACTTCCCCAGTCGGATTGCACAACTGTGACGGGGGATTCCGCCATGTCCTACATCCGTCAACGTGTGTTCTATTTGAAAAATGGTTAATAACTTTCGGCAACGTCATGCAATCAACGTAGTTTGAGAATTTAAATGTTTCCTTATTATCCAAATAGCCTATTTTTTCTCAAAAAATATACTGTCTAAACAGGTAACTCGGATTCAAATACTCAAAACTTTCTGTATATAGATGTTACTTTTAAATCAAACAAGAAACCACAAGACTGTTCATTATTTAAACATCAGTTTTCAAGTAAACCGCTGATCAAAGATTGTAGTGTAAACTACTTAGTAGTTTCGAAGTATACAAAGAAACCACTTGGCATCGCGCTTCATTGATCAAAGTATTAAATAAAGGAGAACCTTCACCACTTAGGAACTCTCCTGATGTTTTGATTAGATTTCCATGTTTCACAACTACCCAGACTTTGGGTGAAATTAACTTTTCAATGGATACCGAACTCATAATTATCTTTTGGATGTGTCCCTGCGATGTTGAAATTTATGAATTTTATGAACTTATATAGGAAGTAACTCATCTGGAGATGGAGAAAGTAGAAGTAATCAAGGAGGGCGATGTCGAATATCGTTTACTAAGCTAATAACAAATTCAATTAACTCTATTAACTATTTGACGATCTGCTCTGGAGAACTTCGAGGAATTTTGATAGATGACTTGAATTTCTAAATTGGGCAAAGCTGATTCATTAAATAAAAATATTTTATATCCAACATATTTTCGAAATGATTCTAGGTCTCCCAACCCCCAACACGGAGCTTCATAAAATTTTTATACTATGTATAACTATGATGGGATAAACAAAGGGCTTTGTACATCGCGCGAATAATACCAATTTCAACGTATAAGTCACTTTTGGTATATACATGCGTTATTAGAAATCAAATTAATTTATATATAATTTATATATTTATATAATCAAAATAATTTTTAATATGACGTTACTTATAACGTTATTTTTTTCTTTGTTTTTGAATTATGCAAATTTTAAAACATTAATGCAGCTGTAGGTATAAATATCAAATTGCATTCACAAGTTTTACGTTAGTATTACAATTATTAATAACAGAAATAAGAATCAAAATAAGAATTAAATTCTTAGTTCATAAATTGTATTACATAAATAAATATCTTAAAATTTGGCATCTGAAATATACGGACAAGCTCATAAATCGTGCTATGATTCTGAAGCAAAATCAAATTATAATAGTGTGTCGGAACTTGGTTGACGCACACGTCCACGTGGAAACTTTAATCTCAATTTCTCTCAGTAAATTATATTTCATTTTTATTTGTTCCCAAACAATTTTCTTCATCTACGCTCAACGTTTCAGCGAAAATAATTTTTCGTTGAGTCAGACCGTTAACCAATTTACTCTCAGACGTGACCCAAGCTATTTATGGGACAAACTATTTGATTTGGACCCCTCAGCAAACTGACCTTTGATCATACCTCGCTGATATAATTCAAAGACATTTTGTATTGACCAATATAATGAATTTTGTTTTGTTTGTTTCTTAACAATATTTTGCAATGTCTATTGACTAACTGTTGGTTTTAATATAGGTACATATAATTTAAAAAATATCAATATTGAAGTTTGTCGTTGATAGTGGTTTCATATTGAGTTTTGATTCTTCTAAGTTCGTATGACAATTGTTGAATTTTATTTTATTATCCTTGCCATTTTATTTGATTTTAATATGAATCTAAGATACTAACTGGTTAGAATAAAAAGTATATTAATATTACTACCCAACAAGTTTGATATTAAATTCATTTTCTTTAGCATTCAAAATGATTTCAATTTGTGCTGCTTTATTGTTTATTTTTATTTATTTTAACATTCTGCTCGTAATGGACAGAATTGTGATATTTGGGAAATAATGAACATTCAAGAATATCAATACGGATATTATCATGATTGCTATAATTATAGTCTTCGTCTTAGTCTTTGATACTGCACAAATAAGGATATCTCTTTGTAGTTTTATTGATACCATATAACTATGTATGTACTCTTTTTTTGTTGGTTTTAATTAGCATGTTAGTTTTAATTTTTTTAATGATTAGTTTATGGTTAAATATTATTAATTATCAACTAGGTTGATGATTAAATTTTAAACTAAAATTACGTCACTATGTATATATCATATAACATTAGTTTATATGCTATCAATCAATGGTTTTATTGGTACCATATGACCTAATTTGTATAGAATCAAAGAGCTATAATAAAAGCAATCCTGTTATTCGTATTGATATGATATGATTCGTATTTGACTGAATGTGCATGTTTTTCCCAAGCTACTACAATATGGGGTTCTTCAAGAAGGGCATTTATAAAATTAAATTACAAGGGTATACGATTTAAGGGCATTAGAAGGTTTCTACAGGGTAGGCAGCACGTGTGTGACGCCTCTGGTGTTGCAAACGTCCATAGGCCACGGTGACCGCTTCCCATCATGTGGGCCGTGTGCTTGTCTGTCACCTAAGTGGTATAAAAAAAATGTGCGTTAGAGATAGTGTAGATTAAAGATAATGCACATTTAGTCAATTAAGAATCATATCGTATCAATACGATCAAGTTGTGATATTTGAGAGAAATTCACAACTTCATCAACTACTAAAGTCCACGGCTATAATTTATTCATATAGAAATAAATATATACCAAGTTTTCTTCACAACTATAATTATTTCATAATGTATATGAAAATGAAAAGTGAGATGATTGAAGCATATTCGTCGTTTACCATTCCAGAGATCTTTACTGAAACGATCTTCTTCATTTCTTCATATTACTCATAAAAGTTGGCGTCTTTCTCGTTTATTTCATCACAATACTTAATATTTTCAAAATGTCGTACGTATTTTAAACGCAATCCCTCAACATCACTGTCACAGCTAATAACGTCAAGCAAAGATCGCCTTGAAAATGTACTTGTTTGGCGTCTCCAAGAATTACGTTTTATAAGGCATCCAAGATTTTTATTAATGTTTCATAAGGATTTTTAGGACTATCAAATGAAATGAAATCATTTATTATTATGTAGACTAAATGTGCAATATTTAAATTTTGCTTAGGTAAGATATGCCTCTCAATACAAATAAAATAGTTCTAAAAAATCTTAGTAATGGTAATCAGGTATTAAAAATAACACATTGTGACCAATTGAAGAATACAATTGTAAAAAAATCCATATATGGCATTCCCTAGTTTCAGGTCAGCATACCTCTAAAACAGGCAGAGGTATTTTAGACCTGAAAGTAGTTCTTATGTTACGTATACTGTAGGTAAATAATTGAACGGCTGCTATACTACCAACCGTAATTGTGAAATAAAAATATTGAGGAAGGGAGGGGAACCCACGACTCACCCACGGTTTAACATTCTCAAAGATAGTAATAGCAAAAAATCACTAATTGTCATGGAAAGGAATGCCAAACCGCAACCTTCAACCAAGTGAAAAGACTACTTACCCGAAGAGATACAATATCGTGTGCGCAATTCTCAGCAAGTGTGAGAGACAAACCTCGTCACGTGTTTCGTCTCAACACGAGGCATCTTCAGAAGTGCTACAGGTGCTACGAGAGTGTAGATATAGTAATATTTTGCTTTTGCTATCCTTAGAATTGTTGAATTTCAAATTTCGAAATTGAATTGAATTTCGATACACCATTGAAGTGAATGGTGAGCCTCCTTCCTCTACCGATATATTTTCTTGTAATGGATTTTCGCTGTGTACATGCTATATACTTTAATATCTTATGCAAATGTAACTTCGTAATGCACATATTTACCTGTATTAAGAGTTCATGGTGCAAACCCTATATGGTTTACTCTTGATCGAATAAACATATAGTTACCTCTATGGTACCTAGTAGTACCTTACTCTTTAGCCTCTAGTACTTTAGTAGTAACCTGTTCAGGTCCCACTACAAATACTTACTTCATTCCTACAGTCCCAAGCTGTGTGCAACATTGCAACATCATAGATCTTTGTTACAGTGACCCTCTTTCCTGAATCTTTACCCTCAGCTTCAGCCTTCAGGCAAGGTGAAGTCAAATGGACGTGTACTTAAAAAAAGTAAACATGTGCAACAATTCCTATAGTCATCTATGAAATTTTCGTAAGCTTGTTAGTTCATTTTCAATTCACAATTTGTGACCACTGAAAACTAGAATTGGTTTATTTTACTTACCCACGTACGTTATCAAAACGGGTACATGCACCGTGTGCTCGCTCTTTGTATGAAGCTGCCCTTCTGTACCTTTTTCTTTGGTAATGCAACCGTGCATTGCGAAATTGTGTGTACCGTATGAATAAATCCGTCGTAACTACATTATTATATATTTCATATAATTTAGTACCTCAATATCAAAACTATTTTATGGATATATTGACACATACCTATATTTCATTTTTTGATTTGATTTTTATTTCCATAAACAATTTACATTGTCTTTCAAATCTGATACAATTAATCACAATAAGGAATAATTTAAAAAATATTTGAATATAAATTACTAAAAATTATATAACAGAAATGTCATGCAAAATGATAATTTGATTAAAATTTAAATAACATGAAATTACATAATAGTAACTAGTAATCTCAATTTCTTGAGCAATGCCACTTACACATCAGGTATACTATGCTGTAGTAATGAGTTCAACTTTTTAATAAAATGTTATTGGTTGTTTAGGTCACAAAATTGTTAACAGTTACATCATCATGGTTTTTTTTCCAGACACTATGAGTGTCTCAAAAACACATTTTTTTTCTTATATTCCATTATCACAGTTGACATCACGGATACATACATAGTTCCTAATTAGAATAAAGAAAAATTATTGTTTGTCACTTTCAGCAAAACCAGTAAGTTTTGGTTACCAGTTCTTATAAATGTTTCACTGGTCTTCAAAATGGAGAACTTTTTTATGTTCTTTTGACATACTCTTTATATCATACTTTATTAATTTTAAGTTTTGCAGCAAGTCTCGTGCTAGTAGATAGATCCATAAAAGAAGTTTTCAATAAATTCAATTCTTCATCGAAAAACATCGCGCCTGTCTTTAAACTGCTGAAACAAACCGCAACGAACCTTTTGTTACATTTTATTCCAACAAAAAACAAATCGATCAATCAGCGACTTTTTTTAACATAATCGAATGTTACCAAAAAGATTTAATCAACCGACATTTTATTACAATTCATGTTAAAAAAGTTCACTTGTTTTCCCAACTGAAAAATCGTTTCCATTGAAAGCGTTGACGAAGAACAAAGGCGGTGAAAACAAAGCCTCCACCACTACAATAAAACTCAGGGATCTTTACCTTGGGAACCTTTTTTTATTGTTACCTAACCTTTTCCCGTTGATCCACTCTGGTTTAATAACCTTTTGCAATGTTGCAAGCAAAATGGGATTTCACAACTCAATGCTTACCTGTCGGCTATAGAAAGATACCTCTTTTGTTCGAACTAATTTTTCGGAAATAACTCACCCTCTGAAATCGCTGGAATTATTTCCTCAGCCAATTGTAGGACTGACATTTATAACGGGTCTAGTTTCAACTCGAACCCCACAATTACTGACTTCCTTTAGAGTTAGAGTTGGGTGTAAATTATGTAAGTTACCCAAATAATTTGCGGATGTGCGAAATTATATTATCTCGGTATTATTAATAATAAGTTGAACTTGGACTTTGATAATGGACTAAGTTGATGTTCAAGTGAATTCCTTCACCACGATTGATGCTTGAATTTAATATTCAATAACAGGTTGCTTAAATAATTGGAGTGTGAACAGATTGAAATAATATTACCTAAGTCTCTGTGAATATTCTAATAGAATTTGAAACTAGAGGACAGCTTCAGTGTCTTGTTGGCTATTTGCATAATACTCGTAATAATTCTGACATAGTCATTCGAATTACTATTCAATTCAATTTATTTCTGAATAAACATAATTTTTGTAGAAATTTTAATCAAAATAAAAACATGCAAATACGAAAAGGACAATAGTTAATTAAAAAATGTAACTATACAAGATTAGACTATTTTTTATACATTTTATAATTTACTAGTTTTAATTCTATCTTTATGTTTATGAGACAGTAATTAAAATAGCTGAAGTTGATGTTAGCACAAATTGAGTGTAAAACAATTTTATTCACACAAAATGAAAAATTAAATATTTAATTAATTCATCGCACAACAAAAATCACCACATTTTAATTTAAAAGCGTCGTATATCGTTTCTGAATAAAAGAGTCTTCAAGTATGTCAATAAACCTAAATCTTGGAAAAACATGGTGGCCATTTTCATTGTGATTCAAGTAGGACATAAAAAAACGCGTAAATTACTTCAGCTAATGCCCAGACACATCTTTGACGGGCGAACGGAACTTGAATGGTTTTATGGGACCTTTATGGGGTGCCTCTTATTCTCCGATGTGTTTTATTATGTTAGGAGATGATATACGGATCGACTTGATAATGGAGGAAATAACTTGAGGTTTTCTCTATCAGATAGCATCTTTATTATGATTTCTTTGTTGGAGAATGGAATATAGAACTTCCTTAAATGAATATATTTGAATGATAAAGCTTATATTTTGACTGTGAAGGTTCTTGGTATTGTCACATTTTGAAATATTGTATAATGTTTTTCTTTCACTAATGACCAAAAAGGACACTTAAGCTTATCTGTATATCTTGTATATTATATGATCAAACGAACTTCTAAGTGAAGTTCGATCATTATTATATGAGTCGCTTCATTCGAAGATATAAATACATATATTAACTAGGTAGTCCTTTTAACTTACTGGCAACATCGCACGTTCTTTAGAGATTCTCGATTATCGAAAAACTATTCGATTTTATTCATCGAATGGCAACCCTACTACTCTAGGTCAATCACTCGTCATTATTTTTAGAGACCTTTCCAAAACAATACTTCATAAGGGTAGTAACATAGTAGTTATCTATGGGTGGGTTTTGGGTAATTATATCTTCGAATGAAGCGACTCATATAATAATGATCGAACTTCACTTAGAAGTTCGTTTGATCATATATTATATTTCGTCGCTTCATTCTTCAGATATAAATACATATATTAACTAGGTAGATATTTAGAGAAAAAGAAGTATTGTTTTGTTTTTCTATAGGGGGTATCTGATATGTTTATAAAATAAAAATCAGAAATTTGCCAAGGTTAAGTATGTATTACTTTTATAATGTAATTCACAGAATCAGTAACATTATTTATCTAAATAACTTAATTATGTAACTTAATGTATAGAGAACATAATATTGTGTTTCTTTTTTATTCACATAACTTTCCTTACAATTAATTTTAAATGGATAGATAAATTAATCAGTCTCATTAAAGAATACGGATCTGGCAAATTGACAATCATTTGTATTATTAATGGGCCTGTTATAAAAACGGGCAAATGCTGTGGACGTGGTGGTCCAGCCAGCTGTTTTCATGATCACATCTACGCTAAGTCCTGCGGAGCTTGCGGCGGACGTGGCCGCGTGTCTTGTGCTATGTGCGCTAAAAATGCGGGTATTTACGCCGCTTTCTGACAATACCGTTTTGATCCACCTGCTAATTGACTGAGCTACAGCCGGTCGGTGAGGTTTTTTGATTGTTAATAAGAGATTGCCGGTATTTTCAGTTCTTAAATCTTTTGTTACGGTAATATAATCACTCAGGACTGAAGCTGGGCAAATGTTACGATTTTCCCAGAAATACGGTAAAGACAATACCGGTTGATTGCGATTGATTGCAGATGTTTTAATCGTGTCTGTTATGGAAATCTTAATACAAGTTTGTTCTAATGAAATATTTTCGAGTTTTATTAGCGAAATAGTTTGAACTCTTTGTGCAGTACACAGAGCTAGAAGAATGACTAACTTTTTAGTAATTTTATCCAGAGTTAAATTTAA
Source organism: Pelosia muscerda (assembly GCA_963691645.1). NCBI lineage: Eukaryota > Metazoa > Arthropoda > Insecta > Lepidoptera > Erebidae > Pelosia > Pelosia muscerda. The sequence continues at coordinate 1,332,678 of OY829116.1, read as the reverse complement.
GTTTGGTTGCCAATTAGATATATAGTTAAGTACTACTTGAGGGTCCCAAGTGGAAATATATTTAGGGTAATTTGGCTTTATTTTATATGCGCCTTTCAGCAGACGCTTGACAGAGATATCAGAGCTGATTGTATCGCCTAGAAAGAGGCACAATGCCGAGCGGTGACTATTGAGAGTTCCATATGAGCACCCTTTGTTAAACTGCTCGGTTAAAAAAGATAATACTAACGAAATATTATCATGGAATACATCCACTTTATGGGCTGAACAGAATAGCCACCACAGATTTAGTGTTACACTGTACTGCTTAATGGTGTTATCAGATAAAGACGCCAGCATTAAATGCAATGATGTGTGTGGGACGCCTCGGCGCATGAACGCCGCCCGCAGAGCTTCGCGGCACCCAGGGTAAGATTGGTGTGCAGGGGGTGATGTTCCTTGAAATTAGATTGTAGCAGAGACTTACTGGGATTGAAAAAATGTATACTAGATGCTAGTATATCTTGTAGCAACGGAAACCATGGTTGAGATGGCCAATAGGGGAAAACAAAAATACCTGATGCTTCGTCATCGATGATTTTTCGTAAGCATTTTAAAATCATACAAAATGGTGGGAAAGCGTAAAAATAATAAGCACTCCAATTAATTGTAAACGCATCTACGGCAAGAGCGTCTGGGTCTTGTTTCCAGGACATGTATACGTCACATTTGGTATTGCTACGAGAGGCGAAGAGGTCTATTTCTGGAATTCCGAAATATTGTACTATTTCCAAAAAACTTTCATTTGAGAGTTCCCATTCGGTATCTGGGTTTACTTTCCTAGATTCTATATCCGCGCTATTTTCTTTGGTATTGACATATGAGGCGAATAACCAAATATTGCGCCTCTCGCACCACTGCCAAATGTTTCTCGCTAAATTATTTAAATGTGGGAATTGAATTCCTCCCATTCTATTTATATAGCTTAGAGCTGTGGTGTTATCAATGCGTAGCAATATTGCACAGTTAGATTCATCGTTTGCAAAACTTTTTAGTCCAAGAAATGCGGCTTGCAACTCTAGATAATTGATATGGTACTTTTTTTCTTCTAACTTCCATTGACCGTTAATTTTCCTATCACCACAGACGGCGCCCCAACCTGTTAGAGAAGCATCTGTAAATATTTCATGTGTGTAAACAACCTTCTTTAGGCAACGAGAAGTCACAAAAATGTTTTCACTCCACCAATTAAGGTCGTTCAAAATAACCTTAGATAAGTAAATTTTAGCGTTATAGTTATTGTTATGTTCTTGTAAGGCGAGAAATTTTTCTCTTTCCAGAATTTTGGTATACAAGAATCCATATTTAGATGCAGGGCATGCCGCGATGAGGACACCAATTAATTTTGCGAGTTCGCGAATGGTACACCGCGGTATATTTTTAAATTTTCCTACTAACTGTGCAATATTGTTGCGTTTTTCTAAAGGTAGAGACATGGTTAGTTCTTTTGTATTATAAACAAAACCTAAAAATTTCTTAGTTTGTTCAGGTTGCAATGAACTTTTGTCATAATTTACGACAAACCCTAGTCTGTTTAATAAGTTAAGTGTTACGTTTACATTATTTATGCATTCATCAAGATCATTTCCTACACACAATATATCATCGAGGAATACGACTGATTTGTGACCCTGACTTCTGAGGTAAGTTAGAACTTCCTTCATAATTTTGGTAAAAACTCTAGGCGCTACGGATAGGCCATAAGGCATTGCAGTAAATTCATAGGTAATTGGAGTCTGTGAATTTTTACCATGAAATTCGAACCTTAGATATTTTCGGTCTGTTGGGGCAATTGGTACTGATAGGTAGGCTTCCTTCAAATCAATGGTGGCCAAAAAACCACCCTGAGGAATTAATTTAGAGGCCGTCCTATAATCTTCCATTTTAAAATGAGTGACTGAAATAAACCTATTTAAAGATTTAAGGTTCAATATGAATCTTTTTCCACCATTTGATTTAGGGGCCAAAAATATCTTGGATACGAATTGGTCATTACTTGGAGTACAAGGTTTTACCGCTCCTAACTGTACAAGATTTTTGATAGCAGTGGACATTTCGCGACTGTCTTCGTCATTTAATTTCGAGCTTGGTACTATCGCTTGAAATACTTGGTCACGAAAAGGAATTGTAAAACCTTGTCTGATCCATAACAAAACGACACTATTATTAGTTATATTCTGCCAAACATTATAAAAATAAGTTAGCTTGCCGGCATGTACCTGCACTATTGCTGAGTGTTGGCAAGGTTCTTGGACTGGTTGGAGCTCCTCGAGGACCTTTGAGCTATTGGAGCTTGATATGTTCGGCGAGTCACTGTTGACGTTGGCCTCCTCTGACCTCCTCGCCCCCCCCTGTTCGACGGGTATCGAGGAGGTCCCGTCCAGTTTCCCTGGTGTGTGGAGCGGCTGGTGGATGGCTGGGGTTTTTGAGTGGTCGCTTTCCGTATTTGTAAGCCCTGTCTCTGAATAGCTTTACAAGCTTTTATTTTTTCGCCCAGCGAAATGCCAAATAGGGTGTCGTCTCGTTCAATATTCTGAACGGCATGGAGAATGTTTTTCTCTATGCTTGGTATAATGAGTTTAACTCTATCTTTTGTAAAAGAGTGGTGTAAGTCAGATAATAAACGACAGCCGTCACTCAAGCACTTCAGCGCTTGAGTCTTATTATCGGATTTCAACAAAATGTCCATACCTCTGTTTATTGCTGTTGTACCTGCGCCGAGTGTTTGTTGAAAGCCAGCGAATTTTTTGTCGCGGCCTCTGACAGTCTCCGAGACGGCGGCTGACATCTCCGCATTCAGTTTCGGCGCTTGTAATAGAGTACAGTTCACTGGAATGATGTACTCTTTAGTAAGATTATCTTTATCAATCTTTGGTAATCCTTTTTTCAAAAGTGGGGTCCATAAACTGGCTAGGCTATCGTGAATACGTTCACCGAAATCCGGCGTGTCCGAAGTAGACGCGCCAAGAGCCATGAGTAGATCAGGGTCTAGTTCTGGTTCTGGTTCTGGTTCCAGTTGGCACTCCGTAGTAGGAACGTTCGTGATTTGCACATTTTCCAATGGTTCTACGTGCTCTGAAGGCATGGTGCCTAACAGCGGTGGTTCCGCTAACGGCGTCTGAGTAAATACCTCATCTGGTTGGTTATCGAGCACAGCTATCGATGGTGCTGGTGATCCATCGAATATATTCATATCTGGTTCAGCACGAACCGTTCCTAGAAAGGAAAGCCGCTATGAGCATAATTTGAATTATAAGAATTAATAAAAATCTTGTGGGTATTTCGAAACTATAATTTAATAATTTCGTCAGCACTAATGGCTCAGTATGTCTAGTAGTGCTACGGTGGGCTGATTGATTGATTGATTGGCTCATTATTATGAATACGGTAACAATGACAATTATCATAATATTTCGTAGGTACCTCGCGGTTACCCCCGTTCTCAGAAAAGATGCACGTTCGATCCCGATTGAGTATAACACTACATGATGTAATGTTCGTAGGTAACTCACGGTTATCTACGTAATCGCAATTGACCCGCAGTCAATCCCGATGAGTACCCACACTTCGTATTGTAATGTTCGTAGGTAACTCGCAGTTATCTACGTAATCGTAATTGACCCGCAGTCAATTCCGATGAGTACACTTCGTATTGTAATGTTCGTAGGTAACTCGCAGTTATCTACGTAATCGCAATTGACCCGCAGTCAATCCCGATGAGTACACTTCGTAATGTAATGTTCGTAGGTAACTCGCAGTTATCTACGTAATCGCAATTGACCCGCAGTCAATCCCGATGAGTACACTTCATATTGTAATGTTCGTAGGTAATTTGCAGTTATCTACATAATCGCAATTGACCCGCAGTCAATCCCGATTGTATACACTCTCTTACCTTCAAAATTTTCGTCCTCAGATGAATCCAATGGGCGTCGTACTCGACGCCGTCTATTCTCCTGTTCTTCTATTTTCTTAATTTTGCGTTTATAACGTTGTAATTTTTCTAATGCACTTCGTTTCGGCATTTTGGAGAAGCGTGTGTGCCTGTTGCCGCACGATAAAAGAATGACGAGTGATTGACCTAGAGTAGTAGGGTTGCCATTCGATGAATAAAATCGAATAGTTTTTCGATAATCGAGAATCTCTAAAGAACGTGCGATGTTGCCAGTAAGTTAAAAGGACTACCTAGTTAATATATGTATTTATATCTGAAGAATGAAGCGACGAAATATAACTGTAAATATTTCAAAAATCTGTATAATAGGCAGACTGCGTGACAATAGCTATGGCAGAATGAGATTAATTTTAAAATATAAGTACCCGTAGCAGTGGTTTCCTTTTCGACAGTTTTTCAGTTTCGAAGTGTCACAAACGCAGTGGCGAGGTAGAAATCAATCGCTGCGCAGAAGGCAGGAGTACGATCCCCGTTCATTGCAAACATTTGTGTGTATGAATATGACATTTTGGAGTATTGCAGTCGTGCCTCGGTCCCGATTGTTATACGACTATGATACTAAGTTCAAATAACCTTACAAATTTATTTAACATAACATTATCCTTTCAAAAAGTGTTTCGGTTTTGTACCTGTTAGGCTGAAAAGTTTGCGACTACAAAACTACCTAATGTTGAACATCCCTTTACAACCTATTCACAGCTTTTGAGCTATTCTAAGCTTTCAGAAAACATTGTTATTTGTTTTGGTAAAGTTGTGGGTATTTTGTGATCGCTTTGGGCCACAGTCTTTTATAATAATGTAACAGTGACATAATGCCCCTAAATATTAGTCAAAATTACTGTCATTCTGCTCACAAATTAATAACAACATTGTTGCCCGTCTGATATAGATAATGAAATAGCCCTTGGTCGCTCAGTACGACACTGAAGAACTGGGGTGGTACTTATATTCGAGCGAAAATTACATTAATTACAACATTTGTAAATAATGAAAACTTACTCCTCATTTAATTTAAAAAAATGTGATTACTAATTGGTACTTTATAAGAAAATACCTAGTTATCAAAAGATTTCGTAATGTTTACAACATAGGTAACTTTTTGACTTTACAGACAGTACAGTCAGTATCTAATTCCAATAAACTCACGATCGGGAAAAACTCAAACGAAATAAGCTAAACCTTTTAGCCTTTCCTCTTTCAGTAACTATCAACACAAACAAACTCTTGTGGATCTGTTAGTAACGCCTAGTCATTTATGTGAAGTAGGCTCTCAAATTTACTTTTGACATTTTGTTTACCAGTCTTTCTATTATTTTATATGGAACATTGTCTATCTGTGTCTCTGTACTTTGTATGCTTCATATAATAAAACATGTGATATCATATAATGTATATTATATAACTCCCAATAAAACACTGTACCAAACCCATTTGGCCATCATGGAAACAGCAGACCAAGGTGTCTCAACATTGGGAGAAGCCTATGTCCAGCAGTGGACTAGGGTAAGATACTTGATTGATTAATTATGTTTGCGATTCTGTAGATAGTCGATCATAAACCATAATTGCAATTGAGTAAATTTGCACTATTAGTAGGTACTTATGACAACTATTACTTATGGGTACATATTGCTATCATCCATAGGCAGAAATATGTTTGCAACCTAAATATAACATTGCTAACATAACATAGCTTAATTAGATTGTCTTTGATACAAAGTTATTCTTAACTGTATTGTATCAAATTTATTATAAAGTTCTATAATTGCATTTCACTTTATGACATGTTCAGCAAAAAATTCTCCACAATTCTATAAGATTAAAGTGAAGCCACGGACGAAATCTAGTTGATAAATAAACGATATTATCTTCAAGATTCTTCAAGTTTCTGTGCACGGTCCGCTGACCTTTTCTTCCACTCGTTTCCTCCGAGGATGATAATATTTAGTGTTCCAATCTGGGATAACTTTGATTTTTAGGGTTTGCTTGGAATTATCGGTTGTAGGTCGGAACGTAGTAAAGTTCTGTTTATGTCTTTGGCCCCGTTTGTGAGTGTAGGTCGAAAGGGAATGCGGAAATTTTCACAATGTTCCAGGATCTCTCATAAAAGCCTGACCCTAAATTAGAATTTGGTACTGGGTATTTAAATAATATTGATTTGATTAGATTGAACTAATTTAGTTAATATTGATGATTTGACATTTTTGATAAAGTAAATCATAAGCTTTTATGGTAACAATAATGATTTTAATTTGCAAATTGAAAAACAAATCACTTATTTTTTATAGATAATCATTATGTGATAAATTTTGTAAAAATCCGACACCAGGGACTTTGCCTTCAGCTTAACATCAGGCGAGGTGAAGTCAAATTGACGTGCCATAGATAAAAAAAAAAAAAAAAAAAAAAAACACCAATTTCAGATATAAACAAAATAGGACAGAACATTTAGCTTGAGCCGAAGGTAAATGTAATTCACAGAGTAGACGACCTCAAGCAAGATTAAAAAACTTTCTACCCCAACCCCGTGGTATCACGAGGCTAAAAAAATATTAATGAAATCTCTACAAAACCTTCCCTACTGACCGAAAGGAACTTCATCAAAGTGTTTTCTGTTGTAGATAGGCAATTAACAAACTCAATTTTAGCCGCGGTATCGATATCGTTTAGGTCGACAATATTCATGGAAGGGTTGACGTTTATCATCGAATGATCTAACTACGATTTTCTTAGAGTGTAGGAAGTGTTTAATTTGGCTCAATTACGATCTCAATTTCGCCAATTTGGTGGGGAAACATTTCAATAACTTAGTGAAGTACCAAAAATAGTTATAGATACTTCTAAATCGTCTTTTTTATTTTTAATAAACAATTTGAAACATACCTGCTATTCTGAAAAATAATATCATGTTTTCATTCTTCGGGCAAACAAATGTCAGCTACGAAAATAAAATGAGAGTAAACAGAGAAAAAAATAACAGTCAGAAAATAAAGGAATATGACTGATTTACATACAATTGGATATGAAGACAATCAATATGGGAAATATCTAAGACGAATAAATGCTCTGTCCCAAGAATGTCTGTTTTCTCTGACTGACCCGAAAAATAAAATTATACAAACTGCACAAATGTTTCTAAGTCAAGCTCAAGATAAATGGTGTAATCTTCTTTATCGCAACGGCAAAGTCTCAACGATAACAAAGAAAAAAGATTTTAAAAGACCATAATTCACTGACTCCGCCCTGAAACCCTTTCTGTGGAGGTTTGGGTATAACAGTATAGACACGGTATTCCATTGTGTTTACATCAGTTTCGGCACAATTGGGATAAGAATCCACAGTGTGTAGTCAATTGTGGCTCCTTAGGACAAGATTAGCTGTAATTGTAGTTTACGGTGTTCTTTGGTTTTAGACTTGCCGTCTTATAAAATTAGAAAATTGGATTTTTATTTGATTACTGACTAATTCAATTTCAGAATACATAAACCTTAAAACGAAGAATAGCGGATTATTTTTAGGCGCACGACTTATCTAAGAGGAGATAGTGACTTCAAATTGATATGGAATAATGTAATAAGTGTTAAATTCAACAAGTTCCGAATTACATACTTTCAAGATAAGAAAACGTTATGCGATAACCATCTCGAGTTAAGGGCGATCCTTTCTGAGTAGCCACCTACCTAACGTGATTTTTTACTTTTTAGATTAGTTACGGTGAAATTATTTGAATGATATCATAACTTCTGTATTTAACATTTTCATCTGAAAATGTTTGCTTCGTGTAATCAAAACTGTGACGCGGACTAACAAGAAACTTTTCAGTCGTGGTATTACTAGCAACGAGTAAACAACCTTTGAGCCTTCTACGTCTATTCAGATTTCTAGTAACTAATTCTAATTTGATAAACTGGTTTATAAACAAAGTACCTACTAGTACAAAAAGTAAATTACTAGCATAGTCTCCGTAAAATATGATTTATTGATTCAGTACCTTTACATTTTAGTTTTTATGTACAATATACAACCGTTTTTGTATATTGTTTCTAAAAACTAAAATATACAGTAGCCTCAGCTCGAAATACTATCGAATTTGTAATGTAAAGGTATCGACAGAACGGAGCATTGCGATTGGCGGGCTACACACGCACACAGGTTCACAAGAGAAACCTTTTCATTACGAATTCGATAGAAGTTCATGCTAGTGCTACAGATGGTGATGGCAGGCTTACTACGGTTACCTGTTGCTGTCACTAGACCATTCCCCAAAGACCTCTGATAACCGTGCTGACCACCAAGAACACATAAGTGAAACATGTTATGAATTACTATTTTTTATTTTATTTTGTACATGTCAACTTGTCTTTCCCCTGCTGATGGTAATCTCAAGGCAAAGTCTTAGGAAATAGGGTCACCATTACTAACATGTAAAATGTTACAATGGTGGCATTCAGCTTGACGGCCTCAACAGATGCTTTTTCACGCCCCGCTTAAAGGACCCGGGACTGTAGGAAGAAGGAAACATGTGAGCTAGTGTTCAAGTAATATGTTCACTCTAAGAACAGTGAGAAGGTAGGTGAGAATAATAATATGAATATGAGTTTGGGTAGACCTAAACAACAAGGGCACCACACGACCGACGTGAACCTATATTGCAGACATCACGCATAAACTTTTTGCAAATGTTTTCTAATCACCACTGCAGACTTCAGGGAATGAACAATTGGCATTTATCAAAATTTTGAACTACATTTACGCGATTACGATTATTCAAACTGAAAGATACTTAATTCCTTTTAACAATCATAAAACCGACCTTATCATCATAAGCTGAAACTAACTCCCCCGTAAACCAACTGTTATACCGTGAAAATAAAACATTACCCGCCCATTATTTCCCATCCATTTTGCCTTTGTTTACTCATGCTTTGCGAAAATAAGGCTGTAGATAACACAGCTATAAGGGGGATGATATAAATCATACAGTTTCAATTACACCCCACTCACTCACTACGGTTTATTAACCTTTTTTATATCAGTAAATCATTCTGTACGACTTTATCAGTGCTACTTTCTCTTTCTATGTTGATCTGGTGCTGAAGGAGCATGTGAAGAGGGTGCTTTGACGATAGATTATAGTGATTATACGGTGTTAGGCGTTTTTTAGCTTAGTTTCATTTTTCTTATGATTTTTTACTATTTATTTCGCTTTATTATTTTATTTTTTTGAGATTTATTCTTCATGAAATAGTGATAAAAAGTCTCTTAAACTAGTTTTCTAAACTTAAAAAGATTACCTATTTCATCTTATAACATCTACTATTGAATGTCAAAATATAAAACTGGATTATGCATTGGGATTTAGGATTTTTAAATATTAATCTACCGGGAATTGAAGATTGAATATGAGCTTGCGACCTCATCAAAATTTCATATAGGTACTTGAATGTTTTAAAACGTGGTTTACCACCTCTCTCGACAACAGACAGGAGACACCGTGTGGTTTGAATCCATTCCAACCATATCAAGTAGTGAAGTTTCAGGGCTAAATATAAACAACTTTGTACTCAAATTTACTGCCTTGAAAAATTCATAGCGAACATACTAAAATTCTATTTTTAGTAACGAGAAAGACCTTCCTTAAGTCTCAAATTGTACTTATTCTAGAACACAAGTGCTATTCATCAAAACCAAGTTTTTCATATCCAACACAAAATTATTTATACGGTCGTTAAACTCAATATGCATATTCCTACATAAATTATATTATAATTATGCGGTACAATGTTATTTTATCAGCAAGAACACATTACGGGAAGATTTGCTGTTAGTAGAGTGTATTAGTGTATGTATAATTAATTTATGTTTGTGAAATAAATACTTGAGATCTGTTTTAAGTGCCTATAGGTATGTATATGCATAAGCGAAATTATCATCTGGGTAAAAATAACAGAGTAACGGCTGTTTAAACTTTTGAAGACGTCCAGTTGTAAATTTGTCAATAGTGCCATGACAGTTTTGCATTCGTTTATTTGCTCAAGCTTCGTTTGCTTTTCTGAATGATGGGTGGTCTGTAGAATAAATAGATCAGTGAATCCATTTCCGGCAGGTAATGGAATCTCTAATCTATTTAGTTTAAATTATGTAATACGCATTATAATTTCACAGAACTGACTATTATCACGTGCCCACAATTCCATAATTCTAAAATAAAAAAATCGGAGACTTCATTTTAGTTCATACTACACATTTTTGATAAATTTAGGCTTTGATTTGCTAATGTTTCGATGTCAAAGATAAATTTTAACGTTATTCCTAATGGAGTAGATGATACCTATTCAGTTGTAGCGGTGATGCGCATGCCTAGGTACTTCTAGTATTTACTTCACAATTCGGGAAACGTTCACTCAGAACAAAGGTATTTGGCCTTTACTAACGCGAACCTTTTAGTGTTGACATTTTATGACTCGAACCTTTTACTGAACTACTTAGCAAAGGCCTAAACAAGTTTAAATTTGTGTAATTAATTGCTCTAAGGGAGGACTTTTCACGTCAAACATTCTGAAAGACGTTGTAAATAATTTACTTAAAATATTCAAGAGAAGCTCATCTGTATACATGATTAAACTGTACTAGTGTGTTTTAATTGTTCGGTGGGATGCATTGTTAACAGAAAGCTGCTTTAATTGACGATGAACATTCACTGCAATGATCCGGAACCATTCAGGAACGTACGGTGTTCCTCAGGGAACGGTTCTCGGACCGCTGTTGTGGAACAACGGGTATGATTGGATCATACAAGGAGTCTTTACTCCAAGATTATCATCTTTGGTTAGGTGAGGTACAACTGTGCATCGCACTCAGTAGAAATAATTATGTGAATGAAAAACTGGAGTATTTATCACTAGCTCTAGAGTTATACTAATATTTAAAAGCTCGTTCGATTCGCGTTGAGTACCAGAAAAGTTAAATTACTTAATAAATCCAATCTAAAAACCCTAAACGACTCTGAATTATACTATTATAATTCAATTAGAAATACATTGTATGTTTAACCTTTCAAATGACGACACATTAACACACATTTCTAATAGTTACATGGTATCTAACAAAAACTCAGCTACCATTCACGGAAGGTCAAACATTTCCGAGTCACTGACATACTATCGTACAAACAGGTTCTAGGAAATGTCATACAGTAGTAAGTTTTATTAGCTGATTATAATACATCTTTATGTGTTTATTGTAGCTGTTGAGAGATGTATGGCAGAAAGTTGTATGGTTAAGAAATTTGTTGGGTTAACTTAACTGTTATCGAATAAAAAAAATGTTTGGAAAATATAACAGCATGACGCCAAACATTAACGGTATTGATTTTTATCATTGTAATGTATATTTCACTTGAAATTTCTTTAAAATTTTCTATTCAATTTTAGTTAGAACGAGTTTTCTCTAGTTTGGACTACATATGTCCAGGCCTGTTTCCCGCAAGGGTAGGCAGAGGTTGTATTCGGTCTCATGTAATAGGGGGTGAGCCTTTTACCGCATTCAGGGAACTATTGTTGACTAGAGAAACGCGTCTGAGGCTGTCTAGGCTGGATGTTTCTGTCTAATGGTAAACAGCTAACACTTAGTCGCCTTGTACATCGCATGAGAAGAGATGAGGTTTTACTAAAAACCTTTTTAAAAATTTGAGTTGTCTAATACTCAAAGTTGTTTTTTTTATTTAGGTCACGTCAATTTGATTTCTCCCCGCCTGGTGGCAAGGTGAAGGCAAATTGACGTGAAGTCTCAGGAAAGAGGGTCACCATTACAAACACGTAAAGTGTTACAAATCGTGTGGTAGAGGAAAGACTCACCGAACCACTTGGTTCGTGATGAAATATTCAGCATCATTGCGAAATATCACAGACAAAACGCGTATTACGAATCTAGCATCACAATCCTGTCATCCAACATAATCGAATCAGTCGTTTATTAGAACATAGGGACAAATAGTACATACAAGTCAAACAACAACCCTCTTTTATTGGTATCAGTCAGGTAAAAATTGACTTCCTGGTCCTTCCTATACAAGTGCTTATGTTTGCGAGCGATTATGAAGAAGTGGGTTCGGTTTCCGGGCCAGGCAAAGTATTATTAAGTACCAGAACGGAGTCCGGAAACGTGTCCGGTACACGACAATAGGCTCCCTTCCTATTAGGCAGGGCCGAAAATATATCATTCTAAAGGTCATATAAAGTAGCTGTATATGATGTCGTTGTTGTATTTATCTAAAATAGTAAATAAACGTGACATAAAGGATCTATTTTCTTTTCTCATTTCCTTTGCCCCGTTAGAAACTTGGGTGAAAGTATGACAAAGTTGTCGAATGAACTGAGTAAAACCATTACGTATATATTATGGCTTGCTGTAAATTTTGCGTTGCTATCAAGATCTTTAGGATACAAAACCTCGTAATATCCGTTGAGTTCCCGACTAGGGCACTTTTTATAGTGCAGAAATTCTGAAAATTTTGTAGACCGACTAACTGACTGTAACTACACAGCCTCCTCAGTTACTACTTGTCAGAGGTGAGATATTCATTGACAATTACTACGCCACGGTCAGTGACTGCTATCCATCAGGTGAACCGTGTGCTGGTCTGCCACTTAACTGGTATAAAAAAACATACATCAAAAAGATTGACCATATTCTAATCCCGAGTATGATTGTCTATTATGACTTTATTCAATGCAAATAAAGCAGAGAAAGTTAAATGACTTACGGAACGGTTCTACGATTGCATGCTCAATTACCAAACAAATCAATTTGTCCACTGTCTTACTAGTTATGACATGCAAATAATCCAAGATAAATATATTCATATGAGTCTGTAAATAATACATTATTTATCTCTCTCACACCATGGAAGTTAAAAACGAAGACATACACATAGGTACTGGCCTTGTGGTACTCAAGATAACCGGCAGACAGGTCACGTTTTATGGCTTTTCATGTGACCTGAAAACCCGAGAGGACCTTAGATGACCCTGGGTGAGAAGAGGTGTGAGGGATATGACAGAGGCTCCCTCACCCTCGGCAACTGATAACCGGAGATGTCGTGCAGTTTTGGTCGGTTCGACCAGGTTTTGGCGGGGGAATACATGGGAATTTTCACACGGAAAAAAGTCCTTTGGTCACGAAATAAGGCTGTCAACTTTTACATCATTTGATCCAATTCCAACTGATTGATGATGCTGAAAAGGATTTAAGTGTTTTTTTCTTAATTGTAAAGGAAGTAATTCGATTTGAACAACCGACAAGACAGCAAGCTGTGTCTAGTAGGTTAGCAGAATTTATAAACATATATAACATAAACTCACGCCTATATCCCTGAAGAGGTAGGCAGAGGTGCTAGCACCCACATTGGCGAGCTTATGGCCATTAACCGGGCACTTATAAACCTGCGATAAATACACACATAACTTCGAAAAGCATCGAAAAGTCATTGGTGTGTGCCATAGTAAAACCTGGGATCGAACCTGAGACCTTGTCTCATCAATCCATTACCCACTAGGCTCTCATATAACTTTATTTATCATAATATAATATTGTATTATCGTACTTAGTTCATTAAGTTGTACTCGAACCGAGTATATAATTATTTTATAAGATTTACATCAGTCCCATTAAAGTTTATGCCTCATGTTGTAAAAACGGTTTCCAATATAAGTGACGCCATACAAACCATTTCAGGCCTCGTAAAAAATGAACTACAAGACCATTCCGCCATAACTAGATTTTGTAAAAAATAAACTTCTGCTACTTTTACGACTAATACATCGGGCACGCTATAAGTTTTATGTAATTTACGTACTTTTACCCTTTTATATTTTGTCAAATCATTTTTCGAAACATTACGACCGATTTGAGGACATGTTATTACATGTTCGCATATGTTATCATAGTCTCTTAAATGTTAAACTCCTGGAAGTAAACTTGTTGTTATAATCGGTACAAACATCGATTGAACATCGATACAACATCTTATTTTTATTATTATCAGTATACAACATACAAACATAATTAACCTAATGTACCGCTAAATCCAGTGGAGCTAGAGTGCGATACATGTGATTACCATTCGGTACATGAATATTGCATAAATTATACTTAAAAAATAATGTATACAAACAAATACCTTTATATATTTTATACAGCTGCGGACGCACCTACAATTGATATACAGCGGGCTCCAAAAGTTCCTGGATACCTTAAAGCCTATAATCCTTTCATAGCCAAAGTATAATTTGACTAAAAGTAAGATAGATAGTGTTAGTAAATAAATTGAATCGACTTCTTTGATTTTAGATTGGCATGGTCATTTACGTATTCACTGTTACATTTATCGGGATAACGAAATAAACAAACATGGTAAATATCCCGATAAATGTAACAGTGAATCGACTTCTTGTTAAAAATAAGTAAACATATGCAAGTAGTCTAGCAATTTAATTATATAATATTCATTCATACCTATAGTTTATAGCATATTTCATAATTAATGAGTAGATCTATTATTCAGCAGCTTCTAAGACTAGTACCTGTGTAGTGGCATCACTTCATACAATTTTGTTTCCAATTGTCCAGGAACTTTTGGACACAGTAGGTACCTAAAATTTCACAAAAAAAAATAGAATTTGAGCTTATTTTTAGTACCTCACATTTATTTATTCCTACATGGAAGTTGGCAAAGGCGCTTTAAGGAATGAACTCATCCTTTCGCTTTTAGACTGCACTATCTACTTTTGTCTACAGTAATTATGTAAGGACCTCCATTAATAAAAAATAAACAATTTCAAACGTGGAATAACCCTGCACCGCGAAGACTTTGAAAGTATATAATCAACAAACACAAAGTTTGCCCAAATATTATATCTGTGAATAATAATACTTGCCAAAGCACCTGTGAAGTCATAAATTTGGTAACAAAGGCCTCGAAGCTCTGCCATCAAACAACTTTATATTCATCTAAGTCAAGATACCGTAAGTCTATGTATTATTGTTTTAATCAAGTTAACAAGAGTTCAAGATTATATGAAAGTTTATTGTTCATGAAATTGAGCCGGTCCGAGCGATAAAAATGATTTAGCTTATGTTGGCTTAATTTTACAATAGATATGAACGATTATGTTCAACTCGGAACATTTTCCCCTGAAACCCTTAATTTAAGTGAAAATATCGCGTTATAAATCATTTTAAAGGCTATTACATGAATATGTATACAGGTATATTGTAAAGTCTGTTTGGATGGAAAGCGAAGCGATGGTAGAGGGAAAATGTAATATTTTATGTTCCATACCTTCATGTTTGGTTAATATTTCTGTAACATTTAAAATTTATAATCGATCGCTAACCTGGCATATGTTATTTTGACGGCTTAGCAATTAATCCCTTTAACAAGTTTGTACCTTTGAAAATATGTTATAGTGATACATTATACATGATTAAATAGTATTAAGTTTAGCTTTCAAATTATATTAAATGTTTTAATAGAAGTTAAGCTTACTCTAAAATATTTAAAAATTCCTGAGCCCTTCATTTCCAATTTTCCTTTACCATATCATAACTTTAATGATACATTAAAAATACTTTGCGTACAATGGAAACGTGATTAAAATGATTATTGCATTTGTATCAATAACTTTGTATCAATCACCAAAACATCATAACCGAGCTGAACTAGATTAGCATAAGAAATACCCAGATGCGTTGGAATAATGTTAATGATTTCGAATAATGTCGGTTGCGTGTTACGTGCACCTATATTTACACACTTCCGCCCACCAGGGGTTATAATTATGGCAATTTCGGAACAGGGAACTTCAGGAAAAGCTCGTCTACACTCGTGACCGGCTATAGACCGATATCAAAAAGAATTACGCTCCACAAAAAGGCTCTATGTAACGCTGTTGCTATTGTTACCACATACTAAATAAACCTGCTGACACCATAACTCAAAAAAGTGCGACCACAAGCAGCTATAATAAAACGAAATAAATTATTATTACGTCACAAAGGTGGTTATAATAAGTAAAATAAATTGTTACTAAGTCGCATATCTCCTACTGTGACTATTATAGTATCTCTTTAACCACACCAACACGGAAAATTCGCTGCCCGACCCCTGAATAAGAATGAAGTTTTTGTCTCCCCAGTTGAAATTATTCCGTTTCTTCAGCGGTCACTGTTTTAAAATTTAAATTTCACTTACCTGTGTTAAGAGTTTATTAAGTTGTTATTAAATTACTTTGTCTTGTTTCAATCGACGGTTATGAAAATTCAACATTTATCTTTCATTCTTCTGTTTTTACTTGTAACTTCAGAAACTTGTGTGTAAAAAGGAATAATTCAGTTTCATTAGTCTATAATATTAGGCCACAATCTAGAATGCACCACTAGAGGTTTTACACTCGTGCTGACCACCCCAAAAAGACCTTATAATACCCTTTTTGAAGAGTTTAAGAGAAATTTTGTGCTACCAGGGCAGGAGACAAATTGGTATTCCCACTGACAGCACAAAACTCACCAGTGAGGTCAGGCTACCCTACTCACCGCCGGAAACACAACACAAGGTCATTATGAGCTGCAGTATTCTGTAACGCAGAGGTACTTCCTCAGTGGAACTGCTCAATCGGGACGGGAGATACCGCCACATTCTACCTTGTGAAACTATGTGTAAAATGTGGAAAAGTATAAATTTTAGCTACCTTCTGTTATTTATAAAAAGTCTAATAAAATGTGATACAATTTAAAAACGGTTTGGCCATTAAACGGGACAATGCCAAGACAATAAAGCTATAAATATCTTTCCCGTTCACGGACCAAAAAATCGAAAAGTTCAATTTACGAAACGGTACTTTGTCAACATGTCTATACCATTTGGTAAATTTAAAGGCAAGCTTTCTTTATTATATTCTGACCAACTCATTAGTTTCGAAAAAATATAGGGTGTGTGTGCGAGACTCCAATGACAAGGGTACACCCTGTACCCATCTCAAAGTAGAACAGGGTTACCAGATGGTGACGATTCATTTGTTTGTACAGTTTTTAAACATGATGCCACGAACACTGATATATCAACATATTTTTGAGGAAGGTTTTCAAACATGAATGTGTTATTTCAGAGATTATATTTCGGAATTGTATGTGAGTAATTTTACCAAATGCATTCAATAGCATAAGGAATTGATTTAATTTAATTGGTGGTGAAAATGAAATTCATCCACGATTCTATAAAAATACAAGTTAACTTTTAGGTTCGTTTTTTAAAATTAAAATTTTGTTTGAATATAACTATTAATAAGACCGTAGTACTATTTGTCATTGCTTCAGATTCAATCAATACAACTGGGAATTCTCTATGATTATGTTGTTAATTGAACAACATCATAGGCCGAAGTCTTTATTAGTATATCGCTTTGCCGGGAGAACGGAGGACAGAACTGCCGAGAGTGACTGCTATCTGATCTTCCAACCCATGTTCATTGCAACTATTCATGTATAGGAAATGTAAATTAATTTAATATTTACTTTATGTAAGTATGTCAGCATAAAACTGAACTATTAAAATGTACAGGTTTGCTTTCAAATGTTTCTACCGCTATTGTGCCAACTTAACTGTTGTATGCAATATAAAGCTGTTCTGAAAACATCACAACTGCATTTCTATGGCCACTACTGCTTTATGAAAGAAAATTTCATTGGCTTCGGTAAACATGCCTTCCTAACGTTTGTATTTACATTTTAGATGTGGCATGTTAACAACGATATGCAATTACCTATGCGGGATTGTATTTGAAACGTGAACTTCTGCTATACAGACATGATATACGACAAAGGTTGTTTTTGTGAATACCACCTAGTTGTGTATATGTGTGCTAGTTCGAGATGGAAAACTGTAAACCTCATAACCCACTTGGGATTGTATACGGATATAAGCACTTATTCCTTTAGTTGAGACTGTCTATTGTTCTATAATTAATTTTATTTCAACTATTTTAATTAACTTTTGGATTCCTAGTACTGGCTCATCGGACATTCTGTAAACTCTATTTACAGTTTATTACCTACTATTTAGGGGATGGAAGTCATATTGCGATGTTTTTTTTATATGAAATGGTCATGTAAAACAGGTTAGTAAGGAAAGTAGAATGTTTCATAGTATGATGGTTTACCTACTATTTATGAACGGGTGGGTGCTAAGTTTCTAAAAAATATTGGGGCAATGATGGTCAAGATTACAGATTGCTGACAAAACCTTTTCTCATGGTAACTTGATAGATTTCATCATTGTCTCAGTGAGGCACATTGGAGGTTACCAAATGGGGAAAAAAAAGAAAAGGAAATCATAAAAAGTTTCTAAACGTAACAACGTTATATTTGTACTTTCGAAAGTTTGAGAAAACTTTTATTTTATTGTCCAAAATTTTAATTAACCTTTCGCAATGGTGGCACGTGGTACAATCAAAAGTGGGATGAAATCACGTGCTGACGTGATTAAACTTGACGCCATAAATTTTTTAGGGGTTGAGTAATACTTTTCTGGGGATATATGTTGGTGTTACTGAGTAGCTATATTAATTTGAGCTTGAGTGTAAACGTGTTGGAATATCGGGCAACCAGTGATAAATCAGTCCAGGTGAGGTGTCTCAGATGACGTAGGCCTGCGATGAGTGCTGAGTTGCTCCATAGACCATGACATATAGTGAATGCACATATACCCTTGGATATAGGAGGATCTTATAAGATCCTTCGAGAACGAAATGCTGATAGCAGTACACTGAGAAAACAGTCTTTGAGAGTAGAAGTGCACTCAATTCTATAGAATGCAGTGAAAATCATCAAATCAAGTCGTCAGTTGGAGCACTGGACTCTATTAATATCCGTGCTTCATCTAGATGTGTTGAAAGTCTTACTTTCTTTATGTTCTTCAACTTTCATCTGGTTTTTAATGATTTTTTTTTTCGCTCAATGCATATATTTTTTGTGTACATGAATATGAATATTTGCATTGGTCTGGGTGTTTCTATGTATAATATGTATGTATTTACAAAAAAAATATAATCTAAGTATGTTTATCCGCATTCTAGAACCCATAATACAAGCTAGTTAAACTATGCTTACCATGGGTCTAGGTGGCGTTGTGTAGATTGTCCTAGAATATTTATTTATTTATTTATTTTAACGTCTATCCGCTCTGTAAGTGCATCCGCCCACTACTGAATGTGCTATGCTTTTTTATTGAAGTTATGAAAAAAAGACAGATTCGCTGACCTTTACAGTATTTATTTACCTGGTGACCGGGCCCCAGATGCTTACACCTTCACATACGTCATCACCAGGAGGAATAATGTTCTAGTCCGAGTGTCAGGAATATTCATGAATTTCATGGATATATAGACATCTTCTACGATCCATGTTGAGTGTTCTGATGAGCCTTTTCAACTGGTCCCACCGCTCCTTTCCCACACAGTACAACGCGCGCAGGGCTTAGATGTCACACACATACGATACAAATAATTCCATCTACAACTAGCGGTTTGGCGACTCCTTTCTATGCGTACTGCACCCCTGCTTATCATCTGGCGAGGTGCTGTCAATTTGACGTGCCTAAATATAAAAACCCAAACACATGCAATTTGTGGATAATGCGTGATCTATGTTTCTAATAATGTTTCTTTAAGAAAATGTGAAAACATTTGACAGTACTCAGAAGACTTGAAGTGCAAAAACCGAAATTCAGTATCAAAAGATATTAGGTTAGTAATGTTGTACATTTATTATTACCTGACGATCACTTGTCAATGTAAACAAATCAAATCTCTTAAAACAAAGCCCTTTCATCCCTTTTTGAGAGGCTACAACCGGGAAACATAAAGGTTTCTTAAAATATTGACGACAACCTTACTGTTTGATAACTCAATGTTATTTATTATTATGAAAATGTTTTTTTGCTACTAAGAAATTTAACTTGTTAAATTGTAAAATTTAAGTAATGTACTAAAATTTTACAGTCTCAGTATATATAGTAATCATATAAAAATCCGCAGCTTCACAGATCAAAAGATTGATCAAAGATACATCATCAAAGAATTTGCAAACCACGTGTTACCAATCGTGTCCTTTATCATTCTTTATTTAAAATGTAAAGCTTCTTTAAATGAAACATTTTTACAGGAAAAAGGTTCTTAAATTTACATCATTCCGTCAAAAGTATTGAGTGTATTCACCTCTGTTGCTGTTTTCACAGGAAAAGATAATCGGAAAATTTCCCAAATAAAATCTCCCCTTTCACAAAGTTAAATAAGTACCCGGAATTTTGAGTTACAGCACTTCCATATTGAATTTCTCAATTGTTTTTTTTTCCTGTTGTTTTTGTCTGTTGTACTTTATTTTGTTATCCTGATTTACTGCATTGGAGGTAAAGATCTTATTCCAATACACAAATCATAAGTATGTATAGAATGAATTTTAGGTTTATGTGTAGATAAAATTGAAGTATACACAGCCAAGGAAGTAAGTTTTTAACAATATGTAAAATGTTTTTATGACCGGAGTACGTAATGTCTTAAAACGATGAAACATATCGAGTGGTCCAGGGTTAAAATCCAGGGTAAAATTTTGCTTAGCTAACGAAAATACTAGCAACTTCGGTTAATAATACTCCAACTTACCTTGTAGAAGGTAATACGTACAAGTAAATATTTGTACTGAGCGAGAACTGAACCCATAGCCTATTATAGCACTCACTGAGCTCCACTCCTCACCACACTGATCGTAGTTTATTTACATTTAAAAAGTAAAGCCCATTCCGCGATAGCCTAGTGCTTAGTGGGCATAGACTGCTGAGATGAGGTCTCAGGTTCGATCCCAGGTTTTACCACACACCAATGACTTTTCGATGCTTTTCAATTATTATGATTATAATGATTATTATGATTATGTTATGTGTGTATTTATCGCAGGTTTAGAAGTGCCCGGTTAATGGCAATAGGCTCGCCACCTATTACATTGGGACCTAAACATAAGCACCTCTGTTTACCCCTTCGGGGATAAAGGCGTGAGTTTATGTTATGTTATGTAAAACCTATGTTCGGTTGCTATCAAAAACAAGGAGCCCCGGTTTTATGTACGGTACCTACTCGTAGTTTGAAAGCTTGTCTAAACGGTTACTGATATATAAACTTGGTTAAAGTACCTACCGTTGTTTGGACTTGTTCACCGAGTGGATCGATTCGCGCGGTCGTAACCAGACGCTTCTGATGTTATGAAACGTTATCATATTGTATTATCTAATGGTTTCTTGAGTTAATATGTATATAGTCGTGTTTAACTGTGCTGGACTTAGACCTCTCTCAATGTTGGGAGGCTTTGGTCTACAACTGTTCCAACATCGACCAGACAACTTAGTACAGGGTTTTATTTCAAGTGTATAAATAAATAAATATTCTAGGATAATTTATACAACGCCACCAAGATCCATGGTAAGCATTGCTGCGAATAAACGTACTTGGATACTTTTATCTTGTAAATACATACATATACATAGAAACTCTGGGTGTTTGCAAATGTTCAAATATTCTAATGCAAATATTCATATTCATGCACACAAATATTTGCATTGTGCGGAAATGAACCCACGCCTCCTGGGTAGCAGTCGCGTTCACTACCCCATCACATCCGAAAGGTGTGATAATATTATGCGCACTATATCACTGCGAGAAGGTGATCTGGAAATAGAACCCTGTACCAACCGAAATAGTAGGCCGCCTCTCAACATTAGGATAGGCTTATGTCCAGTAATGGACTACGATAAGTTAATTGACTGATTGATTGACAAGATCTCAACATGTACCGTTGGACAGTGGTCCACCTGGCATGACCACCCAGTCTAGTGGGAGTATCCATTTACCCCAACCATGTCTAACACAAATTACTACATAATTACGTGATTATTTGACAATCATCATTTTGAAATTTGACCCTACTTTATCCAAACAACTACAAAAAATATGTTTAAGGCACTTCCCTGACCAAATGATCTTAGCAGCACATATATCAATTTAATCTTTCCTCCTTTTAAGCCCTAAATACGTATGGTACAGTTTTATTAGTAAGAAAACTGTAAAATCAATAAAAAAAAAGAATAATATGTTATGATCATGTAATTTATTTCTGAGTTTTAGCCGCAAATTGAAACAATTTAGGTATACTTTAAGATTCTGCTTATTGTAAGGGTCAATGTTACAAAATGGTGACCCTCTTTCATGAGACTTTGCCTTCAGCTTAACATCAGGCGAGGTGAAGTCAAATTGACGTGCCATAGATAAAAAAAAAAACAACAATCAGGTTTTACATAATATAACATAAGATAATCTCACGCCTATATCCCCGAAGGGGTAGGCAGAGGTTTTAATTGGTTCGATTCTGATATTGCCACCTCATTGTTCCTGCGCTGATAATGAAGCCTGAGTGGGTTTCCTCATTTTACTTCAGTGGCATACTTCCCAGAAGGGATATTATAACCTTAGAAATTTAATACGGGTGTCATGAAAGTAATTGAATCGTATTTCCGTGATTACAATTTTCATGGGATCAACAAAAATATTCCATAGAAATGTGAGACTATGGATATCATGGTAGAGGAGAGGTCGTCACTTGAGCTTTTTGCGGAAGTCTGAAAAGTAATTATATTTACGCAAACCAAATGAAATAATATAAAGAAAAGAGCCTCTTATTTTGTTTAGAATTGTTACAATTTTATTTTGAATTACTTAAAGGCATCAAGAAAGCGGAATATTTCGGTAGGCAGCCTGCCTAATGTGAACCTGTATGTGCGTGTAGCCCGCCAATCGTAATGCTCCGCTCTTTCGATACATTCATGTATCCATACAGTAAGAGATACTTACTGGACCCATTTCAACAGTACAATATTAGTATCCAGAGAATCCCGATGGACGCTGACGGTCCTAATCGCACATTAGGCGTAAAGTAAGATTGAAATAATATTACTTGGTAGTGATAAGGCCCCTATTTGAGACACTTGACCAGTTGGGAAAACATCCATTATCTGTAAAATATTTCGGGAAATTTTCCATGTTTGTTGATTTTATCGAGTAACCGATATTTCGACGCTGTTGCAAGCGCTATGATCACGTGTACTGACGACTGCCGAGCTAGTTCTTATTGTGGCCAACCGTATCGGTCTACCCTCTTTCTCATTCGTTTACTTCGCGCTCCAAACACTGAATATGTGAATGACCATGTCAATCTAAAATCATACATTCATCGTCTTATTACTTACTATGTATTGTAGGTAACACCACTTACCGCATTTCATTTTATCGATCAATTAGTCCAATCCACTGCTGGACATAACCACTCTCTCACTTCTCACTCCTAGACATCCTATGTGCTATTTCTGACGATGCCTTGCCTACCGCATACAGTCCACCTCGGCCATCTTTATCAGACTGTCAGTGCATCTGGTTGGGGAACATCCCACCATTCATTTACCTTCAATACCTACTTTCTTAAAATCTTCTCTTTTATTAACATAGCTTTTAATTTTTGTTCACAGGTAACTGTCAAACGCGTTCAGTGTGTGTAGTGTAATTCTGGAAGTGTTAGTGCTAGTGAGTGATGTTTGTCTGCTGAGGACTGCTGAGGCCATGGGGCCCGACCGCCGGGTCGCGTGGGCCTGGCTCGCGGTCCTCGCGGCTCTAGGTCACACGACTGCTTATACGGATACAGAGGATTTTCTCAGCGATCTAGATAAACCAGGTGAGTTTTTACTTTTTATATTTAGTTCATTATTTGACTTGGATGTTAAGAAGATAGAAGAAGCAAAAAAAACAAGAATAAGAAGAGATAGGTAGGAACCTCAGTGGAGTTAATGTTGAGGTAGTAAATTTTTCAAACCGACTAAAACCGTCGATGGTTTACGCATTGTCTAAATGGTAAGAGGAGCCAGGCATATTATTATAATATAATATTATTTTCTCTAGGATATGCCTGGCCTACCTTAAAAACATTTATACTCCATTTGGTTAGGTACCTACGTAAAAAAATGTAAACAATGTTGTCGACACTTTTTATAAAAACACATGTTAAACAAATAAACTAAGCTAACTAACTGACTAACTAGTGGTTTGATACCGATATTTAGTCTAATAATACATTTCTAAGCAGACAAGTAATTTTAGTGAGGTTTTGAACAAAACTTATTTAAAAGACATAGGTACCAAGATTGTTTACGTTTTTTTAAGTACCTAAACAAATAGACTATAGGCTTTACAACTTGAACTTCACTTAAAACATAGGTTCATATTTTTAAATTTGGTTACAAGCATTTTTATTTCTAGAATATTATTGTGATCAGTTTATCGATTTAATCGTAAAAGTATAAGCACGCTTGGCTACTTTTTAATGAACCTGTATTTGACTTCACTTCCAAAACAGGTGATGGGTCATTGGTCTCTCGAATTCAGAAGTTTTCAAATCACACAATTATTATAAATCACTAACTGAGAAAACAAATCAAAATTATTATGAACAAGTAAATACTTTCCTTAATTCAATAGAGAAGAAAAACAATGAATTAAATTTTCATTAATTACACCGGTTTCTTGTATTGTATTTGGGTAGTTACTTTAAATGTATTTACAGTAATGTGAGTTTGGCGTGTTCACGTGAAATCTGCGCCGCGCGTTTTATGGGATCTTATATTTTAGCGTGTGCGAACCCCCATGGGTACCATTTCAATGGAGCTAACCATTAAATTAAAATCTAAAGGAATAAATCAGTATTCAGAGGTGTGATACCTAGTAAGCGACTTTACGTACATACCAAGCTATTCAGTGATACGTTCATGCGTACAGCCAAAGAGTGGAGCGCCGTACCCGAATCTGTATTTCTGGATAGTTTTAACTTGGTGGTCGTTAAGACTAAAGTGTATAGGTTACCACAGATGACATATTGGTCGAAGGCGAGCCTATCGAACATAAAAAAATAACATATCCATATAGGAATGCGGGTGAACTTCGATATTTTCCGTGCAATGACTGACTTCTGGCCTCCGCAACCTATAGTAATAGGCGTAATCGAAGTTCTACAGTTAGACCAGCAAGGTAACATCAAATATGCTAAAACAACATTATTACGATTCATTTAAATACATAGTTACTTTAATAAATTTTCCACATTATGGTATTCTCGCGCAACTTCAATTAGATACATTTTTAATTACTTAGTGCGTATACAACTTAAATAATATGGAGCCAGTTGTATTAAACAGGTTTGTATGCAAGACAGATGTTGCATGAAATGTGATTTATTTTTCAAGCGAAGAAATGTTCAATTTGTTGATTTACTTTCGTAATATTTTTTCTGAAACATAAAATTGAGTTCATTAACTTCTGATGTCCTTGTTGAAAACCCCCATGATGTAGTCGCTTAGAAGAGGTACCTATGATCTATATTTTTAATGATTATATGATCAACTTTCATGTTAATCATAATATCACGGAAGTTAAGCATATTATATCGGGAGTTACACATTTTTTTTTTTTTTTTATACCACTTAGGTGGCAGACAAGCACACAGCCCACCTGATGGGAAGCTGTCACCGTGGCCTATGGACGTTTGCAACACCAGAGGCGTCACATACATGCTGCCTAACCTGTAGTTAAACCTTCTAATGCCCTTCTTGAAGAACCCCATATTGTAGTCGCTTGGGAAGACCACGGCAGGGAGTTCATTCCACAGTATTGTTACAATTATCTCTAATCAGTAAACAGCTCCTGTGTGGGTTGTGCGCGTCATAGCACAAAAAAGTTAACCACTTTTTGAAAGTATAGTAATGAATGAAGTAACTTCTACTTCGTGTCGAGCTCACGTTCCGTAACACGCCATCAATCAACGACCCACGTGGGCGAGTGACGCATACTACGGATAATGATTTTTAGCGATAAACATCTGAATTCATTCACTTTCCATATACATTTGGTTCTGTGGAAACTGGAGCAAATATGATGAATTACAATCTTATAGTAATTGACATATTCAATGTCGAAACAAAAAAGTATCGTAATTTTGAGACATTAAGTAGGAGTAAATTATAAGTGGTATTGGACTGCGGAGACGCGGTCTCGGGTTCGATCCCAGGTTTTACCATGGCACACACCAATGACTTTTCGATGCTGTTCGAAGTTGTGTGTATTTATCGCAGGTTTATAAGTGCCCGGTTAATGGCTATAGGCTCACCACCTATTACATTGGGACCTAAACATCAACTGGCGAAATATGGGTGCTAGCATCTCTGCCTACTCCTTAGGGATATAGGCGTGAGTTTATGTTATGTTATGTTTTAAATAAAATTGTAAGCTACTTAGAGGATATTGTTCACGAGATAATATTTGGAGTTACACCCTACAATATAATTAAGTATGGCTCAGATAGCTTTCACAGAATTGAGAGCAATTCATATATAAAATTTAAGCCAGGACCTGGAAATTTTACTCGTAGATACTTCATTCTAAGATTGAAAAGAATTCGGTATACCAACTTCCATTGCAATTTCATTGCATTGTTTCTGATTTACTCATGTTGTTGTGGTGGTCAACATTGAGGTGAGTGGTAAATAAGATTTTAATTTTTTTTTTCATTATTAGTATTCGATATAATAAGGTCTTATTATAATTTTGTAACTATTTGTAATTAAGTACCACCGGCTTCAAGCGGTAGTATATGCGACTGTTGCGGTAAATATCCCAGGTTTGAGTTCTGCAAATTCCGATGTTTTTGTTAGGATATTCTAAGGAATTCAAAACATAATAGTCGGAATGGTTCATAATTTCTTGTATTATGTGCTGCAGCTAATTAAAAATATATTAAAAATAATAAAAAAATGCGTTTATTCATTTTTCTTTCTTTCTTTCTTTCAAATGATATAGGTATATTGATATTTCTTTTTTAGTGGCATGTATGTATGACAGCTTGTAAATTAGAGTATTCAGTGAAAAAATGTCCTCTTTTGCTGACAAATGACAATAATTTAATAGAAAAAATGAGTAAAATGAATGACACATGCACCTATAACTTATTTAGTCACAATATGAAAAAAGACCACCATGTGCCTTTTATCACCTTTTATCACTAAAATATGACATCATCGGCTCATTCCATCAATCAAGTGTGCGTGGGCGCAACTTATTGAATAACTAAAACCTCACAGAGCGTATAATGGCGTTGACACATTATTAAATCAATTTTAATGCCTATTTAATATGTTTGTGACAAACACTTTAAGTGGAATATACGTACCTACATTCAAGTGTTGACAAATTGGTTAGGTACTTGAATAATAGTAATAAAAAACTCTATTAGGTCATTGCGAAGGCAGTTAGCAGAGCGCACATGTCACATTATCGATATGCTGAGGTAGTTCAGTAACTAACATAGTTGTCAATACGGTTTACTTTATTTTTAATGAACATATCAATTTGATTGAACCCCGGTTATCTTAATTATTATCAACCATTGTTAAATCACATATACAAGTGTTTTTCAATTTTAGACTTTACTGTAACGCTGTGAAAGTTTAAAATTAAATGGAAGCTTCTAGAGTGAATGAAAGTATGAAATGAACTCTTTTCAATAAGATTTTTTGAGTAGTAGTAGAATCGGGTCCTGATGGTAAGCTGAAGGTAATTTCTCAGGAAAGAGACTCAACAGTGCAAAATATGTAAGAACATTGTTACAATGACAGACCTTAGCTTGACGGACTCTTCTGATACTTTGTCAGGTCTTGCCTAACAGAGGGGTAACAAGAAGAACGGATGGCCGTTGGAGTCGAAAGGTTCTCGAACGGGGACCGCGTTTCGGTAGTCGAACCGTAGGACGGCCTCCTATGAGGTGGACGGACGACATAGTCAAAGTCGCGGGTACCCATTGGATGAAGACCGCCTCCAACCGGTCAGATTGGAAGTCGGAGGAAGCCTATGTTCAACAGTGGACGTTATATGGCTGAAATGATGATAATGATGAAGTTTGACTTAACATGATTTCAACTCCTGCGTTGTGTTGATGTTATAGGGACTTCCCCTATAATACCAAAATAACCCAGGAATTAAATTTTACCGGCACAAAGCTATATCAATTTGGATTATCTTCACATTAAAATCAATATTATAATTAATTTTACGACTGTTGTGACACGTCCCGTGAGATTTTATTACTCAACTAATCTTATCGATCGATCTGCGTAGTAGCCGTCGTACATGCTCAAGATCGAGATCTTCCGATAATCCGTCACTGTATAATTAGTGGCAACACCTTGTGTTATGGTAGTATACCTAGTATTACGTATATTATAAATATTGAACTATAATATAGACCATTTTAATTAAACTAACTTTCCGTGTACAGTATGTTCGTGGAGCGTTGCAGTGTAATAGGTGACAATTTATGGATGGCGACTGGTATTGATGAAATAAATTTATGATGCATTTTATACAACGTATATTATATGATGACACTTTAAAGACGCCATAAAAAGGCGCCAGGCGTATACGTCAGGTAGGAAGCAGAGTTTGTGATGGTATCCTCTTATTAGATAATGACGTTAACAAATCCTGTACCACAGGTAACCTACAGAAGAGAGATATTGGGGAGGATAGTGGTGATTCTTTCAGCATTTTCACGAACCAACAAAATAAAGCAAATTACTTTTGTGATTGATTTTATAGTAACGTAACCTTAACATAGTCAAGTTAAAATAAGAATACTTTTACAAACACGAGGCCAGTCGGCGATATCATACGAAGGTGCGCGCCTTTTTAACAAGCTACCCTCGGGCATCAAAAGAATTAACTCGTTGGATGTATTTAAGAAACAATTAGCCAAACACATGATCTCAATGTACTGAACGTGTCTGTTTTAGTGTGACAACGAATATTATTCTGTGAATCTGTAATTTATGTTCTCATGTAAGTGATGTAAAATATGTCTTTATGAGAAGAAAATTCTAAGCCTAAACCCAACACCCACACATATAAAGGTCTATACCAATTTGCTGAACCGTGTGTATATTTTAATAATATCAAATGAACAAAATATTACAAGGTTTATTTTCGGTTACAGTTCACTTAACTTCGAAGTGGTAATAAAGGGTTTGAAAATGACTTTATCGAAATAAACATGAATTGAATAAGTCATTGTTTTAAATGAGTCAATTAATTTTTAATTGTCTTTTGATGATTCGCTCCTGTGAACTCTTACGTCTCTAGAATACTTCGGTAATCCTAAAAAGATTGGCTGATCAGTTAGTTAAAGGTTGAATACGAATTGCTCGAATCTTATTCTCGATTCGATTCCGATTAGGACATTTGTTATGTTCCCTTGAATTGAAATAGATTTTTCATGTGAGACAATGTGGTCTATTTGATGGTAGCAATCGTCGATTTTACGAAAACGGTTATAGGTTTTCGTTTTGATATACAAGTAACAAAGCACATATTTACCTTTCAAAGCGCATAAAAATAAGTACACAATACAAAAGGATATGAAAAACTCAATTAATATTCATTGAATCCTAAAACAAGAAACAAATCATTTCAATATTACCATAAATACAAAAAAAAGGAAACACCATTATCATTAAAAACAGTATCGCTGACAACCCCATAATGTTTATAATGAGTTATGTAGACAACAACATGGCAACACAGGGCGTTAGTTATTGTTACCAGTCGAAAAAAGGTTAAAGATTGAGTTGTGTTCAGACGGAGTTACTAATAATAATTAATGAATTAATATAAAATTAATAGGTTATAAATATTTATATTTTGACGACCGTTATATTGTAGGTTGCTAATAGCAATTTCTGTCAATCTATTATTGGAAGTGAAATTGGTAAGAAATATATTCCGCTTGTTAACTATCATTCGTGCTCTAGACGAGGCGATAAAAACGATTCTTTAGTATGAAGTAAAATCAAATGAAAATGAGACCTACTTATTCACCACATTGTGCTCTGATTAGATCGTGGAATTAACTATATATAAATGTCATTTAAAATGCATTTGTGATTTAAATATTCTGATCGTATGTTAGATGTATAAAAGATAAAATTAGCGATAATTGTCGTGTAAGTCGTTTATGTAATATGATTTAACGTTTCCTTTCGTCGTGAAATACTTTGGATTTGAATGTTTTTTATAGTATGGCTACGTGCAGTTCCCGAAAGTAAAACTTGATCAATAAATCTTAGCGTTAATAATTATTGAAAACAGCATCTTGTTAAACGATAAAAAATATTAAAAATGATTACATTAAGGATCATTAAGTACCATTAGGTCTTGGAATTCCTTACCAGCGCACGTGTTTCCTTCTACAGTCCCGGGGCTTTTAAGCGAGGCGTGAAAAAGCATCTGATGAGGCCGTCAAGCTGAGTGCCGTCATTGTAATACTGTACATGTTTGTAATGATGAATATCTTTCCTGAGACTTTGCCTTCAGCTTACCATCAGGCGAGGTGAATTCAAATTGACGTGCCATATAAAACATTAATTGCGTCAGTTCCCAGGATCTTAACCACAGGTAAAAATACATTACCAGCCGTTTATTTCGCACTTCTTCCTATTATAGTCCCGGGTCCTTTAGGCGGGCGTGAAAAGGCATCTGATGAGCCCCTCAAGCTGAGCGCCATCATTGTAATGTTGCACGTGTTTGTAATAGTGAGCCCCTTTCCTGAGACTTTGCCTTCAACTCACCACGACCAGGTGTAGACAAATTGACGTGTCTTAATTTTTATACATAACAAAATATATTTATAGATATATATATATATAGATATAGATAAAAAAATTGTCAATTACAGACCGCGGTAGCCTAGTGGTATGGGTAATGGACTGCTGAGACGAGGTCTCGAGTTCGATCCCAGGTTTTACCATGGCACACACCAATGACTCGATACTTTTCGAAGTTATGTGTGTATTTATCGCAGGTTTATAAGTGCCCGGTTAATGGCAATAGGCTCGCCACCTATTACATTGGGACCTAAACATAAACTGGCGAAATGCGGGTGCTAGCACCTCTGCCTACCCCTTCGGGGATACAGGCGTGAGATTATAAAAAAAAAAAAAAAAAAAAAAAAATATATTCAATCAATCAATCAATAAATCGAATTATTTATGTCCGATTCCAGGATCCATATGTGGGTTAGAAATGTAACTTAAAAGCGAGTGTTAGTAACTTACTTCCAAACAAATAATTTTTTACGTATATTATGTAATATGAATCCTTAAGTGTGACTTAAAAGAAAATTTACTTAGTTTGAAGGTAGTAATATGTATAATATGAATATTTATTCGCACGAATATTCTAATACACTATTCAAATCTGAACCTTGCTTTATCCAAGTACATCGTCGGTACACGGCCCTCATACATTCCTCTGTCATTGTGTACATTTATTGGCCTTTGTCACGCGCGCCATTCGTTTAAGCATTTTTAGATGAGTTTTGAGATATTACGTTGGGTTCCGTAGTGTTTAGTGAGGCTCATTAAATTTTAATGGTTTTTTAAGGGATCAGGAGTATAATGAACCGTGGGAAAATGGTTTAGTGTGTTATTTATGTTATTGTTTGTTAATTAAATCTTTACAAGGCCGGGTGTTTTACTCGTTAATTAATATTGTCTCATTTGTAGTGATGATATGCTAGAAGGAATATATTTGGTTTTCTTCAGTTCGATATGGGAACTTATTAAAATTTCTTTCTTGAATAATTTTTGTTTTTTACATCGGTACATTTCTGTAGTTTGTAAAAATAAAATTAGCCTTTCTCTTTATGTGACTTATTAATTCTGTGATAATGGTATGCTGGTGTGCCGCAGGGGTCCGTCTTATCACCCACTCTCTTTCTTCTGCATATCAATGACATGCTGTCCACCGGCAGCATCCACTGCTATGCAGACGATAGCACTGTACACGGGAGCTACCACGGACATTCTGCGGCCAAGCAGTCCGATATAGCGGAAAAGAGGCGACTTCTTGTCACTGGGCTTGACCGGATCCTCAATCACGTTTCCCAATGGGGATCTGAGAACCTGGTCGAGTTCAATGCCAAGAAGACGCAGGCATGCGCGTTTTCAGCAAAGACATCTCCTTTCCTTCCTCCTCCCACTCTTCAGAGCACACCACTGCCATTACAGGATAACCTCAATATACTCGGTATGGACGTGCGCTGCAAACTGAACAACAAGAACTATATCGAGAGCATCATCAAAACAGCTTCGCGTAAACTCGGAGTCCTGAACAGAGTGAGACGTTTTTTCACGCCGGAGCAGCGGTGTCTTCTTTATAAGACACAAATTCGCTCCTGCGTGGAATACTGCTCGCATCTCTGGGATGGCTCCGCAAAGTACTTATTAGATGCTCTCGACAGGTTGCAGCGACGTGCGGTCCGCATTATTGGGAGTCCTGAGGTCACAGAGTCCCTCGAGCCTTTGCAGATGCGTAGAGATGTTGCGTTCTTGGCAGTATTTTACCGTCTCTACCATGGTGAATGTTCTGATGAGCTCTTCCAACTAATCCCACCCTCCCCTTTCCTACACAGGACAACACGTGCAGGGCTTAGGTGTCACTCGCATACGGTACAGAATATTCCATCAAGAACCAAGCGGTTCGGTGAGTCTTTTCTTTGCCGTACCATTAAGTCCTGGAATTCCTTGCCGGCGCACGTGTTTCCTTCTTCCTACAGTCCCGGGTCCTTTAAGCGGGGCGTGAAAAAGCATCTGATGAGGCCGTCAAGCTGAGCGCCACCATTGTAGCACTGAACGTGTTTGCAATGGTGACCCTCTTTCATGGGACTTTGCCTTCAGCTTAACATCAGGCGAGGTAAAGTCAAATTGACGTGCCGTAGATAAAAAAAAAAAAAAAAATATGATCTGTAGAATAAAGTTTTCTTTCGTCCTTTCTTTCTTTTTCTGCCCTTTACCATTATCAATTTTTTTCGCAGTGCTCCATTAGTGTTGTGTATTAGTATAGTGTGTGTTTTATGTATTTTTCAGTTCAATACGCTTATGTCTCACTTTTGCATATTTTAGACTTGGAATTTTGAAGTGATTCTATGCATTGAGTGGCTTTGAATTTTACTTTTATTAAAAGATGAATGTGTTATTCATTACCTTCTTATTATGCACTGTCATTTTCACACCGAGCGGTCGCCATGCCCAGCTGTGTTAAAAAATTCATTGCATTTTCAGCGTAGGATGGCTTCGATCGTGGCTGTAATTAGAAAGCAGTGTTTATGTATAAACACAATGTTGTACCTATATGATAAAAATTTGATTAAAAGTCGTCCCTTGAAAGTTGAAAGTGAAACTGCATTAGAATTGTATTATTAGGAAATATAGTTTTAAATCAAGACAGACTGTCAAATATTAATTGTGGTTAATATGGTGATACTGGGCAAATGCCTAAAACGTTATATAATAATATTTTTTTACTTTTCATTTATTTCAAGTCTACCCCAAAAAGGGCATTAGAAGGTATCTTCGGCATCCATGGCATGTGTTACTAACGTCCATAGGCCGAGATGACCGCCTTCCATCCGATAGACCGTATTATCTGTCACCTAATTGGTATGAAAAATAATATTTTTTTGTTCCAAATCTATTAAAATCTTCAGAGATGTGCGATTACTAATATAAATAAAAACAAAAGTCTCAATTAACCCCGTTCAATCTGAACCTTGGCCCATGAAATTATAAGTCGATTTATTTCCCAAACGATCAAAATCAATTTTAACATTTAACTACATATTCATCAACATTACTTTCCAAGATTAAGAACACCGCAAATAAAAAAATGTCTCACTTAACCCCATTAAAACGGGACCCTAAAAAAACGCCCGTTTTTATTTCAACAGATTATAATACATCAAAGACTTAACGTATGAGCGAACCTATACGATTCTTACTAGATTATGAACGTAATTCACCACGATTCGACGTTTATATGTAATAAACATGATATTTTCGGGTACACATTTCAAAATTTAATCTACAATACGTATATTGTTCGATTCGGGGGTCGTTCGATAAGATATTGTAATGGATTTGGTGTTTTAGGATTATGTTTTTTTTATTGTGTTGTAATTTGCGTGGAGGCGTGTACTTTTTAGGTGAATATTTGTGTGATTTGGTTAAATTGGTTTATGAATACAAATTCTTACGATACTGGTACTTATAAACACCCAATATTGAATTATTTAGATATCCAAATGGCTATCTTCCATGCTTTCGGAGGTAGGACACGACGGTATCTCCCGTCCGAAATGAGCTGTCCAACTGGGGAAGTACCTCCGCCCTATAGAAGACCGCAGTCATAATAACCATCGTGTTGTGTTCCCGCCGGTAAGTAGGGTAGCCAGAGCTCACTATACCCCTCCTTCCCCTCCCCTTCCTAGCCTCCCCACCCCTTCCCAACTCTCCCCCTTTCCCTTCAGGGTGGGCAGCGCGTGTGTGACACCCTTAGTGTTGCACACGTTCATAGGCCACGGTGGCCGCTTTCCATCAGGTGGGCCGTGTGCTTGTCTGCCACCTACGTAGTATAAAAAAAAAAAAAAAAAAAAAATGCTTTGGAGTTCCATTTAGTAACTTATTTCACAAATCCTAGTAGGTCAGATTAGGCAGCTGGCCAAGTTGCCTTTTTCTGTTCCAAGGTGAAGGTTTATGATTCTTCTTCATCATTCTATCTTCAGTCTCATCCGAAGTTTTCAGCTCTGGAGTCTGGTATTCACTTTTACCAGTAGAAATATAGGTGTGGCTGAACTTCGATATTTTCCATGGATATTGAAGCATTTCACTTAGAACAGTAGCTAAACTTAACGTGCTCACAGAGACACGAGACAAAGCAATGTAATTAGCCATATTCATGAATACAAATATTTACGCTATTGAGGTAGTCTCCATGATTATTCAAGAATAAATGACTGTACCTAAAAAAGAATAGAGGACCCTAAATTGTAGCAACGTTAATTTTCTTAACAATTATTTTAATTTTTTTCTCCTCTCCAATTTCTCTTCGACCCAAAAGAATCTACTTTGAATATTTTTCAGTAGAAAGGAAACTACTAGAAAAAATTGTTCATTGCCATGACCGGTAGCATGAAAATAGAAAGGTTAATATGTCAAGCCAACACACATTTCGTCATAAAAAATCCGGATCAGAACTTAAATATTCACATGTAGAAAAGACGAATAGCATCGCGTGTCGTTATACCTTAGAAAATATCATTAACTTTCAAATGACAGTAAATGATGTTCTACTAAAACAATATTTTGATGTTTATTCTAGTGCTAAGGTCAACTATAAAAATATTTTAGGTATTTTTTTGTTTAACTCGTCGCTTATTAATGATAATGATTAAACATTCAAGCAGTAAGTATATTATTCGTTCATCTTCAATTTATATGAAATTATGTGCGTCAAATACTTTTAAGAAAATTTCTCATTTTGCCTTAGTTTAAATGGTCTTGTTAACTTGGCTAAGGTAGTTCTCTATTGTGATTTCATCAGAATTAAATGAACGTTTAAATGCTAGGGTTACAATTAAAGTAATAGTGTTCTTTATAACTTATTTGAAAATCATGAATCATATTAATAAATTTATTTGTTCAGCTAAATGACGATAATATACTCCAGTATAAATGATATTGAAACTACGTACGTATAAGAAACAATTAAGGGAATAAATTGGTCTGATTTATGATAAGATATGCATAATTTAAACACTTAGATGTATTTTGCCGAGTCTACATATACGTAACATTTTACCGTGACCGTGTCAGAAGTGAGTGTCCGTCGCGTATTCAACTGCGTGATAGCTGAGCTTAAATGAACTGGTGGCCATGTCAGCGCAAGTCAAGTTTGTGTGTCCATGTGCCACAACTTGTTACGCCCACACTCAACGACATATTTTGGTGTCACGCTGTCCGGTCAGCTGTACACACAAGTCACAAATCTGGACGCGGCTTTATGATTGATCAGCCCATTTAGTATCTCTTGACAATTTCTTGAGTACTTTTTTGACTTTTTTGCACATTTGCATACGTGCTCAATTTTCCTGGAGTATGTGTAAAGAAATCGATGGTAATATTTTGCCATCAATCAATTAATTAGCTTATCGCAGTTCACTTCTGGACATAGGCTTCTCGCAATGTTAGTAACCTTTACCCTGTAGTTTCCACGCTGGCTAGACAAATTGGTACAGTGTTTTTTTTCCGGTTTTTCTTCTATCGAAGTGATATTGTCTGGTGTATATGCTTCGAATAAACTACATAATTTCAAAATTAACAAATTGCAATCCAGTCCAGGGGTAGCAGTCTAGTCTATTTAAAGTCGGAACACATATAGAAATGTATTCTTTACGATTATCTGTTTTTGTCGCTTCATTGATCACCATTACAGATAGATAAATAATATGACTGTATTCAACTAATAAAGGATCACCGTCATACCGTTATTATAATTCAATTGGTGCTATATCAAAATTATATAACACGAGACTCATAAATTTCTATTACAAACTCATAAATTTTATGACAATCTCGACGAAGACAGGTTATAAAACTAAAATCTGTGTCTGTTGTTATATAAATTTAGTGTTGGTTCGACGAAATTGGTTCCACAGTCATCTTTATTAATTGTATTTTGATTTCTTTCATAAATGGATTACATATAAAAATATAATGTACAAAAATTATGTAGGTATACTTACTTCAGAACTTTTTATAGTTTGAGGATTTTTTTATCATTTTACCATGTCAACTATTTACGGAGTTTTATTTTGGTAATATTGACAGCAAAATGTTAATATGTCATTAGTAAATGGATAACCATTCAATAGGAACGGAATTCAACGGAGGCAGGACACGACGGTATCTCCCGTTCGAAATGAGCTGTCCAACTGGGGAAGTACCTCCGCCCTACAGAAGACCGCGGTCATAATAACCATCGTGTTGTGTTCCCACCGGTAAGTAGGGTAGCCAGAGCTCACTATACCCCTCCTTCCCCTCCCCTTCCTAGCCTCCCGGCCCCTTCCCAGCTCTCCCCCTTTCCCTTCAGGGTGGGCAGCGCGGGACACCCTTATCTTATCTTATCTTATGTTATTGGGGTGCGTGCTCTGGAGCTTTCGCGGACACTTCGACCCTATTGGATCCTTTGTGTCGACCCCATCCTGGCTCCTAGGTTAGAGGAGGGATAGCCCTCTCTATCAGGGTGGCCACTCCTCTTAATCGCAGGTGCATGTAATCCTCTGGTTTGGGGTATCCCCTCCCGAGTAGATCCATTCGATGTCTTCCTAAGGCGTGGCACTCGCACAGTATGTGCTTCATCGTTTCCACGTCCTCCTTGCAGTGTCTGCATGTTTCTTCATTTATGATACCAATCTTGCTCAAAGTGTATTTTGTGCAGTAGTGGCCAGTAAACGCTCCTATTATTTTCCGGATTCTGTCCCTGCTGAGATTAATTATTTTCTCGCTCAGCCTTCCCAATTCATTGCTTAAGAATTCCTTCGAATGTGTTAGGCCTGGTTTGGTCCTCCATTCCTTAAGCTGCCTCTTTTTGGCCTGCTCTAGAATAGCCCTTTTGAATGTGGCTACGGGGAGTCCAACGAATGGTTCGGGACCTGTAGGTATTTTAGCAGATCCCTGTCTGGCTAGATGGTCTGCTTTTTCATTTCCTTCAATCCCCTCATGACCGGGGACCCAGACGAGCCTTAATCTGTTGGCTCTTCCAACCTTGTTTAGGCTTCTTATGCAATTCAGTGTTATTTCTGAATGTACCTTTGGAGAGCTTAGCGCTTTAATAGCTGCTTGGCTGTCACTGAGAATATAAATTTCCTTTCCATGAGTTTTTCTATTTATAATCTCCTGAGCGCATTCAATAATAGCGTACACCTCCGTTTGGAATACGGAGGCGTATCTGCCGAGACTGACGCTGATGTCGCAATTTTCCGCGTGTACACCTGCTCCTGTGCCATCTAGTGTCTTAGAGCCATCGGTATACCAGATTTGTCTATTACCTTGATTGGTTATGAGACCTTGTTTCCATTCCTGTCTGGTAGGAATTGTTACCTTGTAGTTCCTATGAAATACTAGTTTAGGCTGTTCTTTGTCAGACCTCATTTCTAGTAGATCCCGAAGATCAGGTGTTATCTCCATTTTTGTATAACTCATTGGTATGCTGGTAGTATGTCCTGCATCCTTAAGTCTTTTGAGAGCTTTTATAGCCTCCATTTGTACAAATTGAATGCAGCGGTAGCATGTTTAACAGTCGTTCCAACGCTGCTGTCGGTGTTGTTATAAATGCACCCGTTATAGACATGCAGGCTAGCCGTTGGATTTTGCTGAGCGTTTCCCTGCATGTTACTTTCGTGGTCCTTGGCCACCACACTATACTTCCGTATTTGATTATCGGTAGTATCATCATGTTGTATATCCAGTGCAGAATTTTTGGTTTAAGTCCCCATGTTCTGCCATACGCCCTGCGGCATATACCGAGGACTCTCATTGATTTCTTTGTGACGAAATCTTGATGTGACCGCCATGTTAGTTGTTTATCTAACATGACTCCGAGGTACTTCACCTCTTCGG
Organism: Pelosia muscerda; assembly: GCA_963691645.1. Lineage (NCBI taxonomy): Eukaryota > Metazoa > Arthropoda > Insecta > Lepidoptera > Erebidae > Pelosia > Pelosia muscerda. The sequence continues at coordinate 1,293,985 of OY829116.1, read as the reverse complement.
CCCATTCCAGTTGTACTCCTGCTACCTTAAGTCTTTTTAAGCTTTTTAGGTCCCTTTTGCGTGTGAAATATAGGGCTGATGTTTTGGATGGATTTATCGTTAAGTGATTTTCCATACTCCATCTGAGTGCTATATTCAAACCCTTTTGTAATAATCCCGAGACAGTGCCTGGAAATTTACCGTTTACCATTATCACTAGGTCGTCAGCGTATCCTATTGTGTAGAATGGTCCTTCATTTAGTTTAACTATCAGTGAGTCGACTACCAAGCTCCATAGTAGCGGTGAGAGTACGCCCCCTTGGGGACATCCTCTAGTGGTCTTGGCGTATATCTTCTCACCCGCTAGCGTAGAGCAAATTATTCTGCTCTTGAGCATTTGCTCTATCCATTTGCAGGTGGTGTTGTCCACCCCGTGTCTGACCGCTGCTGTCTGGATTGCTTCAAAGGTCGTTTTGTCAAAGGCGCCTTCAATATCTATGAAGGCCGCTACGCTTATCTCTTTGCAATCCAGTGCCTTTTGAGCGCGTTCCACTACCAAGTGTAACGCTGTTTCCGTAGATTTACCCTGCTGGTAGGCGCATTGCATCCTGTGTAAAGGGAAACGTTTTAGGGGTCCTTCCCTCACATGGTTGTCTATCAGTTTTTCTATCGTTTTTAGGCAGAAAGATGTTAGGCTGATAGGCCTGTATGATCTTACATCTTCGTAGTTTGCTTTGCCTGGTTTGGGTAAATAAACTACATTTACTTTCCTCCATATCATCGGTATATAGTTGAAAGCTAAGCATGCTCGGTATAATCTCACGAGGTGGGGGATTAGTATGTTCATGCCTTGTTGTAATAGTGCGGGATAGATACCATCAGGGCCTGGTGATTTATATGGTTTAAAACCGCTTATGGCCCATTGTAGTTTGTTCCCATCTACTATTTTCCTTGCAGAGTTCCATGCTGCCTTATTTGTTTTTGAGCCTTCAGTACCATCAATTTCTATTTGATTTTGTGGTACTTCCGCAATTATTTCTGATCCAGGAAAATGTTCACTCATCATTACATGTAGTGTTTCTTTTCCTGATTCCGTGAGCTTCCCATTTCCGTCTCTCACACTCGTGAGTGGGTTCTCCTTGGCTATTGCCAGTGCTTTAGCTAATCTCATGCCTTCTGGAAGAGAACTTATTTGGTCACAGTGTGTTCTCCATGACTTTCTCTTATATTTCCGTACGGCCTTGTGATATTCAGTGAGCATTTTGGAATATTCCCTGAAGTCTCCTTGTGCCTTGGCTTTGTTAAAGATAGTCCTTGTCTTGCGACGTAGCATCTCTAGTTCCTTATTCCACCATGGCACCTTTTTGGGTTTTATTTCCTTTTCTGGACAGTTTATTGTCCATGCCTTTATGACTGATTCAGTTATCTTGTCCGCTTCAAATTCAATATCGATTATCGAGTTGAGTTTGCATTTTGGATCTCCCAGGAAGATCTTTAGATCCTTTTTGTATTGGATCCAGTCTGTGTGTTTGGGGTTTCTTCGCATGTCTACCCCAATCACCTTTGGAGTTTTATACTCAAAACATATGTACCTATGATCAGATAATGAGATTTCATTAGATACTTGCCAGTTGGTGATATCCCTGCTAGCCATGTTTGTGGCTAGAGTGATATCTATAACCTCAGCCCTTCTCGCATTGATGAAAGTCGGACTGTTGCCTTTATTTATTATTTGTAAAGGAGAACTTACCAGATATTCCAGTACTTTTTCCCCTCGCGGGACACCCTTAGTGTTGCACACGTTCATAGGCCACGGTGGCCGCTTTCCATTAGGTGGGCCGTGTGCTTGTCTGCCACCTACGTAGTATAAAAAAAAAGGAATGATTAAATCTTATCAGAAGGTTTTCGATAGTTAACTTTTGAAAGCTTGATGGGTTTTCACTTACCATGTCTCTCTCCTCTCTCGTTACTTTCTCATCCTCTTCAACTTTCAACTTCTTAATTGCTTTGAAACAAGCCTTAATTTGTAATTTATTTTGTGCTTCCGTTTTGAAGGTATCCACCACCTCTGGTAAGAAAACTTTTTCTCATTGTCTCACTGAGAGGTTCAATTTGGCATCCCTTTCAATTCCAATTTATTAAATGTTTATTATCCTTTTCTTTGGCCATCGAATGTTTTGACAAATCAAATACATGAGTTTTCACATACGTGTAATAATATTTTATAATGTGTTTTTGCTATGATCACCAACCTAATCATACTGTCTACGAAGTCTGCCCCAGAAAATGTTTTTTTAAAGGTGGCGACTAGAAAATGAGCTCTCATCTTCTGTCCCCAAGGACAGAAGATGTTTTTCAGACTGTGCACACCTAATATTAATATTTTTCACAAAGACTACTAAATAAACGATATAAAACCCAGCTATACAGAATTCAAGTCTGACAACGTCAAAGTTCAAAATGAAATTCATATTTAAATTGAGTACCGACTTATATCGAAGTTTAAACACCATCCTGCTTCAGAGCAGTCAGTTAAAAGTTGTCCATCAAAGCTCTCGAAGTGTTAATTGACTGCGCCTTTAACAAGTGAACCAGTGAAGATAAACGAGTGAAACTGCACCTAAATGAGTGAAACTGCATAATTAAGTTCATCAAGAGAAAAGCCACGAGCGCGATAGCAAAGCAATTTATTAAACGCTGTATGCCCGCGCTATTCAGGGTTTGCGTATTCGTTTTATGATATTATTTTGATGGCTAATGAATGCAGTAAAATTATTCAATTTATCATTGTTTTTGGGTTTGCTAACTTAATAATTGTTCATATAAAAATAGCTAATAGAACCTAAGATTCCGTCTTCTACTATGGGTTCAGATTTCTATCAAAAAATTTTTTTTAATTTCATATGACTAACTTCTATTTTGATTTTCATGGGAGGTAGTGCCCCTATTTACCACGCTTTTTTATCGTGCGCGTGCGCGTCCCCACGGATACCACCTCTGCCAAAACCGGTGGACGTGATTATGTCGGACTCGAACCGACTGAAAAGCACGCCCTCCATGGGTCCTTGATTGCCGTACGTGAGATTATACAAGACATTATCTCTCGCACTCCGGCAGACCCAGGGACATCTCTTTTGAGATGACCCTCTTCCCCTAAAGTGAAGATCTAGCCCCTGGATCCTATTTACGTCGATGGGATGCGGGATGGCGAGCGTAGAGCGCAGTCCCTTCTGCCAGTGACGGGTAGCAGTATCACTGGTGCAGTGACGCCACTACCCGTCACCGGCCTGTTGAATTTAGCTACGTGGTATCGGAACGGTTATCCCGCCATTAGTCGGTCGCCAGAGCAGTTCGTTGCTCAGCAGAATGCAGCACGTACAGATGAAATTGGCTTGGGTCACTGAGCTGGAAGTGTACTCGTATTCAATGAAGTACCTACTCATGATACTTTGTAAAGTTAACGCGAATACCACAAATCAACCATGGCTGCTGAGAAGTAGCCGAAACGGCGAGCAAAAATTAAATGAAACTAGATAATGCCAAGCATCAGCATCCGTAAAAAGTGACTTCATTTCAATAAGTCAAAATTGTATTGATAAAATAATGCGAACTAAGGGCTCTTCAGAAAGTTTTCTTGTAATTACTAAGGTTTCAAATCTCCCTATACATATTGAGCTAGTTAAAAAGGCACTGTATTTGTGAAAAGGTTTCACCAAGTATATGCTGGAATGAAAAACTTAATACACTCTATATATTACCTGATTCCAGAATTCGATCAATTTATTATATCTGTAAGAAATACACAATCTCGTTTACTTCAATAATATGAAGCCTCTTTCATTTTTTGCTTTCAAGATCCTTACGTAAAACCTTTTCCATTAACTGGAAGAAAAATCGAAAGAATTTTTTGTCAGTAACCTAACCCTCCACCGCCGCTCGGAGGTTTGAAGTGCCTTGAAATATTTGGCGTGCGAAGTGCCCTACAGGGCGCGTTCTTGCGATGTCTCTGTCAAAAACCTTGTCGAAACGTCGTCGTGGCAAACTGTAAGGGCCTTCCGTAATTAATACTCACTTTTTATAGAAAATAATACGTTGTTTTGTCGTCGGGTGTTAGATTTGAGTATTTATATTTTACTACTGATTTTAGTTAACAAATTTGTGCTATTTATAGGTTTTTGTTCTGTCGTGTGATTGTAAGGGATATTTTATCATTTGTGAGATATATAGGGCCTATTAAAATCTTCAGGACCCAAGTACGTAGCCTAACCTTTACGCCATTTACGATAATAAAAAAAATAGTGCTGACTGAAACATTATAACTGAAATTAGGTAGGGCATAACGGTACATTGCAGATGTACACAGGCCACGGTAACTACTTTCGATCAAGTAGGCCGTGGTTGGTCTGCCACATAGGTAAATGGCATAAAAAATAGATTTTTTCTAGGTATGGTGAATCATTCATAATATGCCTGATTGGACACAGTAGCTCCACTTTCTTTTACATATCATTCCCTGAACCTTTTTCCAACTCAGTTGGGGTCGGCTTTCCAGTCTAACTGTGATGCGGCTGAACTTCGATATTTTCCGTGAAGCGACTGCCATCTGACCTCCACAACCAATGGTCTAATGACCAATGGCGATATCGAAGTTCCAAGTTAGGCTGGTTGGACTTTTGAGGGCTCCAACTACCCGTAACGACTGCCATAGATGTTTGTATGGCAACCGGGACCGACAGCTTAACTTGCTCTCCGAGGCACTTATAAACCTGCGATAAATACACACATAACTTCGAAAAGCATCGAAAAGTCATTGGTGTTTGCCATGGTAACCTGGGATCGAACTCGAGACCTCGTCTCAGCAGTCCATTACCCATACCACTAGGCTACCGCGGCTTTCCACTCCACTTTCTTTTACATGACCGCAAAAATTATGGGTTTAACCCATTCGCTATCTCTGTCTTTAAGCAAACCAACCCCAATAAAACACCTCGTTCAAACATGTTCACATAATTACTTTCCTATCCCTTTTCCCTAGTCTATAAATAACCGGACATGTCAATGCCTACACGATGTTTTTCAACATTTTTTTTGGCTCGTCCCAAATATTTCAATAACTCGTTAACCGCTCGCTCCCGGTACAAACGCGTTATAGTTAGATCTCATCTAATCTTATATCTCACGTGTATTAAACCTTGTGCTATACATAATGCTACGAATATAGAATATATTATTACTGTTAACGGCACACGAGTAGCAATGCCGTTCGCTGTGTATAAGGTCTTCGGTTAATTTTTGGGTCGTACACGGTGTTCTTGATTTTTTGTTGAAAAATTGGTGAGACCCTTATTTTACTATTGCCCAGTTCCATTATTAAATTAATATACAGTTGTTTAACAGAAAGTGTACGTATAAAGTTTCAGCCTGATGGCATTAGTTATCATAACATGTGCTCTATTTTTTATACTGGTATCAACTATAATAATTATAAATAAAATATTCTTGGACAATTTACGAAAAGACCAAATATAAACTATAGAAGAATATAAAAAATAGAAGCTTAACCATCTCTGTGGCGTGGCGGTAGTGATCGCCTTCACTACGCAGGAGGCAGAGTTCGATGAGTTGTGAAGATCAGATGGCGGCAATCTTTGACCAAATTGACAATACGATAAAATAAGTCCCATACTATATTATTACTTGAAGAATTTCATACTTTAACGATAGAATATATTACTATCCAAATTATATATTATAGCTTCATGTAGTATATTTGTTTAAACAACACAACTCTAAAATTGGGACCTCCAATCGTCGTGTGTGATCCCATATCGCCGCATTACATTACTTTTATCGTCGCGTGCGCATCCCATCCACAGATAACGAATGATATAAGAATTGCTTGTTAAGATGGATCAAAGATATTATTTTACGTAGGAGTGTGTTTATTGATGTGCGGTACTTTTTACTTCAACAAGATTGCGGTACTTTTTAGTACGGATTTGAATAGTCTTGTAATATATTTTCTTATGGTACTTTTTTGTGGTGGAAACATATAAAACTTATAAAAAAAGGGATTTACAGGAACAAATACCGTCTAATCCCCAACTCCGAGAAAAATGTGATTGCCGTGACCACCTTTTCAACCAACAGGTGTACTTACTGACTTGCAGGTGAGGTAGTAAATAAATAAATATTGTAGGACAATCTACATAGTGCCGCCTAGACCTTTAGTAATTATACCTCAACTAGCTTGAGCTAAGGTCTACCTCAAAAGTCCAACCAGATAACTTGGAACTTCGATATTGCCCTTGGTCATTGGACCATTGAATGTGGAGATCAGATGCCAGTCGCTTCACGGAAAATATCGAGGTTCAGCCGCATCATAGTTGGACTGGAAAGCCGACCCCAACTGTGTTGGATTATACATAGAAACATTCAGATCAATGCAAAAAATTATATCCATAAGTACATAAAATATTTGCACTAAGCAAGAATTGAACCCACAGTTCTGAACTGCGCAGCGGTCACGTTGACTACCGTCACGCCATAAAGGTCGTCAAACAGAGGAAAACTTTTTGCTTCGCTGAAGCCGTGCACTACCAACTCATGCCAATGTGTTTCGATAACAGACTTAAAACTGTCGCGAACCGCATTGCGTCATAACAATGTTAGCATATACTATTTAGTTTATATAAAATATACCTATAATAATCAATATTACCGCATTATTGGAGTCCTGAGGTCAAAAATACCCTTGAGCCTTTGCAGATGCGTAGAGATGTTGCGTCCCTGGCAGTATTTTACCATCTCTACCATGGTCAATGTTTTGATGATCTTCCAATTAATCCCACCCGCCCCTTTCCTACACAGGACAACACGTGCAGGCCTTAGATGTCACTCGCATACGGTACAGAATATTCCATCAAGAACCAAGCGGTTCGGTGAGTCTTTTCTCTGCGGCACCATTAAGTCCTGGAATTCCTTGCCAGCGCACGTGTTTCCTTCTTCCTACAGTCCCGGGTCCTTTAAGCGGGGTGTTAAAAAGCATCTGATGAGGCCGTCAAACTGAGCGCCACCATTGTAGCACTGAACGTGTTTGCAATAGTGACCCTCTTTCATGAGACTTTGCCTTCAGCTTGACATCAGGCGAGGTGCAGTCAAATTGACGTGCTATAAATAAAAAAAAAAATATATTACTACTACGGCGTAGACCAACAGATAATATCTCCGAAATTTTAAAGATACACTTAATTTGAAAAGTTTCAATACTAAACTATAAAATAATTATATAAACCTAAGAACGACATCACACAAACAGCTCCCTTGTTCTAGACTAGACCGACCGCAGTCTAGGACTTAAGCGCTAAAGCTCTTTCTAGGTAATTAATTTCGCGATGGGACGCCGGATCACGTTGGCGGTAAATTAATTAAAGCTTGGACGTGAGGAAATTTTACGACGCTTTCTTACTGCAGTATTGCTATACAGTTAAATTTAAACGGTCGGTAATTTTCTTTTTTACTGATCAAAGGAGGACATCTTCTGCCTCAGTGGAGACAGTAGGAAATCAAAATCAAAATCAAAATCAAAAATCATTTATTCTGCATAGACCAGTAAACGGCACTTACAAAACGTCAATATCAACAATATTGTATCAAATGCAAATGGACCACCGGTTCGAAACGCGGCCACGACCTGAGAAGACTCTGGCAAGAAAATCAGCGGGCTTTTCTTTTTTTTTGGTCTATTTACAATAGTTTACTTAGTCTAGATACAAAATTTAGCTGAGTAGCAAGTGGAGTGAACAGCTCATTTCCAGGCTTGTTTATCATCCAAATAATCCTGGATTTTATAATAAGCTTTTTGACATAACTTATTTTTTACTAAATTTTTAAACTTATTGATGGGCAAATCTCTAATTTCATAGGGGAGCTTATTAAAAAAGCGTATACAATTACCCTGAAAAGAATTTGAAATTTTGTGGAGTCTACTATCACAGACAACGAGATTAGGTAGTTTGGTTGATACCGTAACGCATTAATTAATTCTTGCGATATTCAAGATGTCAGTGACACAGTAATGGAAAAAATAAGAAAAAAAAACAGAGATTCTAGAATGATCTCTGAGCGTGTGATCTGCATGAACATTGGCCTGGTGGAGACGTTTTTGTGTTTTGCCGTCTTCCTGGTGGTACTTACACTTGTTGGTTGGACAGCCTTCGGCAAATTACATCGGGCGTTCTCCCCTAATATAGGCTCTTGCAAAGCTCGCAATTGGAAACAGCTGTTTATGAAAACTTCTTTTTTATTATGTATTTTACCAGTAGCCATCATTAAAAAGTGCTCATATCTATAAAAGTAAAGTAAATTCACATTTTAGAAAGTACACTTAAACTGTTTGTTTAATTTCAAACAGTACTAATAACATAATTGTTCATTGGCATGTTTCACTATAATCGAGGTTAGTTAGATTGTAAATCGAATGCTGGCTGAACCGTGGGATGATATTATACCTCTTATCTTATCTAAGTTGTAAACCAGTCTGTTTATTAATTTATTATATCAAATATTGTGCAACAACTGATGTACTGGTAAATGTGATAAGCTACTGTGGAAATGTTAAGTAATACTACAAATAGTAATCATGATAATCATAGTAATATTTATTCTGTGAAGCATAGGTCAAATATAAAGGTCTTACAAGCTATGTTATGTTCGCTATGTCCTACCACATACGGTGTACAGATTTACACAAAAAAGTATTTATAAGGCTTTTATCAAACAGCAATAAGTTATGTCATATTAAGCAACTGCATTATCATACCAGTATATAAAAATCAAAAAAATAAAATAAAATGATAAATTTAAAACTTGCACAGATGTCAATTAATATTAAATATCAATACATTTTAATTTATCATGTCGCATTAGATGGCAAAACTTTTTCCTGACGACTGTAAAAGCAGTAGTGCAGTATACGGTTTCTAACATTATCTATGACTTGTGTAATGAATGATTAATTATTAATGTACCCATCAATTTACAATATTTTTATATTATTGTACATCTTAACGGACATGTTACAGTGAAACATGACTTTATAATGTAATTGATAACAACTAATACTATAATACCTGTGACAAACAACAAATAAATTTTGATTTTTTTTTCTCATAACTTCTTATAAAATATACAAATCATCGTAGGCATTGTAGAACATCATAATGATTTCTTTACTACATTTGTCGCTGATTTGTTGTGTTTAGACATAAGTATAATACAATTAGAACACATAATTCTTGCTTACATTTTCTGACACCATTGACAGAAGCTACATAATAATTAGTTTCAAACCATTTATTAAAGTAGAATGACTTCATACCTTTGTGTTCTGCTCATTTGTACGGTTATAATATTAATTGATTTAGATGGGCCGAATTGATGACTAATGAAGATATTAGTGCCGCCGTGTAAGGAGGGGTAGACATCAGGAATGATAGGTTGATGTCATAAAAGATGAGGTGCGTGCCAACAGTGTTCGATATTGAAGATTATTCACTATTCAAGAGAAAGACCAGGTAGTAAAGCCTGATATCAGCAGTAAATGTTTTGGATATCACCAGGATTTAACACTGAGATGGAGGTACAAGGTGTGATGTTCTTACGAATCCTACGATACGACGAGACGCGGTTATCACGCCTCACCAGGCAACGGAGATACCCCTCACTCCTGGAGAAGACACTGCCACCCGGTAGTGAAATCTGATGATCTGGGGTTTCAGTCCGTCTAAGTCCAACTTAACGCCCCCTGATGGCTCGCGGGGTTGGTATCTGTGGGCATTTCCACATGTACAAAAATAGGTTAGCCACGAATTAAGTTGAGATAAGTTTTATTTTAACCAAAACGAGAACTTTCATAGCGTGATACAGGATGGGTGGTACCGTAGAAATTCTGTTTGACTGCATTAGATGGCGTAATATTAAACAAGTGATTCTTTAATCGCTTACAAAATTGTGTGAAAAAATGATTATCATTACCAACAAAGTCTAATATATTTACCAACCCTTTATCCAAAGTTTTCCAAAAGTACATGTTTTTTGGAAACAAGGTCATCCTCACCCTCCTAATCTGCCGCCTACAGGCAAAGTAACTTTTCTAGTTCCCGACAACAACACTTCAAAGTTTGTTTACCATCGTTTCTCAACCTGGGGGTCATAAGTCTTGGCGATTTGCAACTGTAAATTTCTTATTTTATTTTTCTCAATGACATGGAATGCAATTTCAGCAGAAACTGTCTGATTCATTTCGACCTTAAGGTCAAAACAAAACTGGGCATTGCAATAAGTCTATCTAGACTTGATACAACATTTCTTAACTGCAACTTGAATCTTTTTCAGTACTCAAATACGGGGGATGCGCCACTTTATTTTTACATTTAAATACAGACATAAAATTATCTCACTATATTATTGATAGAATTCTACAAAAGGCGGCCTTATCGCTTAACACTACACAGCGCTATTATAACTCAAACTAAGTAATAGTTTTAAATGTCGGTTCTAGGGTCTGATTTTGTTATATTACTGCATATTTATTGTACATAGAAACACCGAGCTATAAACATACAAATATTTGCACAGATCGATTACGCCATAGCATAGTAATAAAGATTGGCTGAAGGGAAGACAATGTTTTCGAAGTAAAAAATACATATTTTAAAGTATTCGCTACAAAGTTTGAGAAACGATGTCGTAAACTGCGTTAGTTATTCAAAGGATCCTCAGAGACATTACTGTGATACATTTTTGATTAGTTGGTTTTAACGCAATGTTTAATTAATAGCTTATGTACAAGTTTCTTTTGAAGTATAGTCAAAGGTAACGGTTATTTAGATATCTATTAAGTTTGAAATGGATCTAACAATTTTATTGACCGATAAATAGTAAATGCATAAATAAAGAAAAAGAAAAGAAAAATAATTTTATTTTCAACATGCTGCAGCACACACAAAACAACATTTCGGCTTACACGTAACTGACTTCGTAAACTTAGTCTATGAATGACATCATGATTATTATGTAATCTATGGATCCATTTGTAAACAATAGACATAAACAAACAAATACGCGTATAAAATTTTGTGGCCCTTTGTTTACAAAATTTACCTGTTATTCACCTAAGTTACACAATCGTTGTATTTTTTTATTATATGCGCTGCAGCTGCCAAAACTGGTCGCCGCTCAGCTATGTGCTGTGATGTAGTCAACAAAGTGTAGACTACACCAAGCGCTGGTTTTCGTTAGCAACCAACCTGGTGACGCATCACGCAGTTGCGCCATCCGGCGGATAATTGTTACAACAGTTACAACATCGTTTAATCTAGTCCTGTGTCGATCGATCAATCTTCGCGAACCGGGTCGATCGCGACCCGTCAACAAAATGATCGAATCAAAAGACTCGATCGTTTAGCGGGTCGCGGGTCTTCATTATCGCGATTTCTCTCCTCAATCAGGTTTAATATGCCAATTTATTGGATTGTGTACACGAAATTAGAATCTGTTTATTGTTGGAATCCAGCTCATAGAATTAAATAATGATAATTATTTTACAAATAATAACAGGTAGATTATATAGGAATCAATTAAGATCTAAGGAATTCATAAATTTACTTGTTTTATGAGAATCGCTCAATGTTTTCTTTATAGACCTTACAGGCAGCCTTTAACATCTCTAGAAAATAATTTAGGTATGGTATAATAGGTACCAAGGTAAAATTCATTGTTATTATCCTACACGTCTCGTTCATCGATCGTGAACCGCGTAGACAGCAGTAACAAAACGATCGACGGGTCGCGAAACGATCGAATCTCTTCGAGATCGATGATTGACTCACTCGTATATCGCTCGCGATCCGATCATTTTGATTCGATCAATCGCGATTGACACAGGACTAGTTTAATCCTGTGGCAAACAACAACTGTCCCGGAACATAATTTCATTTACAAAAACGAGGTAAGAACTAATATAATCCTATCTCTAAAACAATACAAAGCAATATAAAGACGAGTACATCCAGTGTTTCCGCAAAATATTGCATTACAGAACGCAAGACAATGTGTATGTTTCTATAGCTTCATTGACATCTACACAAATCGGTAAGTACAATTAACGTTATAGTAACGAACACGCGACTGACGGGACGCCATTTTCGACGCTTCGGCCGAGGCAAGACACACTCGCGCGCAACCATGCCGTCCAGCCGGCATAATAGTATTATTCCTATGCCTATTGACATTCGTACGTACAAATTATAAACCACTTGTACAATCTTATAGCCTACTTAGCGTTCACAAAAATATCTGCAAAGAACAGATTAAAATTACCTATAATTATTTACAGAGCCATAAAGTAGGATGTCACTGAGCCCAGCCCAAGCACATACACGGCAAAAAGGAGAATTGCGAAACAAAGGCAGACCCCCCTACCACCGACGAGATCCCGATCCCCAGAAAAAAAAAAACAGCAGCCCATATTCCATTAGTAAAGTGTACATACCCTGAAGTAAGGAGGAGACTCATTTCTATTATAATTATTGTCAATTGATTTGATTTCGCAGTATGTAAGTTTATATAAAATCACTCAGGTCAAACATCCACTCTTACAGGTTACAGTGAGGGCTAATGCTGTTCCGGGGGAGCCAGGACCCGTCGGCGCACCGGGCGCTCCCCACGCGACCCACCATTTACTATTTATCGGTCAATAAAATTGTTAGATCCATTTCAAACTTAATAGATATCTAAATAACCGTTACCTTTGACTATACTTCAAAAGAAACTTGTACATAAGCTATTAATTAAACATTGCGTTAAAACCAACTAATCAAAAATGTATCACAGTAATGTCTCTGAGGATCCTTTGAATAACTAACGCAGTTTACGACATCGTTTCTCAAACTTTGTAGCGAATACTTTAAAATATGTATTTTTTACTTCGAAAACATTGTCTTCCCTTCAGCCAATCTTTATTACTATGCTATGGCGTAATCGATCTGTGCAAATATTTGTATGTTTATAGCTCGGTGTTTCTATGTACAATAAATATGCAGTAATATAACAAAATCAGACCCTAGAACCGACATTTAAAACTATTACTTAGTTTGAGTTATAATAGCGCTGTGTAGTGTTAAGCGATAAGGCCGCCTTTTGTAGAATTCTATCAATAATATAGTGAGATAATTTTATGTCTGTATTTAAATGTAAAAATAAAGTGGCGCATCCCCCGTATTTGAGTACTGAAAAAGATTCAAGTTGCAGTTAAGAAATGTTGTATCAAGTCTAGATAGACTTATTGCAATGCCCAGTTTTGTTTTGACCTTAAGGTCGAAATGAATCAGACAGTTTCTGCTGAAATTGCATTCCATGTCATTGAGAAAAATAAAATAAGAAATTTACAGTTGCAAATCGCCAAGACTTATGACCCCCAGGTTGAGAAACGATGGTAAACAAACTTTGAAGTGTTGTTGTCGGGAACTAGAAAAGTTACTTTGCCTGTAGGCGGCAGATTAGGAGGGTGAGGATGACCTTGTTTCCAAAAAACATGTACTTTTGGAAAACTTTGGATAAAGGGTTGGTAAATATATTAGACTTTGTTGGTAATGATAATCATTTTTTCACACAATTTTGTAAGCGATTAAAGAATCACTTGTTTAATATTACGCCATCTAATGCAGTCAAACAGAATTTCTACGGTACCACCCATCCTGTATCACGCTATGAAAGTTCTCGTTTTGGTTAAAATAAAACTTATCTCAACTTAATTCGTGGCTAACCTATTTTTGTACATGTGGAAATGCCCACAGATACCAACCCCGCGAGCCATCAGGGGGCGTTAAGTTGGACTTAGACGGACTGAAACCCCAGATCATCAGATTTCACTACCGGGTGGCAGTGTCTTCTCCAGGAGTGAGGGGTATCTCCGTTGCCTGGTGAGGCGTGATAACCGCGTCTCGTCGTATCGTAGGATTCGTAAGAACATCACACCTTGTACCTCCATCTCAGTGTTAAATCCTGGTGATATCCAAAACATTTACTGCTGATATCAGGCTTTACTACCTGGTCTTTCTCTTGAATAGTGAATAATCTTCAATATCGAACACTGTTGGCACGCACCTCATCTTTTATGACATCAACCTATCATTCCTGATGTCTACCCCTCCTTACACGGCGGCACTAATATCTTCATTAGTCATCAATTCGGCCCATCTAAATCAATTAATATTATAACCGTACAAATGAGCAGAACACAAAGGTATGAAGTCATTCTACTTTAATAAATGGTTTGAAACTAATTATTATGTAGCTTCTGTCAATGGTGTCAGAAAATGTAAGCAAGAATTATGTGTTCTAATTGTATTATACTTATGTCTAAACACAACAAATCAGCGACAAATGTAGTAAAGAAATCATTATGATGTTCTACAATGCCTACGATGATTTGTATATTTTATAAGAAGTTATGAGAAAAAAAAATCAAAATTTATTTGTTGTTTGTCACAGGTATTATAGTATTAGTTGTTATCAATTATGTTAACAATTATGTTAACAATGCCTACGATGATTTGTATATTTTATAAGAAGTTATGAGAAAAAAAAATCAAAATTTATTTGTTGTTTGTCACAGGTATTATAGTATTAGTTGTTATCAATTACATTGATTTCATTCATAAAATAATATCAAGTTTATATGTCCTCGTCAACCTTAATCCTAAAACTGACCCCAAACTTTGAGAACCACAATAATCCCTATAATACATTTCGTAACTTTCTTGATGAATATGACCACATTCAGCCAGTTTTATTATGTCAACATAGACATAATATTAATACCCAGTTATTTAGAGAGCTATATCGTCTATAATAAAATATCATCCCTTGGCTAATCACCTCTATAAAATGTTAACTTCATTTACGATCTACTTTGATGTTTATGAGTTATGTACACAATTTTAATATCCACAAAATGACCCCATTTCAGGCTATAATATTATTAGTATACTATCGCAAACTCGATAGTGGGTCGTATTGAACACTTTATAATTGCCAATTATGTTTATTTATTGCAAATCTTAAGGATATAAGACACCTCAGGCAGTTTAACAGCTCTATTGCTAAACAATGGTCAAAGAACCGTAGATTAGTATTACCAAGTATGGTAGTATAGAAATCTTAATCAACTCAGTGTTAACTCGCAGTTATATGCAATTTTACCTTGGATCCCAAGGCCAACTTGCCTTTATCGTTTCAATGTTTTATTTTTCTATTACGGGAAGCTTCTGCTACCCGACATTGCAACTAAAGTTACAAAACATACCGAATGTACATGGCAATCATCTATCAAAGTCACAGATCATAGAAGTTATGTAAATTTATTAAAATTTGTTTCATGATAGATGATGATCATTAAAGATTGTCTGAATAGTAAAATAATTATCTCTTTGTTTCGACGTGCTAACCGATATATTATTTAAAGGCCTCAAGGTAAAAAATAAGTAATTATGATGCATTCAAATTGATTGAGTGTACAAATTAGTCAATTTAGTCAACACTTATGTAGTCACATAAGTAGCAAAATCATGATGTCAGTCCCATAATGCCCAGTTCGTACTAAGAGCAACAATTTAAATCAGTTTATAGAGTGGGTACTGTTGTTCTTAAAGGTATGGTTCTGTAGCCGACAGCAGACTGCAGTAGCAGATACAGCATATTATGATATATAGGTATGAACGTGATCACGCTGTTTATTATTTTAATTCGTTGTGGCTTCTCCGGCTTCTCAATAATGTTTATCCGTATCAAAGTTTAATAAGTAATGCATGACACACAATGCATGACCATAGCAATAAAAGAATGTCAGTACCGCAATACGTTCATTTGTCTTTCATCAAGAAAGTTACGAAATGTATTATAGGGATTATTGTGGTTCTCAAAGTTTGGGGTCAGTTTTAGGATTAAGGTTGACGAGGACATATAAACTTGATATTATTTTATGAATGAAATCAATACGGGAATAAACTAAAGAATGTACCTATTTGATAGGTCAATTTTACGGCTGCCATATAAATTAAGAGTTCTGTTTTTAATTTCATCTGGATTTATTGCCTTTTGTAGGTGGAAGGTAATGAATTGTTTTACAGATCGAATGAGATTTTTATTTAAGGTATAAATTACGGTATTAGTACCTACAATAGATAAATCTTATCGATAAGTTTTTTATGATATTTCGAATGTCAGAGCGCTACGTTGTGCGATTAGGGGATTCTGTCCATCAAAGAATCAAGGATTACATTAGAGAAAATTCCGCAACACGAAGAGTGCTCGACGACAAAGAATACACTGATAAGTTCTATTAATACTATTGATTGATGGCACTTGTAGAAACTTATTGTAATACTTTAGAATCAATGATTAAATTTCATTATTCAGTTTAGGCACATTTAGTCACATATGAATCTCAATTATAAGTGTCAAAAATGGCATAATTTATAGTAAATAAATCATTTGAAATGATTGTTCGCTGGTTTGGTGGTCGAAAAGAGACCAGCAAGAAACTGAAGTAGATAATCATTATCTTTTCTTTTCTTCTTTTATATTGTATTGTTTATTTATAATAAACTAGCTGTTGCCAGTGGCTCCGCCCGCGTGGACTTCTGGTTCCGTTCCCGCTGCTTGGACTTCTGATCCCGTTCCCGTTGCTACTTAAAAACCTTTTGTAAAGTTCAATAAACAAATAAAAAAAAAGAATTACTGGAATTTGTCCAGCCGTCTTCGAGTTATGCGCTTACCAACACATTTCGCGATTCATTTTTATATATTAGATGGGTTCAAGAGATTAAGATAACCATGCACTTAAATAACTAAGATATTCGTCTACTTTAACGTGACCTTTTTCCATTTATATTTTTTTTTTCACTTCTAACGTTATTGAACACACGCTGTCAATACAATACACGCTAGTAAATACATAATATCGTGGAAATACATACAAGAATAAATATCGCGGAGAAGTACATTGAAAGTACACCGTAGGTCATCCACTTCTGATCTGCTTTGCAATGTTTAGAGCGTAAGTGTTTGACAGCGAGCTTTACGTGTTCCAATCCAAAATCAAAAGTATTTAGTTGTTTGAAGAATCCTGTTATCCATTTATTCAAACTCGATCCCAAACTGGTGGTAGAAATTTCATGGCACAAAGAACATCGGCTAAAATGGACCTGAGCAGGTTCTGTACCTGCTCAGGTCCATTTTTATATTTTTTTATATTTTTATACCATATTTATAAGAAAATCCGTCATTTTTCCGGGTTATAAAAACAGCAATTAATATCTCATTAAAAAGCCAGGAAAAAATATAATAGTTAAAAAATAGTGTTACTTTTATTACATTTATTTGCAAATTATCAAGTTGATATAGCTTCAGAACGCACCTAGTGACGTTTCAAGTCACTGATAAAATGAATGAAAAATCAATTTATTATTTATGATTATTACTCGTAAGTTTTTTTCGTTATTTGTTGTTATTTGATTTATGAATTATGTGAAACAAACAACAAATGAATCATAGCTAGTTATATCAGATTATTATTTTCATAAAATAATAATTATGTACTTATAAGAGTTTAACACTAATTCGTAAAATGGAACGTCATTTACGGAGTGGTGCTACTGTTGACACTTTGGCTATGTTGACAGCAGTTGACAGGCACTGTTCAGCTAATTCCAGTTTACTTCAAATTGTGTGTTATTTATTTATTTTCGATTTTAGCTTGCTTTGTTATATGGATTGACGATACCTCCTACCGTTTATTACGATTATTCTGTGCTTTTGTTTTTTGGACACCGATTTTGATTGTGATTTGGACTTTTATTTTTCTTATCGTTCTATTGTGAGGAATCGCAATGCCGACGACGCAAGCAGTCCTACGATTGCTTTGTGTTAATTGCAATATTCGCATTAACTCAATTCGCCACCATCATGTCTTTGAGGAACAAGGGTGATTTCAATGATCTGCGAGTGGAATTCATCAATAATAGCAAGTATATATTTACGGTATACCAATATACTTCTTTATTGTACCTGTACGAATAAAATGTTTTTCTCATAATACCATCTATTATTTTACCTCACCACGTTGTTTTGTTTATAACGTAAATATAAACTAGAAGATCTCTAAAAAACCTGAAGTTAATCTATCTTTATATCGTCTTATTTTTACTCTATCATCAAAATATTTTTAGTAATAAAATAAAAGTATCTTGGCCTCTTAGACAATTTTTTCACTTGCGATGGCGTTTACTACATGAAAATAAACTAATCTAACTATAGTTTGTTCCTGTACACGGAAAATGAAGGTCAAGTCCAGCGCCCATGAAAATTTGGCCGGTGTTCTTTGTCATTAATTTCGACCGGGTGGGTACCACCGTGCACATGTGCGGAAAACCCTCCATAGTAATCCAACCTCGGTTGGATTGCGTTCAGGGGTCAGCAAGTGCATAGCCGGGCAGAGGTGGTGGTAGTCGCAGCATTAGTGGGACCAGTGGGTCTTGGCGTAGTCTGGTGGGAATGGCACGGGGCGACCCGCTGAGCAGGGAGACCCGTAGAAACGGTGGTGCCGCTGGCCGTCCGCGGCATAGTACAGGGGCCCAACTGGGGCTAACCACCCTGGGAGGCTGCCTCACCAGGTCGCGCATAATCCCGATATGGTTCGTCGTGCCGGTTGGTGACCGGACGGGACCCCGGCGACCATATTCGGGGGGGTACGGGGGCCCTTCCGTTCGGCGCATCGGCCCTCACCATGCCTCACAATCACAGATAAAACCAATCTCCCGCGCTTTGTCACGCGGTGCTGCGACGACAATCACCTCTTTTTTCACGCCTTCTCTTACCCTCTACCATGGCAGTGCATATTAGAGATTATGGCAACACAGCGGCTCTTCATTGTCCCACTAGCTCGCTTTTTGAGGTGGAGTCCACTAACATCTGTGGGCTCCATGCAAACCTCAACGCCGTCCACCAACATCTTGAGACGGCGAAACCAGCCATGCTCTTTCTAACGGAGACACAAATATGCCGCCCTGACGACACGACCTACCTGCTCTACCCCGGCTATGTTCTAGAGGAAAATTTCCGTGCCAAAGCCGGGGTATGCGTGTTTGTTGGGGCGGATGTTTGTTGTCGCCGTTTGCGCTGCCTTGAGGACCCATCCTTTTCTGTCCTGTGGGTACACGTAGACCATGGCTGTACTAGTCAAATCTATGTGTGCCTTTACCGTTCCCATACTGGAGATGCCGAGACAACTCGACTCTTTGAATATCTGAGTCAGGCGGCAGATGATGCGCAGGAGCGGTTTCCAAACGCTGAAATGGTATTTTTGGGGGACTTTAACGCCCACCATGAAATCTGGTTGGGTTCCTCCAAAACAGACCATGCGGGAAGAGCCGCCCACGCGTTTGCTCTGGCTCACGGCCTGACCCAACTGGTACACGAGGTCACTAGGATGCCAAGGGGGCCGGGCCTAGCACCCTCCTTGCTAGACCTTCAGCTGACGAGCCACCCAGACCAGTACAATGTCTCGGTGCGAGCTGCTTTGGGCAACTCCGACCATTGTCTGGTCTGTTCCAAGGTGCCTATCATAGCGCCCTCACGACCAGTGCAGGGAAAACGGCGTCTCTGGCACTACTCGTCGGCTGACTGGGATGGACTGCGTGACTATTTTGCGTCCATCCCGTGGGTTGAGCGCTGCTTTGAAGGTAAGGACCCATCGGATAGTGCAACTGCTGTCGTCGGTGAGATCAGTCTGGGTATGGAGTACTATATCCCATACACTGATGTCACCGGTGCCCGCGGAGTGCGCCCTTGGTTTGGGCGCGAATGCGCAGAGGCTGTTCAGCATAAACAGTCTGCGTATCGCGCTTGGGTAGGGGCGCGCGCGACGCACGATTCCAATATCGGGTACTTTAAGGCAGCGTACAACAAAGCCACTAGGGTCTGCAAGAGGGCTTATGTCAGAGCAGATGCTCAGCGCATAGCACGGGTTGGTCAAGAACTAGTAGCGCATCCCACGGGCAGCCGTGGCTATTGGCGACTGGCCAAAGCCGTGCAAGCTAACTTCTGCCAGCCTTCGCTGCCCCCCCTGCGTAACCCTGATGGATCCCTGGCACATGAGCCGCAAGAGAAAGCAAATTTGCTGGTTAATTTCTTTGCGGCCAACTCCCGAATCGACGACTGTGGTATGCAGCCACCGACTCTACCCAATAGTGACCACGCAATGCCTGATATTCGTATCAGGCAACGCGATGTCCGAGCAGTACTGCAGTCACTCGATGTCCGGAAAGCCGGTGGTCCGGATGGTATACCAGCGGTGGTTCTTCAAAAATGTGCAGCGGAGTTGTCTCCAATACTCACGCGGCTGTACCGACTTTCCTACATTTCGGGTACAGTGCCGACGGCGTGGAAAGAGGCGAATGTACAGCCGATTCCCAAGAAGGGAGATCGCTCAGACCCAGCCAACTATCGGCCCATAGCCGTCACCTCAGTGCTGTGCAAGGTCTTCGAGCACCTTATCAACACACAGCTCATGCGTCACCTAGAGGATCACTCCCTAATTAATGACCGACAATATGGTTTCAGGCCGAAACGGTCAACGGGTGATCTTCTGGCGTATGTTACCCATCTTTGGGGTGAGGCTATGGACAAGCATGGTGAGTCACTGGCTATTAGCCTAGACATCGCCAAAGCGTTCGATAGAGTTTGGCACAAATCGCTTCTTTCCAAACTACCAGCCTTCGGTCTGCCTCTTAGACTGTGCAATTGGGTTGCTAGCTTCCTGCAGGGGCGCCGTATTCGCGTTCTCTGTGATGGACGAGCATCGGAGTTCCTGCAGGTAAATGCTGGTGTGCCGCAGGGGTCCGTCTTATCACCCACTCTCTTTCTTCTGCATATCAATGACATGCTGTCCACCGGCAGCATCCACTGCTATGCAGACGATAGCACTGTACACGGGAGCTACCACGGACATTCTGCGGCCAAGCAGTCCGATATAGCGGAAAAGAGGCGACTTCTTGTCACTGGGCTTGACCGGATCCTCAATCACGTTTCCCAATGGGGATCTGAGAACCTGGTCGAGTTCAATGCCAAGAAGACGCAGGCATGCGCGTTTTCAGCAAAGACATCTCCTTTCCTTCCTCCTCCCACTCTTCAGAGCACACCACTGCCATTACAGGATAACCTTAATATACTCGGTATGGACGTGCGCTGCAAACTGAACAACAAGAACTATATCGAGAGCATCATTAAAACAGCTTCGCGTAAACTCGGAGTCCTGAACAGAGTGAGACGTTTTTTCACGCCGGAGCAGCGGTGTCTTCTTTATAAGACACAAATTCGCTCCTGCGTGGAATACTGCTCGCATCTCTGGGATGGCTCCGCAAAGTACTTATTAGATGCTCTCGACAGGTTGCAGCGACGTGCGGTCCGCATTATTGGGAGTCCTGAGGTCACAAAGTCCCTCGAGCCTTTGCAGATGCGTAGAGATGTTGCGTCCTTGGCAGTATTTTACTGTCTCTACCATGGTGAATGTTCTGATGAGCTCTTCCAACTAATCCCACCCTCCCCTTTCCTACACAGGACAACGCGTGCAGGGCTTAGGTGTCACTCGTATACGGTACAGAATATTCCATCAAGAACCAAGCGGTTCGGTGAATCTTTTCTCTGCCGTACCATTAAGTCCTGGAATTCCTTGCCGGCGCACGTGTTTCCTTCTTCCTACAGTCCCGGGTCCTTTAAGCGGGGCGTGAAAAAGCATCTGATGAGGCCGTCAAGCTGAGCGCCACCATTGTAGCACTGAACGTGTTTGCAATGGTGACCCTCTCTCATGGGACTTTGCCTTCAGCTTAACATCAGGCGAGGTGAAGTCAAATTGACGTGCCATAGATAAAAAAAAAAAAAAAAAAAAAAAAAAAAACTGACGATACCAGACTTATCTATCATAGTAATCATGATCTTCGTGATTCTTGCTTGAATTCCTATGCAATAAGTTGTTGAAGGATTATAGTCACTTAACAGTATTGAAATGAGAGTATGATACTATTACCATGATGCCTATACACTAGTTCTTCCCCTGAAAAGCTGTCGTTCATACTCGTTCTTTTAAACCACTATCAAACACACTGTTGTTAACTATGTATATTATATTCATATATGTTTAATAAGTAATTTGTTTGTACAGCCATGTCAAGGTTATCGCATCGCGTTATCGCGCGATGATCGCGCAATTGCTTTGTATTAGAACAACGCCTAAGCCATTCAGTAAAGGAAAGCGTGATATTTCACAGTTATATCATACAAAAATATCCAATGACCTTTCAGCTTTACTAAAATCGTTGCTTTGACCTTGTGTAGGCATTTATGTTTATTGATGCGTTGAGCGGCCTCCACTCGTTATTTATTTGAATATGGATCATAAATACGTTATACAATGTTACCGTAGACTTTTCTATTAAGGTAACAGACAAGTACATGTTCCAACTGAAAGTGATATTGGAAGTGGTTTAAAGCTTTATCTATTATTATAAAGAAAAGTGAAATAATTGTATCAGTGTATATTATGAATGCTAGCAATAGAATAAAAATAAGTGTCACTTACATATTGCTATCTATAGAACGGTAGTAACAAAGTTGCAGAATGAGAAAAAACATATTGCTCTTTAAAATTCGTCTCGATACTTTTACAACATTTTTAAAGGTAAGTTAATTTAAGCTTTTACCCTAGATGTCAACCTGTTCTAACCAATTAATAAAAATTGACAAAAATATTACATACTAGAATCTGATTGCAGTATCTAGTAGACTCAATACAAAATTATCAGGAACCAATAAAAACTCACAAAAATTTAATGAAAAGTTCAATAACACGACAAATCCAATGTGCAAAGGTTCCTAAAACCAACCTCTTGAGGATAGACAAAGACAATAATCTTCGATTTACTTCTGTCCATACTCACCAAACAAAGCACTTCTTATAAGTCCTGCTACTACTCAGTACCTAATTTATTCAAGCAAACAAATACACTAGAATGTTTCAAAGTAGTCACTAGAAACAAGTACTTTAGTCAGCACACACACTTAATACCAATAAGTGATTCACAAACGTAAAATAAAGTCTTGTAAACAGTAGAAACTGTTTACGAAATAACTTGATCCAAATAACTCATTGACACTGTCTGACATACTAACTCAAATGAAACTGATATTTTGTCGTGTCGTACAACATTAAAGCGAAGTCATTTCGCTTACATTTAATAAAAATAACACTTTTTGAGCTTCAAAGTAAAAGGCTTGTGCTAAAGTAATCGAGTGTCATTACTTGACTATGAATAAATTGCGCAAGTTGCAAGTCCCGCTTTGGTTTGTGGTACAAGGAAAGAGCGGAGGGAATTTCTTCATATTTTTTGTTAATTACTGTAAGGGTATTGTCAATTCGTTCCAGATGTTGTATTTCAAATTATTTTCAACCTTTTAATTGAAAAGATAGAGAAGTATCTAAAATGGTATTGTACTCGTATGTATATATAATCAATCAACATTCCTTTCCTGAATAAGGCCGCACAATGTTTTCAATCAAACAATCAGCCTATCGCAATCCACTGCTGGACTCTCCCAATATGCGTCGTTGCTTCCGATCCTCAGCCTTCTGCATCTAGTCCACTCCAGCCACCATACAGGTCGTCTGTCCATCTGGGTGGGAAGGTGGGTGACTAGTTTACCCTCTAGTGGTCTCAAGGAATCACACTCAAGGAATAGTTTGCTCTAATGGCCATTAATCATTCGTCAGATGTGGGCTGTCAACTGCCAGATCATCTTACTTATTCGCTCAATGCGAATTTTCTCGGTTTTTTTTTTTGTTTTTCAATTTGTGAACTAACCGCTTCGTCTGGGTCTACGCTTTGGCACCGTAAGTCATAATTGGCAGAATGAACTATACTTTTAAAAGAGACAAATTGTGCTAAATTAGTTTTGATTTCTACGCATTTAACGGTGTTGGTTTTACTGTAGATTCAAACCGTCTGGTCAGCGTGAAAACAAAAAGCCAAAGCCTCTCAATATTGGGAGAGGCCCAAGTTCAGCAATGGATTGCAATAGGCTAATTGATTAAATAAACTTGTACTATTTTACGTACTATGTACTATTTTAAGTATAAATCGTATAAATCTAACTTAATCACTCATGAAAAAGGTTTCGATAAAATCTAGCATAGCTGGAATGGGAAGATAAATGAGAACCCTCTTAAATTCGCCTAGATTTTCCAGTTCTCATTTCCACAAACATTTAAAAGGCATTCAAAGCGCGCTAGATCTCATCAATCCGACCACACAGTACTGAGAGCGAGTGAAATTCGTTATTATATCACATTTGAACGCGACCCAGCCGTGTTAAAATTGTGAGGCCAGCGGCAAATTCACCCTACAAGGTGCGGCTTTTGGTTTTAAAATTATTATTAAAGGGTTAATGTGGAAGGTTATTCGTACCACTTTAACTTAACAGGGTTTTACAAAAAGGCCCTTGGATTTTGAGCTTGTAAAAAGGGATCGTGGCGTGAATGCCGATGTAATAAGATGGCGTTGATCGGGGTGTTGTTTTACGTTTATGTTCCTTATTGTTCGAGACTTAGTATTGCAGTTAAGGTGAAAGGCGATAAAGGTGAAGTCTTTTTGTAAGACTTTACGGTTAATTTCAGGAAGACAGCCGTTTGGACGACAAATTGGTCGCTGTTGATGAACGTCGTAAGCTTCTTGGGTAAATAATTTGTTTTTGGTTTATTTACTCTTGTATTTTATGTTCATTTAACAATTCAAGGGTCTAAGAAAAGGTCTGAAAGTTACAGAAAGTAACAAAGGTGATGGTTATTCTTGATAGAAAATTAACATCTGGTCTATGTTGAAATGGTGTCACATTTTCTCATCTGTTTAATTTAAGAAAGTGTTTTACAGAGTGTATGTTGCTTGTAATACTTTTAGGATGTGAATGTTCTCATTAGACCTCGAAATCTTACCTTTAACTTTTGCCTTATATACTTGCAATTTCCTTAGCGGGTAATTTGTTAAAAGTAACTGTCACGGTCCTATGCTATACCTATACAAGCAGCTATCTTAAACCCATACTGACAATGTACTCTACTTGGTGCTTAGAAAGCGTTTTTGCCTCTTTGATGGCTGTGCGGGGTGCGAAAATTTCTGGTTCTATAAGAATCAATAGGATATTTACAATGTTTGTTTCAGTATGTATTGCATCGCCACAAACCAATCGAATCAATTCAGTAAGTGTTGTGTTTCGCGATTAAGTACAAAGTGATATCGCAGATAATGGTAGTGGCGACGAGCATAAAAATGAGTGTGAAAGAGAGTAAACCTATATGATTTGGCCCAATAAGAACTAGCTCAGTAATCTTCAGTACATCCGTGATCATGTTGCTTGGAACAGCACCGAAATGGCATAACTCATACTCCAAAAAACATGGTAAATATCCCGTTGATTCTAATATTATATTAATGCACTTATCAATTTAAGATCATACGCTATGTTTGACTTGTTCACATATGTAATAGGACGACGTTTACCCTTGAGAATTTATGTTACTCTGCTCTCGCTGAAGTGTTAGATACATGCTCTGCTTTTGTTATTCAACTAAAATATGCACAACTAAATAAAACTTCCATTTGAACAGAGAAAGAGATAACCACGTTTGCATTATGAACTTCACTGAGTGTGTAAATATATAAAATAAACTCCCGACTAGTTTTTATAAAGCTAGCCATTTGCGAAAAACGTCCTTTTGGTTGCATTTCTGTAGAAAATGGAGCAATTGTTTTCTCTTTGCCACATTTACGGGCAAAATTTCTCATATTATGTAAAAAGTTTATTTAATAAAGCTGACAATGGTCTTAGTATTTTATTAAATAGGAACAGAACTTAATATAAAAAAAACACGCTCAACGTGACTTTATGTTTATACATTTGTAAGATATAGGTGCTAGTAGACATTACATGGCGGAAATTCATTACAATAAAATATATATTGAGGAGGGAGTTTGTTCTTCGCACTTGCGGAATATAACGCACACAACATCTCTCCTCGATTATGACTGAATTTACACCCGATCAACTTCAAATCGGCAAATAATCTCTTCAAACCCTGAAGTGATGTCTCCCTATACTATCAATTCATTTATTACAACATTATCACCATGTTTGACGTATCTAATACAGTCTTGTGCGCCATAAAGTTCACTATAAACGGTGCAATATATCACACAGGTTACACCTGGCGATAAGTGCCCAATCTGATCGCTATCAAACGCAATCTAGTTGTATTACACAACCAGTTGCGTGCCAAAAGCTATACAGCGGTAGCGCTATCTGTATCTAGTAATGAGATGGAGGAAGTTATACAATATTAGTTACGTTATCATAAAAATAATAACGTAAATAAGTGTCTAGTTGTGATCGCGGAACCTCATACAAAAACTTTTATATTTCCTTGTAATCTATTTTTGCGTTCTGCCTTCTATTTTTTCTTCTAAGTTTGAAATAACATTGCTTTTAGGAGGTGGAGATAAAGATCCAGGCTATTCAAGTGCACAGATAATATTGATTTAATACTCTGCTATATTAAATAGATTAAAATTAGTTTACTTACGTTATAAGTCTTGCTTATATAGACAGACCAAACAATTTTATATAACCTAAATCTAGCATTTTCTTAAAAAGGTACCCACGTAGTAATTCATGCCCTATCGACAGAATATTTAAAATTATGTAAGACTTTTCTGTGAAACAACAGATAAGGCACGAAGTCTGATAATAAATTCAACTTTTAAATATCTTGAAGATACCTACGGCTTCAAGATTTTTCAAAGTCTTCCTTCATGAAATTACTTTTACACTTAGATTGTTATTTTTTGCCCGTCCTCTTGTAGATTCAAGTTGAACTTAAGTTGCTAGTTCAAACTTTTTTTTATATTCTGTCGGTCACTTGTCTACGCCTTCCTGAATGTTGAGAATACTAAGAATAGGCTCGCAGGGCTGTCCAAACCATGGCTCTGACCCAAACTTGAATTGTTGCAACCCGCTGAAACATCTTTATCTTTTTTGTACATAACATAACATAAACTTACGCCTATATCCCTGTAGGCAGAGGTGCTAGCACCCACATTTCGCCAGTTTATGTTTAGGTCCTAATGTTTATAGGTGGTGAGCCTGTTGCCACTAACCGGGCACTTATAAACCCTGCTATAAATACACACATAACTTCGAAAAGCAGCGAAAAGTCATTGGTGTGTGCCATGGTAAAACCTGGGATCGAACCCGAGACCTCGTTTCAGCATTCCATTACCCATTAGGCTACAGCTAATTCTTGCGATTAAATTCTAGTCTAGCTACTACTAATATTGAGGTTGATGTTGACAGTATTGTAAAAGACAGATAATTGAAAAAGTAGGCAATAATATAATGATACCTATAATATTATACCGTGTATTTTACTTTCATAAATATTTTATGGCCCCCTAAGACAATTGAAGATAATTGAAAAAGTAGGCAATAATATAATGATACCTATTATACGTGTATTTTATATTTATAAATATTTTGCTGCCCCTCATTGTATTAAGTCATTTTTGTTGGCACTGGCTCCAATCTAGTTTAAATAGACCTTTTAGAACCTTTAAAATTTTAAATACATCAACTTTCATCAGTGTAATATTTTGTGTGAGGCTTTATTAAAAGGTGAGATATAAAAACGATCCAAGTGATCCTTAATTCTTAATGAGGTTATAAAAATTTGTTCTAAATAACCACGATATACCTTACTTTACAAATAAAAAATGGCGAAGCATATTTTTGTATTTTTTAATGTTCCAGAGGGTTGAAAGGGGCTGTCTTGACAAGGAAATTGGAGAAGAGCCGCACTTCAGTTGAATGGTGACACCATATCGTTAGGCAATTCCCAAGAACATTGTGATTGAATAAAAAAATATCCTTGTTGAATTATTAAAAACCATTTGTTTTATAAAAATAACCGCGGTAGCCTAGTGGTATGGGTAATGGACTGCTGAGACGAGGTCACGGGTTTGATCCCCGGTTTTACCATGGCACACAACAATGACTTTTCGATGCTTTTCGAAGTTACGAGTATGTGTGTATTTATCGCAGGTTTATAAGTGTCCAGTTAAATAAGTCTTTTTAGGACACATCAATTTGACCTCACCCAGCCTGATGGTAAGTTAAAGACAGTCTCAGAAAAGAGGATCACCATTACATTCTATACACACAATAAATTCTTGTTAGGAATTCCATCACCGGGAAGTTTTATTTCTAACGTAAGATATGGTCAGCCTACTCTGCAAGAGTACACGTCATGGTCTAATGTCGTTCCCGTACATTTATAACAATATTTTGTTCTCTTCCTCGCAGTAACTCGACCCTTTTATTTAAAGGAAATTATCCTGTCCGTATGTAGCTTGAACATGTTCTTGATATGGACTTACACATTCTGCATATAAAAATAAATGTTCATAATTATCTAGAGTAAAAATAGGAACATAACAAGAATGACAGATGGCCGTTGGGGCTGAAAGGATTTCTGATGGAGACCATGTACTAGTTAACGAAGCGTAGGACGGCCCCTGTGAGATGGACAGATGACATAGCCATAGTTACGGATATCTGTTGGATATAAACCGCCTCCAACCGGTCGGATTGGAGGTCGATGGGGTAGACCTATTTATTCAGCAGTGATTGTCCTATGGCTGAAATGATGAACAGTGAGAAACCCTCAGCTATATCTGTTCTATATCATGTTGGGTAATATTTGGGTCATTGAGACCGAGTAATATGTACCTCGCACCTATAGCATTATAATATAATCTCGTACATACAAAAAAAATTAAGCCACGCTCTGTACAAATATTTTTATGCAGGAACATAATCTATTTGCACTGGTCTGGGTGTTTCTGTACCTCAACATTTAAGGCAGTCGTTACGGTTAGTTCGAGACTTAAAAAAGCGCATTTTGATCTGGTTTTTCTCAAATAACTAATGTTACTATAATCTTTAACTCTTTCACTTATAATATATTTCTACATCTCATTGTCTCAAATCGTTTATTTACAGGAAATTAGAATGTCGCGTATGAAGACACCCTTTGTATGTGATAAAATCTACATTTGATAAACCTAAATGCTCGTACCGCTAAGTATTGGAAGTTTGCTAGAGATCGTATCATAACTTTCGTAGCAGAGCACGTAACCTTGATGGTTACTTTGCAAGCAGAGGTGGGATAGATATTTTATTTGAAAGTAATTAGTGGTTAAAATACATTGCGATGGGCTTGTACGGGAACTGATTTTGATAAAAAAGTTTAGGTAATGTAGTTGGTTATAGATAAACTTTAAGTTGTAAAACGTGTTTCGTATTATTATTTTGTATTGGATTAGATACGGACAACATTATTATCATTATGTAATACTATAGTAACCAGGACTGAGGCTTAACGTGCTCTCTGAGACACGATCAGACCAATGCAAATAAACGCATTTATGCATACAAAATAATATTTGCACCGAGCGGGGATCGAGCCTGCGACTCCTGCGTAGCACTCGCGTTCACTGCCGGCATGAAACAGAGGCAATGATTGAGGACAATTATATATAATATTAAAAAAAATATAATAAATATAATTATTTTTTTGCAAACCATAATCGATTACTTTGTGACTAACAGATTAAAAGTATATTTCTTTTCAGAAACCACGATTTAACAATTCCAACGATAGCAACAGTAAAATATTACTAATTCATTAATTCATTAAAAGTCATGCCAAACCGCACCCCTCAAAGCATGTTAAAATACTTCTTACCCGAAGAGGTATGACTTCGTATGAGCACTATTCCGCAGTGCGAAGAACAAACCTTAATACGTGTTTCGCCTCTACACATTCTTTTCTTTATTTTTCTTTTTAATTGATAATAAAAAAAGAAAACCTCGGTAGCCTAGTGGTATGGGTGGTGAACTGCTGAGACGAGGTCTCGGGTTCGATCCCAGGTTTACCATGGCACACACCAATGACCACGATACTTTTCGAAGTTATGTGTGTATTTATCGCAGGTTTATAAGTGCCCGGTTGATGGCAATAGGCTCGCCCCCTATTACATTGGTACCTAAATATACACTGGCGAAATGTGGGTGCAGGCACCTCTGCCTACCCCTTCGGGGATATAGGCGTGATAGTATAAAAAAAAAAAAAAAAATATATAACCTCACGGCCATATCCCTGAAGGGGTAGGCAGAGGTGCTGGCACCCACGTTTCGCCCGTTTATGTTTAGGTCCCAATGTAATAAGTGGCGAGCCTATTGCCATTAACCGGGCACCTTTAAACTTGCGATAAATACCTACATACATAACTTCGAACAGCATCGAAAGGTCATTGGTGTGTGCCATGGTAAAACCTGGAATCGAGCCCAAGACCTCGAATCAGCAGTCCATTACCACTAGGCTACCGGGGTATTTTCTTTTTATATAAGTTCTTTTAAATTGAAACTCTGATTACATGGAAAGCTAACCTATTAACATATTAAACATTAAATTATCTACCTATATACCACAAAAGACTTGTCTACATAGAAGTTGTACAACTAATTATCATAATATCACAAGTATATATCCAATCTCGCTGTTACATCTCAATGTTTGAGTAAGAAATATTTTTCTTTGAAACGTTCATCTGTATTGTTGGCAAAAACTTTGTAACAACTTTACAGGCGGAGGGTACCGTGATATGAATAAATTAGAAAAGTTCTTTGCTGTCTTTGGGCCACAGAGCAAGCGAGAATTTTTAATTACATTGGAATTGCAGAAAATTAAAAAGCTATATACTTTTCATCTACGCGGAATTGACTTTCATTATTTTTTAATGTCTTGGAAGCGGCTTAATTTTCTTCTGATATTTCTCTTCATTAAGTTTCAGGGAAAGAACAATATACCTTTTATAATACACGTCATATAATACACTTTTGTCTTTCATAGGCATTTTTTTTGGAACTGGCATTATATCGACTTTTTATCATAGAATACAGAAGTTTGAAAATTGAAATGAATCGTTCGTTTCGTGAACTTTCTTAATCATAGTGTTTTAGTTTTCCTTTTGAACGATTTTTAGGTGTAGCGCAGGTTTGTAAAATGTGACGACAATTGGCAGCACGAGTCTAATGCCCCTGGTCTTGTACACGTCCATAGGCCATGGTGACCCATAATCTTGTCTGCCTTTGAAGTGGTATGAAATTAGTGAAGGCCTCATTTGTAGTCAAAAGTTACAATCTTGAATAGAATAATAGAAAATAAAAAATAATAATCATAATAATCATTTTATTTGTTCTCTCACATAAATATTACAAGGATAAGAAATAAGAAATCTTACTTAGGTACACTTCATTTCAAATTTATTTATGTGAATGACTGATATCTGTACTAGGAGACCCTGTATGACAGATTACCAGCCCCTCCAGTATCTGCACATGTGGCATCAGTAAGTACCTTGCGGAGTATCAAACAATTATATGTACTTATATAAAATTAAAATTAACTCCATCCAAAAATCTCAACAAGGCATACTATAAATGTGAAAATGATTTTATATCTTTTTATATCAATCACTGACGAACCGATCCATAAATTGCTTGCATATAATATTTATACACCATTGTACGATCAATTTATATAGGTCCCTGTGGGTCTCAATAATGAGTTAACTATTCCACATGGAGCTATACGTTTCGCTTGATAGAGTAACAAACTGATAAATAATCTCGTTCATAAAGAACAATCTAGTATCTAGTAATAACAAATTGTAATCTCTTCTTCCACGCTGGTTTTGTGGCCCGATGGTTATCCGCGCCCTGAGAGGTTAAAGGAGTCTTCGCTATCGTAATGGTTATATCGCCAGCCCACAGGTTCCGCCGGCACTTTTAGACACGGCAATTTTAGTACCGCGGTCGGCAATATCGAGTGTAGTCGAAAGTTGTCGACATTTCTCGAATTATATGATACTGTTTAAATTGTGTTCCAGCAAATATATAGACAGACTTTTTGCTTTGATAGTGAACGACAAAAATGACATTATCGCATATCGTTCAATTGACATGCATAGATACACTTGTACTCGTGTCTGAATACCGAAGGGAATTTGGGATAGAGAGTGTACCTTAAGTAAATTTGAATTTTGGGAAATATATTTTATAGGATGAGTTTAACAGTCATTAAAATGGTATTATGGTCATGAAAAATATTACTAAGCATACGAAATCATCAAACTCGTATGAGCTTAGCTTATTCAAGTTTGATACCTTTTTTATATTCTTAAATTATATACATAACGTAAACTCACGCCTATATATATATAAAGGGGTAGGCAGAGATGCTATCACCCACATTTTGCCAGTTTATGTTTAGATCACAATGTAGGTGGCGAGCCTATTGTCATTAACCGGACACTTATAAACCTGCGATAAATACACAAATAACATCGAAAAGCATCTAAAAG
Organism: Pelosia muscerda; assembly: GCA_963691645.1. Lineage (NCBI taxonomy): Eukaryota > Metazoa > Arthropoda > Insecta > Lepidoptera > Erebidae > Pelosia > Pelosia muscerda. The sequence goes on along the minus strand of OY829116.1, from coordinate 1,261,361 downwards.
ACATTCGTGTGTGCCATGGTAAAACCTGGGATCGAACCCGGGACCTCGTCTCAGCAGTCCATTACCCATAGGCTACTGCGGTAATACTAGGCTTTATTTTTGCTTTACATCATATTTCGTACAATTTCTCTACAAAACAATTAATTCTGTAAAAGAATATATTGTATTAATGTTACTTCTGAGAAAATAACACTTACTTATCTTATGGACAAGTATTATATAGTGGTAGTAATTCTCCGTTGTCTTATCACGAAATTTACTCCGAGGAAAATATTTCAGTAGTCTTTCTAGTAAACCTAATGGAGAGAACTTGTAGAGGTCCCTGTAGTATGGGTATTTAGTAGAATACCTACTACGAAATAATCTCCGGAATCCATACTTATCATACAAGAGACTGTACCTTAGAAATCGGAATATTATTTGTTACTAAATCTTGAGTCATTATTTTTTCTGAATTAACTGTACCTCTATTTGTACATTATATCTAAAAAAAATACGATATTTAATAGTGATCGATTGGGTATAGTAGCAAGTAACATTTGCATTTTTGTAATAAATTATATTTTTTCTGCAGAATAACGAATGTAACCACAATATTATTTATGTCCATACCTCTTCAAAAATAATGTAACTTGAAATTTCTGCGTCCCAAACCCACAACGCATTGTGTCCAATTAATTTAATTTGAAAGGATTAATGAAGAGTACACTGCCGCACCATTAAGTCCTGGAATTCCTTGCCGGCGCACGTGTTTCCTTCTTCCTACAGTCCCGGGTCCTTTAAGCGGGGCGTGAAAAAGCATTTGATGAGGCCGTCAAGCTGAGCGCTACCATTGTAGCACTGAACGTGTTTGTAATGGTGACCCTCTTTCATGAGACTTTGCCTTCAGCTTAACATCAGGCGAGGTGAAGTCAAATTGATGTGCCATAAATAAAAAAAAAAAGAAAAAAAAAACACGTTAAATTTATCTGTGTTGTTACGGATAAAGAATACTCACAACTCATTGACTTATGAGTCACAACCCCATCTCATTCGAAGGGTGTTTTAAGAAGCGAATGACGGAAAATGCAGACGATATCACTGCGAGAGAAGGAATACTCGAAGCCTCTGTGGCTTAGTGGTAGCGTACGCGACTGCTACGCACGGGGCGTGGGTTCGATCCCCGCTCAGTGCGAAAAGTTGTATGCATGAATGTGACTCTTTGCACTGGTCTGGTCGTGCCTCAGAGAGCACGTTAAGCCGTCGATCCCGGTTGCCATACTAACATCTATGGCAGTCGTTACGGGTAGTTAGAACCGTCAAAAGTCCAACTAGTCTAACTTGGAACTTCGATATCGCTATTCGTCATTGGTTTGTGGAGGTCAGATAGCAGTCGCTTCACATATAGTATCGAAGTTCAGCCGCCTCTAAGTTGGACTGGAAATCCGACCCTAACTCAGTTGGGAAAAGGTTCAGAGAATGATAATGAGAAGGAATACTCGAAATATAATCTGACCCCAGTCCGTCTCGCCAGCATGGAAATAGAAGGCCTAAGCCCTAACATTGGGAGAAGCCTATGTCTGCCAGTGAACTGTGAGGCTAATTGATTGATTGACGCGTTAATACCTTTATTGAAACCCCCCAAATGCCTTTCAAACCACTTTTTAGCCACACATACAAATCAATTACTAAGTACATTACTTTTAATAAGTAAATAAAACACAACTGTCAGCATTCACATCAAGCAAACAACTTCTTAGCGGTAATAAGCTCTTTAAAATGACTTTTAAATATCAATTGATTTACTCATGTTTATTATTGAGGTTAAGCCTTCTTTGCGCTAAGGTCTTTGAATTATATAGTTTTTTGCAATGAAGTAGAATGGTGACTTTGAGCTCAACTTGCTTTTAAAATTATAATTATAAAACTAATTGCAAAGTTATGTAATAGTTTTTAATAGTGTATTTTTGTTACAGGTAATTAAGTGAAGATGAAATAGTCTACTGGAACTTTGTACAAATAGGTAATGTATGATAGTTTAAGCAATATATAATAATTATACAATATGCAGACGATATCACTGCGAGAGAACGAAACCCCGAAATATTTTTTTTAATAAGCGTGGAAACAGTAGGCCGAAGCTTTCTCACATTACGAGACGCCAATGTCCAGCATGATACTATGATAGACTGATTATATACAGCATTTCATATGTATACTTTCAAGTATACATATGAAATGCTGTATATAAATTATGTCTTATTTGTCAATAAAACAAAAATAAAGACTAGATAAGTGAAATGCTGTTATCCAAATATTGTCAGCTACCCGCTGATAATAACAAAATAGCTATTGAAAATAAAAAATGATATTCAAGAGCAATCTTCGGACAACCTCTAATTAAATTGAATAAATTATATTTCCTTGAAACAAAAAGCGATTGAGAAAAACTCTATCAAAGAATTTTGCAACCAGACGCAATATTACCTAATACCATTGTCGTCGGTCGTCGGCATCGCTACGAACTACGTCTGTGGACTGTGAGCAATTCAGATAGAATCGGCGATCCGATATTACCTCTGTTCCAGGTAATTGTATGACAAACCGATATCATCTCGATATTGTAGTATTGGCAGCGAATTTGAATATCAACGACTGTTTGGGAAGTTTGGGAGTTGAATTGGGTGATGTTTGCTTCTATAATCTTTACAAGAAGTCGTCAAATTTACTGCACTATGCCTGATGAAACTAGGATGCAGTGCAAAATTAGACCGCTATTGTAGATGCTGTTCCTAGAATGACGGCCTTGATAGGTATTTTCCACGCCTTGCCTAAAGAACCCGGGGCTGTAGGAAGAAAGAAAGAAACGCGTGAGCTGGTGAAAGAATTTCAAGTCCTAATGGCGCGGCAAAGAAAAGAATCATCGAACCGTTTTGTTCTGTATAGGGAAAGCAGCCAGTTATATTCATGGTTAGCGGTGGCAACTCGGACGTCGCAGAGTGACCTCCATCCCCCATGAGCACGGGCGTGGGGGTGACGGGTGGAGCCGCCTGTCACCCTAGCAGAAGCAGGCCGCCGCGGCAGCGCAAAGTGCGCCACCCGGGGGCTAGACGGGGATACCGTGGTCCGTACACCAGAAGGGGGTCATCACGAAAGAGTGGACCCCGAGTCTACCGGGGTGCGAGGGATATGTTCGCTACTATATAACCTCGGGTAACTCAATACCCAAAGACGGCGTGCGTTTTAGTCGGTTCTTTCGGCGTGGTGGCTTTCACTTCACTTAGAAGTTCGGTCCTCATTCGTCCTCGTTCTCCTTATGGTTTCCTTCAATCAAAGTTAACTAGACCTTGAAATTCTTGACATGACACCCTCACCGTCCTTCCTTTTATTGTATAAACAATGATAAAAATATACTATATAGTAGTGCGAAATAATATTTCCATTCGTTTTCCAATTCCTGTCTTTTATATAATGTTGTTGTTTCAAGCACTTAGTGCAGGAGCCGACGATATTTTCCTATCGACATTCGAGCACGTTCCCTAGGCGTGACGCTTGTCAAATTATTTTTAATTGACCCTTTACTTCAGTGGCGGGCTGTCATTTCACTGTCGCCCTAATCCTGTTCCGCTAGTAGGTACACGCGCTGAATAATGTTAGTGATGTCATTTTTGCGAAAGATATTTTTTTCTCGCTATATTTAGGCCTTTTGCTATCTTAGGCAATACGTTTTGTATTGTATACAAATGTTAAAATATGTAGGAACATTTACATTTTACCAATTTTTAATTTCAATCGCGTATCTCTAACACTAACTACGATAGTATTGTCGTCTATTAGCTATTTTTATACAAATATAGTTCTACTTTTTATTTTTTATACTGTTTAGTTAGCAATATTCGCTCTATTGTGCTAGTAAAAGTAAATTAAAAAAAATTCAGCATTATTAGCGAAAAAAGCAAATTACGTCATAATGCGAGTTGAGGTTTTTTAGGAAATTATTGTTTCATTTAGCTTTATTAACACTATGGAGCGTGAAAAATGATAATTAAATGGTGTAAGAAAACCAGGTATCTTCGACTTTTGTAGCTCAAGAATCTGTATATTTTATTTACCCTAATAGATTCAGGATAACGTAAACTCAAGTAGTCTTAGACGAATAAACAAATTAAGGTTTATAGTAAAATCGGTAAGAAGTGCATAGCGCATACAGATTTTTCTTAAAATATTTCTGCCGATTTCTAAAAAGATGGTAGTCTAAAAATAACAGCGAACTTAAAAAAATCTGTGCCACTTGAGAACCACAAACAACTGTATAATAATCTACGTAAAAATGTGGCATAATTACGTTAGATCACGGTGGGATTATGGGAGCGTTTACGGAATTCGTTTCCCAAATTACTGAGATAAAAGAATTCCTTGGCGTGCATTCACGAAGCCAGCTACGGGTACAGTTGGCACATTATTATGGTGTGTAATGCGAATAGGTTATAGCAGGGCACTTTATTCTTTCTAAGTGGACTTTCTCACTTTTTCTTTGTAGTTAAAATGTAGACTTTTGACTTCTTGGGAATCTTTGAAAGTCTTTTACTAATATAATGAATTTTGTGAAGATATTTGTTATTAAACGTTTGTCAAATGACAGAATGGAATCGGGTTGAAATTTGGCAAAGGTTTGATTGAATGAAGTCTGGAATAACGAGTATCTATGTAACAAACGTTTTCTCATAATTTCTAAAAGTCAATGTATCTATTTTACTGTTATATTTTTGATTTGAACTCACTTTTAAGCGTGTTGTACAGTTACTAAACAAAATTTTGGTAAAAAAAAAATTGAACTAATGTAAACTAACCACGTCACGCTCATACATTCGTACGTTCTTCTACTCGGATGCCACACGACGATAAAAAATCTTTATGGCCAGTAAGAGAGGTGCCTTGAAAATTATTACTTTTTGCTTTGCTGAACTTCTTACTCTTTAATTTGCCGAACTCTAACCGAACGTTAATCTTTATAATTAAAAAACTCCATACTTGTGCACGAGAGTTAAATTCTGAGGGCTTACAACAAAGTATTACAACAACCTGTCAAATAATACTGAATACTTCGAAGTTCTTTTAGACAATATGATATCAGAAAGGACGGACTAAAGGACTATTGCGAAAGCTATGAGGCGACGAGAAAAGTACAATTCAAAGGTTGCCAAGCAACCCTTCATTTCTCCCTGAAGAGGACATTTTGTTCTGAGACTCACTAGCAGTCGCTTTGATCATACTTTGTTTGAGATTTAATGTTCCGTCTATAGATACATTGACTAAGAGAAATGTAGTTGTACAGTCAATAACAGAAGTTGCTAAACACTGACAGTTGGAAAAAGTGAATGCCTACAAGGAGCTTAAACCCATCACCAGTCGCTTATAGGGAGAACGCAGAGCAATAAAGGAGGAAAACTAAGAAGATTTGACGCGTTGTTGAAATCTTTCAAAGTTTATGTATTTAAATGATTTTGAAAACAAAATTAAGTCTTAAATTGGTTTAAGATTTAATTTATAAATACGGAATCATCTTTCACAAATTCAAATGAAATCGCATCAAAATTTTACACGATATTAACAGATTCCTACGTCCGTAAATATCATAAATTATTACGGAGCTGTCGGACCGAAACTTACACAAGTAATAAAAGTGTTTAATTAGTTAAAATCAATTCACAAGAGCGGTAATTGTTCGTTTTGCAAAGCAAGAACGATAAATCTCGGAGAGATCCTGTTTTGAATTAAACAATAGATTTGGACCCGAAGTAATGAATAGAGCCCCTTAGCTAATGTTATTGGAGCCTTTGTGGGCCATTCACAGTTAAATGAATGAGTGTGAGCCTAGGTGTGTGGTTTTTTTGTGTTTATTAATTTCAAATTCAAGTTTAATCAGTCTTTCAACTTACATTACGAAATGAGTAATTTTGCTGTCATTTTTTTGAGTAAAAATTTTTCACGTTGTTCATTATAGGTAATATAAGCTATGTTTATAGGAATTACAAATGTCAACTTAGATTTAGAAAATAATCTAGTTTTAGTCATTTATCATTATAAACAATATTCCCTAAAATACTCTTTTGTGACTCCTTTCATCAAATTGTATTATCAGAGATTATAATACCTATGGAGAATAATATATTCTTACTTCTGTTATTAAAATCATTTATCTATGATCCAACCCAGTTACTACAGATACATACACATTACCATTTCATAAGAGGATTCTAACAACCAAGTGATCCAATCCACCGAATTTATCCGAGGGCAGTCGAAGTAACCCGAAGTAAATTAATTTACCAAATTTGTATTTCTATGAATAATTATATACGACCCGTTGGATCCGCGTGTGAGATATAATTGAGTTTCGGCTGACGTAAGTTGAATTTGTCGCCATCTATTATCAAGGAGGTTGAAGGTTTTGCTGAATTCGCAAGCGGAATTATTGTGGATCCCTTGGGACTTAATTGCTGTGAACTTACATTTTATATAATCTACAGAAGAAAATTCTTAGGAAGATGATTGTAGATATAAGTATATAAATGTCGATCACAAAAGTAATTTAGAAATATAGTCATCATTTTATACAATGAGAAATTGGACCAACCCGAAAACCTACGGTAATTCTTAATTTATGCCCTATTAATTCAGTAAACTTGTTATATCAATTTCAGTCATTTGATCAGAGTAAGTCAAAATTTAAGAAATGCTAAAATATCCACTTCTACAATAATAACATGGCATTTGATAACTATTTGAATGGAATCTTGAACTTGAATTTTCAGATCCAAAATAATATGTCAATATTCAGTCTTTCATTCAGATGATAGAAGATGATATTTGTCCTCACAAAACTGCAACTTTACTACTAAAATTTTTGGGAGTTTTGCGTAAAACAAATAAAAGGAAGTAAAAATTTATTGTGCAAGTAAAGGATGTTTATAAGTCTTTGGGTGTTATTTAAGGAATACCCGTGTTAACACGATAGCTTCGCTAACAGGAAGCTATCGTGTCAACAAGGCGTTAGCTTATCTTTGAATACAATTCTACGTACCTGAATCTGTATTTAGGTCTATCTTCAGTGTAAATCTTTCATGGTGGTTTTTGTTAAACCATTGCGCTATTAATTTGATGTATTCAGTCTGAATCGACTAATAAACTACATATTGATTGATTTTGATTGCAGCCAAATTGATTTACATTACGTTATGAAAGTTTTCAAGTTCACAAAAATGAATTCAATAAAATCAATAAAATAAACCGTATTGCAGCAGCAGGTATTTGTTACTAAATAACTACCACCATCTAGAATGAGAAATACATTTTAATATCAATCTTTGAATACATTTATTCCTAAAAGTATGATAATAAAAAATCCTATCCTAGATATTTAACATTCTTTTCTATGTGTCCCTCCTAGAAAAAGTGACAAGAGTACTTTAAACCTGAACATAGTTAAAGGCAAGCCAAGGCCAAGGTTACAAAAAGATAACCTAGATTCCTTGCAGATAATATTTCTCATATAATAATTATGCTTATCCACTTTATTCTCACAGGCACGTATCAACAGTTTCCCCTAATTATATTTATCTAACTTCTATTTATCTATCTAACTTTAATACAAAATACATTATCTTGGAAGGAAGTCATACTTGGCTATGGTTTGTTTTCAAAAAGTGGGGGTAGGTGAAAATTATCAGCTGTGTAAATAGACCCGGTGCGGGTAAATGTTAGTAATTGTGTCTCTTTTTAAACCAACTCGTTATTGTAATGTGTTGGTAACCCTTGGTGTGTGGGCAGAGTGATGGCGAAGTTTCACGTTAAAATAATAAAATTACTTTTGGAAATTTAAATGAAGATAATTTCTAAGAAAATATTGGCACCCCATAATATTATATTGCAATTAAATGGAACAATATCTACGGCTAATTTATTTACATCAGTCTCAGTATGAAAACGTCATTTAAAACCACGTGTGAATATGGTTGAAGAAGACGAAGTTCATAAAGTTCACAAGAAAAACCCTTTGAACCCATTTTCACCTTCAATTGTTCACAAAATGATATAATCCAACCGCTACATATCCACACTGAAGCCAAACCTTGCGGTATGTCGGGATATCCGAAAACAATAAAACGCTCGAGCAATTTTAATCCTTTAAGGCTTTGTCTCTCGGACCGTTAAGGGTCGTTTTTGCTTGATTAATCTAATCCATACCATTGTAATTGTTCGCTTACGTTTCTGGTAAACTATAGTACGCTTCCTAATGGGGGATTATTTGAGTGATATATTTATCAGTCTTGCGTTGTTTTAACACTTGAGTAGGTTGGCAGATGGAATTGGGCCCCGATAATACTATCAGAGAAGTGAAATGTGTCTATTTTTGTGCCGGATATGTTGGGCTAGTTAGGGTTCCACAAGTTGTCGATTCAGCCCTGATCTAATCTTAAGATGACCTTAGAGAAAAAGTAGATTTCTCAACTAATATGATAAATTTTAAGCCTAGGTGAAAGAGACATTTATTAAAAAATGTCTTTATCATCTAGGTACAATTTTTTCCATTTAGAAAATTTCTAAGGCAATTCACATGTTATAAGTGTATGGATAGTTGTTATTTAGGCATGCTAGAACGAATCTGAATGAATATTGATACTAAATCGGTTATCCACGCAACCAAAGTTATTTGCTAAAATAATAATATTCTATAGTTCATAAGGACATTTGAGGGTAAATTCAGGTAGTTCTACATTATTTGTACCTATATAGGTACCTAATATAATTCTTGGTTGAGGTGTAATTTGATTCAACGCTTGAGCGATCTTTTGTTGGCACACTTATGAAAACGGAGCACGAATTTCTATATAACTTCTGTAGGTAGTTCATAGTTCATACTGTAATTTTTATACATCACTATGCTGTCGCACATGCCCACTACATTAAAGAACAAAAGGTAATACGTAAAACAAACATGCGTACGATTCAAAACAAAAAAACAGCACTAACTGAAACAATTCAATCGTTCTTTGTTTATGTGAAAATGTGTTTTAAAGCCGCTGTAATCTTGCATCATCTATCATCATTGTGTCTAGTTTCTGTTTTATTTTTGTTTTTATTTTCTATCTTGCCCCTTTTATTGCCATTTTTCATCTCGACCACTGCGCCTGTCAGATCTGGTATAAAGTATTTGTTGCCTTGTGCTTTTTTAAAGAAAAATGTCTTGTGACTCGAACGATATATACCTACTATTACTAATCATGGCGGACTTTTGTTGTCTCTGCCTACCCCTGAACTGGAATCCGTATCTTTTGTTTTTGATGTAATTTCATAGAAACGAACGAAGAAAAAAGAAACTGAAGCATTAGGAAATTTATGACCATAATATCACAAATTAAATTTCGTATGCTCAACTGTTTTCTAGCATCTTTATTTCAAGTCACACTCAATTCACGTCTAAAAAATGCTGTCCAATATGACGATTGAATGATTTTACTAATCAATATTAACGAATACTCTGTTAATATATAATCTCATAAATACCATAATACTACACAACGCACCGTTAGCCATGGTTTGTAGCTCAAAAACATTAACACGGAGTTAAATTGAGTAATCCAAATCCACCGTGAAAGTTCACACCCGAGCTACATGAATAAACCGTAGCCACTAAATCCGTATCAGCTATGGCCCAAAATAACTTACCAATACATTCAACTAAGTATCTATCAATAGGATTAATATACCAATATAAATGATAATTTTGACTAGTTAATTCTTTTACTAATCTTCAAGTCGTGTTACGGGGCAGACTAGGTAATTTATAGTTTAAGGATTGGTCCGCACTATTTTAGGTTTGATGTCGTGTTGAGTTTTTGGTCACGCAATATTATTTTTTTTATTATTATTGACTATTTAATAATAGCATTGCAAAAATTACAAATTCTATATAGTGTACCGATTATTGAAAGTTTGGGTCATTTATCACAAAGAAGAGTCGAAATAAAGACAAGTGAGAATAATGTATCTTTTCGTTATCGGATCGCAGTTACCGTGTGAAATGTAATTGCCCTAATTTTTAAAACTGTAAATTCCAATGATTAAAACTGTTAATCTAGTATCTAGATAGAAAAAAGATACCGAAAAGTCAAACAAAGATAGATAAGCATTTTTTTAAAGAATATTAGTATGTAATCGAATTAGCGTCTATGGCGTAGTGTTAGTGAACAATTGTATCGCTCAGTGCAAATATAAATGTGTGCGTTAATATATGGTTATGTGCACTGGTGTGGTCGTGCTTCGGTCCCGATTGTCATACGAACATCTATGTCAGTCGTTACGGGTTGTTTGAATCTTAATAGGTTTTACTAGTCTAATTACAGGACTTAATTTTGCCATTTAGTTGTGAAGGTCTCTTATTCAAAGGGTATCGTAAGACGCAACTAACGGAAACGCAGATAATATCACTGCAACATAAGCCAAAGCCGTAACTAAATTATTTCCATTAAGCTACAAGTAATACGGGTTGACTTTGATAGCGTAATAGCCAGGACTAGTCCCAGGAATAGAATCCCTCGATCGTTAGGCTGACCGCTTTAAAGGTGGACGTGATTATGTCGGACTCGAACCGACTAAAATACACTCCACTTATGGTTACGCCTTGATTGCCGGAGGAGAGATTATACAAGACATATCTCTTGCACCCCGGCAGACCTAGGGACATCTCTTTTGAGCTGACCGTCTTTCCCTAATGTGGGTACCATGGTGTCCCTATCTAGCCCTCAGGTATGGAGGCGCAATTTGTGCTGCCGCAGCGGCCTGCTTCTGCTAGAGTGACAGGCAGCTCCACCCGTCACTCCCAGACTGGTTGACCAGGAGACTCAACTACTAATATAGTAAGGAATGAATTCAACACCAACTCCTATGTTTTACTACAGCGTGGATGCAACCTAATAATATATTAGTCGTCATATAGTCCGTGGGAAATAATCCAGAATGGTATATATTATTGAAATTGATACTTACCAGCTATCTGTGCTTACGACATAATAGTAATGGAGACTTTTAACGGAAGATATTTACGGGCAGATGTAGAAGTAATTTTATAACAAACAATAAATTTAAGTATTTCTTTTTTCTAAGACACGTCAATTGACGATCAAAAGCCAACGTTGACATCTTAAATAAAATGGAATATAAATACATAGGTATTATTGTACTTTTTAGTACTTCTTGTTTACTTAACAAATAATGCACACATTAAATAAGGGACTTCTGCATACTTCCATTATGAAGGCACATAATTATTCAGTTCAATGAAAAATTATGGAACATACCCTTAGTTATCGCTAACTTATATAAACATTTAGATTTTAGAATTCTAATTTTATTTCACAACCATATAACTCTTAATAATAATTACCAGTTCTATTCTATTAGACCTTTAATTCATCTACGAGAGAATACATTTATAAATTCCATTTGTAAATGAACAAAATAAAAGTACTTGTAAAAAATCTTACCATACCTCAAGGTAAAACGGGTTAGATTTTGAATGGCATTGGACAAGTCTTTAGATTTTAATTTGGTTGATACAACTGATAGAAACTAGACTAACTTAAATACTCGTGTTGTCATTACGAACTTGCGTAGTTCTGAAACGGTTTGTCACTTATAATAAGAAGTAGCCTGTTTATTAACACGTCTGGCTCTTATTTGAGTAGTTGCGGTTTCGAATTTAACCACATATACTACTAATGGAAATTTACTTCAAAGAGAAGAGCTTTGCTTAGGAGTTAATAAGAACAACTGAATGCAGATTATGTTTGAGTGTCACCGATATTTATTACTACAGAACTTTTCAATCATTTTATTCTATATGTATCATTTTATTTTATTTTAACTACGTAATCATCATCATCTCCCTGCCACCACAATTATCGTCGTTCACTTCAAAAAAAATTTCAATTCTATGGTGCCACTTTCAAACTTTCTATGCAACTACGTATATAACTATACATGAAAACAACCATGTGGTCGCATAATGCACAATTATTGTGACGTTCAAGTCAAGTCTTGACTACGGGTGCAATGCATAACTATTTTCACAACACCGGCGGCGATAAGTCCGGTTTCGCAAATCACTGCAATGCAAAACCAGACCCGGTAAAAACCGTTTTGTGCAAATGCAACTCAAAACGTCATTACATTTGCAACTAATTTTTATATAGGTTGTTCCAAAATTATATAGGTTGAAAAGTCGACTTCCTATCAGTTTAACCAAAGGAAGATTATATTATTCTGCTTGACAATAAGTTTATTCCCAGCTGTTAAACGAGTAGACGACGAATTTCAATTGGTTAATATAAAAAATAGAACGGGCGTAAAACTAAATAAATTTGATTGTGTCGGTTAATATGCCAACACGTGCAGTTAAATACCATTGGTCAAGTCTAATAAGGGCCTTGTCCTATTTGTACGTATCTTTTGTAAAACACGGTTTAAGCTGATTACCTTACGGGCCCAAAATTTAATTATTATTGATAATTATATCATCGTTTTCATATTAACAGTCCCTTTTGGATTATTAAGAGATTAATTTGCGTATTAATTACGACGAAGCAAAAAATAAATTATGCTCTCTTTTGCAAAGTGATTAATGAATCGAAATTACATTTTAATTTGGAAATAAGCTGTTTGAGATATTATTTGGATGTTCTTGCAAATTAGATCCGGACGTAGTTATTGCTTAAACGTTGACCATATATAAAATATTGTATCTTAAAAAAGCGAAGGTAACAGTGTAAGTACCTAAGGCACGGTAGGATAAGATATCAAACCAGCAATTGAGTGATTACGGTTTCGAACCTTGGCCATTACGCGACCGACGATACAATCCAGCCTTAATACAATGCTGAAATGACGATACAATGAAAAAACTAAATTCAATTGCTATAAATTTAATTTATAACTTCTGTTTCTAATACAGAATTATAATAAATTCGTTTATTAAATACAATTTTGTTCTAATAAGAATTATCGAGTTTTCACAGATTGTTTTACTTTTCTTTCTATTTAGGTTGCTTAAACACGTGTCTCTCTCTTTACAGTAGGCAGATATAGCTTCATTCGAATCTACATCTAGTGCCAGAACCTTCACAGTAGTGGCCAGCGGCAGTGGTCTACGATGAGGTCACTTCTGACTACAGCCCACCTGTTTTTTATATTAGGTCATCAATAAGGGCCCTACCTTATTGATGACCTAAATTTAAAAAACAGATTGCACCCCTGCAGTTCATTGATGTAGGTGTCCTTACGGTGACGGTCCCTACCTTGACGGCCGCTACAGTTTCGTTATTCAAAACGTTGGGACTCCTTTTACCGCGTGGTTTTTCGTTTCCGCAAAACGTGGAAGGCGTTTGTGGAAGCTCTTATAACGATAAGAGCTTCCAAGAACGCCGTCCAGGTAGTAATACTGGAAAAATAAAATTTGAAACTGGAAACGCCATTGAAACAATAGAAGTAGAATAATATCATTCGAAAGGTGTTGTTAAAGTTCATTAACGGAAAAATACGCAGACGATATCATTGCGAGAGATGGAAAATTTTAATAAAATTCTACTGTTTCCCGATATCGGAAAAATTCTATATCTAGCAGGGAACTGCGATAGGCTAATTTATTTAGTAGTTCATCAATAGACATCTTGCGGTGCCACGTTGCATCCTCCTTTACTTTTAAATTATAAACGTTTTCTCCCGTAGATAAATCTCAAAATGGTTTGCTTTTTTGCTTCAAAAAGCCGTCACAGCCGCTGTACTTTTAGCGGAAATTTACAATATTAGAAGACTCCCTTTATTGTAATTAAACCTTTCATATAAGCCCGCCAGTTTTGGAGAGTTCAGAATAGCTTTTTGTCAACGCATCCCTCATTTGGTCGGAGTAGCATTGAAATGGACCGCACTTAGTACAGGCTGGGAACTACTCATGTGGAATAAACCTTTGTAATTTTAATAATTGCTACCGTGGTATGGAAAAATGAGAATAACATTGACTTGATACTAGGCCATTATGTAACCAAGCTTTGTAGCGTGGCGGTAGTGAACAGTGCAAATATTTGATTATATGTTATTGAAAATCCAGTTTAGTCAAGTTTGAACGCAATTATCATTAAAATCAATCAATCAAGTTAATTTCTAATTATATGGTCCACAAAATTCCCTTGCATTTTATTTCACTAAGCGACGTTATTGCAAAATTCAAAATCCTCAACTCATAATACATAATTTAGCGTTCTATGTGAATTCTAGCTTTAAAATTGTTACAAACTATTTAGATTATATCATTAAATATTGCAATATTCAAATTCATTACTAAAATAAAAAAGGTAATTGATATAAACTAAGTACTAACAGACGGAAACATACAGATCAATACTGCTACTCATGGTTATATAAGTGAATATTTCGTGGATAAAAGTAATTGCCTATAAGTAAGATTATAATGGAACAACACGAAGGCTAAACACAAGAAACTAGCGCAAATATCGATGCCTTTCTACAACTAAGCTAAACTAATAGCTTTTTGTTGGAGTATGCCCTAATTAGTTGCCGCAATACAAGAAACCTGCTCACTGGGAAATAGCCTCTCACTAATAAATGAACAGAACTTTTGTAGGGACTAATGCAAACGGACGGATTTTCCTTGTTCATATCCTCTGTTTGACGTTAAGAGAGAACTATGTTTTGAAATTTTTTGTCTTGTTTGAGACGAGCTAATTTTGTGATCATATTTTTCACATTACTCGGTTATATAGGAAAATTTCGAATGATTCAGACGAGGCCTCGGGGCTTAGCGGTCAGAACGCTCCCCCTTGTAAGGAAAAGATCGCTGGTTCGAAGCTGGTTGATTACACTGAGAGGGTTTATATGAAGATTTATATTCAGATTAAGTCATTTTTAAATACATACCACTAAAATACATTTGAAAAAATAATTCAACACAATATATCAATAAGGTACTATCATAAATAAACAATTGTCACTGAATATGAAAATAGTTCCAATGAAATCCAAATCGTATTCACGAAATTAGTGAGAAACAAAAACTTATGGAAACCAATACAAACAAACACTTATATTTTACCAGCATATTTGTACTTATTTTGGCAAATTCAAAAAAAAATTACATAACATATGTGATTCTATTCAAAAAACGAGCAAATATTGAAGATTGGCACAAGCTTATTTATGAACACGAAGCATAAAATATTACGAAATAATTTGAAAAATGTATTTCATCGTAGGCAATGAGCGTGTAAAATCATTCAGCCTCCATTAAGCCCATGATTGATAGCGTATACACACGGTGGTTGAAAAATGTTGTAATCGGTAGATAGTCAATGATCTTTTGAAGTGTATGTGGGATGTTTTTGATAAAATGATACATCAGGAGAATAGGCTTTAGAAACACTCAACAATACGTATTAATTGTTATATTGTAAACCATATTCAGTAAGCATGAATTATGAAGCATTGAAGACGCTAGTGTTTTGGTGTACACAAAAAATCAGAGATTACTCTGCTGATAAAATATTCATACATTCATATGCTTACGCCTATTTCCCACCAGGGTAGATAGAGGTGAATTAACACGTAAATTTACCAATCATTGTACCTACTCGGTTCCACGTAATAGATGGTGAGCCTATTGTTTATTCAAGCCATGCATCTGAGGCTGAGTCTGGGCTGCACACATGTTAAGCAACCCTATCTTTCAGTCGCCTTGTACGACACCGCAAGGGAAGAGACCTCACCATTTTTTTTTTAAATTACATTCCTATAGTCATTGCTACGTCTCAGAAAGTCAATCATAGATGTTGAATCCGCACTGAAGAAAGTAATAAAATAAATGTCCGCCATATAATCGGATATCATAGCTAGATAGTGCTGTAATATTTATTGTATAGCTAGATTTCTTTACTCCCACTAGTTCAAAATTATATTTGTAACAAAAATATTGAAGAATAATATGACTTTATTTATGGCGAGTTTAATACAACGTTGATGGTGTGACAAAGTGGTCTTGTCGTAATAAAACCACACAGTTTTCCATCAGTTTGGTGTATGGCTTTGAAGGTAAATTTTGTACCGCGTTATAAACCTCGAGTGCCTCAATAGCACCAGCTTTACGAAGCAAATTGTAGATAACATTAAAGAAGGCGTTACATGGGGAAATCCTTTATAATAATGTATATAATACCCACCACTCATCCACGGTTTAACAATACTATAAAATATTACTATTTGTTATACAAAGGAATGCCAAACCTCACTCCTCAAAGCAAATAAAAAGGCTAGCAAAGAAAGATACAGTATACTGCTACCTGAAGTCGATATTAAGTGACAAGATGGTACAGCCTGTTCTATTGTGCACTAAAACTATTCGATCCTTCATTGTTGGATACTATTAGTTTCAGCTATTGAATACCATAAGTACAACTGTATAGTTCAACAGTTGCTATCTTAAACACAGTTGTTTTAACACCAATGATAAGTACCATTAGTCGTTTTCCTCATTTGACTCCATTACCCTCACTGCTGTGTTGGCACTTCGCCAAAACTTGCTTAGAATTGTTGGCCTGTACGTATTTGTGCTTCTGTAAAGCAATAAATGAAAGTCTTGTGAATGCAATTGAAATTAAAAACCTACATAAAACTAAAAATTTAAGAAAATAAATTATGTATAGTAAATTTAACACAAACCAAGTAAATCCCAATAAAGTCGTCCAAGTATTATGTTATAGTAACTTACATTATCAGATCTTCATATGAATTTTAACAGCTGTAATTATTACCCTCTTTGTTACCGTGCATAAAATCATCACGGAACCGATTGCGAAGGTAATGTCGGATTCGAACCGACTGAAATGCAAGCCAAGCAAGTCTTTAGGTCTTTAGTTGCCGAAGGTGAAATAGTTGACGACTATCTCACTTCTCTCTTCTAGGGTGACAGACGGTTCGACCTGTCACCTTCATGCCTGAGAATCATTACTCTCTGAGACTTTTTCTAACTTAGAAAAAGTATTAAATCTTACTCTGAAATGAACGAACTTTCATCTGACCTCCTAAATCCACATCCAATATTAAAACTCTGTTATTGGACCCGATTGTTACACTTTTTAGAGCTCTTACCATCCGTAACAAGGGTCACAGATGTACGAATAGCGTCTGGAACCAACCGCTTACCGTGTTCTTCAAAGCATTGAGTTGTTTCACTGTGTTTAATTCCAAACTTGGAATGTGCTGTTCAACTTCCACTTAAACAGAAACCCTATATTCTGCTGCTTATCTCCAGCTAATGCTTTCATTACTTCATCAATCTATATAATTTCCACCATGGAGACACGTGATGAGCGTCTAATCCATTAAAACAGATGGCGCTAAGCACCTGTGCGATGTAACATAAAATAATCCGGCGCGGCTCA
This sequence comes from Pelosia muscerda, assembly GCA_963691645.1. Lineage (NCBI taxonomy): Eukaryota > Metazoa > Arthropoda > Insecta > Lepidoptera > Erebidae > Pelosia > Pelosia muscerda. The sequence goes on along the minus strand of OY829116.1, from coordinate 1,243,875 downwards.
ACGTCGTTGATCACGGCAGCTCTGCATTTACCCAATGCCGGGATTATGCTGTATTTGCACTGATGATGAGACGTGTAGTATTCTATATTTGATTAATTTCACAATCATTTGTTTAGTATTGGCATTTTGCAGTTTATTTCCCTTATATATTGGTACTTACTTCCTTTGTTACATATACTTTTATAAAATTATGCTTTCGTTCCTGTTCGATATTTATTAGAAACTGAGTCATTTCTTTAAGTCAGTTTCGCATTTTTTATTTAAATAACAGCATTTTGTATTCCTTATTTCGCACTTGTGGAATATTGCACATACGAAATAATATCTCCTCGATCTAGATAAGTGTTTTTAATTGCTTTGAGGTATGTGGTTTCGCATTCCTTTCTATGACGATATTGCTTACGTTGGGATTGTTAAACCGTAGGTAGGAGGTGGGTAAAACCCTCATAATATAATTTATTACTCATGTATTTTGATTTACACTTAACCCGGAACTTAATTTACTTAATTTACGTGTTGGTAAGTGGGAATTTTTCTTAAGCGTATCTCGGACAAAGAACTTTGTCTAAATACGCCTTTTACTTACAAACTAATTAATGTCACCTAATTACCAATGGTTTAAACTGAATCACACTGGAAGCAAACAGTAAATTTTCGAGCTAGATTTCCATACAAATATCCATAATGAACTCCATACATATTTCAACACAGCGTCCAACTGAGTTGAAACTCGTATTTGCCTAAAAGTTGGTCACCCATCACAAACCCACAGATCTCCATTTACACGCCAAAACAAATTTTACTAACTATTGTATTTTAGCAGCAAAACTTCCTGGCTATACAGGGCTACAAAAATGGGTGCCAAAAATGGCGTCCGGGCTATAATTTACGACCTCATGGGCCACACCAGACGCGGATAAACGGGGGTTCATATAAAGTGCTCCCGAATTTTGTTCGTGTTCTTTCCTTTTTTATTTTAATTTATCTAGCGCCGTGGAGTGGGCGGTGTTTGACCGTTATTTTGCGAAAACATAGCTTTTTCGCGGGTATGAATTGAAAATGTAAAGCTTTATTGTTTGTTTTTCTATGTTCACTTAGGATGCCCGTTTGTCTTTTTCTGCTGGAATGTATAAACTGGATTTTTTGGGTTTAGTTTATATTTTATTCGAATATTTACGTTTTATGCCTCAAAATGGGTAGGCAAAATATTAAACAGAGATAACCCGTTGCATAAAAACCAATAATATCATATTTCGTCACCTCGATGTAATAATTCTACAGAATAGAAATGAAATCGATCAATCGCAACGCGTCAATCAGCACAATTTAATATTTTTTACCAATCCGAAATTAACACGTCGAGGATCTAATGGCCAGAATTGAACCAGGTGTCTCTCGATAGTAGTCCTGACTATTACCACTAAGCTACTGAATTGAATGATTGAACGGAAACCAAAGTAACTACTGTACTATAATTGTACACGTCATTTATGACGGATGACTTCGAATACAAAATGTGTCGAGATAGATACGTCATAGTTAAAAAATATAAACTCTACGTGGGAAACTCTAGTGGAGTCATATTGTGCTGCCGATGCAACCCCAAATTGTAGTCGCTTGGAAAACCCTCTGCAGGGAGTTCATTCAACTGACTGTGCAAGTATGGGATGAAGTTTCTTTTATACCGGACAGTGTACACCGGTTTTGTTTGTAATGTCCTATGGTTAACAGTGCAACGATATAAAATAGCGGTAGGCATTACGTTAACCAATTTTTCTGAATACAAACCATACAAACAAAAATAACATAATACTTACTTCTTTTAGTTTGGTTTATACGGCTTTTATGAAAGTGACTACCGGCTCAACGTCCTAACCTGGAAGGAAAGCTTGCACTAGAACCTCGCATCCTCGACGTGCACACTCTAATAGAAATCAAATTGTTTCTCTGTTGTCAGAAGTAATTCAGATCTAAGTTATTTGTATATTTACAATTAGGTAAAGCTTTTTATTACTACCCTGTAATCAAGAAATACAACAATGAAAGCTATTGCTTTAATGTGTTTTTAATCTCTTCTCACAATATGAAATATCTACTTTTTCTTCTTCTTCTTATTCAAGATGGCCTCTTTTACCGCGCCCAATAGTCGATCAGGACCGGATCAGATTTATTTTAGATGACCTATCCTCCTATTAAATATCCTATTAAATCCTATTAAATATGCTTCGGTCTTATTAAATATTTGTAACTGTTTATAAGTTTATAAAACGAATTTTTATTTTCGATGTATAAAACCACAGAGACCTTTTATTGGAATTAAAGTAGTCACCATATTGATAAAGAATCAAAAGGGGCTTTTTAACATTCATATTTATGTTTGTAGTAGTCCAATATTCCATCGCCACGCCACATATTTCGTCAACCTAAATCACATTCCCATCTTGTAATGGTAGTGCATCTGTACCCATCTCATCCAATTCAGCCGGGAGTTAGATTCTACGAGACGTAAAAACATTGTCTCTTAATATAATATGATTTTCGCAGAAAAAGACATTCTCTTAATACAAAGTACTTCGCTCGGATGTTTTAGCATACAATATTCAACAATGCCCTTATCTCTGAACTACTTTCGTGTGAAAGACATGATTTTCGTCTGGAATGCTTACGGGCACTTACTACCGTCACTCAAAATCGACCTTGGAACGCAAGGCTGCCACTTACTACAAAGAGATTGTCTGTATACAGTATAAATAATGATGACGCTCTAGGTGTGACGAAGTATATAACCCTGAATATTATGGTTCTTCTTTGTAGGATTAGTTTGCAATTTTGAGCTACCAAATTTATACACACACAAGAATTTACAAGCAAATATAGCTCTCCAGGTCAATTACAGTAATATAAGTTACTAGTGGTTTAAAAATTGGCTCGATTAACTGCACATCAAGAACCAAGCGGTTTGGTGAGTTCTTCCTTAGCCACACCATTAAGTTTTAGAAATCCTTACCAGCTCACCTGTTTCCGACTGCCTTCAGTACCGAATTCTATAAGCGGGGCGTGAAAAAGTATCTGATGAGGCCGCCAAACTGTCTGTCACCTTTGTAACACTTTACGTGTTTGTAATGGTAGCCCTCTTTCCTAAGACTTAGCCTTCAGCTTAGCATCGGGCGAGGTGAAGTCATATTAACGCAACCTATATTAAAATAGACCTCACCAGTATGACGTGAAACTGAAAAACAGTACATGAATATTATGAATTATAATACATTCCTCCTTACCCCTTTTAGATTCTGTATCTATACACGCTACTCGTATCTTACCAGCGAACTTTTGGTACATGTAAGAAACTTAGAATATATTTTACAGAATTTGTGAAGAATACATGACAGGTCTCTTACAGCTTTACTTAATGTGAACTAACTCGAAATTCAATATTCAACACGACATTTTGGTGTAAACATCGCGTGTCGAGTTCCTCGGAGACGGCGCAAGGGATAAACTTTAAGAGTTTAATTAATCACGTTATAATTGTCGGCGGGAAGTTTGCCGGAAATATGATGGAAGATAATTTGAGATACGCAAATTACAAGAGGTTGTTTATGATTAAGTTTGAAAGTACTTTTAAATTGTGTGCTTTGGCCGCTAATAATATCTATTGGAATTCTTTGAAGAGTTTTTGGTTTTGATTGACTTAGCTCTGATTTGGGGCAATTCAGGAAATTTGTGTTATACTTGGAAAATTATTGAGTGAATAATTATTTTAAAACCATAAATTGATTTGCTGTGCATATTTAAAAAAAATACTAAAATAGTGTAAAACATCTGACTGAATTCAACGAAATTACCTGCAGTAGAAGTTTTCTTTCAACCACCAAATTAATATAAGTATAGGTTGTTTAAAACATACATTATATTCTAAAAATAAAATTTCAGCACATACTTTCTATAAAAATCATCAGATAGCAGCAAATTCAACCTTCCAAGAAAATATGTAAAAATTTAATCTAAATATTTATTATAAAAGCACCTTAAGTCCATTTGATGTAAATCGTAACACCAAATCCCATCTTCAAGAAACATACATTTTAAAAAAAGTTCGTACAAAAACTTATATCGGGATCTAAACAGATACTAACAAGTCCAATATTACAAGAAAATATATTGCAATCTAACTATTCATCATAAAAATTCCGAACGAAACCTTTTATGTCTCCATAACCCAAATTACAGATTCGTCGTGTCTCTACTGAATCTTCTGCCATATACTCCACACTATGTTTTGTTGCGTCATCGATCATCTTCAGAGCGCTTTTCGCTCGCTTCGTTCACGTCGAAAATTACTTACGGGACCTAACTACATATTCACGTCGACAAAAAAATAGCGCCTCAAAGAAAAAAATATTATATGCGCGGTGAAAATTTTCTAAGAAAGCAGGATCGGTTTGACCTCGTTTATAGATTACTATGTTTGCATATGAGTCTTTATGGCAGTAGATTCCGTTTTAACATACGCTGTCAATATCATGATATTTGTTGCCTAGATTCTATTTTAGATTTTAGTAGTTGCTATTAAGTTTGTGGCTGCTACTCGGGAATATTTTGTATTTTACAAGAGTAGGTAATAGAACCTTTTTATTGTGTCTTGATTTTTTCAGTATTCGTGGTACCTTTTGTTTATTTTTTTTCTTAAATACTACTAGTAAATGAGACTTCTAGTTTTCCTGTTAACCCCTTCAGTTACGCTAAATTTCTTGTGTTAAAAAAGGGTTTACGTCGGTAGTGTAATGTCCAAAATATAAACCCGGGACCTTTTGAATGACAGACTGACTTTTTAACGCATATGAACAGAAAGAGCTTGTATGATACAGAAAAGACAAGATACAATATGTAAGCCATAATCTAAGCAAAATCGTGTGTATCGAGTTCGTACCGACGCGACGGCTTGACGTGTTACCCTTGGTATGAAATAGTCATATTCATGCATACAGATATTTGTACTGAAGATCGAACCCCCGCTTCCTGCATTTCAGTCATGTTCACTATCATGCCACAGAACCATCATGTTTATTATTTTGTCTTTATTTTACAGTTATTGGTAAGTTTGTAACAATATCACCACAGATTGCTTAATAGTTAAGAATTTCAAGTCTAGAACATTCCGCAAAGGGCGGGAAATGATATTAAATTTACAACAATTCTAGGAATATTAAGATCTTCTGATAGTAATAGGTAAATTAGTTTCGCATCGCAAATATAATATTCAAATGGTAACTAATAACGCTAATCCCCTATTGGTTTCCACACAATTTCTGAGTCCAAATTTATGTTTACACTGGGTCAACACTGACAAGCAATTAAGGAATGTTACATACAAATACATATCTAGAAATCGGTACTTCTATCGAATTTATTTATCTTCCTACAAATAATGGAATATGTAACTTGAATGGTATGTTTAGATATAACCAACTGTTGCCTGTGATTTCGGTTATTGCCTCTGTATACATAGCCTATGTTTATTCCCAAGGTTTAATCTACTTCTGCACCATCGCTCGGTTCAGTCACATTTATAATATAAATATAGGTAGATGGAGATATTTTCATATCATATGCTTTAAGTCTGTATATCATCCTAGTTCAGATGATGAGTTTTTATTTTTGAACCATTCATCTGACGTTCAGATATCGGAGATCTAGTTAAGTTTTACGTGAATAGTGTATCGATCGTTTTTCACATGCCCTTATTTAATTAACTTAACCATTCGTCTGTTCGGTATTTCGGGCTAATATTCTTTTATTACTCTAACCAAATTCTATACTAAAGAGAGGCTACACGAAACTTCTTTATTTAGTTCCAATGAGGGCTGTAATGGTATTACAGGAGTGCCTGTCTCAGATGGTAGTCAAATAGAAGTAATTTTAGTATTTACGGTCTAACATTTTAGGTCTAGAATACAGTGACTGTGAAAGAAAGGTACTTATCGTTCTATTGATCTCTTTATGTAACAGTTTTCGTAATACATATTTTGATCATTAGTTTTATAGTAGTAGTAATATAATTGAACTTCGAAATTAATTGGTACAAGAACATTAGAAGAATATAGTTTTCTTTAATAATACTGCTTGTGGTAAATAATATATGTGGTTTCACACCCTAAAGATCATGGTAGAGTTGTACCATGGTCCAAGTGAACCTCACCCAGCCACCGGTTCTCGCTATACTGAACATCATATTTTGATCAAAGCTCATACATGTCTACCTAATTCTTTTGGTTCAAGCCCGATAAATACCCTCATCGAATCCTCAGGTTTAAACAACGAAACTGATTGTGTTCATACTATTATATTCATTATCCTTAAATTCTCCCTCACGGTCACGGAACAACATGGTCCTTAACTATTGTACGTACGTGGGTACGTCGATTCATACCACAAGCTGTTCGAACCATGGTGAGAATCTTACAAGGCTCCTTTTTGAATTCGTCGTTTCGGACCAGGTGGTGTGAATCGACGAATGTCTATTTTGTACTTCGTCGTTTGTATGTCGTTGAAAATCCGATGTGATTAGGTACTGCTAATATTGCACTATCGACCTCTTCCTTATATTTCGTATATTTTGGTATTGAAGTTTCATTTAAAATAACTCTCACTTATTTACCAGACCAGCAAAGATAGTATAAACATTGGAATCGCCAAAAATATTGAAATATTTATTTTTTGGCCCATCTACGGAAAATTCGTCTAATCTTCATACGAGAAAAGAAAATACAATCAAAAATAAAATACGTGCATGTTTAATCCGTGGAAGATCAAAGGACGTCGATATTCCGTAGGTAGGTATATCTTTTTTTTCATTTCAGGATAATTTTGGTTTATTTTCCTTTTGATGTATCAAAGGATAAGTACACATTAGTACAATGAATGTCTCTTTGTGAATATCTGTTTTCGTACGATTTAATAGCGGCTATGGTCGGTTAACTTCCATATCTACAATTTTATGTTTTACTCCTCTTGAATAACATGAAAGTATTATAGAAGAATGGGCGAGATTATTTTTACCATTATTGTTGGTAAGCTTTTTGTTTTTTTCTCGACTACGGTAAAACCAACAGAGGTTTTGCGGTTATGATTTTGACTTGACTTGGAGGGTGATGATTTGTACTATCTACCCAAAAAACATATTACTTTGCTACATCTAGTTTTTACTTATCTTACAAAGGAATATTTATGGATATCCCTACTAATATTTGTACTGAGCAAAAAAGCAACTCACAACCTTTTTCTTGGAAGTTGAATACCACTAAATAGTTCGTCGAAATAGTTCGACCGACCGAATCAGTCTAACAGTAGCGGTTTTTTTGTCCTAACAGTTTGATAATCTGTTTACTCAAATATTGAGCGTGATTTACACATAGACTATATATTTTAGACTATATTGATTTGCCATCTATCGTCGTTTTCTTAATACAATATTAGTTTTAGTTTAGCCCGTAAACGGCGATGAATAGCAAACAGACGCGCGCCCGACCCTCACCCGCGCTATGTGTGAATTGAGCTTAACTCAGTCAATTTCTGTTTAAGCTATTTCATTTTGTAAAGAGCTGTAGCTATTCCCAATTTGACACAGATTCTCCGGTCGGGAATCGATTGGTCCAACCCCTGGTATTAATTATAGAGGTCTAATTTGTAGTGGACAGCTAAATTCGAACTGTTATAGTTGTCGACAATAATTATTGAGGAACTAAATTTGAGTTGGATTTCGGCAGCTTTACGGAACCACTGGCAATAACTTTGAAAGCATTTAGTTCAGAGAAGTACTGTGTTGAAGTTAGTATTAGGTATTTGTGGAATAGTCCATTCGATTATGATGTAATCACTCCCACCGCAGGGAGGGGTATCCACAGTTTCGAAAAGAAGGTACGAGTAACTTCTTGTAAATTTTATTATGGAGTCATAACATAACATAGGCAGAGGTGCTAGCACCCACTCATTTCGCCAGTTTATGTTTAGGTCCCAATGTAATAGTTGGCTGCTATTAACCGGGCATTTATACACACATAACTTTGAAAAGCATCGAAAAGTCATTGGTGTGTGCCTGGTAAAACCTGGGATCAAACCCGAGACCTCGTCTCAGCAGTCCATTACCCATTTACCACGACTTTACGTTATGTATGATGTTCTACATCCGAAAATATCAATTGTTTCAGTTTCCCATGCTTTGTTACCGCTATCCAGCTACAGCAAAACTTTAATAGAAATGATTCCACACAACTCGATTATAAGTTTAAAGTGCTGTGTGAACGTATACTTTGTACTTCCGAAGAAAATAATTATTTATCGTTATTATTGGAACTTTAGTTGGGATGTATGAGTGTAGATGTTTTTAAAAATAAAAAATGGAACTAAAATGTTTGAATGGATTGCATAGTATAATAAGTGTTTTGGTAATTACTCAGTTAGATTTATTTTAAGCAGTAAATCAAAGGAAATCCTTGGAAAAGGAGTTGATTTGTTGCAGTGAATAATTATTATTAGTAAATATTTAGTAATAGTCCTGATCACGAGTGCTCAATTACGTGGACGGTGTTGTGGGGGACAAAATAAAAAAGAGAGATAAATATCTTGAGAAGAGAACGGTTGATACTCTCTACGTTACCTCTTGTGATTACACAATAATCCTTTCCCTTCAGGGTGGGCAGCGCGTGTGTGACACCCTTAGTGTTGCACACGTTCATAGGCCACGGTGGCCGCTTTCCATCAGGTGGGCCGTGTGCTTGTCTGCCACCTAGGTAGTATAAAAAAAAAGTTTTCTGTAAATAATGCAGCTCTAAGAAGATAGATCTGAATATTTGTTTAATCTAAAATTAAAAATTCTTTATTCATAAAATCCTAGTTTATACAATGTTGGGGCTTCCCAGTAACTAACTAGTCATGGACACTAGTAATGGGAATGCCTCGCTCTTCCTGCGTAACATATTCTTGGATTTATTTCTGCATTATGTTCGGTTTATTTGTAAGCGTCTAAATTTGCTGAAATTTTGGCATACAGATACATAGTAAAATTATTTGCAATGAATAAATATAATTCAGTTATATTCAGTTATTGTTATAATGAACTATTAACCAAAAAATGTCCCTCAAGTAGCAAACATCCACTCGGTCAGTACACCGAGAAGCCGAGTCGAAATTCTTCATCGAAACCAATTTATAACATGGAATTTTCTTATCAAACACAGTTAAGAATTTATAAGAACATCAGAAGTATTCGAGCCAAACTCTGAACTTTTAAAACAATACCACAACAAGTATTTCTATACTGAGAGTTTAATATACAGTATTCTTGAGAATATTGAAGTACAGTCATCGACACAAGTGTCTAAATATTTTGATGGTGTCCAAATTTTTATTTTTATAATTAAATATGGTCTCAACAATAATTTCACTGTAATGGTTTTGCCAAGCTAACAATGTTCAAATAGGGCAGGACAATGACAAGGGCAATGTTCAATTAGGAGGTTCTTACGGGACTGGCAGCATACACGTCCATAGTCCACGGAAACAGTCTCAAAATGTTCGTCGTCTTAAAATGTTGATATTTTTGTGTAAATCGAGTTTTGTTGTTAACTGTACATGCTTATTATGGCTCGAACTTCCAATGTTTGCAGGATACCCATCGCGTAGTCTTCATGTGACATGGACGTTATAACAACGAGAGATTTTTCTTTATAATATCTTTCTGTTATGCGAGCTATGAATATTTCGTGTGATGCTAAAAGCACACATTAAGTTGGGTCCAGAAGCATTTTAGGGCACACAAAGTAATAAAGTATTCTTATACCACTTGGGAGGCAGAAAAGCACACGGCCCCCCTGATGGAAAGAGGTCACCGTAGCCTATGGACGTTCGCAACACCAGAGGCGTTACACTCGCGCTGCGTACCCTGTAGAAACCTTCTAATGCCCTTCTTGAAGAACTCCATATTGTAGTCGCTTGGGAATTTCATAAAAGTTCATGTTTATAATATCTCTCATGATTTTATTCAATATAATCATCATTATGTTACTGGTAGCAAGTCAACGAACCAAAAAATTGGAAGAGTACAGGCTTCTCCCAATGTAGCGAGGCTTTGGTTGGACATGGGTCCAGTATTAGACTGCGATAATTGAATGATTGCGGTAATTGAATGATTGATTCAAGATAGAATATACTAAGCGAACGTCATTCTTAAGAATTTCTAAACATTAGCTGATATACTTCAATGAAAATAACGATAATACATTTACTCTATTCATATAACACTCAACTTGCTTACAATGAGGCCCAACCAGAAACTGGAAAATGAAACTTGTTACTCATTTTATTTCCTGGAAAAGAGTTCATTTCCAAAGTTTACGAACATGTTTCTGTCGCTTTCATATTGTTTTATTTCAAGATAAATTTGGTTTTCAAATGTTTGTTCTGAGGTTATAGTTGTGTTCATTGCTGTGATTCCCATTACAAATAATGTACGTAGTTAATTAAAAAGGTATTTGAATATGCCTTCGGGTCTACATTAATACTTACGACTTATGTAAAGGCGTTAGTTATTTTTCTTCTTTTTGTTAGAAACAGAGAGACAGAGAGAGAGAGAGTATTAGATGTATATCATTACGAAGATATTTTGTTGAATATGTTACACTATCATTTCAGTTTGCAAAACTGTTATGAAAACCGACATGACAAGAAAATGCTTACATTGTCAATTGGATAGGAAAGGGTTAGTGGGCAACATATTTACGCATTTCTTTCCTTGGAAAACTTTAGTCCTGTTAGTACTAACACTGAAATTTGATAATAATTTCTTTCTTTCAATAGTTACTATAACAAAGAGTCTTTTCAATTCAGACGCTGCTCTAAATTCTGAACCACACTGTAAATTTCGTGTCCGAAATATGAAGCTCTCGCAATCTAAATAAAGGGGTGTAAGACGCATCTAATTCATTAAATGTTCGCTTCTGTTGTCCCGGAATTGCTGGCATTCACGCCACGCGGTATACACAGTGAATTATTTAACATACAAATAATTATAACGTTTCGTGCTACTTGTTTATTAAAGAGATTAGTATGTTTTCATTGTTTTATTGTTGTTAATTATTTATGTATTCACTACTAGGTATATGTGTATAGGTATCATCTCGCACCCCCAGTGCAAAATAGGCATAAGTGATTTTATTTTGATTTATCGATTTTATCATATTTGAAAAGTACGTTTAAAGATACATATACTAAATTTTTTTCATATTTTTCTTGTTAAATTTGACGAATTAAAACAAGAAATTCGTTTTGAGAGTTTTTGTTCCATTACATTTTTTCTTACGGATTAGTAGATTAAGTGATATAACGCAAAGAATAAATTGAGAAATATGACGTACTACTTTTTACTACGTTTATCCCTAATATTTTATGTAGAAGATTAATAGTAACAATTATTATGATTTAAATGCGTATGTTTTTTTTACATCGCTAGTCTTGTATACACGATTATCTTTTTATTCGTTATAAGGAAATTATCTTAAATGCGCTTACTTAGCCAAAAAGATACCTCTCCACCGAAAGTCACTTATTCAAGAGCTGTACGTGAAGCTATTGAAATCAAGAAGTACAAGAATTTCAATCGGGAAGACGAGACGGTTTCAAGTTATCTACGACATGGAATCCAGTGATAAAAAACTTGCTGCCTCGCTTTTCTGCGTGGTCGGATAGACACCGAGCCATTTGCACAGATAATAGGGACCCTGTGAGTGTGGTATGTGATGGTACCTGGAGAGAAAATAATATAAAAAATGTCGAAAATGTGTGGGTAAATGTACAACCGGCTACCTCACGGACTCGACGACGAAGGGCGTGCGCGGCTGAGACAGTCAGCCTGTGACCACGACCGGTGCAACCTGGTTGAAACGTCAGGCATTCCAAAGGTTTGTATTACCTATACGATGATCGTGTTAATTCCCGTTTACATATTATTATAAGACTGAATTTGTTGAATTACATTCTGTTCTGTTTCGCTGGCTGGTTTATGAGGTCTATTGGTATGTTGTCCTCCAAGGTCTGTTATTTGGTCGCCATTAGCATATTTATCAATGGCAGTGTAAACTGTTCTTTCTTTAATATCTAGCGTATTAAGAAACATGGTTTTGCACACTTTTCAATCAGTCACAAGACATGCATCGCTTTTTGACGGCAAATAATATACCAATGTACGATTTCGTTCACGTTTACGCTGCATTTTCATAATTTTAGGTTCTTAGGTGTTTAATTAAGGAAATAATGCAGTAATCTTACTTATACTACCAAAAATGTTCATATTCACGAGTTCATTACTGCTTTAATATAACATACTTTTTGAAATATATTTTACTTTTCTAGCAAAGTCTGGCATAAATTTTGATACTCAGAATGCTTTATTTTATTGTATTCTGAAAAATAGCATAATAATTTATTTTTACAATTCCTAATAAACTATAAACATTAGTACTAACTTAAATACAACATGAAGTGCAATATTTTTTTCTCCTTTTTTTGATATAAGAATAATTATTCTATGTGTGGAAATAAAGTAAATATGCCCATAAATTCAGTTTTTTCGCCATACTGAAAAATCAGCATTTCCGTCTTATGCTTTTTTTTCCCTGAGGGTACTGTCGGAGGGTACTTTTAACTTTTGGGCGAATTTTTTTCAATTTTGGGCAAATTTCCCTACATCGTAATAGAGAGGTAAGACATATTTTGGTTTGCCTTTAGTGCTCTGAAGTAGACATAACACGTCAGGTGCAATGACACACATAGCCTGTATGCAGCGTATCTGTGCAATGACAACTGTATCTAGATGTGTTCCATTTACCGAGATTGAGCCAGAAGCACTGAACAGAAACTATATCGAAGAACATATTCTGCAAATATATGCAAAGTACACTGTAGATGCTGTGTTTGAATTTGAATATAGCAAATGGTATAATTGTGTTCCTCACCTATTCGTAATTCACCTAATATATTTGTCTTTATTAGCAAAATGTAGCACATAATTAATTTTATCGATATTGAATTAGTTGCTTTCAAAGATCATTAAATAAATTACGATAGAAACCGTCACAGATATTTGTTTACCTATAATATTTTAATTCATGGTATATCGATTAATATTCATACTTTCAATAATAATTTCTAGGTAGGAGTTATTATAATCAATTAGCCTATTGCAGCCCAGTGCTGGACACAGACTTCTCCCGATGTGTGCCATTTCTTCCGATCCTTTGCCTTCTTCCTCCAGTGTGTCCCAGCTACTTTCTTTAGATTGTAAGTCTATCTGGCTAGAGGGTGACTCATCCATCTACCATTTTGTCTTCTCGTGGTCTCCACTCTTGCACTTATTATATCAAAATATGTATGTATCAATAATTTGGATTTGTGGTAATAATCCTCACATTAATCATTTATGATCCCAAAATGCTACCTTGGAGTACTATGAATTCATTCCCTTTTATAATGAGATCCTTGTTAGTCTCTATATAGAAACCTTAATGCCTAGGTAAATTTTTAATGAAATACTAGTTAGTCTTCTTAAGCCATTGTATTTCAGCTTGTTCTAAAATAAACTTAAATTCAATTTTTTGTATTAGGTCCTTATGTTTTATAATACTCTAATAAACAAAATATTTAGTTTGGAGTAATACACCGTAATGTATATTAAATATAAGAGACTCGCATACATTTTATCTGTCTATTTTTCCTTTTATATACAAGGATAAGCCAATCTGAGAGATTACTAATCAGTTAGAACCCTTCCACATAAATTATTATATAGCAACTAACTTGTACAAATAATATTAATTTTGAAAAAATACTCACGTATAACTTATAATCATCATGTACCCAGCGGTCAACGGGGGATGTATACGTGGGGATCTTCGTACGGGAAAAAGGAAGGGTGGGTATAAAGAGAGAGAGAGGGGGGTTCTTTCCCTTATTGTTCGGTACGCCAAGTTCGCGGGCCACCTGATGAAAAGTAGTTACCCTAGTGGAGTGGTCACCAGCATACCCGTGCTGCCGACCATGTAGATGGGTGGCAGGAAGGTGTGAAGGGTAAGAGACTTCCTGTTCTGTCAGTGCAGAATACAAAGCAGAGATTCTCGGTCTTCCCATTACATAAAATCTCTCCAGTGAGTTCTGGCTATCCTACTCACCAACGGAAATTTCTTAATCATTTATATAATATGTTTTTCTTTTGATTTATTAAAATACTTTAGTCCTGTATTAAAGTTTAGCAACAAAGTTAAAATAATATTCTCTTCTTGTTGCCTAGAAAATTTAGAGGCTAACTATGCTGGTTATTTAATTAGCACATTTACATTATACTTCAGTTAACTTTTGTTCCACAAGATGGAGGTGGTTAAACATTTTAAATTATTAACATGTCTATTATGAAACTCAAAAGGGCAATTTTCATACATTCGCTTGATGTTTTATGGAACAAACTGCTTTGCAAAATGAACAACTCACGTATGTCATAAAGCATCTAAACAACTCATGTTTGCTCGAGAATTTAAGATCTCACAATGTCAGACATCAGTACGTACATGGTAACGCGTGTGAATTCCGTATAATGGTTCGGGCCAGCCCATTACCCATATAATCCAAGACGGTGGGCATGCCACTTATTCCTCTTACGAGGTATTGTGGAGATGCCTTCACAATAGATACGTGATGTCCGTGTAAAGTGTGAGCTGGTAGAATTTGTACAAAAATAGATCTCGAGGTTATTGGCTTGTTATTTTGGATTTGCAGTAATGTTTTAAAGATATAGCGGCGGCCGTAGCTTAGTAGGGACAAATTTATGGAATTATTAAAAAAATGTGTAACGTCCTTTGAATGCTGAATTCAAGTAAAACCTTATTATGAAACGATTTTTCTGTCCATTTAAGCTTTTTTGTCAATAATGTGTTTTGTTATCCTTATATCCATGAGGGATATGTTGCTTACTATGACAATTCCGGCAACCGAAGACCCGAAGACGGCTAAACGCCTAAATCAATTTAGATGAAAGATAATTTAAGGCTTATAGTTCAGATTCTTTAGCCATATTGTGAACGCTACGGCTACTCAGGAGGTATGAAATTACTATGGGCTTAGGTGGTGTTGTGTAGATAATACTGGTATTGGATATACCAATGCAATGCTTTAAAGTTTACAGCAATTTTTCATCTAAGCACAAAAGGTTATCCCTTGTAAACGCTCCAATCAATACATATTCAATAATAACCGCATTGCTGATATTGAGTATGAAGACTTTGATTCTGTTACTATTCTAGCTGTTATTAATCTATCAAATATCTAAATTCGTCTTTGGGTCCTGGTTTAGTTACCAGAGGTGAGATAATAGCAAACATATCTCTTCTACCCTTGTAGTCCCGGGGCCCTCTTTTTCGAGATGACCCCCTTCGGTTTTGACCTACAATGTCTACCTTGAACGGACTGGTTGGTACAGGGTGTTATTTCGAGTTTTCCATCTCTTGCAGTGATATCGTTTGCGTTTTCCGTTAACCGCGTCTTACGACATCTTTCGGATGAAATGAGGAGGTGAGTACACTATTAAAAATCTAGTGTATATTATAAGTCAAAAGAATAATGGTTTATTCATGATTAATAACAGAAAATATCTATAAATTTTTCCCGATCCAACAATGAAATCTAGTATATAAGCGCAAGTACCTAACCAAACAAATGTCAAAATCAATTTAAATTAAATTCCTAAGTTTGAATTCTGTTACTGTTTTTGTACAATACAAGTCAAATAATAAAGCAACATAAATTCTTCCAAAATTCACAGTTTCTGCGTCGACACTCAACCTGTACATATTTAAACGGCGTCCATATTGTAATACTCGAGAATTTCTCAACAATGTTTGTGCCATTGTATTCCTAGTTTATGTTGGCACAAGTTAGAAGCTATATGCTGCTATAATTTGTTTAATTTGAAAGGGATAGGGAATAGTTTAACAAGTATTTGATTGCTATTCTCTTGTCATCGTACGGTTTTAGTTGTACTGTATTGAGTGTGACGACCATTGTTTCAGAATTTCAAATGATAGAAGTTTAATCACAATTGTTTACGAAATTATTCCATTCACTATGAGGCCTATGTCCAGCAGTGGACTGCGATAGACTGATTGATTCCACAGTATACTAAAAACAAATTTTCCAAACATATTGTCAAATGGAGCATAGATAAAATCCTACAACAAATCTGCGAAGTTGCTCCATATTGCGGCGCGCGCATCTTCCAAATCGAATTTTAACACGTTTGCAAAGTACTCGGACACGCTCGAGTTAGATATAAAGTTCTTCTCTGGACCATTATTGCTAGACATCATATATTCAGGCCCTACTTTCAGGCTACAGTTGCGATAAAATTCTAAGTAGCAAGTTGTATAATAGTTGAACCTTTTACGACAGAAGAATATAGACTAATATTTAATAAATTAACTATTTAACGAAATAACCGTCTCGCAGGTTCGTTTTACTTAAAATGCTCACGCCCTTAATCACCGAATGGGTAGGTACTGGGACCCGTAATAGGGGGCAAGCATATTGCCACCAATCGGGCACTTTGTAAAAAATGGGTATATTGCAGCTGAATTTTGAAAAGAAAAATTTTGACAATCACAGACCGCGGTAGCCTAGTGGTATGGGTAATAGACTACTGAGACGAGGTCTCGGTTTCGATCCCAGGTTTCACCATGGCACACACCAATGACTTTTCGATGCTTTTCGAAGTTATGTGTGTATTTATCGCAAGTTTAGAGTTTATGTTATGTTTTGCTAAATTACACATATTCACTTGCACCACAAACAAGCCTATACAAAGTTAAAAAGGGGTTATTACGCAAGCCCTGTTATAGAACTAACGTAAATCACTATCTAAAATTGCATCACAGTAACTTCGAGCTGAAGAAAGTAACACCGAAGCAAATTTCTTTATTTTAAAATAGATTTATTACTAAAATCTTTAATCCCACACGGAAGCACAAAAAACTTGTACTAACAAACAAAATTCTGACATTAACTGCCGAACTTTTTAGTATAAACTGACGGATTTATCAAGGGCCCCTTCACACCGGTGTAAAAACTCTCTACGGTATAAATACATCAGTTCGTAACTGCGGACTTTAATTTATCGCCCCCTGTGAATAGATCCCGACAGGTATAAACGGGCGGTCTACTGTAACTTAAACGTTTGAGTTGCGTTCATTTTTGAAACCTTTACGATGTATGTTTTGTGGTCTGGTTATGCTTGGTGATGAGTGGTTCTTGATAACTTTTTTACCTAAATTGCAACTAAAAGATATAATTACTCATAGTTTAACAGTAACATGTTCTAGTACCCAGTTTGTTTTTGTTGGCATTTGAATTTTAAAACCACACAATTACTTAACATATCTACGAAGGTTTATGGGGACTTTATCTCAATTTTAGCATAGGGTACATATGGGAAAGATTCTCCGCACTTTCCTGTGCATTAGTGAGTCAATGGGGTACTTTATTTCCATATTATTATTTCTTCGTTTGTCTTCTACTAATCTAATGGTAAATGATAGTATTCAACATTTTACAAAAATTTTGTAGTAGGAACTCTTTTTCTCTGACTATTATTACTAAAAATGCGATGCGAAGCTTGAATGCGATCGCTGGACCGTTCCCATGGTGTGCGCGGCGTTGCGGGGGGACTATCAGATGCAAGGTGAGTATCTACCGTTCTCGCTCGCTCATGCATATTCTTTCTCTTTCTTTGGTTTAGCACTTGTGATTAGACCTTTGAAATTCAAACAATGACATTCAAAGTGATTGCTCCATAAGTTTGTTTGTCAGTATAATTGATTTCATGACAATCATAATTTAAATAAATACTTGACATGAACATGATATTCTAATTGAATACTTTGAGATTTTTATATACTTACTTGTGAATTTACGAAACCGTAAGAAGCGGTAGAAGGTATCGCACTCATTTTTACGATTCCTTACTCCATGAGTAAAAACGCAATCACATTACTAAGACTATCTATGTGTCAGTCAATCACCAGCTGAATATACACATATGATGTACTTCTGTTGTGAATATAATGTATATCTATATCAAGTATAATAATGATACGGAACCTTTAGTGCATGAGTCCAATTCGCACTTGACCGGCGTTACCATCATCAGTACCCATACTACTGAACAAATAATTATAATTGCTCCAGATAATCAAAACTGAACCATTATATCAGCTGTACAAATACTTATGATACGTCACCTAATAAATTTATTTAAAATTAGCGCCTAACGCTCTATCAATACGGTTAAGTTTCACATCGGTAAATAACAACATACTCAATTATAATCAATGCAAACACCATTAAAACCCTTCTCTGTACCAAGACTGTATGTATGTTTGCTGTGATCTCAAGAATTACTGTGCACATTGGTATAATTCGTTCACTGTTGTGTAAATTGTTTGCTTCCGGATATTACCTACGCAACAGAGAAATGAGGCCGAGTAGAGAAAGTAAACAAATTTGTTTTATAAATAATGGTGCGCTAACTTACGGGTGCGCCAAAGTTCACCTAAATTTTCAACTCCGAAAATTGGAACTCCGAAAATGTTCCTCCTAACATTTTTCATCCTAACAATCACAACTCCTAACTACTCTGTCTCTAATGTTTTAATTCCGAATCATTCAACTTCATAATGTCGGTAGCAATAAACATCTATTACACTATTATTTCTTTTCCTATATTTTGTCAACATAACCATCTTTTACACTAATATTGAAAGTCATACCTTTTTTGTTTAGATTTATTTTTATTAATAATAATATAATCAGTATTATTTACATTAATTTTGCGTAACTTTTACAGTTTTAGTTATTTACACGTACCTACAATCTCGCTGTGGTCATTCAGCCAAGTTCCAGAAACGAATCGGTCATATTTATAGTTCTTGGTTTAGGTTAGGTTAGAATTGTGACCACACAACGCACGAGCCGAGCGAGCGAAGCGAGCGTGCCGCGGTAGCGGCCGGCGAAGTGCCAGAAACGAATCGAAAACGAAAAAGGTCATAAACATAACCGTAAATCAGTCGTATTTTATGATTTTCATTCATTTAAGCCAAAAAATCAGTGAAACAACCTTTAATCATTCTAAACAGTTTTCTAATTAATAGTTATAAGTATGTAACAACAAATAACCTAAAAAAAATTAAAACTATGAATAAAATATAATTCTACCGACATATATTTTTATTACATTTGGTAGATAAAAAATGTTTCTTTCCAAGTATGAGTGACAATATTATGGTAATTATGTTTAGGGATAAAAACGTTAGGATAAAAAACAGTAGGAGCTTTAATATTGTATGTTAACGATTTTATTGATAACAATTTTCGGAAACATGAGTGTTATGAACATCGACGGTAGCGATACAAATAGTATGAATAAAAACTTTAGGATGAAAAATTTTAGGAGGAGTGATCATTCGGATTACAAATCGTTAGGAAGAACAATTTCGGACAAAGAACTTTAGGTGAGTCAATATGGACCCCTAACTTACATCATTATATAATTACTAATTCTAAATTAGGTTTCATAGTAGGAAATCTATGGGACCAAAGCAAAGTCATCTACAAGGTATTTGTGTTTTTGTTTTGCTGTGGTTTCTTAACCGACTGCAATATCTTCAAAAAGGGAATTAGAAGGCTTCACGACAGCACGAGTGTAACGCCTCTGGTATTGTAAACGCCCATAAGCCACGGTGACCACTTTCCATCAGAGGGGCTGTGTGTTTGTCTGCCACTTAAGTAGTCTAAAAAATGACGGACGAGGCTTTGCTGCAGGTGAAAACATATCGCAAAAACATAACTCTCCTTTGGCAGTTGGATAAAAAGAATGATACTGTGAATCGGGAAGATTAATTGCCGGCGCTTAAGACGGTAAAGGCGGTAACTATTAGGGTCACATGTCAGTTGGATCACTCAGGTAGGAGATACCTGCAACGTATCACAATTGCCTTTGTTTGGTACCACAAATTTCATGGATACAGGTCTGAGGCGACAGGTATCCATAACATTTGTATTCAGTTATATATTTTAGATTAATATTACAGGTACATTGTGAGACTATAGTTTTCTGAGAATCTTGCAAACTTAAGGCAGATACAGTGTTCCTAATAACAAAATAATTCACACACTCTTTTGGTGGTATTAGAAATTTAAAACAGAATTTTCTCTGTTATTGTGGTTAATTTTTCTATGACAATGATAATGACGTTGATTAACCCATTAAAATCACTATTACCATTTCCTTCACTATATACTCGCCCAATTATTTAGACACATAAGAACAGGCTAGAAATACGCATTATGTGTGAGTAAGCTAATGTCAATTTCGTTATGTAAACTGACGATGTATACATGTACCGGCCCCTAAAATCCAACCACACGTTCTGATCGACTACCTGATCTCGTGGGGATCGGACACACGGAAATCAATTTACTGGCGTGGCTCTGGAAGATTTTCTTGAAACACTTGACATTGGCTTCTCGCAAATAATATTTTTGTATTACTTTTACCAATTACTTGACATTGGGGAAATTGCAGCGATTCTGCTGCAGAAGAAGCCATCTTAAGAAGAAGTGGAAGAAAGAAGTACTTTTTTCGTCGCGTTGTTATGTGTAGCTTATTGGTGACAGCCATAACATTTCATTTCAATTGATTATAGATTCTAATAGCAACGAAATGAATATTGTTATACTAACTTTATAAACAATGTTTTTATTTATACAAAACAATCTAAACTTCAATTTCAACCTTAAAAAAAGATATCGGCTTTATACAAAGCGATAATCGACTTGTTGCTCCATTAACATACCAAACTGAGATAATTTTATAGTTTATCTATGGTAAAACTATTAATAACTCTTTTGTTTTTGTTACAGGTGAGATATGGCATTTCTATAACAACAAAGGTGATGGTATCAGCCTTTTGTAAAAAATAACGGGTGAGTGTTTCGTTTTTTTTATTTAATTGATTAAACAAAGATGGTGATGGTTATGATTCGAGCGAGATTTTGTATAAATCCGCCTGGCCTGGTTTGCCCTAGGAGTTTCGCTTCGTTGCTTATTTATTCAAAAATATTTTATTCTACTTTACACTGGAAAATAATTTTATTACTATTTTACTCAATTTATTGTTTCTTTTTAACTCCATTTATTTACATTACTTTTGAAATCAGATTTTTTCGTTACTTTACGATTGGTTGTACCTTTGTGTTTATTGATGTCCAGTAAATAACTATTATTAATTTATCTGATTGTCTTATGGATTGAGGAAATTTAAGCTTGCATGTAACGTGTGTTTGAAGATACTTGTGCAAATTTCAAGGACGGGTATTTTCGTAAACCTAGGTTTGGATGATCACAGTGTTCCTCATAATAAATAAACTCCGCTTTAACTATCAAAATTTTGACAAGAATGTTCTCATGTCTCTCCATAGGTAGCGCGTTCTTATTCAAATATAGTTGTACCTATCTATAAAATATTAACAATAGTATGAACGGACTGATTTCAATTCAAAACGCAATATGCTCCATTCAATAACGTCGGTAAATATTTATTTGATGCAATAAAATTTTATACGTATTTGTTCATAATTTTTCGAACGTAAACGGAGAAAGGTCACATTAAATTGTACCAAATACATATTTTGGGTTGTATCTTTACTAGTTAGACAGCTTATTTGAGATATATTGTGTTTTCTTGGAGAAATATTAATATTTTGTTATTTTTTTTGAATAACTTGACCTGTTTACTGTCTATTGTAAGAATGATTGCTGTATCATTACCATTTTTTATTGTACATCTATTATCAGTGAATTGGGCTTATTTTAAACCATATGTTTCATTTTTATTAGTACTGTTACTGTTACTACTACTAATACTGTTATTTATAGTTGCAATGAAATCCATTTAAACTTATGCCTATACTTTATTGTTGAATTTTCGGATTATTAAATTTTTTCGTTAATAACTATTTTGCAGTAAATGAAACACTTGGAATGGTGATTTAATGAAAACCAATTATTCAAAAATGGTGCGGTTTCAAAAGTTTGTTTTTTTTCTATTAATGTTTTTTTTATCAGACTAGTGATATATTTTATTTATTACAAACTAAAGTACAAAACACAAATTTCCTTTTTACAATATTAATGTAGAAGTACAAAAACCTCCTACACGAGTTTTAGTACCAAAAGGGTTTATCTTAATGCACAATGAAGTGAATGACCGAACAAACAGTTTATATACACCTTTTGTTCTAAACAAAGCAACTTTACGGCGGTTTAAATATAACACACCAGAATAAATAATTATGTTTGTTCGTATTCACAGGATGCCTATTTTATAATTCTGTGCGGCCATTGGCCGTACGTCATATTTAAATTTTATTATCACTCAAATATCCCTTTGGTTACACAGGAGTATTATAATGTTATGAGAGCTGTAACTTCTACATTATCTTTATGACTGCAGCCTGTGGTACAAATGAAAGAGCGGATTCCAAGAAAGTGTATCTAAATTATATACAATTGTTTTTACCGAAATAATATACAGTTTATAAATCGAATATCTACCTATATTGCAGAAGGTTTCAATAATTAAACTAGATATTCAGTATTTCCAAAATGTTAGATTTGGGCCTGCCCTTGCTCAAGCTGTTGATGAGCTTCACAGTTTTTAATTAAACTAAATAGAATAATTATATTTATACCACTGATGATGGTGACATCTATATTAAGGTATCATTTGAACATAAAATTTACAAATAAATAAATAAAGACTGCGAGAAAAGTACCTGACTATAACCACCAGTAATAATAAAAAAATACAAATATTAAATTCACATTTGATTATTAACTTTTCAATTGAGATTGATAACATTAACAATATCAAACAATTTTGAATCAATTTGTTGTGACTTTTTTAAAACTATGAAATATTAGTAAAAACTATAAAATAAAAAAATATAAATAAAAAATAAAAAAAATTAAAAACTATAAAATATTAAGTAACAGTGACAGTGTGGAACAGTAGCACACTTTGGAAGATGCCTATATCCAGCAGTGGACTACAATAGGCCAATGGTTTGGTTGGATTATATTAAAAAATAATAATTTTAAATAGTCTCCATCAGCTTTTACCTTGTACCACAGAATATCGTAAGTCATAAAAAAGGGGGTGAGCAGTGAAAAAGACATCAGGACGTGAGATTCCGGGGTAGGTGTGAACCGATCGCGATCATCGTTTACGACGCCAATGATTTACTCCTGACAAAGAATACTTCAAATATTATAGCTATAACAATATATCACACGAAATGAAATCAGCAGATGGTAAAGAGTTTATTTTATGATTTATATGGGAACCAAGAAGACATTTTACTATTATATCACTGTAACTAAACGGAAGAAAGGAAGAGAGCTAAACAAAAGAAAATACACAGGGAAGTAGAAGATACTATGCGAAATGAAGCATTTGATTTTAATAGATTTAGATTAGTACTTTTAACATTACATTTAAGCATATGTTACGTTAAACAATACATGAACATTACATTTTATATGAAGTTTGAGTGTACAATTTACAAACAAATAAACTATCTCAATTTATAGTGTTTAACTAAAAATGCCACAAAGAATCTTCTCTCTTTTATTCTTTCGTACCATAACAACGTTCATGTGGAATTCTTTCCATTATGTTCTCTTTTAATACTACTTCTTGTTAAACTCTAATAGTAATTGGATTCAAATTGCACATTTTAATGTAGTTTGTTTTCTCAGTCTACAATTATTATTTCAACATTATCTTCATTTTTTATCTGCATGTAGCCCTAGTCCATTTTATTATTAACTTTGGCCTACAGTATAACCGTAGCCTCTTTGATAGCTTTCAAAAGCATTCCATTGCAGCAAGCAAACGTTGAATTCCTCATACATTTCCAAGGTTGGGGCGGAACGAATAAAATTTGCAAGTTACGTGACTAAACAAAATGCTATGAAATTGTTGGCTGTTGTGAATAAGATGAATGAGCTTGTTAAGTAGATTGTGGGCTTTTATGATACACTTGGAACCTGAAAGTAGTTATTTTATATTGCGTGAAATACTTTAGTGTCCTTGTAGAAGGTACATTTACTATCAGTTTTAGTATTCAAGTAAATGAAGGACGGTTGAAGTTGGTGTGTGGGACTCCAGTAAGAGCTTTAGGGTCAATATACATAAAATGTGCGGATACGTATTTTGACTATCTTTTGAGAATATAACGGGGTGCTATGTCGATGGACGAGCTGAAGTCCACATACACAAAATATATAAAAGCATTCACGCACGCTAGGATCTCGTTTTTTTCGTGTAGTCATGACTGTGTCCCGAGGTATACCTGCTGGTTGACAGACGACGCACTGGTACATACTTATCACTCAAGGTTGAAAGGAAAAGAAGGAGGTGTAGGTAGGACCCTTAGTTCTGTGGATGGCGCGATAATCGGTAAGATGTTTGCCACCACTCACCCATGGTTTATGGATCCCAATGATAGCAATATTACTAATTGCCACAGCGATACGAGATTTTTTTGTCTCCTATACCTACTGACATCACAGAGATTCTCTTAACCTTGTTACATTCCCCTTCCACTCTCTTCTCTATATGGTCGGCGGCACGAATGTGACGCCCCTGGTGTTGCAAACGTCCATAGGCCACGGTAACAGTTTTCCATCAGGCAGGCCGCGTGCTTGTGTGCCCCCTAAGTGGTATAAAAATATATATTATTAAAACTGCTGGGGCATGTCAGCTAGTTAGATAGTAAAAAGATGAATATTAAATTCTAAGGTCGTTATTCATTTTATGATATTATTATGTGTGCGTGTGACTGATATGTATATTTAAGACCAGAAAAATATTTAGTTGTTAATCGTATATTTTATAGGTAATGTATTTTTCTTTTGATCTTATAATATGTATGTTAGTCACGCATATTTACTGGTAATTGTAATGATTTCATAGTTTTAACTACACATGCAGGTCTTAATATACATGTTATAAATAAATAGATTACATGTTATTTGCTGTAGTGAAATTAATAGGTATGGGAATTAAAACACGATGTTCCAGCTGCCAAATATTTTTTGAGTTGTTGTTCAAAACGAAATCATAGAGTATTAAAATGTGCACATTAAAATGAAAAGTCGGTACCACACATTTATTTTAAAGAATCAGTATGTTGAGAGTATAACATTAACATTATCTGAACCTTTTCCCAACTCAGTTTAGGTCGGTTGATGCGGCAGAACTTTGATATTTTCCATGAAGCAACTGCCATTTGACCTACACCACCAATGGTCCAATAACCAATGGCGATATCGAAGTTCCAAGTTAGACTGGTTGGACTTTTGAGGGCTCCAACTACCAGTAACGACAGCCATAGATGTTTGTATGACAACTGGAACCGACGACTTAACGTGCTCTTCGAGGCACGACCAGACCAGGGCAAACAGCATCATGCATACAATTTTTTGCACAGAGCGGGATTCGAACCCACGTCCCGTGCGTAGCAGTCGCGTGCACTACCACCACGCTACGGAGGCTGTTGAGAGTCAAATTATCTAAATAAAACTCTATAAAGAAGAAGAAGATAAGGTTAAATGTTAGTTGACCCGTGAAATAAAAACATTCCGCAACACCTGATCAGATTTCAAGACCATTATTTTCGGTTATAATAAGGCAATTTGCGAAAAATATACAACGAACATAAAGAACTCTATTCGGCCGTATAATTACGGAGTACAACAATTCTATCGCTAATCAAGGCTCATCGTCTCGCGTGCGGATGAGTGACTCACAATACACCCTCCACCTCTGAGGGAGGCTCCACCCTCAAGTAGGGTCACCACACTATTTTATAAAAATTGTATTCTTTGGATAGATTTTTTTGTGGGAAACAAGAAAAACTAAACGTTTTAAATGGTAGCCTATTGATGATATAACATTTACTAAACATTCATAATTTTGATAAATAACTTTGTTAAGAACACAAAGTAATCGTTTCGGATGCGAATTGAGCGACAGAAACAGAGAGTATCACGACACAACACGTCAGATAGAAGGCTCCAGTGATAATTGTTTAACAATAATTTGTTTGCAAAAATAACTTATATGAAATTGGTACTGTTTTAAATTATTCAATATAAGTAAGTGAACTATTAATGCATACTTATGTGAAGTGCTTGCTGTAGTTTTGAAGACTAAAAAGACATTTTTGTCTTCAATTATGGTCACTCTAGTTTCGAACCAGACCAGCGAATCTTTTGTGACGGATCGTCAGCTACAAAAATATTGCCAACTGGGAATTTTCACTAACTTCGACTCGTTATCATAAGTTGTTCGGTAAAAAGTTCGTACGAATGTTATGTAATTTTTTTATGTTTGCGTACAATGATTTCTTTATTTGAACTTTTTTTTCTGAAACTGTATCGAGTTAATAAGGCACGATGTTTTATATGAGTGTTCGTATTTATCACATACTAACGACAAACCTGACTACGCTTGGGTATGTAAGATTAGATTTCCTATTTCTTCTAAAGTTTCTTCAGATACTTTTTCGTAATTATGGAGCTGAATTAATTCATACATAAAGCTTCTGTGCTGTGACGGTAGCAAACGCGACTGAGGAGGCGCAGATTTGATCCCCGCCCAGTGCAAATATTTGTATGCATGAATATGGCTATTTGCACTGCTCTGATCGTATCTCGGAGAGCACATTTTCTATAAGCAAGTTTTTTTCAAAAAGCTTTATTGAACCAATAGGTCAGATTATTTCTTAATGAAAACAGTAATGAAAATAATTAATTCACTCACTATGCCTTTAGTGATTTCCGCAAAGATTTTTACGTAGCAACCCTTTACGTAGCACTTTAACGTTTGACTACAATGCGAAACAGGATATCAATCTAAATTTTAACGACAAACTCAAAACTGTGTCAATAATACTTTTGCAAATTTTCTTTTCAAAGAGTACTCGTCCTACTATAAGAAAAGCATAAATCTTGGAAATTTTATCAAGTCTAGTTGCTATTATATTTGAATTGGAACAATAAGGGCTGCGAGCTCCGTCTACAGCTGACAAAATAAAACTAAACAAGGCTCTCTTTGATCTCGTCGTTCCATTGGATTTCTTATAATGAATTCCACAGTACATTGTTCTTTTGAACTTTGTCATTAGCTGACTACAATTCATCTTAGGCGGTCTTTTCTCTTTGTGAAAATACATGTTTTTGTGGTATTTTTTTTTTTCGTTAAAGTGATTATACTTTATTAAAACTGCGATTGAGAGAATAAAGTGCAAAAATATACTGAAGAAATCCAGATGTCGGAAGTATATATTATACATATCAATCAGTACATCAAATACGCCGATACATACAGTAGGGCATGATGGTATCTCCTGTCCCAATTGAGCAGTCTGAATGGGGAAGTACCACCGCCTTACAGAATACCGCGACTTTATGATAACCTTGTGTTGTGTCCGGTGTTGAGTAGGGTGACCAGAGTTTACTGGAAAGGCTTTATGATGTCAGTGGGAAGACCGTCATTGCTAGGTAATGGTATGAAGCCCACTGACCGCACAGAAACTCCTTTAAACTTTAGGGTACATTATTTTTTACAAATATACAGAGAATCAATAGAACTGCTAGTCAACAACCTGTCTTGTTATAGTAATACCAGCATTCTCATCAAGTAACTGAAGTAGGCCAATAAATTCCTTAGAATAATTTTAAACCATGCTATATTGTCATTGATATGCAATAAAATAGCCGTACTTTCTATTTTCACCGACTTCTAAAACTACTTCAAAGTTCTCTTACTAGTTAACATACATACAACTAAAACACACCCCTTGGAATTAACTGTATTCATGAAACTTCTCTCCTTTGTTCTTATTTATTTCATTTATTCTGGTAAAATCAAAAAAATATACACCACAATATTGCTGTATCATATACACATTTTTAAATAATCGTAAAATGAAAAGCAATGGTTCCCCATTTGCATTGTTACAAAAAAAAATGCAGTACGTTTCTATGAAATATATGGTTATCCCTATAATCCTGTTCAGTTATACAAACGAAGTCAAATGAAACGCCATTTATACGGAAAAGCTAATAAGATAAATGACAATGGAAATAATTTCATGTTTGTTTACATCATCCCTGTATCATATGGAAGTAGTTAGCGAGCATAAGTAATATATTGGTCAGACCACTATAGACTGGACCAACATAAATGGAACTTTTAATTGATGTCCTACAGATGAAATAAAAAAAAATATTATGATTATGTATTATGGGATGGTAAACGGAAGGTCGCCCGTCGGGACGCCCCCTAGTCAGATGGACTGATGACCTGAAAAAGGTGGCTGGGATAAACTGGATATGGAGGGCGGAAGATAGGGAGCATTGGCGCACATTGGGATAGGCCTAAGTCCAGTAGTGGACTGCGATAAACTGATTGATGATTTATGTTTATGAAATGTTAGAGGAACGCTCCTGTAAACAAAGACTGGGAATACCTACTACGAGCCGGTTTAACAAATTTGGGCTACTTTTTTTATTGATATACTTTTTTTGATAGATCGGTACGATGATTTTTAACCCCTTTTTAATAGTATTATTGCGTGAAATCTATACTCTACCTATACTATTATAATAATTGTAAAAAAAATATGTATGTCCGCGATGGACTCAAAAACTACTGAACGGATTTCGATGCAGTTTCTTTTGATTGAAAGGGTTTGCTCCAACTTAAAATCTTACGTTTGTTTGATTGTAATCGGTTAAGTAGAATCAGAGTTATGATTAGTAATATAGAATTTAAGTTGCACAGATGGCGCTTAGGTCGCGATAACCGACAGCCACGCGGACGAAGCCACTAGCATAGGCTAGTATGCTAATAAAATGGTTTAAAAATCATGGTAACTACTAAAAACAAATTTTGCGATCAAAAAAAGTAGCACAATTTTGTTGGAATGGTCAGTGTTGTAACCCCTATTTTCGTTTTCGACCGCATTTCACACCCTGTAATAGGTATGTGACTATCTATATACATAGATAGGCTGACACAAACGAACCTATGATGAGAATTAAAAATTCAGAAGCGGTATTGAACATCTTGAGCGTTGGAGAGCCTCTATGTATTCCGCATGATTGCGGTAATATATTTTATACACTCCATACATTCATTACCCAGGAATGTTAATACATATAACTGTTTGGGTTGGAATCCTATTAATTAAGGAGGATGTAATGTATGAATATTTTGAACCAGAATTGGATTAGATTGAGCGGAAAATTCTGACCCTTTTGGTCGTTATAAAGAGGTTTAACAAAATGGATTAACTCGTTAATAATGTTTTGAATGTGTCTATTTTAAAACGTTTTAATTGCATGTCCTCGTTACATTAAATTATTGCTAGGGTATAATAAACGAATATACATAAAATACTCAAAATTCGTTTCTCTATTATCAATTTATTATCTTGTAAAAACTAATTCAAATGCGTTTTGCCGTTCTGGCGTTCAACAAATCTATATATTATTAACAGTAACATTAGTGGTATTAATATCTGTAGATCTGATCATTATCAACTACACAACATTACCTACCTGCTGTATTCATTTGAACATCACCTTACACCAAAATAGCAGAAATAGGCAGTGGTAGAGGGGAGGTGCGCCAGCATGAGCAGTGTGAGCACTGTGGTCCATACGCACGAAGGCGGTCATTTCGAGGAAGAAGGTCTCAGGTCTGCCGGCGTATGAGGGATATCTTCGCTACTATATCACCTCCGGCAACTGGAGACCTAAGGACAGCGTATGTTTTGTCGGTTGGAGTCCGATATAACCTCTCTTACCGGCTGCGGTGAGATTGATATCCATGAGAATTTCGCGCACAGAAAGATTCAAAGAATTAATTTCATTTATTCAGTTTAGGCACATAAAGAGCACTTATAAATGTCAAAGTTTTACAGTAATCATGTCCCCACTTTTTTTTTATTTGAAAATGATTCTTTCGCTGGTTAGCTAGTTAAATGTCCTGAGAAGAGACTAGCAAGAAACTCAGGTAGATTGTCGTTATTCTTTATTTCCTTTTTTTCTTTTCTTTTCAAACAAAATAAAGCTGTTTCAGAATACAATACACATTACACTCATTGATTTTATTTATTGTTGTAGATAGTTCTAAGCCTAATTCAGACAGATACGCTCTGCAGACAACTTCATATTTTATTCGTAAGTATAAATAGTCCTTGTTAGTTCCGTGGGTCCTCAGACAACAGAGGAAAGGAACAAATTAGTGCACACAGGTGTCTTGTCATGGAGAGTCGTTGAGGTGAAACTCTCAGTCACGGAACATCAAACAAGAGATGTCGAGTAATTATTACCACTGCGTACCGTAAATAACCCTGCGATGGGTATTTATTCTGAATATATTTACAGAACATTAGACAAAAAATGTTTCGATAATGATGTATGTTAGAAAAAATATTACAAACTTTCCAAGAGTTTGTGATACGCATAACCTAAATACCAAACACAAAAATAATCTCGATGTCTGTGATAGTAGACTCCATAAAATTTCAAATTCTTTTCTGGGTAATTGTATACGCTTTTTAATAAGCTCCCTTATTAAATTAGGGATTTGCCCATCAATAAGTTTGAAATTTAGTAAAAAAAAAGTTATGTCAAAAAGCTTATTATAAAATCCATAAAATCCATTTGATTTGAAATAATCGATTTAGATCGGAAAAAGTGAATGCTCCGACGGGATTTGAACCCGCGATCTTTACCTTACAGGGTAAATGCTGTAACCACTGAGCCCTCCTTTGCCTCAAAATGGTTGTATAGGCAAATTTCGAATGCTTCATAAAAATTATTGATGCTGTTGATTGATGGCACTTGGTGGAACTTATTGTTATACATGATTGATATTGATAACACACTTGTACTTCTCCACTGTATTTATTATTGTACCTAACCGGTTTTGCCTTGCGGCATTTACCTCAAATCTGAGAAAAAATAGTTTGGGCTGGTATACTTAATTTTAGTACTACCCGTATATGAAAAATTGTTAACCAGTGTAATGTTTAGAAATTAGAATGCTCATAACTGTCAATACAAACCTTTGAGAATGCCGCAAGCGAAACCAGAGGCGTCACATTCGTGGAGCATATAGAAGAGAAAAGGGGGGAAAGGAAA